>JALAZF010000024.1:17912500-18542918 GCA_022829125.1 Lathyrus tuberosus | reverse complement strand
AGTATGTCCTTTATTTTATGTCTGATACGGAAAAACTCCAGGTCACCCTCAACAAAGTTCAACAGGAGAGGAAGTCTTGGAAGAACAAGTACCGTATTCTCAATGTGTAGTGTAACAAAATACAACAACTGTTAAAAGAAAAAGATGCTCTGATCGAGATTTTAGAGCAACATGCTGTAGAAAATCAAGATGACCAAAGGAATTTGCTCGCTTCTTTCACTTGGCAAAGGAATGACAACCCGACAACGGCTCAAGAGCCCCGGTCAAAGAAAAGGAAAGTACCAGAACCAGCACCTGAGCTCTCCTCGGAGAGGACTCAGGATCCATAAGTTTAAACTTTTCCTTTTACAGCACTTTGTAAATAATGTATTTCCATTTCCACAATCTTTGAATTCAATAAAATGGGGTTTCCCCACTGTATGATATTTGCAATCCAATTATTGAAGTTTCTTTTGATTAAACAAAAATTTTAATTAATATAATCATTGCGTATCATTCATCATTCTCACATAATGCATTCTTCTTACCTACGAATCTCACATTTGTGTCTCGATTCTAGAGTCAAACTGTCTCATTCGTACAATACTCGGGCCAATCTACAAAAGAAGATGGATAATCTCGAGGAAGAGAACAGAGAGTTGAGAGAAGAACTCGACGCTCTGAAAGAAGATCTGAGGAAACTTCACAATGACATGCAAGCTCTAGCAGCAGCTCATATACAAAGGACTGTGATCTCAGAGATCACATCTACGCCTATAGTGGAAAAGTATGATCCTCGGTATAACATGCCTAAAGATCGTCCCTGGGGCATGCCACTCAACTATATCCCAGAAGGATATATTATGCCGATCACGGAAGATCCGGAAACTGCAGCAGGAACCGCTGGGCCCTGAAGGTTACAAACTTTGGGAAGGCGAAGATGCAAGGGGCATGACAGCAACTCCTGAAGGTTACAAACTTCGGGAGAGGGAAGCACCAAGAGTCACTGCCGTAATGACTATACCACCACCCGTGGTACACACTGTCCCAGAAGGACAGATTCCACAGATACCGTCAGGTGGAAACGAAAGTATGTACGACAAAATGAATGAGTTCCAGGAACAATTCCTGGAGATGCAAAAGGAACTGCAAGCCATTCGCGGTCAGGATCTATTCGGAAAGGACGCCACAGACCTTTGTTTGGTCCCCAATGTGAAAGTTCCGCAATAATTCAAGGTGCCCGAATTTGAAAAATACAAGGGCAACTCTTGCCCTCAAAGTCATTTGGTGATGTACGCTCGGAGGATGTCAACTTAGACAGAGAACCAACAGCTACTGATCCACTATTTCCAGGATAGTTTAACTGTGCCGCACTCAAATGGTACATGGGTTTAAACCGCACTAAGATCGTCACTTTCAGAGACCTTGGCGCTGCCTTCGTTTAACAATATAAGTATAACCTGGACATGGCACCAGACAGAGATCAACTCAGAGCCTTGTCACAGAAGGACAAAGAGACATTTAAGGAATATGCTCAGAGATGGCGTAAAATTGCCGCCCAGATTTGTCCACCTCTTGAGGAAAAAGAGATGACAAAGATCTTCTTGAAACCATGAGCTCATTTTACTACGACAGAATGGTCGCCAGTACGCCCAGTGACTTTACTGAGATGGTAGGCATGGGAGTTCGTCTAGAAGAAGCGGTCTGAGAAGGACGTTTAGTAAAATATGCTGGACCATCAAGCAATACCAAAAGATACGGTAGTGCTCTCCCTAAGAAAAAAGAGCAAGATATTGGGAATATCTCTCTCGGAAAGCAAAGGCGACGGTACCAACCAGTGGCAGCAGTAACTCCTGCTATCAACCCTGCGCCTGTTCCTACGTATCAACCTCAGGTTACTCAGAGCCAACTGAATCAACAACAACATCAGCAAAGGACACAACAGCCTCTTCAGCAGGCTCGTCCTCAATACAACAACAATCGTACAATGCGACCACCAGGGTTCGACCCTATACCAATGTTGTACGCAGAATTGTTTCCACTACTACTAGTCAAGGGGCACGTCCAAACCAGGCCTCCTCTTACAATATCGAAGAATCCGCCTTTTTGGTTCAAAGCAGATCAAACTTGCCCTTACCATCAAGGAGGACCAGGGCATAACATAGAAAACTGTCTCAACTTCAAATCTGATGTGCAGAAGCTTGTTAGGAACGGGGTCTTATCCTTCAAGGATACAAATCCAAACATTCAGATGAACCCGTTGCCTCAACACGAGAAAACTGCAGTAAATTTGATAGAAGAAGAGTCTAAGCACATCTATCAAATTCATGATGTACTCTTATTGGGAACCAACCTGGTCAAGATGCATTGTAGACAGAGCGGGTACGGGCATGCACTGTCTTATAACTATAACCAGTGTGATATCTGCTCTAAAAATGATCAAGGGTGTTCTATGGTGCAGTCAGCTCTACAGGAACAGATGGATCTCGGATGGATCCAAGATCACCGAATTCGTGAAATCAACATGACTTATACGAATTCCAACATCATCCAAAACCACGACATCCGTGCAATGAATGTCAACTTGGTGGCAATGCACTCAAGCCAGCATTACAATTCCTGTCTGGTCTGCTCGGTAAATAATCAGGGATGCTCTTTTGTACAAGAGGCCCTCCAGCGTCAGATGGATCTTGGATGGATTCAGGATTACCGTGATAGAAGTCATTATCAAGTGAATATGATTCAAATCATTGATATTCGCTTGATGAATACCAGCTTGGTGGAATTACACGCTACACAAGTCCAGCTCGGTTTTCTGACTTCGCACGACTATCAAAACTGTAAAGTGTGTCGTGGGAGTGACCAAGGATGTGCACTCGTTCAAAGGACACTACAACACTTGTTAAACCATCGGTGGCTTCCGATCTATCTAGATGAAGACACACAATAAGTCAGCATGACTAACGGGAACCCTACTAGGCATCAAAATCAGGATGTTCGATCAATGGAGACAGATCTAGTAAGGTTACACTGCATATAGAGCGGACGTGGCCGGGTGGCACCACACAACTATGAGCGCTGTAGAGTTTGCTCAGAGAATAATCAAGGATGCTACCTCGTGCGAGGAGCCCTTTAAAGTCAGTTGGACCACAAAGAGATTCAACCATGGTCAAGCTCTGGTTCAATGTCGGACAATCATCCTAATCAAGGCAAAGATGTTGTCTTGATCCCTAAGCGAGAAATGGCCAAAGATGTGTGTGCCATAATCCCTTTACTCCATGAATCAAGAGTTCCTCTCGATGATGGAAGGATTCTCAACCTCGAACCAATTGAGGCCGGCTACGATGGTCAGAAAAATCAGAAGGCTCCTGTAGTTATTTATCTGCCGGGACCAGTACCTTACAAATCCGATAAGGCTATCCCTTACAAATACGGTGCAACAACAATTGAGAATGGAAAGGAAACTCCATTACCCTCCGTCGTGAACATTGCAGACATCAGTCGAGAAACACAGAGCGGTCGGATCTTCAACTAAGGAGTTAGAGAACCCAACACAGAAATGGAACCCCCAACAAAAGTTCCTAATCAACCAGTTGGTCAATCCAATGATCCCGATCTTTCAAAGAACAACGATGAGATGTTGAAGCTCATCCAGAAGAGTGAGTACAACGTTGTTGATCAACTGTTGCAAACTCCTTAAAAAATCTCTGTGTAATCTCTTTTACTCAGGTCCAAGGCTCACAGGGAAGCTCTACAGAAAGTCTTAGAGAAGGCCTTTATGGAACAGGATGTAACAATAAGGCAATTCGATAGCATCATCTCCAACATCACTTCCTGCAATAATTTGGGATTCAGTGATGAAGAACTGCCGGAAGAGGGCCAAAATCATAACATGGCACTTAATATTACAGTCAACTGCCAGGACGATGCTTTAGCCAGCGTGTTGGTAGACATCGGATCCGCTCTAAATGTTATGCCAAAGTCTACTCTGATGCGATTATCATACCAAGGATCTCCGATGAGAGGCAGTGAGGTCATCGTCAAAGCATTTGACGGATCCCGAAAAATAGTTATCGGCGAAGTCGATCTTCCTATAACTATCGGTCCTCACACTTTCCAAGTCACTTTCCAGGTCATGGACATCCGGGCAGCATACAGCTGTTTGTTAGAAAGACCTTGGATACACGACGTTGGGGCAGTCACTTCGACACTTCACCAGAAGCTGAAGTTCGTCAAGAACGACCAACTAGTCACAGTCTGCGGAGAGCAAGCCTTGATCGTGAGTAACTTATCGTCGTCCACTTGTGTAGAACCAGAGGAGGTTGTTGGAACCCAGTTCCAGGCACTTTCGATGAGCAATGACAACCAATCAGAAAGATAAACGTTGATTTCCTCGTACAAAGATGCTCTCGAAGCGATCAAAAGTAACAATGCAAAAGGATGGGGACAGCTTGTCATTACTACTGACAATAAGACAAAGAAGGGTCTTGGTTTTTCCTTAACCTGTACCCAGACTGCTACTAACGATGAAAGTCTTCATCCCATTCAGGACTTCTTCCACAGTGAAGGTTTCCTTCACCCAGTGTCTCAGGAAGTCCATACCATCAACGAGGGTGATTCCTCCGATACAGATGAAGAGTGGAAGTCCTATCTTAACGAGGACGGTTATATGTCTCAGGAAGAGGTGCCTACGCCATTTTGCTATCCCGCACAGAGTCCGAGATATATACCGAGGTCATACGTCAAGATGATATACGAAGTTTGTGATCCGGAAGGATGTCGTGCTCCACCAAACTCATTAGAGGAGGACAATCTGATGAACGACTATTATGGCCCAATGGATGGTCGGCCTATGTGGCAGCCGTACCCAGGAGACTCAGGGCAAAAGAGTCAGCCCAATGACGCTTATCAGCTAAGCATCATTGAAAAGAATAACTGCGTCCCCACCACTTCATGGGATCATTACTCAGGGCATGCTGAAGATATCCAGTATAACGATGAATTTGCAAAGAACGCAGGACAAGAGTTCATTAACTATGTTTTTCCCGAGGTCAACGTCATCGAAAGGGATGACTCCTCCAGTTCCAAAGAAGTGTGGGATACCTTAGGACAATCGAGTGGCATGTACGACTTCCTGGTCAGGTACACCGCTCCCGAAAGCTCTCGAATCAGGCTCGAAGACATCCAGCCAACTGGATGGGGATATCTACTTGAGAGTGCAAACACTGTGCAAGATAAAACAACAGAATCCTCCTACGACAACTCTGCCTGGGAGACAGATTCCAATGATCCTACTCAATCAGAAATCAGTGTTGTTTCTGAAGAGAAATCAAGAAGGAAAGTACCAAACTTTGTGATTCACCAAGGAGTTCGCCGCCAATGGGTCGTTGTCAATGTTCGAAAAGTCATTCATCAGTCTAAGTAATTACCATCTTTATTTTAACCTTTCACCTTGCCCAGGTGAAACGGATGTTTTTATAGGGCTCACTTTCTCTAAATGTCTCTCTTCGCCTTGCCCAAAGCGACCGAGTTTTGTTTTATAGGGCTGTAGTTTCAGAAATCGGCAAAATCATAAATAAAATAACGTCGTTCTGTAATTTCCACATTTATTGTTGTTTTGTCTTTTCGCTTTTTCAGAAAATGGTAATCCTAAAAACAACTCAAATAATAAAAACAAGCAGTTTTCAGAAAATACACTGCACACACTCTTGCATTTCTCTCTATCTCTTCTAAAAAACAATCATCACGTCATGCAGATTGCTTGTTTTAAACCCCATTGAAACATACGATCCAATGTCTTCTCCCAACTTTGAATTCCTGGTATTTGAGGCTGAAGAAGAAAATGACGAAGAAATTCTATAAGAGATCTCTCGATTACTCAGACAAGAGGAAAGGTCCATTGAACCTCACAAAGAGCCATTGGAAACGGTTAACTTGGGTTCAGAAGAAGAGAGAAAAGAAGTCAAGATTGGGGCACTGCTTAGTCCAACTGTTAAAGAAGATTTGATAGGACTTCTCAAAGAATTTCCCGATGTGTTTGCTTGGTCATATCAGGACATGCCAGGGTTGGATACCTGCATCGTGGAACATCATCTACCGTTAAGATTAGAATGTCCGCCGGTAAAATAAAGACTAAGACGGACTCATCCAGACATGGCCATCAAAATCAAAGAGGAAGTACAGAAACAGATTGACGTGGGTTTTCTCGCCACCTCAGAATATCCTCAATGGTTAGCCAACATAGTACCAGTTCTGAAAAAGGACGGAAAGATCAGAATGTGTGTAGACTACAGGGATCTGAACAAAGCAAGTCCAAAGGATGACTTCCCCTTACCACACATAGACATGCTGGTAGACAGTACATCCAAGTTCAAAGTTTTCTCCTTCATAGATGGATTCTCGGGCTATAAACAAATAAAAATGGCGCCGAAAGATATGGAGAAAACTTCATTAATCACCCCATGGGGCACTTTTTGTTACAAGGTAATGTCATTCAGTTTGAAGAATGCCGGGGCAACCTATCAAAGGGCCATGATACACAAAGAAATTGAGGTATATGTCGATGATATGATCGCCAAATCTAAGATAGAGGAGGAGCATGTGACCTACCTGTCAAAACTATTCGAGCGTCTGAGAAAGTACAAACTCCGCTTGAATCCCAATAAGTACACATTCGGTGTCTGTTCAGGAAAACTTTTAGGGTTCATCGTCAGCCAGAAAGGAATTGAGGTTGATCCTGACAAAGTCAAGGTCATTTAAGAAATGCCTTCTCCAAAGACTGAAAAATAAGTCAGGGGATTCTTGGGACGTTTGAATTATATTTCCAGATTTATATTCCTCATAACCGCGACATGTGCGCCGATTTTCAAATTACTCAAAAAGGATCAGGACTGCGTTTGGACAGAAGACTGCCAAACCGACTTTGACAGTATCAAGGAATACCTGTTGAACCCACCGATTCTATCACCTCCAGTAGAGGGGAGACCGTTGATTATCTACCTAACAGTCTTGGAAGACTCAATGGGTTGTGTACTTGGCCAACAAGACGAAACCAAAAGGAAAGAGTCTGCCATCTATTATTTGAGCAATAAATTTACCGACTGTGAAACTCGGTACACTATGCTTGAGAAAACTTGATGTGCTTTAGCTTGGGCAGCCAAACATCTTCGCCAGTACATGATTTGTCACACTACTTGGCTAATCTCTGAAATGGATCCAATCAAGTACGTCTTTGAAAAGCCTGCTCTCACGAGAAGGATAGTGTAGCACCCCAAAATTTGCCCTACCTTTTTCTGGTTATGCTTTACTCATTTACATTCCCTTAGGCCATAGTCATAATTATATCATTGCATTGGTCTTCTAAGACATGGGATCAAAGGATTTTCTTGGCCTTATTCATAAGGGATTCAGTCGGTTTCTATTCTCGGTTAAGTTGGAGCAAGAGGTTGAATTCCCCTCGTTGTAATCTTCCTGATCTGAGGTTTTCCTAGTCACTTGGGATCTGAAGTGGGATGTGGATTGAATATGATTATGTGACTTGCTTGAAATTTGAGACACAACTCTTTTTTTTGTTTTTTTTTTCTTCTAACCCACATTCATTTAATACATTTTTCAATTATCCAAATATCCAAATATCCAAAAATCCATTTTATCCAATTTTAGTTCATTTTTATTCAATTATCCACTCTTTAATCCATTTTTCTATTTTTATCCAAATCACTTCCAATTATCCAATTTCCATATCCATTTTGTTTCAATCCTATATCCATAAAAACCCTTTTGTCCAAATATCCATATCCATTTTGTTTCATTTTTCTTTAACCCATATCCAAACTCATTGTTCTTTAATCCATCTCTAACCAAAATCCATAAATCATATCCAATCCATTGTCCATAAACCACATTAAACCTATTTCTAAAAAAACCAATATCCATTTCCATTTTCCAAATCGAATATCCATATTTTTAAACCATGTCCACATCCATTTCAATTTTATTTCATTAAACCAAAGTTTTTAATTCAAATTCCATATTCAAAGTCCATATCCCTTCTTATCATTTTTCTTTAAACCATATATCTAAATTCATCCATTTGTTTTGACCACTTTTCAATCCATTTTTCTAAATCACAAATCCATTCAATAATCATTCTTTTTAATCCTTTTTTTATTATTCATTTGTTTTAAAAACCAATTATCCAATTTGCTTTTCCCATTGTCCTTTTGTCATAAACCACCATTAGGGACGGTTGTGCTTGGCCGTTTCATTACATATTGGCGGTGGATATTTTACCAATACATGGCATCAAGGAAGAAAAAGATACCTATCAGTGTTTAACAGATAATTATATGGCAGGTGCAGAATTTCGGTCACATGATTTTCATTGAGAATAATTCATTTGCAGCAGAAAATAGTAGAAAAATTACAAGAGTCCACTTAACCTCTACTAATCCAATTCTAACAAATACTAACAAATCCTAACTTTATCTCCTGGAACCAAAAACTTCTAACAGAATTTTCCATTTTCTCTCACAGTTACAAACCAATTCATTCAGAAAGAACTATAACAGAAAAACCAATAACTTCCTAACCGATTTTTCTAACTCCTAACAAACTTCTACAACAGAACCATAACTAACTTTTGATCCTCATCTTCATCGATTACAGAAGCTCCATCTTCAATATCTGAATTTCCTCTTGATTCATCCCTCTGTATCACCTTCAATACCATCGTCAATTTCATTCTCTGCAATTCAACCTTCAATCATCTTCTTCAACCTTCAATCTGCGACCTGTAAATCACAAGAACACGCATCAATTTGGCAGAACAACACAATTCCGCATAACCAATTCAACGGCGTGCGAATTCATCCATATCAACAACAACGCACACACGAGATTCACAGAGATTCACGCGCAGAAACAACAGCAACACGCATATTCAGAGCGAAGAAGAAGCGAAGAGAGAGAAAGAGAGTCGTACCTGAGAGCGTACTTGTCTTCACCTGCGTTCTGCCTCAACTCCAAGTTCGCCGGAATATTCCTCGTCCCCAGCCGGTAAGCAATTCGGTTCTCCTCCAATTCGCCCTAATGTAGTTATCATCATGTAGCTCATGGCCGGAGGAATCAAAACCCTAAGAGATTGGACTCTAATTCCTCTTCAACGGAGTTTGATTCGTGTTTTAGATTTTAGGGTTCTTAATTTCATCATCTCGGTTTAAAGTGTGGGAGCGGAATTAAAATAAACAAGGTTGTATCGTGAGGAAGTAGGACGTTGAGGGAGCGGAATCGTGGCGATGACGGCGTATGGAAGGAGAGGGTGGAGGCTTGTCTTTGCTGATAGTTTGCTAGGGTTTCAAAAGAGGAAAAACCAATTTATTCTCAATGCTGTGAACCATGATAATTTGGTAGGCTTAGGTTGCATGGGCTCAACGCCCCGTTTGCTATCACCACCTCTCTGTTCATTAGAAACCATTGACCAATTGGGATGGTGTGGATGATTTTGGTTGGTTGATTGTTGGTTAGTTCTTTGATTAATTTTTTTGTTAAGATTGTTGATAATTATTGATTAGGAATTGTGCTGTTTAATTAGATACTATCTTGCAAATTGGCATCTAATCATAGTTTAGATTGATCTTTGGTTTTTTTATTAATCTCTTTAGATATTTTGATGATTAGATCGGTTAACTAGTTTTAATTTGCACTAATTAGAATTCCATGTTTGTTATTAGATATTGACATTAGAATTAGGATATTTAGATTTTTGATATTGCTTTCAATTTTAGAATTAGTTTTTAGAAGATTAATTTTGATTAATTTTTGTTTAGAAACTAATTTCAATTTGGTTTAGACTTTGAACTGTTGATTTTAACCGTGTTTCTAATTGATTTTTTACATGGTTCAATATTCGACTTTGTTGACTAATTGCCGATTAATTTCGATTAACTTTTGTTTAGACACTAATTTCGATTCAATCTAGATATTGACTTTAGAATTGTTTTCGAACTAATTTCGATTAGATATTAATTTTCATTTAGTAATCTAATCTTGACTTTAGTTAGATCTTTAGATTAGAATTCTTAACTTTAGAACTAACTAGTTTTAGAATTAGTTGATTTGACTTAGTTCTAACATTGATTAAACATAGGTTTTAGTGCTAATATCTTTTAAATAGTTTCATTTGATAACTTTGTTAATAGTCCTTAATACTTGTTACATGTTAGTTTTGACTAAGGGTTGTTTACATTTTAGTATTGATTTCAATTACTTCTTATTGACATTTCCTTTTGATCTTAGTTGCTCACTTTGGTTATTTCCATTTGAGCTTTGACTAATCTTTGAGTTTGTTTTGTAGTGTTTCTCACTTGACTTAGTTAATTGAATGAAGTGGAAGTTGCTGCTACATACACAGCTGCTGTGCACAAAGTGTGCTGTAAGATGTTGTTGTTCTGTCTGACTGCATAGACACCCATTCTGTTATGTAAATAGTAGCTGTTATAGACTGTTTTTACTTGTCGCTAGTTTTTACAGCTATGCAGGTGCGGGAGCGCTGTTGTTGCTGTTGTTTATGGCTTACGGCCTTGTTTTATTGTTCTTTTAAGAGCATTTGGTTCCATGCCTTTCACGGATCCATTCCACTTTCTAACACTTTTGCTCATTTATGCTAGATCACTAGAAGTTGGTCGGTTTGCTTATACTTTTCTTGCGTTGCTACGGATTGATATCCGTTCGGTATCACTTCTCTTCTCTTTTACTAATTCCGCATTTTTCCTTTTTATGCCATGAGAAGTAGGATTGGGAGTCCGACAATGATGGAAGTCCTCAAAGGAGGCTCTGTTTGTGATTGTTTAATATTGTGCCTGAAGACCTCTATGAGGCATCCCATTCCCATTTCCCCTGGTAAGACCTCCAAGGAGGCAATTGACGGAAGGTAGGGTTCGCAATCAACCCCCGTTATTCTAGTTGAGTCGTTCTTAGCTCTCATTACATGATTGAAGCTTTGAACATCACCTGCTCCTGTTATCGAGTCAGTCAAGTGGAAAAGGGTTTCGTAACCAACCCCCACGCTTTGTCTTTAGCTCGCATTGACCAATGCTGATGCTTATGTGATCTGATTCACATCTCCCCCTTTCTTATTCTACTCTCCATGGTTCTCGATACCATTGGATGAGTACCCTTATTTCCTATAGCTAGCTTGTTTGCCTCGGTTGATATGACCCCTTGGCTAAAGCTTCCCTTTTTCTCCCTTTGGTTGTGTGATACTATTGCTGACTGATATTGTTTACTCTTTCGTCGCTTTTAATTCATTTTGTGATTGATTTATCCTGTGTTTACTTGTCTGATGACATGATCCCTTAGGATTCCTCGCTCCACTTAATTTTTGATTAAGTCGGAGGTAGGAGAGACTTGTAGGACCGAGTTTCCCCGTAGACTTTCTGTGTGTCCTTCCCTTTTGTTCTCTCGCACCCATGCGATCGAGGTTGTTTCCTATCCGTGGTCGTTACCACGAACTACGGATGCTCTGATTCCTCATTCCCTAATGAGGATACGTAGGCACGAGGATCCCTATCCTTGGCGAGCACACTAACAACTAACTCCCGTTTTCTCTTACACTTTGAGTCTCTTCTCTCTTCTTTAGAGTTAGGTGTTAAACCTCACCAACCTTTAGGATCACTCCCCTTAACTAATCAATTAGGATTGAGTCTTAGTTCATATAATTTTTACCTTTCCCTTCCTCTTGAGTCTTTCATCTTCTCATCTCAAAGAAAATCCAAAATATCTAACAAAGGTAGGCACTTATTGCATTTAGGCCTTTCATATAAAGAAAAGATTATCAGGGGTCTTCTCTTATAATCTTAGAATGTGTAGCATATGGCCCATCTTGGGTCAATGTGTTAGACATTTGATCTTGTATGAGAGACTTAAATGCAATACTTGTTGAAAATACAAATAAAGAAAAACACTTCTTCACTTCATAATCAACAAAAACACTTAATAAATACAAGTATGCTAGTGTGTTTGAACCTTATTAATTGGAACTAAGTGTGAGGGTCTTCTTCACACTTAGTGTATTTTCTTACTCATTCCATCTTGGAATGTGAGGATGTACACATTCCAATGATTAAGATTTAGATACACTATCATATGTAAACAAATGAAAAAACTCTTAAAAGACAAAAACAAACAATAACGTCTTTCCTTCGAGAATTCTTTCCTCATCTCCTTCAATCCTTCCGTAAGGATGCGTCATTTCCGTTCTACCGCAAACAGGTAACGCCTAAGTCTCCATACAGCGAGCTGCAACACCTAAACTGCTAGGATGCGAACGTTGACGTATTCCACTAAAAAGCACAAACAACTTTCCCTTAGGTGAGGGGAACTACGTCGCTCTGATTCTCATGCTCCCGATGAGATACGTAGGCAGGGGGTAGGGCCCATGCGAGCACTTCTTTTATTTTCCCTACATTTGTTTCTCGTTCCTTTTCCATTCTTTCTCTTTTATTTCTTTCCATTCCTTTTCCAGTATCCTTTTTTATCACCCTTTGATTGAGACAAGCAAGCGTGGATCCCATCGGGTACGATGGACGCGTGGGGGTGCTAATACCTTCCTCTCGCGTAACCGACTCCCTTACCCTTTCTCTTGGTCGTAAGACCATGCTCTTTCCTTCCTTCAGGTTTATGCGGTGTTTCCTTTCCCTCTCTTGGGATAAATACACATTGCTGGTGACTCTGTTCGGTACCACTTTCGTGTTTGTACTAGGATGAAAATCCCGGGAGCGACAGCTGGCGACTCTGCTGGGGAAGGTTGACCTATTGCTGGTCCATCCTAAGCGAGTCAATCCTAGCGCTTGTCTGTTTTTCTTTCATTGGGTGTTTACTGTACTTTGCTATATATACTATTTTACTGTATAGTTATTTACTGTATATTACTGCATTTACTGCATTTTAGCATTTTTATTCCATATGATATATTATGCTATGCTGGACGATGCTGTTTTCTGTTTGGCGGGATGGGATTTCTGAGAGATAAGCCCATTACACAGGCTTGAGTATACACTTAGGATTAGAGTGGAGAGTAGTGGGACCTACGTGCCGTCTGGAGTGCGTTGGGTATTCACGAAATTCACAGCCAGACGAGGCTATCTTGGACGCATTCTGACGTGTGCGTCTTGCACATGTTAGGGTGTTGATCTAGAGAGTTGTCGACTCTGGTGACCATTCCCGAGGACTCAGTTGCGGCACTCCTCCCGAGATGTGACAGTGGCAGACCACATTCTGTGGCAAACCCATTGCACATTCTCGATCCAAGGACCCAATGCTGGGAACTCGCTATAGGATATCCTTTTTGAAAGAGAATCAGTGGAGGCACTCCTCGATTGGCGATAGTACTGTACCCCGAGGGATGAATGTACTATTGCTTCTCGACCTCAGTGCCAGAAGCTGAGGACCTTTCGTTTTGAGAATCAGTTGAGGCCTAATCGATTGATGATGATGCCAAACCAGAAAGGTGAACGTATCATCATTTCTCGACCTGAGAGCCCGGGATACTGAACATCCTAGTACCCACATGTGAGAGGGGCGGGTTGTTTACAGGTTTGCAGGTAACCTTGACCTTCAACATACCCGGTATTCTGGATTTCCTATCAGTGTGGACTTATCAGCCTGGTATTCTGGTTATTCTGGTTATTCTGGTATTCTCTTCAGAACAGACTCATGAACCTATTCAGTCATCAGCACATCACAGTGATTATTCGGACTATGTGGAAGCTTTGATCCCATGTCTTTTTGCATTCATACCTTTGCATTGCATTTGCATCTTGCATCATTTCGCATATCTCTTCTCCGGCCAGACCAGTGAGCTCATCCATCCTTTATCTGAACTGCAGTTTGATTTCCCGACTTTTGTATTGGACTTGAATCAGCTTCTGGAAGAATCATGAACTCTGGGGAACAGAATCAGTTTGTGACTAGGGCCGATGTTGAATTGATGAAGCATCAGTTGGACCAACTTATGGAAGTTATGGCCACCATGACTAGGGGAGAGGCCAATATTCAAAGAAATGAAAATGTTATTCCACCTTTGGTGAACAATGTTGCTCAAGCTCAGCCTGTGCAGGTCCCGGTTGAGATTCATGTTATGCAAGAACATCCCATTGTCCGAGACTGACATTCTTCTTCTCTTGATGCCACGAACTATCAGAGCTTTGCCTTCTCTATGCCAGATGTCCAAGGGGTAGTTCCAAGGATGAACCCTAAGGATCCACGATCTATTGATGATGAAAGATACCGTGTGTTGGAGGAAAAGATTACAGCCTTGGAGAGGCGTGATAATCTTGATTTGAGTGCTTCGAGCATGTGTTTGGTGTCTGGCCTGGAAATGCCTCCAAAGTTTAAAATGCCGAAGTTTGAGCAATACAAAGGAGATAGCTGTCCGAAACTACATTTGGTGATGTTCGGCAGAAGAATGACCTCACATGTCGACAATGACAAGCTCATGATCCACTGTTTCCAAGACAGTCTGAGTGGGGCATCTTTGTATTGGTATATGCAGTTGCGGAGTTGTAGCATCCGATCATGGTCAGAGCTAGCCAACGCCTTTGTGAAGCAGTACAGTTATAATCATGACATGGCTCCCAGTCGAATGCATTTGCAAGACTTGTCTCAAGCAGATAACGAATCATTCCGAGAGTATGCTCAGAGATGGAGAGAGTTAGCTACTCGTGTTCAACCGCCGCTTTCGGATAGAGAATTGGTTGATTTGTTCATGGATACCTTGCAAGGGTCGTACTTGGAAAAGATGATTGCCAATGGGGCAGCAAAATTTTCTGACCTGGTGATGATGGGAGAACGTATTGAGAGATTGCTCAATTGTGGAAAGCTCCAAGGCATCTCGAACTTCCACGCTAATGAAAATGAATCAGTTGTCAGTTCTAAGGAAGAATTCGAGGAAGAAACTAGTGCCATTCAGGAATCTTCACCACCTCGTTCTCAGTGTTCAGACATATCAACTGTTCAGAGTCAACAATCTTATGGGTCTTTGTATCAAGGACAATATTCTTCTGCAAATCAGAGACCATCTCAGAATCAACGGTCATATCGCCGTCAGCCGCGTCAGCACGTCCGACAAAGGCCAAGGAAGCCAGAAAGGCATTTCACTCGGTTGCCAATGTCATACTGTCAGATGTTGCCGGATTTGATCAGAGGTGGACTTATTGTACCAAAGGAATTGAAGCCGGTACCTTTTCCGTACCCACCAGGTTTTGATATCAACGCCCGTTGTGATTACCATGCTGGGGCACAAGGGCATTCAACTGAGGATTGTAAGGTGCTTAGGAGCAAGATTCAGACTCTTCTTGACTCCAACATGTTCTCATTCATGCCTCAGGGTACTCAGATCAACAATCCTTCTTCGTCCAGTCAGGTGGGTCCATCAATCCAAGTTATGGAAGAAGTCACCGAGAGCGGTAGTGCAGATGATTATCAGAATGACTTCGATGAGCAATATTGAAGGTGGCTAGCTCATTGGCAAATCAAACTTGGAAAGCCCAGTTCCTCAAAGCTGGCGACTATTTAGATCATGTCATTTCTTTGCATTTGTAGTTTCTTTTCTGTTAAAAAGTGCAAACTCATTTGTAAAACTCGTTGTTTTCGATTGATATTGATAATGAAATGAATATGCATGTTTTGATTAAATCCAGTCGTGTTCACTCATACTTTTTATCGATATCATATACTTGTTTAAGCAGGATCCTAGGGAGGATGATGATATTCAAAGACGCAGAACTTCCAATTGTATGCTTTTGGGACAAAACCCTGCTGATGATGTACAAGCATTGTTTTAATTCCTCAAACACCGGAGATATAAGGAAGATAATCCATTGTCAACCCCGTTGAGCCTAGTAGTAGGAGTTTCTTTCTGAAAACGAAAAAACCCTCTATCTTAACCCGGGGCAGGGTAGGTGTCAGCTAAGTTGACCGTGCGTTCAAATTTCAAAAGGAGTGTTCCGCTCGAGGATCAACTACATCTACGGTTATCCTTCACCAACCGAAGAGTGAGACGGTCACAACCCTTTACAAGTCAAGACAAACCTGTGTCACACGATTAGTTCAAAAAAAAAAAAAGAATCAAAACAAAAAAAGAAAAGAAAGCCCGCTAAGTCAAAACTTGAAAACGAGTGACTTAGGCAAAAGTAGGGCATCCCACTGGACTTCAAGAATCGCAAAAATCAAAAGAATCAGTCCAGGCAAAATCAGGGAAAAACAAAAAGGAATAAAAAGTGAAAATAAGAGGAACAAAAAGAAAAATCCTCGAGCAAAGAACAAGTCATGTGAATACAGACAACAAAGTAAAAAGGGGTGACTGTCACTCCGAAAACCGTGTGGGTTCCTTCTATCCTCCTACCATTCATTAACCCTTTTGAAAGATGAGCGCTTGTGTCAAGTTAGCTGAACTTAGGACTGGAGAACATCAAGGAGAATGGGTGGGTTAAAACAAAACTTTGAGCCTTATATCCTTTCTTTCTCGAACCGCGAACCAGTCCACGTTACAACATGCGAAAGACCTAATTGAAGCAGGGTTGTTCCAAAAGCATACTTTGGTAAAGATCGCGGCGAAGCTGGTTCCTAAAAGGATCTTCTTACCATTCATGTTGGTATCAGTGACATTTTAACAAGTGTTTCATTCACTATACGTCATAACATTTTCCAGTGAACAAACTTGGATTTCAAAACTGTCATATGCATTGCATCAAAATTATCTTTTCAAAACAAATTGTTTTACTTGCGAGTCAGTACTTGACATCAGGAAAGTTTCTATAATGGAAAGATTGATTAATCTAAGGTGCAAAGTGCCCGAGTACTCCGTTGAGCCGGGGCAAGTCATACCAAACGGGCGATCCATTCCAAGATTTAGTTAATCTGGGGCAATTATGTCGAGAATCTGGGGCAATCAAGTCGAGATTCGGCAAATCTCTTGAAGGTCAGTCAGTCAGAGGTATTCCTTCACAGATCAGCCAGACAGGGGCACAAATCGTTTCAAGACTGGGGCAGGCCGCCTCAAGAGCACAAAAAGTTATTCTCTCCGGAGAACGGTAAATCACAGCATGGGGCAATATATATCGGATCTTCACGAGACATCCTGAAGACATGTTCATTTACAGGTTATGCTGCATCGGGGCACCTCTTTTGGTCATATCACATTTGCGGGTTCATGTTGATAGCTGACACGTGACGTCCCCAGTAGAGTTGCTTCGCAGACACCAAAGTTGATGGTCAATCCCCAGTGAAGTTGCCAGGAGTTTGAAGATGTTTAATCTTCTGTAAAATCCTCTTATGACAATTTCTTCAGATCAGTCTTGGGGCAAAAAGCAAGTTGTTGACTCTCCCAAGCATGGGACATTTGGAATTTCCCCGGCAGGAGGTGTTTCAGATCTATTATCCCCAGTAGAGTTTGAGGACGTTTGGTCTTCTGTAAAATCCTCTCAAGAGACGTTCCCCAGCACGAGATGCTTTAAAGCGTTTTCCCCAGCAGGGTTTGTGGTAAACTCATTATCCCCAACGAAGTCGTCAAAAGGAAAGTTCGCCTAACATGGGGCATTATGACACTTATCCTAAGATTGACAGTCTTATTCCTCAGCAGACTACCGTGGAATTGCTTTGGGTTTCCCCAGCAGATCTCTAGGGACTCTTTCTCAGCATGTTGCAACGGATTGTCTTCCAACTAGGATTTGCATCTCCCCAACGGAGTAAGGATAGAAGGTAAATTCCCAACAGAGGATCAAGTCTGATCTTGTCCCCTAGCAGGGCTGACATCATCAACCATTGTCCCCAAGCATATTTGTTAGGTGGTGGTTAGCTTTCCCCAGCAATTCAAAGACTTGTCATTGGCACTTTTCTTCAGCAGAGTCCTGGGATGTTTCCTCCAGCAGAAGTTTGTTATTCATGCTTTCCTGCCGAATAGAGGCTTAGTCGGGATCTCGAGCAGTTATGACACTGAAGGCGATTCAGTTTGTTATCCCCAGCGGATTTAGCCTCGTCTCTTCAGCATTTATTTTGCTGGAATGGTCCTGTTGCATATCATAAACATCATGGCATAACCATCATCGCATACCATTAGCATAGCATTGCATGAAGCCTCGTAAAACCAAACAGAAATCATAGCCCAACCTTGCTCGGCACCTTCATCCACAGCCCACTTTGCTGGTATATTTCAAAAACCTGAAATCCTATCCCTTTTGGCATTCCCTTCAAACCTGAAGTCCAATCCCTATTGGCACTTCATACAAAATCCAATCCCCATTGGTACCCAGAAAGATTTCGCCTTTGAAAAAAACAATCACCATCAGGTTTCACCTGTCCTTACCAGCAAAGTTCATTTGTACTTAGCACATTCTTCCTCCCCGGCAGCCTGAGCATATGTCGGTTTTCAGCATATAGTGATCATTGCATCCTCAAATCGCGTAGCATTTCCATTTTGTATGGAGCATTACGCCATAGAAAGAACATTCAAACATATGCATGCGAAGCATAAGCCAGATTTGGTACCTTGCGCGAAAGCCCAAATCAATGTTCAGTCAAGACGGTGACATATCCCCAGCAGACATTACAATCAACCCCTCTGCTTACATTTCTTTTGGGTCGCAGATCATACGTCGATCTTACCCTCGACCAGTCATTATCCATCAACCCCTTGATGACGACATTTTGGTCAGGTTTCCTTTCCATCAAACCCCTTTAATGATGTGTTTCTGCGTATGGTTTTCTTTCCGTCAAACCCCTTTGACGATGTGCTCCCTAAGTCAGGTTTTCTTTCTGCCATCCCTATGATAATGTGTCCCTTCGGTTCGGGTATTCTTTGGGTTTCCTTTTCTTTCTGTCATCCCTATGACAATGTGTCTCCTTTGGTCGAGTCTTCTTCCCGTCAACCCTTTGACGATGTGTTCCGAGCTCAGGTTTCGTACCTTCGGATGTTTTCAGTTTCTTCCCGTCAACCCTTTGACGATGTGTTCCGAGCTCAGGTTTCGTACCTTCAGATGTTTTCAGTTTCTTCCCGTCAACCCTTTGACGATGTGTTCCGAGCTCAGGTTTCGTACCTTCGGATGTTTTCAGTTTCTTCCCGTCAACCCTTTGACGATGTGTTCCGAGCTCAGGTTTCGTACCTTCGGATGTTTTCAGTTTCTTCCCGTCAACCCTTTGACGATGTGTTCCGAGCTCAGGTTTCGTACCTTCGGATGTTTTCAGTTTCTTCCCGTCAACCCGTTGACGATGTGTTCCGTGCTCAGGTTTCGTACCTTCGGATGTTTTCGATTTCCTTTCTGTTATCCCCATGACAATGTGTTGCTTTCGGCCAGGTCTCCTTTCTGTCATCCCTATGACGATGTGTTGTCCTCGGTCGGGTCTTCTTTCTGTCATCCCTATGACAATGTGTTTCCTGTGGTCGAGTTTTCTTCCTGTCATCCCTATGACAATGTGCTTCGTTTGGTCGACTCGTCTTCCTGTCATCCCTATGACAATGTGTTCCTTCAGTTGAGTCTTCTTGTCGTCATCCCTACGACGACGTGTCCTTTCAGTCGGGTTTCATTCTTCTTTCCGTCAACCCTTTGACGATGTGGTTCTCTGGGTATGTTGTCTTTCCGTCAAAATCCTTCGCAAAGTGTGACTGGGCTCTATTTACATTATTTCTCCTCGCAGAGTGCAAATTTTGCGGTTCTTT
Source organism: Lathyrus tuberosus (assembly GCA_022829125.1). Classification (NCBI taxonomy): domain Eukaryota; kingdom Viridiplantae; phylum Streptophyta; class Magnoliopsida; order Fabales; family Fabaceae; genus Lathyrus; species Lathyrus tuberosus. The sequence goes on along the minus strand of JALAZF010000024.1, from coordinate 18,523,228 downwards.
TTGTATTCAATCACCTCGTACCTTGAATGTCTGAAAGCAGTTGCTATCATCCTTTCAGGTCCAAGTTGATTGAATAGGGGCAGCTGTAGCACCCCAAAATTTGCCTTACCTTTTTCTGGATTATGCTTTACTCATTTGCATTCCCTTAGGCCATATTCATAATCATATCATTGCATTGGTCTTCTAAGACATGGGATCAAAGGATTTTCTTGGCCTTATTCATAAGGGATTCAGTCGGTTTCTATTCTCGGTTAAGTTGGAGCAAGAGGTTGAATTCCCCTCTTTGTAATCTTCCTGATCTGAGGTTTTCCTAGTCACTTGGGATCTGAAGTGGGATGTGGATTGAATGTGATTATGTGACTTGCTTGAAATTCGAGACACAACTCTTTTTTTGTTTTTTTTTTCTTCTAACCCACATTCATTTAATACATTTTTCAATTATCCAAATATCCAAATATCCAAAAATCCATTTTATCCAATTTTAGTTCATTTCTATTCAATTATCCACTCTTTAATCCATTTTTCTATTTTTATCCAAATCACTTCCAATTATCCAATTTCCATATCCATTTTGTTTCAATCCTATATCCATAAAAACCCTTTTGTCCAAATATCCATATCCATTTTGTTTCATTTTTCTTTAACCCATATCCAAACTCATTGTTCTTTAATCCATCTCTAACCAAAATCCATAAATCATATCCAATCCATTGTCCATAAACCACATTAAACCTATTTCTAAAAAAACCAATATCCATTTCCATTTTCCAAATCGAATATCCATATTTTTAAACCATGTCCACATCCATTTCAATTTTATTTCATTAAACCAAAGTTTTTAATTCAAATTCCATATTCAAAGTCCATATCCCTTCTTATCATTTTTCTTTAAACCATATATCTAAATTCATCCATTTGTTTTGACCACTTTTCAATCCATTTTTCTAAATCACAAATCCATTCAATAATCATTCTTTTTAATCCTTTTTTTTATTATTCATTTGTTTTAAAAACCAATTATCCAATTTGCTTTTCCCATTGTCCTTTTGTCATAAACCACCATTAGGGACGGTTGTGCTTGGCCGTTTCATTACATATTGGCGGTGGATATTTTACCAATACATGGCATCAAGGAAGAAAAAGATACCTATCAGTGTTTAACAGATAATTATATGGCAGATGCAGAATTTCGGTCACATGATTTTCATTGAGAATAATTCATTTGCAGCAGAAAATAGTAGAAAAATTACAAGAGTCCACTTAACCTCTACTAATCCAATTCTAACAAATACTAACAAATCCTAACTTTACCTCCTGGAACCAAAAACTTCTAACAGAATTTTCCATTTTCTCTCACAGTTACAAACCAATTCATTCAGAAAGAACTATAACAGAAAAACCAATAACTTCCTAACCGATTTTTCTAACTCCTAACAAACTTCTACAACAGAACCATAACTAACTTTTGATCCTCATCTTCATCGATTACAGAAGCTCCATCTTCAATATCTGAATTTCCTCTTGATTCATCCCTCTGTATCACCTTCAATACCATCGTCAATTTCATTCTCTGCAATTCAACCTTCAATCATCTTCTTCAACCTTCAATTTGGCAGAACAACACAATTCCGCATAACCAATTCAACGGCGTGCGAATTCATCCATCTCAACAACAACGCACACACGAGATTCACAGAGATTCACGCGCAGAAACAACAGCAACACGCATATTCAGAGCGAAGAAGAAGCGAAGAGAGAGAAAAAGAGTCGTACCTGAGAGCGTACTTGTCTTCACCTGCGTTCTGCCTCAACTCCAAGTTCGCCGGAATATTCCTCGTCCCCAGCCGGTAAGCAATTCGGTTCTCCTCCAATTCGCCCTAATGTAGTTATCATCATGTAGCTCATGGCCGGAGGAATCAAAACCCTAAGAGATTGGACTCTAATTCCTCTTCAACGGAGTTTGATTCGTGTTTTAGATTTTAGGGTTCTTAATTTCATCATCTCGGTTTAAAGTGTGGGACGGAATTAAAATAAACAAGGTTGTATCGTGAGGAAGTAGGACGTTGAGGGGGCGGAATCGTGGCGATGACGGCGTATGGAAGGGGAGGGTGGAGGCTTGTCTTTGCTGATAGTTTGCTAGGGTTTCAAAAGAGGAAAAACCAATTTATTCTCAATGTTGTGAACCATGATAATTTGGTAGGCTTAGGTTGCATGGGCTCAACGCCCCGTTTGCTATCACCACCTCTCTGTTCATTAGAAACCATTGACCAATTGGGATGGTGTGGATGATTTTGGTTGGTTGATTGTTGGTTAGTTCTTTGATTAATTTTTTTGTTAAGATTGTTGATAATTATTGATTACGAATTGTGTTGTTTAATTAGATACTATCTTGCAAATTGGCATCTAATCATAGTTTAGATTGATCTTTGGTTTTTTTATTAATCTCTTTAGATATTTTGATGATTAGATCGGTTAACTAGTTTTAATTTGCACTAATTAGAATTCCATGTTTGTTATTAGATATTGACATTAGAATTAGGATAATTAGATTTTTGATATTGCTTTCAATTTTAGAATTAGTTTTTAGAAGATTAATTTTGATTAATTTTTGTTTAGAAACTAATTTCGATTTGGTTTAGACTTTGAACTGTTGATTTTAACCGTGTTTCTAATTGATTTTTTACATGGTTCAATATTCGACTTTGTTGACTAATTGCCGATTAATTTCGATTAACTTTTGTTTAGACACTAATTTCGATTCAATCTAGATATTGACTTTAGAATTGTTTTCGAACTAATTTCGTTTAGATATTAATTTTCATTTAGTAATCTAATCTTGACTTTAGTTAGATCTTTAGATTAGAATTCTTAACTTTAGAACTAACTAGTTTTAGAATTAGTTGATTTGACTTAGTTCTAACATTGATTAAACATAGGTTTTAGTGCTAATATCTTTTAAATAGTTTCATTTGATAACTTTGTTAATAGTCCTTAATACTTGTTACATGTTAGTTTTGACTAAGGGTTGTTTACATTTTAGTATTGATTTCAATTACTTCTTATTGACATTTCCTTTTGATCTTAGTTGCTCACTTTGGTTATTTCCATTTGAGCTTTGACTAATCTTTGAGTTTGTTTTGTAGTGTTTCTCACTTGACTTAGTTAATTGAATGAAGTGGAAGTTGCTGCTACATACACAGCTGCTGTGCACAAAGTGTGCTGTAAGATGTTGTTGTTCTGTCTGGCTGCATGGACACCCATTCTGTTCTGTAAATAGTAGTTGTTATAGACTGTTTTTACTTGTCGCTAGTTTTTACAGCTATGCAGGTGCGGGAGCGCTGTTGTTGCTGCTGTTTATGGCTTACGACCTTGTTTTATTGTTCTTTTAAGAGTATTTGGTTCCATGCCTTTCACGGATCCATTCCACTTTCTAACACTTTTGCTCATTTATGCTAGATCACTAGAAGTTAGCCGGTTTGCTTATACTTTGCTTGCGTTGCTACGGATTGATATCCGTTCGGTATCACTTCTCTTCTCTTTTACTAATTCCGCATTTTTCCTTTTTATGCCATGAGAAGTAGGATTGGGAGTCCGACAATGATGGAAGTCCTCAAAGGAGGCTCTGTTTGTGATTGTTTAATATTGTGCCTGAAGACCTCTATGAGGCATCCCATTCCCATTTCCCCTGGTAAGACCTCCAAGGGGGCAATGGACGGAAGGTAGGGTTTGCAATCAACCCCCGTTATTCTAGTTGAGTCGTTCTTAGCTCTCATTACATGATTGAAGCTTTGAACATCACCTGCTCCTGTTATCGAGTCAGTCAAGTGGAAAAGGGTTTCGTAACCAACCCCCACGCTTTGTCTTTAGCTCGCATTGACCAATGCTGATGCTTATGTGATCTGATTCACATCTCCCCCTTTCTTATTCTACTCTCCATGGTTCTCGATACCATTGGATGAGTACCCTTATTTCCTATAGCTAGCTTGTTTGCCTCGGTTGATATGACCCCTTGGCTAAAGCTTCCCTTTTTCTCCCTTTGGTTGTGTGATACTATTGCTGACTGATATTGTTTGCTTTTTCGTCGCTTTTAATTCATTTTGTGATTGATTTATCCTGTGTTTACTTGTCTGATGACATGATCCCTTAGGATTCCTCGCTCCACTTAATTTTTGATTAAGTCGGAGGTAGGAGAGACATTAGGATAACAATCCATGCCTGACAACATTAGGTATACTTCCCTTGATCCTGACCTTAGGACCATCATTGCATGCTGACTTGTAGGACCGAGTTTCCCCGTAGACTTTCTGTGTGTCCTTCCCTTTTGTTCTCTCGCACCCATGCGATCGAGGTTGTTTTCTATCCGTGGTCGTTACCACGAACTACGGATGCTCTGATTCCTCATTCCCTAATGAGGATACGTAGGCACGAGGATCCCTATCCTTGGCGAGCACACTAACAACTAACTCCCGTTTTCTCTTACACTTTGAGTCTCTTCTCTCTTCTTTTAGAGTTAGGTTTTAAACCTCACCAACCTTTAGGATCACTCCCCTTAACTAATCAATTAGGATCGAGTCTTAGTTCATATAGTTTTTTACCTTTCTCTTCCTCTTGAGTCTTTCATCTTCTCATCTCAAAGAAAATCCAAAATATCTAACAAAGGTAGGCACTTATTGCATTTAGGCCTTTCATATAAAGAAAAGATTATCAGGGGTCTTCTCTTATAATCTTAGAATGTGTAGCATATGGCCCATCTTGGGTCAATGTGTTAGACATTTGATCTTGTATGAGAGACTTAAATGCAATACTTGTTGAAAATACAAATAAAGAAAAACACTTCTTCACTTCATAATCAACAAAAACACTTAATAAATACAAGTATCCTAGTGTGTTTGAACCTTATTAATTGGAACTAAGTGTGAGGGTCTTCTTCACACTTAGTGTATTTTCTTACTCATTCCATCTTGGAATGTGAGGATGTACACATTCCAATGATTAAGATTTAGATACACTATCATATGCAAACAAATGAAAAAACTCTTAAAAGACAAAAACAAACAATAACGTCTTTCCTTCGGGAATTCTTTCCTCATCTCCTTCAATCCTTCCGTAAGGATGCGTCATTTCCGTTCTACCGCAAACAGGTAACGCCTAAGTCTCCATACAGCGAGCTGCAACACCTAAACTGCTAGGACGCGAACGTTGACGTATTCCACTAAAAAGCACAAACAACTTTCCCTTAGGTGAGGGGAACTACGTCGCTCTGATTCTCATGCTCCCGATGAGATACGTAGGCAGTGGGGTAGGGCCCATGCGAGCACTTCTTTTATTTTCCCTACATTTGTTTCTCGTTCCTTTTCCATTCTTTCTCTTTTCTTTCTTTCCATTCCTTTTCCAGTATCCTTTTTTATCACCCTTTGATTGAGACAAGCAAGCGTGGATCCCATCGGGTACGATGGACGCGTGGGGGTGCTAATACCTTCCTCTCGCGTAACCGACTCCCTTACCCTTTCTCTTGGTCGTAAGGCCATGCTCTTTCCTTCCTTCAGGTTTATGCGGTGTTTCCTTTCCCTCTCTTGGGATAAATACACATTGCTGGTGACTCTGTTCGGTGCCACTTTCGCGTTTGTACTAGGATGAAAATCCCGGGGAGCGACAGATAGCTCGTTGGCAGATGTTGTTATCAGAATATGACATAGAGTATCATGCTCAGAAAGCCGTCAAAGGAAGTATTTTAGCTGATCATTTGGCTTATCAACCAATTGACGATCAGGAATCAGTCGGATTTGACTTCCCAGACGAAGATGTTATGTACTTGAAAATGAAAGATTGCGATGAACCGCTACCCAGTGAAGGGACAGAACCAGGTTCCCAATGGGGACTAATCTTTGACGGGGCTGTCAATCATTACGGAAACGGAATTGGGGCAATCATCATAACACCTCAGGGTACCCACATTCCTTTCACCGCCCGACTGACATTCAAGTGCACAAACAACGAGGCTGAATACGAAGCTTGTATCATGGGTCTCGAAGAAGCAATTGATTTAAGGATTAAGAACTTGGATGTATATGGCGACTCAGCCCTGGTTATCAATCAGATCAAAGGAGATTGGAACACATACCAATTAGGACTAATTCTTTACAAAGACTATGCAAGAAGGTTGTTACCATTCTTCAACAGAGTCGAGTTTCACCATATCCCTCGTTAAGAGAATCACATGGCTGATGCATTAGCCACTCTCTCTTCCATGATTAGTGTAGGTCAATGGAATGACATACCTAAGATTGACATAATGCGCCTTGAGCAGCCCTCTTACATATTCGCGATTGAAACAGTCATAGACGACAAACCTTGGTATCACGATATCAAATGCTTCCTTCAAAAATAGGAGTACCCACCTGGGCATCCAGAAAAGACAGAAAGACCCTCAGAAGACTGGCTGGCAGCTTCTTCCTAAGCGGTGATACACTCTATAAGAGAAACTTTAACATGGTCTTGCTTCCGATGTGTAGACAGACCAGAAGCAATCATGCTGATAAAAGAAATTCATGAAGGATCCTTTGGCACTCATGCCAACGGACACACAATGGCGAGAAAAATTCTGAGAGCAGGGTACTATTGGTTGACCATGGAATCCAATAGCTACAAGTACATGAGGAGATGTCACAAGTGTCAGATATACTCAGACAGAATCCATGTACCGCCAACACATCTCAAAGTTCTCTCTTCCCCATGGCCTTTTTCCATATGGGGAATCGACATGATTGGCATAATCGAACCCAAAGCTTCAAACAGACATCGGTTCATCCTGGTAGCCATTGATTAAGTGGGTCGAAGCAGTGTCATACACCAATGTAACCCGACAAGTCGTGGTCCGTTTTATCAAAAACAATCTCATCTGCCGTTATGGTGTTCCAAGCTAGATCATTACTGATAATGGATCTAACTTGAACAATAAGATGATGAAATAGTTGTGTGCTGAGTTCAAGATCGAACACCAGAACTCATCTCCCTACCGACCTAAGATGAACGGAGCGGTAGAAGCGGCTAACAAGAACATCAAGAAGATCGTTCAAAAGATGGTTGTAACCTACCAAGACTGACACGAGATGCTACCCTTTGCCCTTCACGATTATCGCACGTCTGTCCGCACTTCAATATGGGCAACCCCTTTCTCTCTAGTATATGGCATGGAGACAGTGCTCCCCGTAGAAGTAGAGATCCCATCAATCCAGGTATTGATGGAAGCTAAGTTAACAGAGGCTGAATGGTGTCAAAGTCAACACGACGAACTGAACCTAATCGAAGAAAAGTGAATAATGGCTCTATGCCATGGTCAGTTATATCAGCAAAGAATGAAGAAAGTATTTGACAAAAAGGTCTGACCCCGTGTCTTCAGAAAAGGAGACCTCGTGCTCAAGAAGATACAATCATTTCTCACTGATTCCCGGGGCAAGTGGAATCCGAATTATGATGGCCTCTATGTAGTCAAGAAAGCCTTCTCAGGCGGTGCCTTGAGACTTGCAACCATGGACGGAGAGGAATTTGCCTACCCCACAAATGTTAATGTAGTCAAGAAATACTTCGCCTAAATAAAATAAAATAAAACATCTCGGTGGATTGAAAACCCGAAAGGGCGGTCCAGGAAAAAATTTAAGACATAATAAAAAAAATCATCCCGATGGATTGGAAATCTCAAAGTACAATCCAGACAAAAGTTAGGGATAAATGGAAAGTAACTACATCTGACAAGGTTAAATCCCTCACCAGCAGTCATGCCATCCATCAGGAAAAATCCAGTCAAGGTCATCTTCGACGGAAGCTCAGGATGTCCAGAATTCAAAGTTGGTAGAAGGATAGCGGTCGTTATGTTTCAATGTAGCCCTTTTCCCGTAAATTACCATTTTCTAAACTTTGTATATACTCTATGGGATCACGCGCTTGGCTGATTTCCATACAATCAATAAAATTTGAGCCCTAGTGCTTTTGTTTGCAATTCTTATTTGTTTTAGCTTTACAGAACGACATTTTAACATGATTAATGATTCTTGAAATAAAGCAAAAATGAATTTACTTGTTAAACTTCTTCTGCTTTTAAAATAAAGATGGTAATTCTTTTGACTGTTGAACATCGAAAAGAACATCGATAGTGTCTCTGAAAGTGATTGAGCTTCAAAGTGTAGAACCAAAGTACTCCTTCTAAGCCAGTGCGCCTGAATGAAGGATCAACTGTGTCAGAAACCATGTTTCATCTGACATCCACGACAGAGTTCTTATCTCCTAAGTTCGACCAACATTGTTCCCACAGGAACTATTTTTCCTAAGCAAGGCAGAATTTCTATTTTGGACCGGATGGTACTTCTTTGTCCCCAGCAGTGGCCGAGTATCCAGTCGTGTTCATCCACTAGTCTGTATGTCATTTCAGTTTTGTCAGCATAAACATACATACATCATGTATAATTTATTCACATGCATATTCATATTGCATCACTATCACTCTGGTCAGTCTTATCCCCAAGTGATAAAAGTCCTCTTATCGATCAAGTTGTCAATTCTCTCCTCGTCAGGAAATGTTTTGTCTGAACAATCCCTCATCCAGTTTATTTGAGGAATGGGGACGACCCTTGACCACTTTGATAACTTAAACCTCTGAAAGACAAGAAGACCTTCGACAAATGTCACTCTTTGCCATTGAAGATGATATCTTATCTTTCCCGAATTAAGGAAAATCCCCAGAGAAAGCCCTTTTATCAAAGATTCAGTAATACAACCATTTTCTTCGAAGAATTCGCTGACAAAAAGGTCATCAGTACCTCCAAATTGGATTGCATCACATGGCATTTCTCCGAGAAGATCTCGGGGAAAAGTATGATGTAATATCCCTAAGCGGGAAACAGTCTCTCAAGAGGCTCGTGTTCCCCAGTAGAGTCGACAAACGGCGTCTCCAAACAGAGAAGTTTGTACACCCCTACAGCACAGACAAATGGGTTCCCCCCAGCAAGTCTGACATCAAAACTTTTTCCCATCAAATGGCATCTCCCCAGGAAAATTCGGCGAGAAGTTTGATGAAAACTGCTACGAATAGCGTCCCTTGTTAAGAAAGTTTATTGACAAAAGAAATTGAGACCAGTTCTTTGGCTGAAGACCAGGATCGAGGGGAAGTTTGCATCAGAAACTGAGACCAGTTCCATGGCTAAAGACCAGGATCGAGGGGAAGTTTATGGACAAAAGAAACTGAGACCAGTTCCATTGCTAAAGACCAGGATCGAGGGGAAGTTTATATCAGAAACTGAGACCAGTCCCGTGGCTAAAGACCAGGATCGAGGGGAAGTTTATATCAGAAACTGAGACCAGTTCCATGGTTGAAGACCAGGATCGAGGGGAAGTTTTCAACTTTTCTAAAGCATCATTGCTTAGCAAAAAAAGATGGATGAGCAAATTACCATTCATAACCACCATCAAAATTTTGGGTATTCTGATATTTAATCCTCTTGCACCCTGAATGTCCGAATATCTTCGCCATTCACACCTTCGGGTCCAAGAAGATTAAATAGGGGCATCTGTCATACCCCAAATTTTGACCACTATGATTTCCCATCATTGTGCCAGACATCATCACAATATGGATGAACCATCATGCCTCATCAATCTCCTCAAAGATGGTTAAGCATTCACACTACAAGAAAAATGGCCTACGACCACGCTAAATTTTTCCACAACTCAAAAACTGTGGCCACAAACAAGCTCTGGCCAGGGTTTTCAAATTGTAGATGTTTAGAAACATTGAATCCGGAGTGTGAAACTGTGGCGTTTTCTTCAATTGCCACTGTTACAAAATCACACTTATATTTAAGCCACGGTCAGAAAACTGTAGATATTTTAAGCCACAAAGAAAAACCGCGGAATTAGAATTTTCACTTTAAACTGTGGCCCAAGCCCAAAAAAAATACCCCGCCAGAATTTCCCTCGTTTCCCTCTCGTTAATTATTTTCTTTTCTAATTTTTTTTACATTAAAAAAAGAAAACAAAATTGAAAAAGTAAATACTCCTCTCTTCTCCGTTTTGTAACAAAACCAAATACTCTCACTGTTCAAAACAAAATCCTCCGTTTCTCCTCGCGTCTCCTCCGTTTCTCTTGTACGATCCTCTTCTCCTCTTCTCCTCCGTTTCTCCTCCCCTGTTCCTCATTCCCCTGTTCCTCATTCTCACTGTTTAGTTCGTGATTTTCTGATGCATGTAGTTTTTGTTTTACAGTTGACCTAATCTATATTTTTGTTTTGCAGTTCTGATACCGAAGCTTCCCCTTGTCGATTACCGTTGGAGTTTCCTGTGCTAATACCGAAGGTAGGGTTTCATTTTTAATTTTGTTATGGTTTCATTTTTACCCGATTTGTTATAACTGTTGTGTTTATTAAGGTTAGATTTTGTTATGGTGATTTGAAACTCAGTGGAATGAGGTGAGTAACTAGGGTTGAAGGTCTTGACAATGAGAGTGGCACTGAGTTTTTTTAGGGTGAGTAACTAGGGTTAAAACTGATATGGATTTGAGGCTAGGTTGGAAGACTTAAGGTCTAGGTTAGGTTGACTGAGATTTTATTCTTCTCTGATGTGCACAAACACCTTGTGATTTCTTCAGTACATAGGTTTCGACTTTCGATTAGTTGCTACAAAAAATAGTAGAGTAGTTCCAAATTGTACAATCTTTTGTGTTATATATTACCTGAATCAGAAACATACCAATGATAATTTTGTAAAGCCATAGCAATAGCAAGTGCATCTTTATAGTAATCAGTAGGGGTGTTCAAAACCAAACCAGCCCAATTAAAAACCGCAAACCGGACCAAACCAAACCGAAAACCGCAAAAACCGCATTTGGTTCGGATGTATTTGGGTCATTTTATAACAGAACCGCGCGGTTCGGTTCGGTTTGCGGTTTTATATTTTAAAACCAAACCAAACCAAACCAAACCGCATTATTTATAAATTACACTATTTTATTTAACTTAAAGGCCCAATATTAATACTAATAGCCCAACCCAAGTAAGCAAAAACACATAAGCCTGCCCCGAAACAGTAGAACACGCTTTCACTTTTGTTCATTGTTTTTCAATTAGGGTTATTTCTAACGGCAAACGCAGCACCACAGCACGGCAGCAGACAACAGCTTCGAAAGTCATCGTCGTCATCAGTCATCACTGTGAGGTTCATATTTTGCACATTGCCTTATTTATCATTTTGCTGTTGTGTTTTGGTTTTAAAAAAACGTTGAACCATTAAACGTTGAACCAATTATCTTCAAACTTGCAAGTCTACCCTAGTTTAAATAAACACTTCTGTAAGTGAGTTAACTTGAATTTTACATATTTTCTGGTGTTTCCCTGTCTGGTTATCTAGTATCAAGAGTTGTGGTATTAGCCACCTGGGTTACATTAAAATATGTGTTTTGGGAAGACTATGTTACAGGATAGATTTTTATCATTAAATTAGAATCAATCTAAACTTCAAATTGAATCTTGTACCCTCCCTATTTTCTGGAAGATGTCCTTCAGTCTATTAAAGAAACTTTGTTGGATGTTATCGATGAACAATGTTAAGGGCAGTTTTGCTATTCCTCCTCCTGTCAACTTATGGATGTTGTGCTTTCTTTGACCTGAGTTTTTGGTTGTGACTTGTTTGTTTTATTTGAGCTACATCATTAGTCATAGATAATCAATTTTTTAATGGAAAAAACTTGTGTCCGTTTTTCAAACCAAAAATCTTACCTTAATAATTTTTAGTACTGTACTTTGCGAGTTTGTGTCATCAAAAGTAGTAGCAATCATTAACTCTCAAGAAGTTTCTTAAAAATTGGCTTGTTATTGAAATGCATGATTGAATTGAATGATTTGATTATTCAACATATGTGAATTAATCTTAAAAATGAATTTAGAGTTTAGATAGTATTAAGGGTACATTCTAAGAGGATGGAATCTTTGTTCGGTGAGACAATTTTAGATACCTCAAAAGTGATCTAATGAGTTTAAATAAAACTTTGAAATATCTAGTAACTAAGTAACTAAGTAACTAAGTAAAATGGATTGGGTTATTTGTATACTGACAATTTATGGAATTGAGTATATATGTTTCCGGCTTTCCGCAATTCGTATCTGAAGCATTTTATTTCAACCATCCGAAGTATTTTATTTCTTCAAAACATTTATCAGTGTGCAATGGTATTTTCCAGGATTTCAATTAACATTCTACAGCAATACAAAGATTATTTAGAGCAATACAAACATTATCAGCAGACAGCAGCTTCTTTCGAAAGTCATCGTCGTCATCACTGTTAAGGTACTTACTTCAAATAAAGGTTTGTGTACTTACTTTATTCTGGTTATTTTTATCTATTAGTTGTCTTTATTCTCTTTTAACATTGCCACTGTTATGAAAAATCAATACACAAAATGATGACAGTAGCATTCAAGTTTAAATAATTTGTACAACTATGACAGTAGCATTCAAGTTTAAATATTTGTACATGTCAAAAACTTAGTTATGAAAAATTGAGAAACAGTAGTTTAAAAAATCAGTTTAGGCATTAGTTTAAACTTTCTCCTATTTCTAATATCTTGGCTCCTTTCTTTCTTAGATATGCCTATTGATAAGGAAGTCAGTCCAAATGATATTTCTGATGGTTCATTTTCAATGGCTGAAAATCAGGTAAACTTGATAAATTAAACTTGAACTGATTTTAATTTATGAAAGTGCAATTTAATTATGAATTTGGTCTCCGTATTATGTATTTTGCATTATGTATTATATTATGTAGAAAGATAACAGACAACGTATGCATTATGTATTTGCAGCCTCAAAATAATCCACCGATGCCTACAACAAATCCACCCGAAACTATTGGTTTGGACAAACATAAAGGTGACAATGTTGGAAAGAAAAAGAAAAGGAAAGTTGGAGAAGCTGATGATTCTAAAGCTGATAATTCTAATGCCGATGATTCTAATGTTGGAGATTCAGGTAAACAAAAACCTTGTAGGCCTAAATCTTGGGTTTGGGATCATTTTACAAGAGATGATTCGGGTACTCGGGCTAAGTGTAATTGGTGTACCAAATCTTATGCGGCTGATTCACACAAGAATGGAACCACAAATTTAAATAACCGTCTGCTGCATCAATGTAAAAAAATTCCCAAGAGTGTTCTTGATCCTACTCAAACCACTCTTAGCCTTCAAGAAGGCTCTAAAGGATCTAATAATGCTCTTGTTGGTATCCATTTTGATGTTGAATTGTGTAGACAAGCTTTAGCTAGAATGATAATCGTGGATGAGTTGCCTTTTTCTTTTGTTGAAAATGAAGGATTCCGTCATTTTATGAGTGTTACACAACCTAGATTCCCACTTCCCGGAAGGATTTCAATTGCTAGGGATTGTTTGAGTCTTTACATGAGTGAGAAACATAAGTTAAGAACCATGTTTAGTAATCAAACTGTTTGTCTAACAACTGATGCTTGGACTTCTGTGCAAAATATTAATTATATGGTTCTTACTGCACATTTCATTGACCAAGACTGGAAGTTGCATAAAAGGATTCTTAATTTTTGTCCTATAACATCTCATAAGGGAGAGATAATTGGTAAAAAGATTGAAACGTGTTTGGAGGGTTGGATGATAGATAAGGTTTTCACCATCACAGTTGATAATGCAACTTCAAATGATGTTGCTATCACTTACCTAAAAAATAGAATGGAGGATTGGAACTCCCATCCATTAAAAGGGGAGCATTTGCACATTAGATGTTGTGCCCACATACTTAACCTTGTTGTCAATGATGGGCTGAAGTTGAAGAACATGCATTCTTCAATTTCCAAAATTAGGAGTGCGGTTCGATATGTTCGTCAGTCACCTGGTCGTTTACATAGGTTCAGAACATGTATTAAAGAAGTTAGGATACAAGACAAGTCTACAGTGCAATATGATTGTCCCACTAGGTGGAACTCCACCTACCTTATGCTTGAAAGTGCATTGAAGTTTCAAAAGGCCTTTAAGAGATTAGGCGAGAAATGTGTTGAGTATGCGATGTTGGAAAGTGGTGTACCAAATAAAGAGGATTGGGATAATGCCAAGTGTTTTGTGAAATTTTTGAAGTTGTTTTTTGAAATCACTAAGAAGGTTTCAGGTTCAACGTATGTATCATCTTCTACGTATTTCATGGAACATTGTACCATATTAGGGGCATTAAAGACTTGGAAGGAATGTCACAAAGATGACCCATTACTTACAAGTATGGCTGACATTATGCATGAAAAATATAGTAAGTATTGGGGGGATGTCATAAAGATGAATAAGTTGGTATTTATTGCTGTAATTTTCGATCCTCGACGTAAGTTCCAGTTTATTAGGTGGGGATTGGATAAGTTTTATGAGAAGGAAGTTGCCGATTCTTTGTGTGATAAGGTGAGGCAAACATTAAACAAAATGTTTGAAAGCTATAGTCATTTCTTAAGTAAAGGCCAAGCCGAAAGTGTTGCACAAGAAATAGAACCATCAGAATTTGTTACATCTTCTGATCATATGGATGAAGAATTTGAGAAGGACATGGATCAGGATCCAAATTTAAATAAAAATGAAGTGGATTTGTATCTCATGGAGACGAGGGAGAAGAAAAGTCCAGATTTTGACATCTTGAATTGGTGGAAGGTAAATTCCACCAAATATCCAACTCTTGGTATAATGGCTAGAGATATCTTGGCTATGCCAATATCTACTGTTGCTTCGGAGTCTGCTTTTAGTACTGGAGGTAGAGTTCTTAGTTGTTATAGGAGCTCTCTTACACCACACACCGTTGAAGCTTTAATATGTGCGCAAAATTGGTTAAGATCCTCCCCTTTGAAAGTGGATATTGAAGAGCACTTGGAAGATTTAGAGAAGCTCGAACAAGGTATATATATATATATATATATATATATATATATATATATATATATATATATATATATATATATATATATATATATATATGTGGTAAACTATGTTTGTTCATGAATCTATTTTATTCAATTGTTTGTTTTGTCTAACGTTTGTTAATATATTTGATACATTTTCAGAAATGGCTCCGATCCCACAACTAAATGAGGGACTTTCTGATATTGAATCTGATTAGTAGACGTGTTTGAAAAATGGTATGTTTTTACTGTATTTTGCTATTTATTTGTTGCTGTATTTTACTGTATTTTGTTGTTTATTAGCTACTGTATTTTGCTATTTATTAGTTGCTGTATTTTTCTGTCAATTTATTGCTGTATTTTGCTGTCAATTTGTTGCTGTATTTTGCTGTTTTTTGCTGTATTTTGCTGTATGTTGCTGTACTTTGCTTTATTTTGCTGTATTTTACTGTACTTTGCTGTATTTTGCTGTCAATTTATTATTGTATTTTACTGTATTTTGCTGTCAATTTGTTGCTGTATTTTGCTGTCTAATAGTTGCTATATTTTACTATCAATTTGACTGAATTTTGCATTTGTATATAAACAGGGTGGATGCTAGGCGACATAGAAAGCAATATTGAATGGTTGAACTGAATTTTGAATGGTGAAAGAAACAAAATGCTTGTTGGTGGAACTGAATTTTGAATTCTGCATTTGTGAACAAACAAAAAGTTTTAATTTATGTATTGATTTTATTGAATACTATTTTGATAAGCTTGGTACTGTATGAATGATTTGTTATTTGATTGAATACTATTTTATAAGCTTGGTAATGTATGAATGGCAAGGAAATATGTCATCTCAATATTGAGAAAACTACAAACTTTAAAAATTCAATAGAAAAGCATTGAATAAACATGACAGAAAAGTCTATAGTTGATTATACATAATAAAAGTTTTGGAAAAAAACCGAACCAACCGAACCAATCAAAACCGCATTGGTTTGGTTTGGTTTGGTTTGGTTTTTTTTTTTAACCAACCGAACCAAACCAAACCGCATGTTTATTTCACTTGCGGTTCGGATGATTTTTATCGTGAAAACCGCCCAAACCGCACCGCGAACACCCCTAGTAATCAGTAGGTATACTTTCCCTTTATCCTTGAACCAAAGAACCTTAGGCATGTGCTCTAACCTCAAGTTAATGGCTAGAGGAGACTTGACATTCCATTTGATCACAATTGGCCACAAACCTGTACCAGTTGCCATACACTATTGATGCCAAAACAAACTTGACACACTAAAAATAGGCCTCAATTGTGATCAGTTTGAGTACACCAAAGCACCCAAACTGATGATTTCCTCAAAATCTCTAGTTTCACTCCAATTTACCTTCTAACTCAAGTCATCATCAGGTTTTGAGTTTGAGAGCAATTCCAACCAAACCAATCACACACACCTCATAAACATCATATGTGAGTGATCCATCACAAAAAATCACATCTGGAACATCAGATTCTCAAAATCACACGCCATCTGCACAAGCCTTTGACAGATTTGCAGTTGAATGCCAAATCAAGTTCCAGCTCAATTCAATCCACTCCAAGAATTCAGACACACTCCATAGCACCTAAGGAAGCTGTTCACATCATTGGAACCAAGCTGTAACACCTCCAACCTAGAACTCGATCACCAGCTGCAAGAGGTAAGCATGAACTCTTCAAACTCCATGATGCATGCATATTTTACTGCACAATAATTTTGACATATGTTCCTAATCATGTATGGAGTAATAACCCTAAATCAATTGCCATGAATCAATCGTGTATGAGATTTCATTGTGTTCATTCAGAAATTAGGGTTCTTTGAGCTTTTCTTCTGATTTCTCACTCAATACTCAAAATAAATGCAATTAATCTATATGGTTGTGATCCTTATTCAAAAGCGAACAAGATTGGTACTTGAATCGTGCAAAATCATTGAGAAATCGTGGAAAAAAATGAGAAAACGCAAATCTGAAAAAAACAGAGGGCGCGGGCAAGAACTTGGTGTTCTTGGCGCCATAATTCAATTTTTTGAATTTTTGTTATTTTGGTTAATTGATTCAAAAATTAATTTCTCTCTGAATATTTATGTTTTTGAATTGATTCTTTTTCTCAAAATTCACTAAAATGTTAAATATTTTATTTTGCAAAAAAATCCAATTTATATTATTTATTTAATATAGTTAGAATTTTTGTAATTAATTTCATTTTAATTGTTTTAAAACATTTTTTAATGAAATTCCCACTTTGATCTTTCAAAATCAATTGGATTTTTAACTTTCATATGATTAGACATAATTTTTTAAGAAATTTTCCAAAGTGTATAACTTTTTTTTGAATATAATTGATATTTTATTATTTATTATTTAAATTACCTTTGAAAAATGACATTTTTATTTAAAATTAGGGTTCCCTCTTGATTTTAAATTTTCAAACACTTTTGGGCCTCTAATAGGGTGTAAGACCAAACCCTTGTTGTACATAAACCATTTTTGGGCCTCAGATATTGTATAAGTCCCGACACAATAAAAAAGATCTCGGCACGATCGCCAGTTCAAAACCAAATCATCTGAGCCTCTCCCTGAGCTGTAAGCCCCATCACTTGTACAAGAATAAATATTTGGGACTCTAATAGAGTGTAAGACCCAATCGCTTTTTGAAACCAAAATAACTTGGGCCTCAGTTATTGTATAAGACCCACTGTGGTTTCAAAAATCTCGGCGCGATCGCCGTTTTCAATACATTTTCATCTGGGCCTACCCTTGTGTTGTAAGTCCGATTTTTTTTCTTTTAAATCTTTTTGGGCCTCTCCTTGAGTTGTAAGACCTATCTGTTTATACAGTAAACCTTTTTGGGCCTCAGTCGTTGTATAAGTCCCTATACGCTCTTCAAAACAACGGTGCGACCACTGTTAAACCTTGGGCATCTCTTTAAGTATAAGCCCCAACAATATTTTCACAAACAACTTCCTCTTTAATTTAGGTTCAAATATACAGTTGTTATCAAAACTTTCTTTAATTTCTTTGAACAACTAACAGTACAGCATGGAAGCTTGCTCACCTGTAAGTTTTAACAGCTTTCATTTACTCGCTTTCATATAAATATAACTGTATTGTGGGAAGCTGTGCACGGTGAGTCTTCTTTCATATCCTTTTAAATACTTGTCATATATCAACTGTATATATACTAGTATAGTTATTTAGAGTTTTTCCCCGACAACTAGGTCTAGAACTAGGTAAAGCCATGTTGGTCACTCTTAAATACAGTCAAAACTAGATCCCCATAGGATTTCCAGATACAGTCATGCCTTCTCTTGGGCTTAAACAATATGGAACAAAGAGAAATGCAGTATTCTTCGTGAACCTTTTCTCAGACTGTCACCCCTAGAAATTGTCAAAGAAATTCTACTCCCCAGAGTTGATCTATTCTCGGTGAATTGCATCTCTTGAGTTTCTTCAAACCTCAGAACTTTCACTAAATGATCTATTCTCGGTGAATAGCATTTCTTGAAATTTTCTTGGTTTGGGACCCACAGGCTTCCTAAAATCATCCCCGCCTCCTCTTGGGCTTTGTACAAGGACCCTTCGACTTCTTAGAAGTTCTCATGCCTTCTTTTGGGCTTAATGCAAGGACCCTGAAGACCTTTTAAAGGTATAAGATAGAACTTAGTCATCCTTTGCTAGAGCAGTCTTTCCAGTGTCAAATCACAGACCAATTTAGGGTTGATCCCCATCCCTTAATACACCTGCCTCCTCTTGGGCATCGTACAAAAGATAAAACTCTTCCACACCAGTAGACTCGGACAGTCTGAATCCCCTTGAATCTCAAAGACATTCTCAAGTTCCCTACAAACATAGGAAGAAACCCTGATCATTCTGGATCGATCTCTAGTAGAGTTAAACCCATGGGTTCTAAAACCCAGTCTCTCTCCTAAAAATCCCAAATCAGAACCTCAAGGTATCTAATATCTCAACTCTTCTGGAACCCTCAGCATGAGTTGATTCCCCACTTGGACCTGCCTAGGGATCTCAATAATCCCCAGCAGAAAGCTAGCCTCCTCTTGGGCTTTGTACAATGAGTCTCCCCAGCAGAGCTAACCTTTTCAGACTCTCTTGTTGAGTCAATCACTTTTCAGACTCTCTCGTTGAGTCAATCACCTTGTCAGACTCTCTTGTTGAGTCCATCAACTTTTCAAGACTCTCTTGTTAATTCAATCACCTTTTAGCACTCTCTTGTTAAGTCAACCCTTTTAGCCTCAATCTTGGGCTTTGTACAAGACAGATAAAGTCACTCTCTTGTTGAGTTAATGTTTTCCAGCCTCCTCGTAGGCCTGGTATAAGGATTTCCCCTAGCAGAAGTCAGATTCCTCTTAAGTATGATAATTTCTCTAGCTTATTCAGCCACAACCCCAGGCTTTGTACAGGACAGATAAAATCACTCTCTTGTTGAGTCGAACCCGTTTAGCCTCAATCTTGGGCTTTGTACAAGACATGAATCTTCATAACCTTCTCTTAAGCTTGGGACAAATATCATCCCCAACGGAGTCCATTCCCCCTGGCCTTCTTTTAGGCTTTGAAAAATAGATTCCTAAGCAGAGTCAAACTCTTTTCCGTCTCAATCTTCAGCTTCGTACAAGACAGATAAGACTCTCTCGCAGAGTCAAACTCATTTCAGCCTTAATCTTGGGCTTTGTACAAGACACATACAAACCTCCTCACCAGAGTCAGTTAAATTTCCCATTTCAGCCTCAATCTTGGGCTTTATACAAGACAGATAGAACATTTTCCCCGGAAAAGTCAAACTTTTAGCCTCCTCTTAGGCTTTGTATAATGATATCCCTAAAGAGTTATCCTTTTTTTTGCCTCAATCTTGGGCTTTGTACAAGACATATAAACACTCTCTTGTTGAGTCAGTCAGTTCTAGCCTCCTCTTAGGCTTTGTATAAGGACTTCCCTAATGGAGTCAATCAACCTCTTAGCTTCAACCTTGGGCTTTGATCAAGGCACACAAAAATCAACAATCCCCTCAGAGGAAGTCCAATCCCTCTTTAGAGATGACAAGTTCTCTCTCAGTCAAACCTTTTAGCTTCAATCTTGGGCTTTGAACAAGACACCCAAACATCTTTTTCCTCCCTTAGAATAGGAGGAACTACGATTGCTCTGATTTTCCTGTTTCATTTAAACAGGAATACGTAGGCATAAGATTGCAAAATCTTAGCGAGCATACTAATCAAAAACTCTAGGTCTAGTACCTTCACACATCAATCAAAACTTAGGTCCAGTACCTTACCAAAAACATTGGAAAACCCCGAACCTCAACAAAAACTCACTCACTCACTCATATTTCCCAAGAAACTTTCCTAACCCATTAACGGATAAACACTATCAAGTACAAAGCGAAACCTAAAGCTAATATCCTGTGGATAACCACATATAAGATGGGTAATTGACAACTCCTCATTGTATAACCTGACCCCGGACCCCCCAATCTCTTTAAAGCGTTTGTTCAGTTAAACATTCGCGTGCAAGGTTAGTTTTAGATAGCTCCCCTTTCCCTTCCAGCTTTACGGGATAAATAAGAAATCAGAAAGTAGCACCCCCTCCTACCATTGCGGTGAGGAAAACCCAGCGATAAGGTGGTCGCGTCACTGATAAAAATTGCTCGCTATACCTTGCTCCTGATCCTTTTCTTTGCCAGCTTCCGTCCTTCAATTTTCTGAACAATTCTCCACATAATGTTCGTATTTACCACAACTTAAGCACATAAGATGTAAACCCTCAAGCTCCACCTTGTAATGCCACCCTTTGATCGCAAACATAGCAAGAGGTGGTCTCGATAGATCCACCTGAACACAAAGCCTTGCATATTTCCCTCTTTCCCTTGTGGAAGTGTTCTTGTCTACCTTGATCGTCTTCCTAATTCTTTTACCTATAAACATGGTTGTCAAACTCGCGGGTAGACTCGTAAACTTATACGAGTTTATGAGTTTAGGAAGAGAAAATGAGTAGACTCGCGTACATAATCAATTTTTGATAGACTCGAGTAGACTCAGGTAGAATCGCATGAACTCGTAGAGACTCGTGAGTCTATGGCGAGTTTACGAGTCCACAAATTTTTTTAAATTTTGTTTTTATAAACCCATAAAATGCTCAAATTCCCCCCCAAAAATTATTTTATTTAAAAAGCCCTTATTGTTTTGCTTGTACGAGAATTAGAAAGTTTCTCTCCTAGTCTCATATTTCAGCAAAGTTTCTTCCTCCCTTCATCCATTCATAGATGACGTGCGTTTATTATGTCTTTTACTTTGTTCGCATTCAATCCCGTAAATCAATCATTTATTGTGTAAGTATTTTCTTATATGTTTCACTTGGATGTTTTTCTTGTTTATTCTCTTGTATATTCTCTTGTGTAAAGATGATGAATGAATAACTGAAGATACTAATGAGGAAAATATGCAAACTGAAGTTAATGTTGAGTAAGATGATGTTATTGTTAACAATGTTATGGAATTTAATGTTATTGTTACTAATGTTGTGCAAAGTGGTGGTGGTGGTGGAAATTTTGAATTAGGTGGGAGCGGAACTTCAAGCAATCCAACTTGGGTTAATGATGAAGGTGTTTCATCCAGGGTAGAATTTTATAATGATACAAAGATACCGATGAAGATGATGGTGATGATATTGGTGGTGATGATTTCACTGGAGTTTTGGATGTTTAAAGCCATTAGCATATCTGTTTTATGATTTTTTTTGTTTTATGTAGTAGTCAATTAAGAAGAAATTAGTACTTTAAGTCTTTAAATACATACTTTACTATTTTGTTTGTTTAACTATTGAGTGTTTTTGTTAAGAAATTTGTTATGGAGTATGAAATTTAAATTTTGATGTTAATTGGTATTCTATTATATATATTTGTATCATATATGAGGCATTTAAAAGTTTAAAAATACATGTGTGTGTCATGTATGTGTCACGTACAGGTTTTTGAAAGCCATTTTTAATTTTTCATAGACTTGTACAAGTTTGTGAATCAAGTCTGCGAGTCGAGTCTACGGATCCTTTACAAGTCTGAGTAGACTCACAAGTTTGACAACCTTGCCTATAAAGGCGAGGATCTTTCGATCATAATACCCAATAGGTAGTCCTGGTATCCGAACCCACACCGCCAACTGATCTACTACGTCATTCACAGGGCAGAAATTTGGCTTCCCTTCCTACACAATGAGATAATGATTGTATGTAAGCCATAGACCCTCCAACAACGCAGTTTGATGATCCTCTTTGCTAGTGAACGTAACAAAGTAGTACTCTTGCCCTAAGTCCACTATACTCAAAACTCTCCTCCTAGCCCATAACTGCTGCAACCTATTCTCAAGAGATTTAAATCTGACATGCCTCCCCAACATTTGAATAATCACACGGACAGTTTCGCGATTCGCTTTTCTTCCATCACTGAGAGGATGAATTCAGGACAATCATAGCCTTCTACATGATTTTCGTTATACAAATTCTATTTTGGTCCTCCTCTATATCCACCATCTCATCCTCCACCGACAGATTATTCCGAGCAGTATTACTCATTTCCCCTGTCACCAAATTCTTATATGAGATCTTCCGCACTTTATGATTTTTTTGCTGCTGACTAACTTCCAAATCATTCTCTATCTTGCCCTCTTCACCTTAAGATTGAGAATTCTCAAGATTCTTGATCAGGTTCCTGGTTCTTAATCCCCATAGCATTGTGAGCATGAGTCTCGTCCAGATCAGAATCTTGCCTCATAATGACACTGCCACTGTTTGCACTTGGAAGCACCATCTTGATCCAGAATTTTGCGTCGCCCCTTCTTCCCAGCTGGAGTAAACACCGTCTCCCTCTACCCAGACTCAGGGAAAGGAACTCAATATTTATTATTAATATTTTTAATTACAATTAAATTATTTTGTACTCATTATTTATTATTAATATTTTTAATTACAAATAAAATATTTTGTACTCATTTTTTTATGAACATTTTGACTATTATTATGTAATCTATTTAAAAATGTAACAATTTTATCATTTATTTTAAATGAATAGAATATAATTTACTTTAAATAAAAAAAAATACTTATATTTTTTTAAAATAAGAAACTAATTTTTTATTAAGAATTATAAATTTCTTTACAAATATTTAGAATCACGTTTTATTCAAAACTAATATTTTTTAAAATATTTCTTCTAAATATATGAAATTGATTAGTTATAGATATTATTTTGATTAGGCAGTACATATAAATATATGATTATGAAATAGATTGCTCAAAAATAATATTTTATTAATTACTCAATACATAAGATATTTATATCTGAAATTATTTAATCATGTGAGAAAATAATAAATTTATTTTATTATTATTATTATTATTATTATTATTATTAATTAATTAATTATATTTAATTATTTAATCACATAAACCCTAATGTTTTAGTTTTTAAATAGTGAGGGAATTCATATTCCTTTGGTCCATGAACCTGAGATGGTATCTCAGAAATCACTCTTCCTCCTCACTACGGTGAAGACGAATACTTTTATTAGATCCTCAAAACCACTTGCTATTAGAAAGAAGAAGAGAATTTGTGTCAAATCTTTTCAACAGCAACAACAATCGTTTTCTTCAACCAATTCAATTATAATTGCAGAACCTCAGTTTTACTTACCTGATGACTGCTGGGAGCTTTGCTTTACAGAGAAGCCTTGCCAGAAGTCTGCACCTGTGATTGCTGAAACATCTGTCGAAGCTAAGAATAGAACTCTTCCTACTCATGTTCAGACTCCTCCAGTTGTTCAACCTGTTGGGCAATACCCCTACCAAGGTTTTCAGTATGCTAACTCTGGAATGCCTTTTGCCTATCCTGGGGCACTCTCTGTTGTTGCACCTCTAGTTTCTTATCCCGGGGCACCCTACACTCCGTATGGGATCCAATTTGGTCAGACTGTTAATCAGATGGTTAATCCTGGATTGACGCACCCTGCTCAAGTGTTCCCGCAATATGCTACTCATCAGGTTCATCCTCAAGCACCTCAGGCTCTTACACCGCACTATTCATTCTTGCATGTTGCTGCAACCCAATATCAACAGCCTCCTCAGGCTCGTACTCAGCAAGCCCAAGGTCGAGAGCGCCAGAACAAGCATAAGCCCCAGAACAATCTAGAACGAAGGAATGCTCCTATAGATCCGATTCCTGTGAGATACACTAAACTTCTCCCATATCTGGTTCAGAACTCACTGGTGGTTCCCAAAGCTCTGAAGCCTCCACCAGAACCATTCCCACCTGGGTATGATCCCAATGTGCAATGCGGATATCATGTTGGGTCGGTTGGACATTCGACTGAGGAGTGTAACGCTTTCAAAGCTAAGGTCACACAGTTGATTGACAAGAAGCACTTAACCGTTCAAGGTGAGAATCTGTGGGTGAACGAAAATCCTGTGTCCGTGTAAGGGGCAGATTGCAAAAACATCCCTTGAAATAATTGATCAAGCCTGAGAGCACTTCCTCAACATCGGCAATCATCATGTTACTACATCTTTTCCATTTTGTAATCTTTTTGTTTGTCAAGCATTGTTCATTTGTAAAACTTGTTTGTTTTCAAATGATAATAATAATGAAATGAATATGCATGTTTTGAATAAATTCATTCGTGTTCACTCATACTTTTTATCAGTATCACACATTTGATCAAGCAAAATAAAAAAGAGAATGATGAAATCAAAAGACATGAGATCATTGTCTGTATGCTTTTGAATAAAACCTTGCTGACGATGTAAGGAATTTGTTCAAGTCCCCAAACACCGGAGGAATAAGGAAGATAATCCCTAGCCAACCCCTTTGGGCTTTGAAGTAGGAGTTTCTTTCTGTATACATAAAACCCTCAATTTTAACCAGGGGCAGGGTAGTTTTCAGTTAGTTTGACCATGCGTTCAAATTTCAAAGAGGAGTACCCCATTCTGAGGATCAACCATGTCCTATCCCTCGCAAGAGGTCGGAAAATCACAAATCCACATTGGTTATCCCTCACCGATCAAAGGAACGAGGCAGTCACAACTCACCCTTACAAATCAAACAAATACATGTCACACGAAATGAAAAAAAAAAGAAAAAAAACAAAAAGCCCGCTAAGTTATAAGCAAATGACTTAGGCAAAAATTAGGGTATCCCGGTAGACTGCAAATTCAAAATAGTTAGTCTACGCAAAATTAGGGAAAACAAAACGAACAAAATAGAGAATCAAAAGAGAAAAATCAACAATAAGAACAAGTTCGTGTGATCATGTGACAAAAAACAAAGGGTGAGTGACTGCCGTTCCAAAACCATTGTCGGTTCCTCTACCATCACATCTACTGTTAAAATCTTTTTTTTGAAAGGTGAACTCTTGTGTCAAACTAGCTGAACGTAGGACTGGAGAACATCAAGGAGAATGAGTGGGATAAAATAATTTTTGAGCCTTATATCCTTTCTTTCGTAAACCATGAACCAGGCCACGTTACAACCCTCAAAAGACCTAATTGAAGCAGGATTTATTTCGAAAGCATACGACAGTAAAATCACGTCAAAACTGACTCCTGAAGATTTGCTTATCATTTGTGTCGATACTGACATGGCATTCTAAATGATGATCCATTCACGATATGTCATAATCTTAGTGAACATGCTTGGATTTCAAAACTGACATATACATGGCATTAGCATTATCATTTTCAAAAAAAACACTTTTTATTTGCGAACAAGCGCTTGACATCAAGAAAGTTTCCACAATGGAAAGTTTGATCATCTCAAGGGGCAAAGCGTCTGGAAACTCTGTTGAGCAAAAGGGCCTAGCCATCTCAGGATTCGGTCGATCTGAGCCAATCACGTCGAGATTTGACAAATCTCTCAAAGATCAGTTGGTTAAGGGCATTCCTTCAAAGATCGATGAGACAGGGGCAAAATCACTTCAGGGCTCATATTGGGGCAGGCCACCTCAAGAGCACAAGAAGTTGACCTCTCCAAGAGAAGACTAATCAGGGGCATACTGTTCCGATACGCTGGGGCAAGTCAAAGTCAGATCACAGGATCTCTTCGCAACCTGCAACTGGGGCATTTCATGCAGATACTCAACCGACTTGGACAGAGACATGCTACCAAAGTACATGTTCTCTCCCTATTTTGAGACAAGAGCAATGGTACGTCAGCAACTGCTGATCATGAAGTAGATGTCGGGGAATCGTGTCTTTATGGCTTATACCCTAACCTCAACTCTTCTGCCTCCCACGAAAAAAAACTCTTGACAGATCCTCAAGAACCATTGCATAGACCATTCTCATGCATTAATCATGTCGCTTCACTCATGCACATCATTCATCTGGCATAGCATGAAGCCTTAGCATAAACCCGATCATACTTTACATCTCTTCAGAACCTAATCATTGACATTCTGCATATAGTAATCATCATCGTATAGCATTGCATTTTCAAACGCATAACATAATCATCAACATGGAACATTACACCATACAGGTTCAAATATGCGTCCCAACCAAAGTCCAGTTCTCATTCGGTGGTCAGTTCCCGTCTGACTTGCCTTCTCAAAATCCAGTCCTTGTCTGGCCAACTCTCCAAAATCCAGTTTCTTCTGGCCAACTTTTCCAGTGCTCGTCTAGCGTACCTTTCCAAAGTCCAGTCCTCGTCTAGCAAACCTTTCCAAAACATTTTCTGGTTCTCTTTGGTCTGTCCAAAAACCTACAAACTTGCAACACTGCATCTTAACACTGCATCCTTACATTACATGATATCAAGCATCATATAAGACACATACATAGCATATGCATTAGCATACTCCCATTCTTTTGGCATGATTCATCTCCCCAGCAGATATTCAGCCAAACTTCCTTTCAAACTCTCTACACTCGCGCTTTTCTTTCGCCTCCGTCGGCCAAATTTTCGAGCTACTCTTTTATTTAATCCCCTTCTACCTCGAATCATCGAAGAGCTTGTGCAATTCGAACATTCGGGTCCAAGTGGATTAAATAGGGGCAGCTGTCGTAACCCGAAATTTGACCTCCTTTTTTCTTTTTGCATAAGCATATGCATTCGCATCGTTAGCATACGCATTCACACTTTTTATTTATGATTTCGGTTGCAGGAATATTCAGGTTTTCCAAGCCCGATTAATTGCATCCTCACAAGATCATCACATCATCAAATCAAGCTCAAAATAAAGGTTTCCATGTGTATTCATCAAATCAAGAGGTGGAAAATCGAAATCGGGACTCCAGTATCATTTCCTAAGCAATTTGGACAAAAATTGAATGAAGTAACCGGTTAACGTGTGGTGAGTAACCGGTTACTCAGTGTAAAATTGCTATTCCTGCTGCATTTTTGGGACAACAACCATGCACTCTCTTTGGTCTTTGGTTCTACTTGATTCTAGCAGTGTGTGGAGCATTCTAGACACCTCTAGACATTTCAAGACTATTTAATTCAATCCAAGTGCATTTACTCTAATGCTTCACTTTAAATTAAGTGCACCATGTTCCTTGTTTTCCAAGCATGTTAACCTTTGGATGTTGAAACTCACATAGGGATTGTTACCGAGTTGGTCCTAACTAACCAAGTTAACTACCTTGACTCAGTGAGTCAAGTGTAAGTAACTCCTAGCCTAGTTCCAAACCCAAAGCTAAGTCCAAAGCTAGCTCCAAACCTCTCACACTCCAAACCAAAAGTCTATATAAGCAAAGCTTCACTCATTTCACAAATTCTCCACAATCATTCACACAATTTCACACTTTCTTCACTCTCAATTCTCTCATTCTCCTCTGCATTTTTCTGCAACTTCTACACATTCCTCTTCATCTTCTTCACCAAACCTCACTAAAGCTCTTAATTCACCATAGAGGAAAAGCTACTTTCACCTTGAAAGTGCTTTTTCTTGAGCTTAACCTTCATCATCTTTCCATCCTACTGAATTTTGTGTAGCTTCAGTAGCTTTTGGATTCATCTCAAGTGATCATTTCAAGCTTCTTCGGTGATAATACTCATTTCGGAGTTTCGTCGAATTTTGCTCAGTTTTGATACGATTCGGCTACGATTGAAGATTTCCTCTAGTTTTCTTTGATTATCTTCATCATCTTGCTATTATACTTGAGGTTCTGGAGTTCTATTAATTTTTGGATTCATCTCAAGTGTTTGCTTCAAGATTCTACGGTTCGAATTCGCATTTCGGAGCTTCGTCACAATTTGCTCGGTTTCGATACGACTCGGCTACGATTGAAGATTCCTCTGGTTTTCTTTGATTTTATGCATCAAGAATCCTTTGCAACAATTACCAAGGCACATCTCAGCCTTGTAGGTTGGTGGATCTCACTTTACTAACTGTTTCGATCGTTTCTGCGCATTTACGATGTAATTTCGATCGTTTTTTGTTTGATTTGTCGTGCCATTGCTTGATCTTTGATCTCCATGATTATTGCTTGTAATTTGTGTTTAATTGCTCTTACATGATGTAATTTTCGTGCACAAATTCATGCCCTAGCATGTGGTGTTTGGTATAAGTGATTAAGTGCTGAAAATCACTTTTGAAAAGTTGTTTTTTCTGTTATTTTTGCCACTGTCACAGTGGTAACCGGTTAACGCCTGGTGAGTAACCGGTTACTCAGTGTAATTTTCACAAAAAACGCAAGTTTTCAAGCAAGTAACCGGTTACCCTGTGGTGAGTAACCGGTTACCACTGTACAAAATGGCCATTTTGAGTTTTTTCAACCTTGTTTGACATTCTTTCTCCCTCTAACTTCCATAGATTGATATACTTAATATTTATGGGTGTTTTTAAGTGATGCTAACCTCTGTTTAAGGCATATTTACGATAATTCAATGACCTTTGCTCGGTCCTACACCCGTCCTTTAGGTCACGACCTTTGCTCGGTCCTACACCCGTCCTTTGGGTCACGACCTTTGCTCGGTCCTACACCCGTTCTTTTGGGTCACGACCTTTGCTTTGTCCTACACCCGTCCTTTTGGGTCACGGCCTTTGCTTGGTCCTACACCCGTCCTTTGGGTCACGACCTTTGCTCGGTTCTACACCCGTCCTTTGGGTCACGACCTTGGCTCGGTCCTACACCCGTTCTTTGGTTTATCACAATTCTTATCTGTTAAAACTTCTTTTCCCCACAGAGTCTTAATCTCTTCCTTCGGTTAACCACTGCCAGTCAGTTAATATACCGAGTCCCCATTTCTCTTGGTTTTAACACCATTCCTTTGTTTGTTTCCTTAGTAGGGTCGCTAATTTCTGATTATCAGTCACAGTTTTCTTTATTCTCTTACTCCCTAGTGGAGTCTCTTTATTCCTTTTGCTCTCTTGGTTTCGACACCACTATTGCACTTTACTCTCAGGACAATTGCTATTTGTTCCTTTGCACTCCTTTCTCGGTTATGACACCATCTCTTTTGCATCCCCATCGAATCTTTCTCTATCTCTTATTCTCTTGGTTTTGACACCATTTCTCTTTTGTTCTTTGCACAGTCACTTTTGTCTCTTACTCCTCAGTGGAATACTCTCTTTTGCCTTTCGCTCTTCTTTCTTGGTTTTGACACCATTTCTTTGGAATCCCCAGTGGAATTTCCTTCTTTCTTTTGCTCTTGGTTTCGACACCACTTATCTCTTTCTTGTTTTGTTTTCCGTTCGGTTCCAAGAACTACTGAAGCTCTGATTCTGCATTCTTTTGAATGTATGATACGTAGGCACGAGATCGCGACTATCTTGGCGAGCACACTTCCACCCTTTCTTCCTTCTCCCTTTCTTTCCTCCTTTCTGTCCCCTGGTTCCATGAACTACGGCGCTCTGATTTCCTCATTTTACTATGAGGGTACGTAGGCACGAGGGCCCCAATCCTCCGCGAGCACTTTCTTTCTTTCCTTTTTCTTTCCCATTTCTTCTCTCTCCTCTTCTTTTAGCTAGAAGCCTTTAGATAGATAACCCATCCAAGCCTAGAAGCAAGCGAAATGATTCTCGTCGAGTACGACGGATGCGTTAGGTGATAGTACCTTCCTTTCGCATAACCGACCCCCATTCTCGTTTCTCTTCCCCTCGGGTTTTATCGATATTTTCCCTGTCCTATGGGACTAAATAAAGTTCGGTGATGACTCTGTGTTATCTTTGAGTGTGCGATTCACTCAGGTAGAAACCAGCCATCTTCATTGTGCTGTGAGGGTAGGCTCAAGCCAAGAGTTAGTAGTGAGGAGTTTTGTTCAGCTCAGTTGAGATCTTAGTAGAAGTTGTGCTTTGGGTAGCATGGGATTGAAAAGTGGAGTGTTGTTTGGGAAATCCTTTGGAATTTATGGAGTCTGAAAGTTAAGGATCTCTATCAGAAGATTGGTCAAGGTATCAAGGAATATGTAAAATCATTAGTAGAGCTGGATTGGCCTCTAGTAGGGATAAGGCTTTCAAGAAATCTCATTCTGGGAAAAAGAAAAGTTATTTTGTGGAACGCGTGGTGTAAGGTCCAGAAGTGAGATAAGTATTGGTGCTTCAGTTTCTAAGGTTGCTATGGTATCTTGAATGGACGAGAGTACCTTAAGGAATGTGTCCGGAACAATATCTTCCAATTGGTTAAAAGTGGAGAGTTAAGGACATTCGACTTTTATGGGAACCTAAAGTAGTAGAGAAGTGTGTGAAAGAACACAAGGATGTGTTTACATGCTTCAAGTGAAACAAGTATGTGTCGAACGAAGAGTGGGTGATGAATTGCGTGTATTCAGATGTGTAGATAGATTAAGTTCGAGATGATACATCAGGATTTCTGTTTTCGGTAAGAGACCAATTTGGAATTGTTAAATTACCCAAGGAACAGTATAAGGTATTGTGTCAGAGAAATTTTGGACTTTATTTAGTAACGAAAAATGTAGTGATACGGACTGGAAAAAGTTTGTATTGAGAAACAGAGTAAGTACCTTGGATTTTACGGAATCTTAATAAGATGGATTTATATTTGGACCTAAGAGGATTACAATTGAGAGCGAAAGTAAGCATGATGTAGAAAACGGTATTAACGGTATGTTAAGAGGAAGTGACAACAGAATGTATTTTGGACGAGTGTGCAATGGAGTTTTTAAGGTGTCGATGAACCTATAGTTAAGGAAGTGTAATCACGGATGGCTCACCCATGAGAACCCTATTAGTATGACGTGGAATGAGAAAGTTATACCTTGGTATTAAGGAATGCGTAGTAGTAGCACTGTGGTCACAAGTGTACATGATGGATTCTTATTCTTGAGACAAGTGTGAAGGGATGTACTTTGTGGAACAGTGAGTATTGTATTTTAAGAAGTAAGATTGTGGTAAACAACGAGAAACGAAACAAGACTTATTACGGACTAAGTGTAAATTATGGAACGGTTTATACCAGAAAGGTTTTGTAAAGAGTTGAGGAGAATTGTCGGTTGCGAATTTTCTATTAAGTAATTTCGGTTAGTGTGTATGAAGTGATGGGAAGTTTCTTCAAGAGGATGCATTGCCCCGATTTACTTTCAGGTATAGAGAAACTTCTGTAATTGTGAACAATCAGAATATTCGGAATCTACCTTTTGTTGGACTAAGAACTTTGTTGTTTTAATTCTCTCCAAGG
Organism: Lathyrus tuberosus; assembly: GCA_022829125.1. Taxonomy (NCBI): domain Eukaryota; kingdom Viridiplantae; phylum Streptophyta; class Magnoliopsida; order Fabales; family Fabaceae; genus Lathyrus; species Lathyrus tuberosus. The sequence continues at coordinate 18,491,632 of JALAZF010000024.1, read as the reverse complement.
AAGTTCAAGTGAGAGAACAAGGTTATAGGCTTGACATGATATGTCTGTCGTTTTGTGGTACCGTATAATGGTTGTGTGTTGGATTTTGCTTATGGACGAATCAAGTATGAGTGGTGGTTGAAACCCTATAATGTCGTCATTTTTTACTTCCCGCTAGTGTAGTTGTTTGAGCAGAAACGAATTATCCCGCTGAAGTTTTGTAGTGCGACCGCGTCAGGATTTGGAATTTTGTCTTGTCACTTGGTTGGAGTGTGTCGTTTGCATGTTTTGACTTTGTCGGTTTTACCTTAAGTGAATCATGGTTAGTAAATGTAATATAAGTTAAGAAGCCGCGAGTTGAGAATGATATTCCAAGATAGAACAAATCGGATTGATGGTTTGAGTAGGGATGGCTTTGAATTAAGAAGAAACTGGTTTTTTGATTATGCAGCAGTGTTAACCGACTAACACAATGGGGTTAACCGATTAACACGTGCAAGGATGGTATTTTATGCTGAATTTTGAGGAGCTAACCGATTAACCTTAGACGGGTAATAGATTAACATGTGTGTAAATTGTAAAATCCCTTAGGAACCATCATCTGTGTTTTGTTACCTTATGTTCATTGATCATGGAAAATGTTTCTATGTTTGCAGCTACCGTTCATTTCTCATCGTTTCTATCGAGTTTCGGTGAATGCCTTTTCTAATTCTTTTTCGAATATTCTAGTTCATAATTTTGCTTCGAATACTCTCATTAGTAATTGTTAGCATTTTCATACATGTTTCTTGTCTCTTAATTTGCAAGCTATTTTGTTTCTTGACATTAATTGTATGTGGATCTTGTTTATTATTTGATTTGCGCTGATTATCATATTTGCTTTCTTCGCTGTTAATTTGATTTGAACTCGCTTTAGTTTATGTTCTTTGCAGTATTTTACTGTTAATTATACTTATCAGTTACGAATGCTTAAATGATGTTTAACTTTATTGTTTTGAACTATAAAGTTTCATTTTTTTTCTTGTAGAAACTTTTTTAGGGTTTAATTTGAATGTGTTTGACGCATTTTTGAATTTGTTTGAGTGATGTCATCTACACGAGTTGCATTTCTGGCCCTTATTATTTTTGCATAAGTTTTGTTTTGGATCAGTTTGATTAGGTGTGACTAGGTAAGAAAAGAAATGATATAAGTATTCAAATTAATCTAGAATGTGAATTAGAAATCTACTTAACCAAATTATTGATTTAAATGGAAATTTATCAATAGTAGGTATATAATTTTGTGCCCTTATTTATTGCATTTCATATTGATCTTTTGAGTAACAGCTTCAAAATTGAAGAAAAATATGGAGAACGTTGATAATGAGTACGATTTTGCGATTGAAGGAAAAAAGAAGGAAAAAGAACAATTTTCGAAAAAGGTTGCAAACTTAGTATAACACCCATATATAACAACATCCATCAAAGCATATATATTATACATGAATTCAAGTTTTGGTACTGAAATACCATAAGTTCCTAGTTAACACATTATATACATTACATGCCCAAATACAAAGTAATAAAGGTCTACGACATAATATATACAAGATGTCCCAATACACTAAGAACTAGATCAATACAATGATCTCAAAATAAAATTCCAAAGCGGAAGTCTTGCCATCCCAAAAAGCCAAGGAAAGTAAGGAAAATTAAACGACTTTATCCTTACCCTTCGCGGAACCTGTGGTACCTGTAATATAATCAACAACATGGGGTGAGATATTAAATCTCAGTGAGTTCCCTATCTTATGGATTCTATCGGCTTTACAGGGTTCTAGCCAAATCCTAACTCAAGTCAAGGGAAGGGAAATGGCCTTGAGTGCTCACTCTCACACTATATGGAAACACGTTCATGAGTCTGTTAACTCAAAGTTTATCACTAGTCGGTAACCTCACCAAGGCATCCCTTTTTCCCGTCCGCTTCTACGTCTAGAAGTCGACCCGAGTCATGGATCCTTGTAATCTACTTGACATACGAAATGGATTCAGGATCATCGGCCTGTTAACCGTGAACCGTCACTTCTCATGGCCTGTTAACCATCACAGGTCTCTTTACCATATAGGCTCCATTTGTACTACACGCGGGAATCAAACCTGCCAAGTAGTTATGCGTACGTTTCAGAGGAGCTCGTTACTCATGAAACTGCATCTCGGGGGAAACGGTTACGATTACGTGATCATATACACAAACGCGATTGCATTCGACAATCACAAGGCTAAATTCACCTTTTTGGCCTCATTTTCCTTTTCTCTAATACTTAACATAGTACACATGTTCCATAATAGTGTTTGTTTCTTTCTATACCATTCGGTAATTGGTTACACGTGTAACAGCCCGGGCCCCTCGCAAGGCGATCCCGGCACTGCCACCTCACGATCTTCTCTACCCCCCTCACTAGTAGAGTTTTTTACCTTCCGTGGGAATCGAACCATGTACCCTGGGGTTCAAGTACATGTTCAATCCATTCCCACTACCAATTGAGCTAGTAGCTCAATTGGTAGTGGGAATGGATTGAACATGTACTTGAACCCCAGGGTACATAGTTAGATTCCCACGGAAGGCAAAAAACTCTACTAGTGAGGGGGGTAGAGAAGATCGTGAGGTGGCAGTGCCGGGATCGCCTTGCGAGGGGCCCGGGCTGTTACAAAAAAAGGCGCCTTTTTATGTAACAACCCGGGCCCCTCGCAAGGCGATCCCGGCACTGCCACCTCACGATCTTCTCTACCCCCCTCGCTAGTAGAGTTTTTGCCTTCTGCGGGAATCGAACCCTGTACCCTGGGGTTCAAGTACATGTTCATTCCATTCCCACTACCAATTGAGCTATAGCTCAATTGGTAGTGGGAATGGATTGAACATGTACTTGAACCCCAGGGTACATGGTTCGATTCCCACGGAAGGCAAAAAACTCTACTAGTGAGGGGGATAGAGAAGATCGTGAGGTGGCAGTGCCGGGATCGCCTTGCGAGGGGCCCGGGCTGTTACAAAAAAAGGCGCCTTTTTATGTAACAGCCCGCGGCCGCTCGCGCACGAGTCCCGGTACTATTACCAACTCAGACTTAATCACTAGCCCCCTTTTTTCAACTATACTAGTGTTTTTGCCTCCCGTGGGAATCGAACCGTGTACCTGGGGATAAGTACCACGTTCAATGCATTCCCACTACCAATTGAGCTAGTAGCTCAATTGGTAGTGGGAATGCATTGAACGTGGTACTTATCCTCAGGTACACGGTTCGATTCCCACGGGAGGCAAAAACACTAGTATAGTTGAAAAAAGGGGGCTAGTGATTAAGTCTGAGTTGGTAATAGTGTCGGGACTCGTGCGCGAGCGGCCGCGGGCTGTTACAACACGCTTCGGCCTTCCTTGCACGAGCGTTAACATTAGATCGTCTACCTATTTCCTAGCCCATTACTAGGTTCTAATATAATTTGGTGTAAATTTTCCTCACTCTTCCTATTTTTATCGTTTAAGCATGCATATCTCTCACAATCATGTTCAACAACAATAAGATAGGCAAAGCATATTACAATTGCACAATAGAATTACATATGATATTTCAAACATAATTATACCACTTTTGGGTTTCCTTCGATTATTTAATCGGGTAATAAAATTGATATTTTTCACTTCCATTATATAGAGTATTCTCATAGCTTTCCATCTGTACCAAGAACACCTCGATCGGAAACACGGTTTGAAAGTTATTAATTTTCAAAGATAATTTTTTCAAAGTATAACAGTGGTGTCATACCCCAAATTTTGACCACTAAGATTTCCCATCATTGTGAAAAATCATCATCACAATATGGGGGAACCATCTTGCCTCATTAGTCTCCCCAAAGATGGGTGAGCATCCACTGCAATCAAATTTAGGGTTTCAAGCCCTCTCAGAGCTCTTAGACAAAGGATCAATCAGGGAATGCCATGATCTTCAACTTGTCTAACCTCTCAAACATTCACAATGGATCAAAAGGACTCCTACTCCAAGGATTAAGCACAAAGCTGCTCCCTTCTAGGTGGATCAAGGCTCAAGATCGCCAGTATCACCGGATTAGGGTTTTGGTCGATCAGGGCCTCCAAAGGGAAATTTTCCTCTGGGCATGAGCCAAGGATCCAAAACACAACCTAATATACTCCATGAAATCTCATGGACCCAACCATCAAGTCAATTTTTGCCTCAGGGGATGCATTCATCAAAAATTAGGAATTAGGGTTTCTTGACCTAATTCACCCCTAAGTTGACTTTTAGGGCAAATCATGAGCCAAGACCTCAAGAGAGGGTTTGAGGGTCTCTAATGAAATATATTGATCCATTTGGAACAATGGATTAATCAAAGAAGTTTGAGCAACAAGTCTCAATTTCATCTGCACCACAATTAGGGTTTCGCGGGAAAAGTCAACTGTAACTTTGACTTTTGACCTAAACATGCTCCCAAATCCTAAGACATGATTCAATGTACCCTATGACACCCATGGAACATGTCCATCAAGTTTGATTTAGGTCAAGGACATGATTTCCTAAGGAATTGCACAGTTTGGAATTCATCTGATAAAAAGTCAACTGTGCACAAACGTCAACTTTGACTTTTTAAGATTTTTCACCAAAATGGATTTTTAACCCTAAAATGATGTTAATGTATGATTTGAATCATCATTCATCAAGAAAAATCAAGAAAAGTTTGATAACTTGTAAAAGGGGTAACCATAAAAACTTAGAAAATTTTCTAAGTTATGGAAAAAGTGACACTAATATGCCAACTTTGGAGGACCATAACTCCTAAACCACAAAGCCATTTTCTCCCATCCAAAGCTTGATTTGTAGATCTCATTGCCCTCTACAAAAGCTTCATACTGACCTATGTCCAAATTCCTCATGGATTTTGAGTTATGGAGTGATCAAAATCAAGAAAAGTCACTTTGTTCCAACACTTAGTGAAAATTTCACTAAGTCAGAATTTGCCTTACTTTTTTCCAAATGTAAGGGGATTTTTCACTTGGATTCAAAAGAGATCAAAACCAAACATGTTCAAACAGTTGTTGTATCATGTAAGGGCTTTCCAAAATGGCCAAGAACATTACCAAATTCAATTTGAGTCATGAGATATGACATTGGCAAGTTGCCTTGTTGACATCTGTCAAGGCAAGGCAGAATTTGCATTTTTGCTCAATTTGCCAAAATTGTGCAAATCCAAACACTCCTATCCACTTGGACACATCTGAGGATTGAATCTCAAGGGGACAATCACTGAGCCAAGCCTCTAAAGTCTTTGGAACAAGAAATAGCATATTGAACCTAGAATTGCCAAAATAGGGACAAGACTCCAATTTTGGATTAGAGCATTCAATGGAAGCATCAAGGTGGCATGGACTGAGCCATTTGCAACTGAATTCAGTCAAGACTTATCCAAGACCAAGGGAACCAGCAGCCTGTGCCCTAACCTCTAGTTAATGGCTAGAGGAGACTTGGATTTTCATTTGTCAACATTGGCCAAACCTACTCAGTAGTTGCCATTCACTATTCCTTGCAAAACAAACTTGCTCTACTATAAATAAAGCTCAATTGTGATCAGTTTAAGTACACCAAAGCCATCAAACAGATGCTTTCCTCAAAATCTCTTCTTTCACTCCAATTTTGCCTTCTAAGGCAAGTCACTATTAGGTTTTGAGTTTGAGAGCTTTTCCAATCAAACCAATCACTCACACACCTCACATGCATCATATAGAAGTGATCCAAACACTCACATAATATCTGAAACACTGATTTCACAAAATCACTATCCATTTGCTCAAGTTCTTGACAGTTTTGCAGTTGAGGTATCATCTTCAGCTCCAAACCATTTCAATCCATTCCAAGCATTCAGACACATCACTTGGCACCTAGTGAAGCTATCCACATCATTGGAACCTAGTTGTAACACCTCCAACACAAAACACGATCACCAGCTGCAAGTGGTAAGCATGAGCTCTTCTAACTCTATGATCCATGCAATTTTTGCTGCACAATAATTTGGCCATATGTTCATAATCATGCATGGAATGTTTTCCCTCAATAAATTGCATTGTTTGAATCGTGTGTGGAATTTCTGAACCTTCATGCAAAAATTAGGGTTCTTGAGGTTTCTCTTTGATTTCTTATTCCATGTTAAAAATAAATGAAATTAAAGACCATAGACATGATCGTGAGGTTAAACCGAGTAGATTGATACGTAGATTGCATTATATAATCAAGTATTCATTGAGATTGGATAGAAAACGCAAATCTGCAGAAACAGAGGGTGGCGCGTGTTCTTTCCCTTGTTCTTGGCGCCATTTTCAAATATTTGAATATTTGAATTTTGTGATTTTTATTTAATTGATTCAAAAATTAATTTCTCTCTGAGTTTTAATGATTTTGAGTTGATTCTTTTTTTGATAATTCACAAAAATGTTAAGATATTTGATTTTCCCAAAAAATCTCAAAAATATTATTTATTTCATCTAATTGATATTTTTGCAAAGAATTAATGTTTTAATTGTTTTTTCCATTTAAAATATTTTTTCCCTCTTGATTTTGTGAATTTTAATGCTTTCTAATTATTTTGTAGGTCAATACTTAATTTTTGAAGCATTAATCCAAGATCATAATTTGTTTTCCATATGTTAAACAATTTTGATCATTTTAATTGAATTTTTATTCAATTAAATACATTTTTGAAAACAAATTAGGGTTTTTGGATTAATTTAACCCTCATAAATCATTTTCAAAATACTCATGGGCCTCTGATAGAGTGTAAGACCCAATCCTTTTTGACCAAATCATTTTTGGGCCTCAGTGTATTGTATAAGTCCCGATACCGTCAAAATAAACGGCGCGGTCGTCGCCTTTTCAAAAACAAAAACTCATGGGTCTCTCCTCGAGCTATAAGACCCATTCAACACTCATGGGCCTCTAATAGAGTGTAAGACCCAACCCTTTGTAAATACAACCTATTTTTGGGCATCACTTATGGTATAAGTCCTGTTGTATTTCAAAAAGTTCGGCGCAATCGTCGTCCGTTTAAAAACCAATCAACTGGGCCTACCCTCGAGTAGTAAGACCCATTTCATTCTTTTTTTTAAAAACACTCTTGGGCCTCTTGAGAGAGTATAAGACCCACCCCTTTGTACAGAAAACCTTTTTTTGGGCCCCAGTCACTTGTATAAGTCCCTCTGTACAAAAACAACAGTGCAATCACTGGTAAACCTTGGGCCTCTCCTTGAGCTGTAAGCCCCAAATCTTTCTTTTTCAAAGCACTTTCTCCTTTGATTTTGAATATACTATTGTTTTCAATCTTTCTTTGTTGAACAACTAACCAATCAACATGGAACCTCTACAACCGAGTAAGTGTTTATACGCTTTCATTTACTGCTTTCATATACATATAACTGTATTGTGGGGCTGCTCACTATAAGTCTCCTTTCATAAACTCATATCAACTGTGTAATAATAGTATAGATATTTAGAGTTTCCTCGGCAACTACGTCTAGCACTAGATAAAGCCCGGTTGATCACTCCGAACTTACAGTCAAAACTAGATCTCTATAGGATTACCAGACACAGTCTTCCCTCCTCTTGGGGTTAAACAATATGGAGATGTGAAAGGCAGATTCTTTTTGAACCCTTTCTTAGACTGTCACCCTTAGAAATAGACAAAACTAGATCCCCAATAGGATCACCAGATACAGTCTTCTCTTCGGCTGTCCTCATTAGGAATTGTCAAGAAACTCTACTCCCAGAGATGAATGTATTCTCCGTGAATGGCATCTTTGAGTTTCTTCCAAATTCTCGAACTTTCCTGACTTGATCTATTCCTTGTGAATAGCTTGCCTTGAATTTCTCAGGGTTTGGGGACGCACGGGCTTCTTAAAAGCATCGGCCTTCTCTTGGGCATTGTACAAGGACCCACGGGCTTCCTAAAAGCATCCCCGCCTCCTCTTGGGCTTAGTACAAGGACCCGTCGGCTTCTTAGAAGTCTTCACAGCCTCCTCTTAGGCTTTGTATAATGATCTCTTCCTCCGGGAATGATAGCCTCCTCTTGGGCTTCGTACAAGGACCTCTCGGCTTCTTAAAAGCTTCCAGCCTCCTCTTGGGCTTTGTACAAATTGTCCCGACGACCTCCTAGAGGTATAGGAACAGAAATTAGTCATCTTAATATAACAGTCTTTCGAAAGAGTCTAGTTCCTCATACCGAAAGCTTACTTTCTCTCAGCATAGTACAAAGGATAAAACTTTAGACCTGGACAGTCTAAGACCCTTGAGTCCCAAAGACGTTCTCAAGCACCCTTCAAGTAAGGAAAAACACCAGTAGACTCGGACAGTCTCAATACCCTTTGGATTTCCCATTTCCTTAAAGAACAGGAAATAACCCTGATCCTCTGGTCAGTACCAAAGTACAACCCCATCTGGAATCAGTCTCTTTATAAGAACTGATTTTCTCTTTTATACAACATACTAGACCTATCACTTAACTGAAACAACGATCCTTTTCCGCCTCCATCTCGAGCTTCGTACGAGATACAAAAAAAACTCTCTTGTCGAGTCCCCCTGTAGCCTCTATCTCGGGCTTCGTATGAGATACAAAGACTCTCTTGTTGAGCCAAACAACCTTTAGCCTCCATCTTGGGCTTCGTACAAGACACATACAAAAAGCACTCTCCCATTGAGTCAACCCTTTTAGCCTCTCTCGGGCTTCGTACGAGACACATAAAAACTCCCTCTTGTTGGACCAATAGCCTCCTCTTAGGCTTTGTATAAGAAAATCACTGGTTGATCCAATCAACCTTTTAGCATCAACACTGTGCCTCATTCATAGTACACAAACAACTCCTTCCATCTAATCGCTGTAAGCGGCAAGCCTCTGGATTATTTACATCCACGCCACTGTCCATCTTTTAGCATGAGCAATTCCTAAGGAAAGATGGCGTTGCTCTACACTGAGTTAAAGTCTTCTCCTTCGGGTTAAAGCCCCCTATAAAGGAAATTATGGCATTGCTAGGATCCGCGTATCCCGGTTAAAGTAATCCTCCTTTACAGTCAGTCACCAAACAGTTGTGACAAACAGACCCCCTTTAGAGGTGGCAAGTTCTCTCTAAAGTTGAAACCTTTTAGCTTCATATCTTGGGCTTCGAACAAGATACAAATAAGCTCTTCAGCTTCATATCTTGGGCTTTGAACAAGATACAAACCACCTTTCGCTTCACGTCTTGGGCTTTGAACAAGACACCAAAAACACCCATTTCCTCCCATAGAATAGGAGGAACTACGAACACTCTGATTTCCCTGTTTCGGTAAACGGGAATACGTAGGCATAAGATTGAAATAAAAATCTTAGCGAGCACAATAAACCAAAAATTCAAATCCCATATCCTCAATCCCAAACCTAAAATCCTACCAAAAGTCAATATTCTTTCAAAATAAGCAGAGAGAGGCCCCACATCCACATAGCATATGTAACCTAACAGACCGCTGTTCAAACTCAATATGCAAGCAGGGTTAATTGGAGACATCTATTTCCCTTCCTTCATCAGCTCACAATAGGATAAAAAATGAATCGACCTGTAGTCACCCCCAAAGAGCGACAGCGCTTAAGAACCGCGTCCAAAATCGCTCGCTACAGAAAAATGGCGCCCACCGTGGGGCCAGTCTTTCTTTGGAATTTCACTAGGATAAGACTTTTGTTGACTTCACTAGGATCTTAGTTCAAAAAACCTTTAAATAGGGAAGGAACCACAAAATGGTGACTCCGCTGGGGAGCCATTTTTGTCAGGAACATAGGATTCATAGCTCTTTAAAGTTTAGGACATTAGGACAAATATATATATTGCTTTTCCTAATTGCTATACGTGTTTATTTTTCTGCTAATGGGAATGCGTGTGATGCCGCATGTGGAAAGATTGAGTATACACCTAGGAAAAATCACCTTTTTTTATAGTGCGGTGGCTATCGGGAATGGTTGTTACGCGATAAACTATCCTCTTCTGAGATTTCTTTGAAAGGACACCACCTAGCACGGTTCCCGGCCCGCTGGTGTTCTCAGGAATCAATGATTTTGAGTGACAGGTACAAAAAATCATCCGTAGAAAACCTTTGGGGATGGGTAGAGCTTTGACTTCATGACAACGACCCTTTGACCCCATGTTTTTTCTATGTTTTTGTGTGCTGCATTCATGCATTCATTTAAAAAACATTAAAACAAAAAAAAAATCTTCTCTTCTAGTCTCTCTATTTCAAATTAAACTAAGACAATGATTGCAAATGTCAGAGAAAAAGATTGCGCTCATGGATTTCGGTAGAAAGAGAACTCATAGGTATACCTTCAAGGTTCCAAAGCTAGAGGATTTGAGAAGTTTAGCAAGGATGATCACTAACCCTGAGGCTTTCAGAGCCAAGCACGGATGTCTGCTACCACTGTTAAGAATCCATGTGATTGAGGGAATCATGGATGCACTCGTCCAATTTTACGATCCAGTTTATCACTGTTTCACATTCCTGGATTACCAGCTCGCACCAACACTGGAGGAGTATTTTCATTTGATTGATCTACACATTACTGATCAAGCTCCTTTTTCTGGACTGGAAGAAATTCCAAAGGATCAGACCATTGCAAGAGCAATTCATTTAAATGAGTCGGAAATCAAGACTCACCTGACCACTAAGGGTGGCATCCAAGGTTTGCCAGCTCAGTTCTTGACAAAGAAAGCCCTGTATTTTTGTCTTGCTCACCTACGGGTTATTTTTGTTTCCCAACATCAATAACTTTGTAGATATCAACGCCATTAAGGTCTTTTTCATTGGAAATCTTGTGCCAACTCTGCTCGCGGACGCATATCATTCTGTACACTTAGGAAATTTATACAGCGGAGGAATGATCACGTGCTGTGTACCCCTGCTATATAGATGGTTTACTTCTCATTTGCCTAAGTCTGCTGCTTTTTGGGATTGTAAGAGTGCCTTACGTTGGTCGCAGAAGATCATGTCTCTTACCAACTCTGATATAGATTGGTGTAATAGGATCTATGATGGAATCAGAATCATTGATCATTGTGGAAACTTCCCCAACGTACCCCTCATAGGAACTAAAGGAGGAATCAACTACCATCCGGTATTGGTTCGTCGTCAATTTGGATACCCAATGAGGCATGTCCCACGTAATGCTCATCTGGAAGGTCTTTTCTTCAAGGAAGGAGAAAACGACAAAGCACTAAAGATGGAAATAGTGCAAGCCTGGAAGCATGTTCATAAGAAAGGACGAGAGTCTCTGGGAAAACCGGACTGTGTCTCGGTGGAGCCTTACCTCCACTGGGTACAAACTAGAGCTCTCAAGCTAAAGATGCCTTATCCGCGTCATGGAATTATTCCGCCAAAGGAATCTGTCATGTATTTCATGACGGAAACGGAAAAGCTTCAGGTTACTCTTAACAAAGTTCAAAAGGAAAGAAGGTCTTGGAAGAACAAGTACCGCACCCTTAGTGTAGAGTGTACCAAGATACAGCAATTACTAAAAGATAAAGATGCTCTAATTGAGATTTTGGGAGCAACATGCTGTGGAAAATCAAGATGACCAGAGGAATTTGCTCGCTCCTTTCACCTGGCAAAGGAATGACAACCCGACAACGGCCCAAGAGCCCCGATCAAAGAAAAGGAAAGAGTCAGCACCCGATTTCTCTTCAGAGAGGACTCGGGACCCATTACCTTAGGTTTCTGTTTCCGCACCTTGTAATCTACTGTATTTCATTTCCGCAATCCTTTGAATTTAAAATAAAAATGGGTTTCCCCACTGTTTGATATTTGCAATCTAATTGTCGAAGTTTATTTTGAATGAACAAAAATAAAAAATAATCATTACATTCATCATTCTCACGTCACGTATTCTTCTTACCTACGAATCACACGTTTGTGTCTCGATTCTAGAGTCAAACTGTCTCATTCGTACAATACTCAGGCCAATCGTCAGAAAAAGATGGATGATCTAGAGAAAGAGAACAGAGAGTTAAAGGAAGAGATCGACGCTCTGAGAGAGGATATAAGAAAGCTTCGTAACGACATGCAAGCCATGGCAGAAGCTCAGCTACAACAAACTGTGATCTCTGAGATCACCTCAACACCCATAGTGGAGAAGTATGATCCTAGGTATCAAATGCCGAAAGATCGTCCTTGGGGCATGCCTGTTAATTATATCTCGGAAGGATATGTTCCGTCGATCGTTGAAGATCAGGGAATCACAACAGAAGCCGCTGGGCCTGAAGGTTACAAACTTTGGGAAAGCGAAGATGCCGGGGGAATACTGAGGACTCCTGAAGGTTACAAACTTCGGGAAACACCAAGATTCGCTGCCGTAGTAACGGTACCACCCCCTGTGGTGCACACTGTCCCGGAAGGACAGATTTCGCAGATACCTTCTGGTGGAAACGAAAGCATGTTCGAAAGATTGAACGAGTTCCAGGAACAGTTCTTGGAAATGCAAAAGGAATTGCAAGCTATTCGTGGTCAGGATTTATTTGGAAAGGACGCTGCAGATCTCTGCTTGGTCCCCAATGTGAAAGTCCCGCACAAGTTCCAAGTGCTCGACTTTGAAAAGTACAAGGGTAACTCTTGCCCTCAAAGTCATCTGGTGATGTACGCTCGGCGGATGTCAGCTCAGACGGAGAATCAGGACCTACTGATTCACTACTTCCAGGATAGTTTAATCGGTGCCACATTAAAATGGTACATCGGTTTAAACCGTGCCACAATCAGCACTTTCAGAGATCTTGGCACTGCCTTCGTCCAATAATACAAATACAATTTGGACATGGCACCCGACAGAGATCAACTCAGATCAATATCGTAAAAGGGCAAGGAAACCTTTAAGGAGTATGCTCAAAGGTGGCATGAAATTTCCGCTCAAATTTATCCACCTCTTGAGGAAAAAGAGATGACAAAGATCTTCTTAAAGACCTTAAGCTCATTTTACTATGACCGAATGGTCGCCAGTGCACCCAGCGACTTCACCGAAATGGTCGGCATGGGCGTACGTCTTGAGGGAGCCATCCGAGAAGGACGTTTGGTAAAAGACACTGGATCGACGAGCGGTACTAAAAAATACGGTAGTGCTCTCCCTAAGAAAAAGAACAAGATATTGGGAATATCTCTCTCGGAAAGCAAAGGCGCCGATATCAACCAGTAGCAGCTGTAACTCCTGCTATCAACCCCGCGCCTACGTATCAACCTCAGGTTGCGCAAAGCCAACCTGATCATCAAAGGACACAACAGCCTCTTCAGCAAGCTTGTCCCCAATACAATAACAACCGTACAACGCGGCCACCAGGATTTGATCCTATACCCGTATCGTACGCAGAGCTGTTTCCATTACTGCTAGCCAAGGGGCACATTCAGACTAAGTCCCCTCTTACAGTACCGAAAAATCCGCCTTTTTGGTTTAAGGTGGATCAAACTTGCCCTTACCACCAAGGAGGACCAGGGCATAACATTGAGACTTGTCTCAATTTCAAGTCCGACGTGCAAAAGCTTGTTAGGAGCGGGGTCTTATCCTTCAAGGATACAAATCCTAATGTTCTCACGAACCCGCTGCCTCAACATGAGAAAGCTGCAGTCAATTTGATAGAAGGAGAGACTAACAACGTCTATCAAATTCATGATGTACTCTTAATGAAGACCAATCTGGTCAAGATTCATTGTAGACATAGTGGATATGGCCATGTGCCACCTCATAACTATCACCAGTGTGATATCTGCTCTAAAGACAACCAGGGATGTTCTGTGGTGCAATCAGCTCTACAGGAACAAATGGATCTCGGATGGATCCAACAACACCGAGTTCGTGGAGTTAACATGGTCTACACGAATTATAACATCATTCAGAACCACGATATCCATGCAATGAATGTCAACTTGGTGGCAATGCACTCAAGGCAAAGCCAGTATCATAATCTGCCGCGACACGATTACAGTTCTTATCTGACTTGCTCGGTAAACAAACAGGGATGCTCTTTCATACAAGAGGCCCTCCAGCGTCAGATAGATCTTGGATGGATCCAAGACTACCATGATAGGAATTCCTATCAAATCAACATGGTTCAGATCTTTGATATTCGCGTGATGAATACCAGCCTGGTAGAGTTACGTGTTGAACAAGTCCGACTCGGATTCCTGATATCACATAATTATCACAGCTATAAGGCGGGTTGTGAAAACGATCGAGGTTGTACCCTTGTCCAGGAGGCACTTCAGCACTTGTTAAATCACTAGTGGATGCCAATTTATATGGATGAAGATACTCAGCAAATTAGTATCAGTAACAGGAATCCTACTCGACGTCAGAGTCAGGATGTTCGATCAGTGGAAGCTAACCTAGTGAGGTTACATTGTATTCAAAGTGGGCGTGGCCAGGTGCCACTACACAATTATGATCGTTGTAGCGTCTTTTCGGAAAGTAACCAAGGGTGTTACCTTGTGAGAGCAGCTCTTCAGGGTCAGGTGGATCGTGGAGAGATTCGTCCATATCCGGGTTCTGGACCCATCAACTGGACGCCGAACTACCTTGCCGATCAAGTTGAGGATGTTGTCATAATATCTGGTCATCATAGAACCAGGGATGTTTTTGCCATCATCCCTCTACTTGACGAATCTAAAGTTCCCAACCGGGAACAGATCGAGATTACTTACGATGGTCAGAAAAATCAGAAGGCTCCCGTAGTCATCTATCTACCGGGACCATTACCGTATGAATCAACTAAGGTTATCCCTTACAAATACGGTGCAACAACCATTGAAAATGGAAAGGAAATTCCATTACCCTCCGTCGTGAATATTGCAGACATCAGTCGAGTAACACGGAGTGGTAGAATCTTCAACCGAGGAGTTGGAGAATCTAACAAAGAAAAGGAACTTCAGATGGAAGCTCCCGATCTACTAGTCGGTCAATCCAGTAATCCCGACCTTTCGAAAAACAATGATGAGATGCTGAAGCTCATCCAAAGGAGTGAATACAACATTGTTGATCAGTTGTTGCAGACTCTTTCAAAGATCTCTGTGTTATCATTGTTACTCAGTTCAGAAGCGCATAGGGAGGCTCTACAGAAAGTCTTGGAGCAAGCCTTTGTGGAACAGGATGTAACAATCAGACAGTTCGATAGCATTGTCTCTAACATCACTTCCTGCAATAATCTGGGATTTAGTGATGAGGAATTACCTGAAGAGGGCCGTCGTCATAACATGGCGCTCAATATCACAGTTAACTGCCAGGACAATGCATTGGCCAGCGTACTGGTAGACACATGGTCAGCCCTGAATGTTATGCCAAAGTCCACTTTGATGCAATTATCATTCAAAGGCCCTCCGATGAGAATCAGCGAGATTGTCGTCAAAGCATTCGACGGATCCAGGAAAGCGGTTATCGGCGAAGTTGATCTTCCCATAAGTATTGGTCCTCACACTTTCCAAGTCACTTTCCAGGTCATGGACATCCGGGCAGCATACAGTTGCTTATTAGGAAGACCTTGGATACATCAGGCTGGGGCGGTCACCTCGACCCTCCACCAAAAGCTAAAGTTCATTAAGGGCGATCAACTTGTCAAAGTTTGTGGGGAACAAGCCTTGCTTGTAAGCAACTTATCATCGTCTACTTGTGTAGAACCCGAGGAGGTTATTGGAACTCAGTTCCGAGCACTTTTGGTAAGCAAAGACGATCAATCTGAAGGAGGAACATCAATTTCCTCATACAAGGATGCTATCAAAGCGGTCGAGAGTACCGATACAAAAGGATGGGGACAGCTTTTCATTCCTACTAGCAATAAAACAAAGCAGGGTCTTGGTTTTTATGCAACCTGTACCCGGACAACTGCCAACGATGAAAGTCTTCATCCCCTTCAAAATTTCTTCCACGGTGGAGGTTTCCTTCACCCAGTGCCTCAGGCAGTTCATGCTATCAATGAGGAAGATCCCTCCGACACAGAGGAAGAATGGAAGTCCTACCTCAACGAGGACGGCTATATGTCTCAGGACGAAATGCAAACTCCTTTTTGCTATCCTGCACAGAGTCCGAGATCTATACTGAGGTCAAACGTCGAAATGATATACGGAGACTATGATCTGGAAGGATGTCGTGTTCCGCCAAACTCATTAGAGATAGCCGCTCTAATGAAAGACCAATTTGACTACAACTACTATGGCCCAATGGATGGTATGCCGATGTGGCAGCCCTACCCAGGAAGTTTGGGGCAAGAAAATCAGCCGAATGATGAAAAACAGTTGAGCATCATTGAACAGAATACCTGTGTCCCCACCATGTCATGGGATCAACACTCAGGTCATCCTGAAGCTACTCAACATGAAGATGAATTCACAACGTTTGCAGGACTTGAGTTCATCAACTATGCTTTTCCTGAGGTCAACGTCGTCGAGAGAGATGACTCCTCCAGTTCCAAAGAAATGTGGGACACCTTGGGACAATCGAGTGGAAAGTTTGACTATATGGTCAAGTACACTACTCCCGAACGCTCTCGTATCAGGCTCGAAGATATCCAGCCAACTGGATGGGGAGATACAGTTGAGAGCACAACTACTCTGCATAATGCAAAAGAGGAATCCTCCTACGATAACTCTGCCTGGGAGACAGATTCCAATGATCCTACTCCACCAGAAATCAGCGTTATTTCTGAAGACAAATCAAGGAAGATACCAGACTTTGTGATTCACCGAGGAGTTTGCCGCCAATGGGTTGCTGTCGATGTTCCGAAGGTCGTCCGTCAGTCAAAGTAATTGCCATCTTTAGCCTTTCACCCTGCCCAGGTGGAATGGATGTTTTGATAGGGCTTACTTTTTGTAAATTTCCCTCTTCGCTTTGCCCAAAGCGACAGAGTTTTGTTTTATAGGGCTGTAGTTTCGAGATTCGACTTGTTCATAAATAAAAAACGTCGTTCTGTAATTTCCGCATTTATTGTTATTTTCTCTTTTTGCTTTATTTAGAAAATGGTAATCCTAAAAAACAAATAATAAAAACAAGCAGTAAAAGAAATACAATGCACACACTCTTGCATTTTCTCTATCTCTTCTAAACACAAATCATCACATCATGCAGATTGCTTATTTTAAACCCCGTTGAAACATACGATCCGATACCTTCTCCTAACTTTGAGTTCCTGGTATTCGAGGCTGAAGAAGAAGATGACAATGAAATTCTAGACGAGATCCCCCGATTACTCAGACAAGAGGAAAGGTCCATTGAACCTCACAAAGAGCCGTTGGAAACGGTAAACTTGGGTTCAGAAAAAGAGAGAAAAGAAATCAGGATTGGGGCACTGCTCAGTCCAACTGCCAAAGAAGGTTTGATAAAGCTTCTCAGAGAGTTCCCCGATGTGTTTGCTTGGTCCTATCAGGATATGCCAGGGTTAGATACCAGCATCGTGGAACACCATCTACCGTTGAGATCGGAATGTCCGCCGGTAAAGCAAAGGTTAAGACGGACTCATCCGGACATGGCCATCAAAATCAAGGAGGAAGTATAGAAACAGATTGACGCGGGTTTCCTCGCCACATCAGAGTATCCTCAATGGTTGGCCAACATTGTACCCGTTCCCAAAAAGGACGGAAAGGTCAGAATGTGTGTGGACTACAGAGATCTGAACAAGGCTAGTCCAAAGGACGACTTTCCTTTACCACACATTGACATGCTGGTAGACAGTACAGCAAAGTTCAAAGTCTTCTCCTTCATGGATGGATTCTCGAGCTATAATCAAATCAAAATGGCGCCGAAAGACATGGAGAAAACTTCGTTCATCACCCCATGGGGGACCTTTTGTTACAAGGTAATGTCGTTCGGTTTGAAGAATGCCGGGGCGACCTATCAAAGGGCCATGACTACTCTGTTTCATGACATGATACACAAATAAATAGAGGTATATGTCGATGATATGATTGCAAAATCAAAGACAGAGGAGGAGCATGTGACCCATCTGTCAAAGCTATTCGAGCGTTTGAGAAAGTTTAAGCTCCGCTTGAATCCTAACAAGTGCACCTTCGGTGTCCGTTCAAGGAAACTACTAGGGTTCATCGTCAGCCAGAAAGGAATTGAGGTTGATCCTGACAAGGTCAAGGCCATTCAAGAAATGCCTTCTCCGAAAACTGAAAAACAAGTCAGAGGATTTCTGGGACGTCTGAATTACATTTCTAGATTCATATTCCTCATGACCGCGACATGCGCGCCGATCTTCAAATTACTCAAAAAATATCAGGCTACATTTGGATAGAGGACTGCCAAACCGCCTTCAACAGTATCAAGGAATACCTGTTGAACCCACCGATTCTATCACCTCCAATGGAAAGAAGACCACTGATCATTTACCTCACAGTTCTAGAGGACTCAATGGGATGTGTACTTGGCCAACAAGACGAAACTAAAAGGAAAGAGTCTGCCATTTACTATTTGAGCAAGAAATTCACCGACTGCGAAACTCGGTACACGATGCTCGAGAAAACCTGCTGTGCTTTGGCTTGGGCAGCCAAATTTCTTCGCCATTACATGATTCGTCATACTACTTGGTTGGTCTCCGAAATGGATCCAATCAAGTATGTTTTCGAAAAACCTGCTCTTACGGGAAGGATTGCCCATTGGCAGATGCTATTATCAGAATATGACATAGAGTACCACTCTCAGAAAGCCGTTAAGGGAAGTATTTTAGCTGATCATTTGGCTCATCAACCGATTGATGAACAGGAATCAGTCGGGTTTGACTTCCCAGACGAAGATGTCATGTATCTAAAGATGAAAGACTGCGACGAACCGCTACCCAGTGAAGGGCCAGAACCAGGTCTCCAGTGGGGACTTATCTTTGACGGAGCAGTCAATCATTACGGAAACGGAATTGGGGAAATAATTGTTACCCCTCAGGGAACCCACCTTTCTTGCACTGCTCGACTGACATTCAAGTGTACAAACAACGAGGCCGAATACGAAGCTTGTATTATGGGTCTCGAAGAAGCGATCGACTTAAGGATCAAGAACTTGGATATCTATGGCGATTCAACTCTGGTTATCAATCAGATCGCAGGAGATTGGAACACATACCAATCAGGATTGATTCCTTACAAAGACTACGCGAGAAGGTTGCTACCTTTCTTCAACAGAGTCGAGTTTCATCACATCCCTCGTGAGGAGAATCACATGGCTGATGCATTAGCCACTTTCTCTTCCATGATTAGCGTAGGTCAATGAAATGACATACCTAAGATCGACATAATGTGCCTTGAAATGCCCGCTTACATCTTCATGATTGAAGCAGTCATAGACGACAAACCTTGGTATTACGATATCAAATGCTTCCTTTAGAAACTGGAGTACCCACCTGGGGAATCCAGGAAAGATAGAAAGGCCCTCAGAAGATTGGCTGGAAACTTCTTCCTGAGCGGTGACACTCTCTATAAGAGAAATTTTGACATGGTCTTGCTCTGATGCATGGACAGACCAGAAGCAGAAATGCTGATGAAAGAAATTTATGAAGGTTCCTTTGGCGCTCATGCCAATGGACATGCAATGGCAAGAAAAATCCTAAGAGCAGGGTACTATTGGTTGACAATGGAATCCGACTGCTACAAGTACATTAGAAGGTGTCACAAGTGTCAGATATACTCCGACAAAATCCATGTACCGCCAACGCATCTCAAAGTTCTCTCTTCCCCATGGCCTTTCTCCATATGGGGAATCGACATGATTGGCATGATTGAGCCCAAGGCTTCAAACGGACATCGGTTCATCCTGGTAGCCATTGACTACTTCACCAAGTGGGTCGAAGCAGCCTCATACGCAAATGTAACCAGACAAGTGGTGGTCCACTTTATCAAAAACAATCTCATCTGCCGTTATGGTGTTCCAAGCGAGATCATTACTGATAATGGATCCAACTTGAACAATAAGATGATGAAAGAGTTATGTGCAGAGCTCAAGATCGAACATCATAACTCATCTCCCTACCGACCCCAAGATGAACGGAGCGGTAGAAGCGGCCAATAAGAACATCAAGAAGATCGTTCAAAAGATGGTCGTAACCTACAAAGACTGGCACGAGATGCTACCCTTTGCTCTTCACGGTTATCACACGTCTGTCCGCACTTCAACCGGGGCAACCCCTTTCTCTCTAGTGTATGGCATGGAAGCAGTGCTCCCCATAGAAGTAGAGATCCCGTCAATCCAAGTATTGATGGAAGCTAAGCTTACAGAAGCTGAATGGTGTCAAAGTCGACACGACGAACTGAATCTAATCGAGGAGAAGTGAATTACGGCATTATGCCTTACCAAAACTATGAGAAATGGAAACATAGAAACAATTTCGGTAATCAATGAAATAACAGAGAACAGGAACCAGAATAAGTATTGTAACAACAACAACAACATAGTGTTTAAAGTTAGTAACTGAACATAGGATCGACTTCAAATGTGGATTGGTGAGATGAAAAGATAATGATCTTAGGAGAATGTATGGAAGTCTCTACAGCTAAAGTTGTGCAAAAAGCAACAACAACTTGGGCATAATATGCGTAAAGATTAAATCATAAAAATTATAATGTTTGTACATTGATAAAAAATTGGCTTCATGAAAATATAGTTTCCAATTATAACACTAAAACTAGACCAATGGATGCTAAATTAAACAATAGAAGCAATACATATTAGCTCGTACAAAAGCATTATGTTAAGCAATCCATTACCTCCAGCTCCAATCTAAACTCTTAACACAAGTTCCATATCAATTTTTCATTTAGTGTTCTAGTAATTACTTGCAGATGCTTATGAAGGATCCACCAAAGCTACTCTCATTATTAACAATAGTTGATAATGATTTTTCATAAGCTTTCGCAACAATAGTTTTAAGCACAAACTGAATTAGCAATTATTACAATACTGAATTAACAAGTGACAATTCCAGATATTTGCATACAATGTTATGCTAGCTACTTGCTAGCTTTTGCTTCTCTGATTTTCTATAGCATGATGTCGCCAGAGAAACGTTTTTTCTTCTTTTCTAGGTTTGTTATGGCCCTTTCAAATTCCTTGTAGTGTGGCAACCATCCCTATTTTTTCTTAATTTGTTTTACAAGTTTTGACCTATTAAACAATGAAAACATATTATCAGTAATTGTAAATTGTAACTTTAACCAAACAAATTAAATTTAATCACCTTAGTTCATTTTCTTCTGGTTCAGGAGAGGCCTTTCTTGTTAGGTGAAGCTCTCAAATTCTGAATCACAGTATCCAAGATTGCAACCTTTTTTGAAAATTGCCCATTTTCCTTCTTTTTGCCTTCAATTGCAAAATCGTACTAATTATCAACGTTCTCCATCTTTTTCTTCAATTTTGAAGCTGTTACTCAATAGATCAATATCAAATGTAATAAATAAGGGCACAAAAATCATATACCTACTATTGATAAATTTCATTTTATATCAATAATTTGGTTAAGTAGATTTCTAATTCACATTCTAGATTAATTTGAATACTAGTATAATTTCTTTTCTTACCTAGTCACACCTAATCAAACTGATCCAAAAGAAACTTATGCAAAAACAATAAGTGCCGGAAATGCGACTCGTTAAGTTGACATCAGTCAATCAAATTCAAAAATGCGTCAAACAGATTGACATTAAACCCTAAAAAGGTTTTTACAAGAAAAAAAATCAAACTAAATAGTTCAAAACAATAAGGCTAAACATCAATTAAGCATTCGTAACTGATAAATAAAATTAACAGTAAAATACTGTAACGAACAAAAACGAAAGCAAGTTCAAATCAAATTAACAGCGAAGCATGCAAATATGATAATCAACGCAAATCAAAGAATAAACAAGATCCACATACAATTAATGTCAAGAAACAAAATCGCTTGCAAATTAAGAGACAAGAAACATGTACGAAAACGCTAACAATTACTAACGAGAGTATTCGAAGCAGAATTATGAACCAGAATATTTGAAAAAGAATTAGAGAAGGCATTCACCGAACCTCAATAGAAACGGTGAGAAATGATCAGAACTTGTAGACAAAGAAACAGTTTATGCGATAAATGAAATAACAATAAACACAATCGGTACAAAAATGCTAACATTTATGAGCATTTACAAAATAATTTGGAAAGGGATTTACCGGAACGATGAGAAATTAACGAAACATGCAAACATAGAAACATTTTCGGTAATCAATGAAATAACAATAAAAACAATGGATTCAAGAATGCTAACAATTATGAGTATTTCAAAAAGAATTTGGAAATGGATTTACCGAAACTATGAGAAATGAAAGGAACCTACAAACATAGAAATAGTTTCGGTGATCAATGAAATAACAATAAACACAATGGATTCTAGAATGCTAACAGTTATGATCATTTAAAAAAGGAATTTGGAAAGGGATTTACCGAAACAATGAGAAATGAACGGAACCTGCAAACATAGAAACAATTTCGTTAATCAATGAAATAACAATAAACACAATGGATTCAAGAATGTTAACAGTTATGAGCATTTTCAAAATAATTTGGAAAAGGATTTACCAAAACTATGAGAAATGGAAACATAGAAACAATTTCGGTAATCAATGAAATAACAGAGAACAGGAACCAGAATAAGTATTGTAACAACAACAACAACATAGTGTTTAAAGTTAGTAACTGAACATAGGATCGACTTCAAATGTGGATTGGTGAGATGAAAAGATAATGATCTTAGGAGAATGTATGGAAGTCTCTACAGCTAAAGTTGTGCAAAAAGCAACAACAACTTGGGCATAATATGCGTAAAGATTAAATCATAAAAATTATAATGTTTGTACATTGATAAAAAATTGGCTTCATGAAAATATAGTTTCCAATTATAACACTAAAACTAGACCAATGGATGCTAAATTAAACAATAGAAGCAATACATATTAGCTCGTACAAAAGCATTATGTTAAGCAATCCATTACCACCAGCTCCAATCTAAACTCTTAACACAAGTTCCATATCAATTTTTCATTTAGTGTTCTAGTAATTACTTGCAGATGCTTATGAAGGATCCACCAAAGCTACTCTCATTATTAACAATAGTTGATAATGATTTTTCATAAGCTTTCGCAACAATAGTTTTAAGCACAAACTGAATTAGCAATTATTACAATACTGAATTAACAAGTGACAATTCCAGATATTTGCATACAATGTTATGCTAGCTACTTGCTAGCTTTTGCTTCTCTGATTTTCTATAGCATGATGTCGCCAGAGAAACGTTTTTTCTTCTTTTCTAGGTTTGTTATGGCCCTTTCAAATTCCTTGTAGTGTGGTAACCATCCCTATTTTTTCTTAATTTGTTTTACAAGTTTTGACCTATTAAACAATGAAAACATATTATCAGTAATTGTAAATTGTAACTTTAACCAAACAAATTAAATTTAATCACCTTAGTTCATTTTCTTCTGGTTCAGGAGAGGCCTTTCTTGTTAGGTGAAGCTCTCAAATTCTGAATCACAGTATCCAAGATTGCAACCTTTTTTGAAAATTGCCCATTTTCCTTCTTTTTGCCTTCAATTGCAAAATCGTACTAATTATCAACGTTCTCCATCTTTTTCTTCAATTTTGAAGCTGTTACTCAATAGATCAATATCAAATGTAATAAATAAGGGCACAAAAATCATATACCTACTATTGATAAATTTCATTTTATATCAATAATTTGGTTAAGTAGATTTCTAATTCACATTCTAGATTAATTTGAATACTAGTATAATTTCTTTTCTTACCTAGTCACACTTAATCAAACTGATCCAAAAGAAACTTATGCAAAAACAATAAGTGCCGGAAATGCGACTCGTTAAGTTGACATCAGTCAATCAAATTCAAAAATGCGTCAAACAGATTGACATTAAACCCTAAAAAGGTTTTTACAAGAAAAAAAATCAAACTAAATAGTTCAAAACAATAAGGCTAAACATCAATTAAGCATTCGTAACTGATAAATAAAATTAACAGTAAAATACTGTAACGAACAAAAACGAAAGCAAGTTCAAATCAAATTAACAGCGAAGCATGCAAATATGATAATCAACGCAAATCAAAGAATAAACAAGATCCACATACAATTAATGTCAAGAAACAAAATCGCTTGCAAATTAAGAGACAAGAAACATGTACGAAAACGCTAACAATTACTAACGAGAGTATTCGAAGCAGAATTATGAACCAGAATATTTGAAAAAGAATTAGAGAAGGCATTCACCGAACCTCAATAGAAACGGTGAGAAATGATCAGAACTTGTAGACAAAGAAACAGTTTATGCGATAAATGAAATAACAATAAACACAATCGGTACAAAAATGCTAACATTTATGAGCATTTACAAAATAATTTGGAAAGGGATTTACCGGAACGATGAGAAATTAACGAAACATGCAAACATAGAAACATTTTCGGTAATCAATGAAATAACAATAAAAACAATGGATTCAAGAATGCTAACAATTATGAGTATTTCAAAAAGAATTTGGAAATGGATTTACCGAAACTATGAGAAATGAAAGGAACCTACAAACATAGAAATAGTTTCGGCGATCAATGAAATAACAATAAACACAATGGATTCTAGAATGCTAACAGTTATGATCATTTAAAAAAGGAATTTGGAAAGGGATTTACCGAAACAATGAGAAATGAACGGAACCTGCAAACATAGAAACAATTTCGTTAATCAATGAAATAACAATAAACACAATGGATTCAAGAATGTTAACAGTTATGAGCATTTTCAAAATAATTTGGAAAAGGATTTACCAAAACTATGAGAAATGGAAACATAGAAACAATTTCGGTAATCAATGAAATAACAGAGAACAGGAACCAGAATAAGTATTGTAACATCAACAACAACATAGTGTTTAAAGTTAGTAACTGAACATAGGATCGACTTCAAATGTGGATTGGTGAGATGAAAAGATAATGATCTTAGGAGAATGTATGGAAGTCTCTACAGCTAAAGTTGTGCAAAAAGCAACAACAACTTGGGCATAATATGCGTAAAGATTAAATCATAAAAATTATAATGTTTGTACATTGATAAAAAATTGGCTTCATGAAAATATAGTTTCCAATTATAACACTAAAACTAGACCAATGGATGCTAAATTAAACAATAGAAGCAATACATATTAGCTCGTACAAAAGCATTATGTTAAGCAATCCATTACCACCAGCTCCAATCTAAACTCTTAACACAAGTTCCATATCAATTTTTCATTTAGTGTTCTAGTAATTACTTGCAGATGCTTATGAAGGATCCACCAAAGCTACTCTCATTATTAACACTAGTTGATAATGATTTTTCATAAGCTTTCGCAACAATAGTTTTAAGCACAAACTGAATTAGCAATTATTACAATACTGAATTAACAAGTGACAATTCCAGATATTTGCATACAATGTTATGCTAGCTACTTGCTAGCTTTTGCTTCTCTGATTTTCTATAGCATGATGTCGCCAGAGAAACGTTTTTTCTTCTTTTCTAGGTTTGTTATGGCCCTTTCAAATTCCTTGTAGTGTGGTAACCATCCCTATTTTTTCTTAATTTGTTTTACAAGTTTTGACCTATTAAACAATGAAAACATATTATCAGTAATTGTAAATTGTAACTTTAACCAAACAAATTAAATTTAATCACCTTAGTTCATTTTCTTCTGGTTCAGGAGAGGCCTTTCTTGTTAGGTGAAGCTCTCAAATTCTGAATCACAGTATCCAAGATTGCAACCTTTTTTGAAAATTGCCCATTTTCCTTCTTTTTGCCTTCAATTGCAAAATCGTACTAATTATCAACGTTCTCCATCTTTTTCTTCAATTTTGAAGCTGTTACTCAATAGATCAATATCAAATGTAATAAATAAGGGCACAAAAATCATATACCTACTATTGATAAATTTCATTTTATATCAATAATTTGGTTAAGTAGATTTCTAATTCACATTCTAGATTAATTTGAATACTAGTATAATTTCTTTTCTTACCTAGTCACACCTAATCAAACTGATCCAAAAGAAACTTATGCAAAAACAATAAGTGCCGGAAATGCGACTCGTTAAGTTGACATCAGTCAATCAAATTCAAAAATGCGTCAAACAGATTGACATTAAACCCTAAAAAGGTTTTTACAAGAAAAAAAATCAAACTAAATAGTTCAAAACAATAAGGCTAAACATCAATTAAGCATTCGTAACTGATAAATAAAATTAACAGTAAAATACTGTAACGAACAAAAACGAAAGCAAGTTCAAATCAAATTAACAGCGAAGCATGCAAATATGATAATCAACGCAAATCAAAGAATAAACAAGATCCACATACAATTAATGTCAAGAAACAAAATCGCTTGCAAATTAAGAGACAAGAAACATGTACGAAAACGCTAACAATTACTAACGAGAGTATTCGAAGCAGAATTATGAACCAGAATATTTGAAAAAGAATTAGAGAAGGCATTCACCGAACCTCAATAGAAACGGTGAGAAATGATCAGAACTTGTAGACAAAGAAACAGTTTATGCGATAAATGAAATAACAATAAACACAATCGGTACAAAAATGCTAACATTTATGAGCATTTACAAAATAATTTGGAAAGGGATTTACCGGAACGATGAGAAATTAACGAAACATGCAAACATAGAAACATTTTCGGTAATCAATGAAATAACAATAAAAACAATGGATTCAAGAATGCTAACAATTATGAGTATTTCAAAAAGAATTTGGAAATGGATTTACCGAAACTATGAGAAATGAAAGGAACCTACAAACATAGAAATAGTTTCGGCGATGAATGAAATAACAATAAACACAATGGATTCTAGAATGCTAACAGTTATGATCATTTAAAAAAGGAATTTGGAAAGGGATTTACCGAAACAATGAGAAATGAACGGAACCTGCAAACATAGAAACAATTTCGTTAATCAATGAAATAACAATAAACACAATGGATTCAAGAATGTTAACAGTTATGAGCATTTTCAAAATAATTTGGAAAAGGATTTACCAAAACTATGAGAAATGGAAACATAGAAACAATTTCGGTAATCAATGAAATAACAGAGAACAGGAACCAGAATAAGTATTGTAACAACAACAACAACATAGTGTTTAAAGTTAATAACTGAACATAGGATCGACTTCAAATGTGGATTGGTGAGATGAAAAGATAATGATCTTAGGTGAATGTATGGAAGTCTCTACAGCTAAGGTTGTGCAAAAAGCAACAATAACTTGGGCATAATATGCGTAAAGATTAAATCATAAAAATTATAATGTTTGTACAATGATAAAAAATTGGCTTCATGAAAATGAAGTTTCCAATTATAACACTAAAACTAGACCAATGGATGCTAAATTAAACAATAGAAGCAATACATATTAGCTCGTACAAAAGCATTATGTTAAGCAATCCATTACCATCAGCTCCAATCTAAACTCTTAACACAAGTTCCATATCAATTTTTCATTTAGTGTTCTAGTAATTACTTGCATATGCTTATGAAGGATCCACCAAAGCTACTCTCATTATTAACAATAGTTGATAATGATTTTTCATAGGCTTTCGCAACAATAGTTTTAAGCACAAACTGAATTAGCAATTATTACAATACTGAATTAACAAATGACAATTCCAGATATTTGCATACAATGTTATGCTAGCTACTTGCTAGCTTTTGCTTCTCTGATTTTCTATAGCATGATGTCGCCAGAGAAACGTTTTTTCTTCTTTTCTAGGTTTGTTATGGCCCTTTCAAATTCCTTGTAGTATGGCAACCATCCCTATTTTTTCTTAATTTGTTTTACAAGTTTTGACCTATTAAACAATGAAAACATATTATCAGTAATTGTAAATTGTAACTTTAACCAAACAAATTAAATTTAATCACCTTAGTTCATTTTTTTCTGGTTCAGGAGAGGCCTTTCTTGTTAGGTGAAGCTCTCAAATTCTGAATCACAGTATCCAAGATTGCAACCTTTTTTGAAAATTGCCCATTTTCCTTCTTTTTGCCTTCAATTGCAAAATCGTACTAATTATCAACGTTCTCCATCTTTTTCTTCAATTTTGAAGCTGTTACTCAATAGATCAATATCAAATGTAATAAATAAGGGCACAAAAATCATATACCTACTATTGATAAATTTCATATTATATCAATAATTTGGTTAAGTAGATTTCTAATTCACATTCTAGATTAATTTGAATACTAGTATAATTTCTTTTCTTACCTAGTCACACCTAATCAAACTGATCCAAAAGAAACTTATGCAAAAACAATAAGTTCCGGAAATGCGACTCGTTAAGTTGACACAGTCAATCAAATTCAAAAATGCGTCAAACAGATTGACATTAAAACCTAAAAAGGTTTTTACAAGAAAAAAAATAAAACTAAATAGTTCAAAACAATAAGGCTATACATCATTTAAGCATTCGTAACTGATAAATAAAATTAACAGTAAAATACTGTAACGAACAAAAACGAAAGCAAGTTCAAATCAAATTAACAGCGAAGGATGCAAATATGATAATCAGCGCAAATCAAAGAATAAACAAGATTCACATACAATTAATGTCAAGAAACAAAATCGCTTGCAAATTAAGAGACAAGAAACATGTACGAAAACGCTAACAATTACTAACGAGAGTATTCGAAGCAAAATTATGAACCAGAATATTTGAAAAAGAATTAGAGAAGGCATTCACCGAAACTCAATAGAAACGGTGAGAAATGATCAGAACTTGTAGACAAAGAAACAGTTTATGCGATCAATGAAATAACAATAAACACAATCGGTACAAAAATGCTAACATTTATGAGCATTTACAAAATAATTTGGAAAGGGATTTACCGGAACGATGAGAAATTAACGAAACATGCAAACATAGAAACATTTTCGGTAATCAATGAAATAACAATATAAACAATGGATTCAAGAATGCTAACAATTATGAGTATTTCAAAAAGAATTTGGAAATGGATTTACCGAAACTATGAGAAATGAAAGGAACCTGCAAACATAGAAATAGTTTCGGCGATAAATGAAATAACAATAAACACAATGGATTCTAGAATGCAAACAGTTATGAGCATTTAAAAAAGGAATTTGGAAAGGGATTTACCGAAACAATGAGAAATGAACGGAACCTGCAAACATAGAAACAATTTCGTTAATCAATGAAATAACAATAAACACAATGGATTCAAGAATGCTAACAGTTATGAGCATTTCCAAAATAATTTGGAAAAGGATTTACCAAAACTATGAGAAATGGAAACATAGAAACAATTTCGGTAATCAATGAAATAACAGAGAACAGGAACCAGGATAAGTATTGTAACAACAACAACAACATAGTGTTTAAAGTTAGTAACTGAACATAGGATCGACTTCAAATGTGGATTGGTGAGATGAAAAGATAATGAGCTTAGGAGAATGTATGGAAGTCTCTACTGCTAAAGTTGTGCAAAAAGCAACAATAACTTGGGCATAATATGCGTAAAGATTAAATCATAAAAATTATAATGTTTGTACAATGATAAAAAATTGGCTTCATGAAAATATGGTTTCCAATTATAACACTAAAACTAGACCAATGGATGCTAAATTAAACAATAGAAGCAATACATATTAGCTCATACAAAAGCATTATGTTAAGCAATCCATTACCATCAGCTCCAATCTACACTCTTAACACAAGTTCCATATCAATTTTTTATTTAGTGTTCTAGTAATTACTTGCAGATGCTTATGAAGGATCCACCAAAGCTACTCTCATTATTAACAATAGTTGATAATGATTTTTCATAGGCTTTCGCAACAATAGTTGTAAGCACAAACTGAATTAGCAATTATTACAATACTGAATTAACAAGTGACAATTCCAGATATTTGCATACAATGTTATGCTAGCTATTTGCTAGCTTTTGCTTCTCTGATTTTCTATAGCATGATGTCGCCAGAGAAACGTTTTTTCTTCTTTTGTAGGTTAGTTATGGCCCTTTCAAATTCCTTGCAGTGTGTTAACCATCCCTATTTTTTCTTAATTTGTTTTACAAGTTTTGACCTATTAAACAATAAAAACATATTATCAGTAATTGTAATTGTAACTTTAACCAAATAAATTAAATTTAATCACCTTAGTTCATTTTTTTCTGGTTCAGGAGAGGCCTTTCTTGTTAGGTGAAGCTCTCAAATTCTGAATCACAGTATCCAAGATTGCAACCTTTTTTGAAAACTGCCCATTTTCCTTCTTTTTGCCTTCGATTGCAAAATCGTACTAATTATCAACGTTCTCCATCTTTTTCTTCAATTTTGAAGTTGTTACTCAATAGATCAATATCAAATGCAA
Organism: Lathyrus tuberosus; assembly: GCA_022829125.1. Lineage (NCBI taxonomy): Eukaryota > Viridiplantae > Streptophyta > Magnoliopsida > Fabales > Fabaceae > Lathyrus > Lathyrus tuberosus. The sequence goes on along the minus strand of JALAZF010000024.1, from coordinate 18,461,208 downwards.
TATACCTACTATTGATAAATTTCATTTTATATCAATAATTTGGTGAAGTAGATTTCTAATTCACATTCTAGATTAATTTGAATACTAGTATAATTTCTTTTCTTACCTAGTCAGACCTAATCAAACTGATCCAAAAGAAACTTATGCAAAAACAATAAGTGCTGGAAATGCGACTCGTTATGTTGACATCAGTCAATCAAATTCAAAAATGCGTCAAACAGATTGACATTAAACCCTAAAAAGGTTTCTACAAGAAAAAAATCAAACTAAATAGTTCAAAACAATAAGGCTAAACATCATTTAAGCATTCGTAACTGATAAATAAAATTAACAGTAAAATACTGTAACGAACAAAAACGAAAGCAAGTTCAAATCAAATTAACATCGAAGCATGCAAATATGATAATCAGTGCAAATCAAAGAATAAACAAGATCCACATACAATTAATGTCAAGAAACATAATCGCTTGCAAATTAAGAGACAAGAAACATGTACGAAAATGCTAACAATTACTAACGAGAGTATTCGAAGCAGAATTATGAACCAGAATATTTGAAAAAGAATTAGAGAAGGCATTCACCGAAACTCAATAGAAACGGTGAGAAATGATCAGAACTTGCAGACAAAGAAACCGTTTATGCGATCAATGAAATAACAATAAACACAATCGGTACAAAAATGCTAACATTTATGAGCATTTACAAAATAATTTGGAAAGGGATTTACCGGAACGATGAGAAATTAACGAAACATGCAAACATAGAAACATTTTCGGTAATCAATGAAATAACAATAAAAATAATGGATTCAAGAATGCTAACAATTATGAGTATTTCAAAAAGAATTTGGAAATGGATTTACCGAAACTATGAGAAATGAAAGGAACCTGCAAACATAGAAATAGTTTCGGCGATCAATGAAATAACAATAAACACAATGGATTCTAGAATGCTAACAGTTATGAGCATTTAAAAAAGGAATTTGGAAAGGGATTTACCGAAACAATGAGAAATGAACGGAACCTGCAAACATAGAAACAATTTCGTTAATCAATGAAATAACAATAAACACAATGGATTCAAGAATGCTAACAGTTATGAGCATTTCCAAAATAATTTGGAAAAGGATTTACCAAAACTATGTGAAATGGAAACATAGAAACAATTTCGGTAATCAATGAAATAACAGAGAACACGAACCAGGATAAGTATTTTAAAAACAACAACAACATAGTGTTTAAAGTTAGTAACTGAACATAGGATCGACTTCAAATGTGGATTGGTGAGATGAAAAGATAATGAGCTTAGGAGAATGTATGCAAGTCTCTACAGCTAAAGTTGTGCAAAAAGCAACAATAACTTGGGCATAATATGCGTAAAGATTAAATCATAAAAATTATAATGTTTGTACAATGATAAAAAATTGGCTTCATGAAAATATAGTTTCCAATTATAACACTAAAACTAGACCAATGGATGCTAAATTAAACAACAGAAGCAATACATATTAGCTCATACAAAAGCATTATGTTAAGCAATCCATTACCATCAGCTCCAATCTAAACTCTTAACACAAGTTCCATATCAATTTTTCATTTAGTGTTCTAGTAATTACTTGCAGATGCTTACGAAGGATCCACCAAAGCTACTCTCATTATTAACAATAGTTGATAATGATTTTTCATAGGCTTTCGCAACAACAGTTTTAAGCACAAACTGAATTAGCAATTATTACAATACTGAATTAACAAGTGACAATTCCAGATATTTGCAAACAATGTTATGCTAGCTACTTGCTAGCTTTTGCTTCTCTGTTTTCTATAGCATGATGTCGCCAGAGAAACGTTTTTTCTTCTTTTCTAGGTTTGTTATGGCCCTTTCAAATTCCTTGTAGTGTGGCAACCATCCCTATTTTTTCTTAATTTATTTTACAAGTTTTGACCTATTAAACAATGAAAACATATTATCAGTAATTGTAAATTGTAACTTTAACCAAACAAATTAAATTTAATCACCTTAGTTCATTTTTTTCTGGTTCAGGAGAGGCCTTTCTTGTTAGGTGAAGCTCTCAAATTCTGAATCACAGTATCCAAGATTGCAACCTTTTTTGAAAATTGCCCATTTTCCTTCTTTTTGCCTTCAATTGCAAAATCGTACTAATTATCAACGTTCTCCATCTTTTTCTTCAATTTTGAAGCTGTTACTCAATAGATCAATATCAAATGTAATAAATAAGGGCACAAAAATCATATACCTACTATTGATAAATTTCATATTATATCAATAATTTGGTTAAGTAGATTTCTAATTCACATTCTAGATTAATTTGAATACTAGTATAATTTCTTTTCTTACCTAGTCACACCTAATCAAACTTATCCAAAAGAAACTTATGCAAAAACAATAAGTGCCGGAAATGCGACTCGTTAAGTTGACATCAGTCAATCAAATTCAAAAATGCGTCAAACAGATTGACATTAAAACCTAAAAAGGTTTTTACAAGAAAAAAAATCAAACTAAATAGTTCAAAACAATAAGGCTAAACATCGTTTAAGCATTCGTAACTGATAAATAAAATTAACAGTAAAATACTGTAACGAACAAAAACGAAAGCAAGTTCAAATCAAATTAACAGCGAAGGATGCAAATATGATAATCAGCGCAAATCAAAGAATAAACAAGATTCACATACAATTAATGTCAAGAAACAAAATCGCTTGCAAATTAAGAGACAAGAAACATGTACGAAAACGCTAACAATTACTAACGAGAGTATTCGAAGCAAAATTATGAACCAGAATATTTGAAAAAGAATTAGAGAACGCATTCACCGAAACTCAATAGAAACGGTGAGAAATGATCAGAACTTGTAGACAAAGAAACAGTTTATGCGATCAATGAAATAACAATAAACACAATCGGTACAAAAATGCTAACATTTATGAGCATTTACAAAATAATTTGGAAAGGGATTTACCGGAACGATGAGAAATTAACGAAACATGCAAACATAGAAACATTTTCGGTAATCAATGAAATAACAATATAAACAATGGATTCAAGAATGCTAACAATTATGAGTATTTCAAAAAGAATTTGGAAATGGATTTACCGAAACTATGAGAAATGAAAGGAACCTGCAAACATAGAAATAGTTTCGGCGATAAATGAAATAACAATAAACACAATGGATTCTAGAATGCAAACAGTTATGAGCATTTAAAAAAGGAATTTGGAAAGGGATTTACCGAAACAATGAGAAATGAACGGAACCTGCAAACATAGAAACAATTTCGTTAATCAATGAAATAACAATAAACACAATGGATTCAAGAATGCTAACAGTTATGAGCATTTCCAAAATAATTTGGAAAAGGATTTACCAAAACTATGAGAAATGGAAACATAGAAACAATTTCGGTAATCAATGAAATAACAGAGAACAGGAACCAGGATAAGTATTGTAACAACAACAACAACATAGTGTTTAAAGTTAGTAACTGAACATAGGATCGACTTCAAATGTGGATTGGTGAGATGAAAAGATAATGAGCTTAGGAGAATGTATGGAAGTCTCTACTGCTAAAGTTGTGCAAAAAGCAACAATAACTTGGGCATAATATGCGTAAAGACTAAATCATAAAAATTATAATGTTTGTACAATGATAAAAAATTGGCTTCATGAAAATATAGTTTCCAATTATAACACTAAAACTAGACCAATGGATGCTAAATTAAACAATAGAAGCAATACATATTAGCTCATACAAAAGCATTATGTTAAGCAATCCATTACCATCAGCTCCAATCTACACTCTTAACACAAGTTCCATATCAATTTTTTATTTAGTGTTCTAGTAATTACTTGCAGATGCTTATGAAGGATCCACCAAAGCTACTCTCATTATTAACAATAGTTGATAATGATTTTTCATAGGCTTTCGCAACAATAGTTGTAAGCACAAACTGAATTAGCAATTATTACAATACTGAATTAACAAGTGACAATTCCAGATATTTGCATACAATGTTATGCTAGCTATTTGCTAGCTTTTGCTTCTCTGATTTTCTATAGCATGATGTCGCCAGAGAAACGTTTTTTCTTCTTTTCTAGGTTTGTTATGGCCCTTTCAAATTCCTTGCAGTGTGTCAACCATCCCTATTTTTTCTTAATTTGTTTTACAAGTTTTGACCTATTGAACAATAAAAACATATTATCAGTAATTGTAAATTGTAACTTTAACCAAATAAATTAAATTGAATCACCTTAGTTCATTTTTTTCTAGTTCAGGAGAGGCCTTTCTTGTTAGGTGAAGCTCTCAAATTCTGAATCACAGTATCCAAGATTGCAACCTTTTTTGAAAACTGCCCATTTTCCTTCTTTTTGCCTTCGATTGCAAAATCGTACTAATTATCAACGTTCTCCATCTTTTTCTTCAATTTTGAAGTTGTTACTCAATAGATCAATATCAAATGCAATATACCTACTATTGATAAATTTCATTTTATATCAATAATTTGGTTAAGTAGATTTCTAATTCACATTCTAGATTAATTTGAATACTAGAATAATTTCTTTTCTTACCTAGTCACACCTAATCAAACTGATCCAAAAGAAACTTATGCAAAAACAATAAGTGCTGGAAATGCGACTCGTTATGTTGACATCAGTCAATCAAATTCAAAAATGCGTCAAACAGATTGACATTAAATCCTAAAAAGGTTTCTACAAGAAAAAAATCAAACTAAATAGTTCAAAACAATAAGGCTAAACATCATTTAAGCATTCGTAACTGATAAATAAAATTAACAGTAAAATACTGTAACGAACAAAAACGAAAGCAAGTTCAAATCAAATTAACAGCGAAGCATGCAAATATGATAATCAGCGCAAATCAAAGAATAAACAAGATCCACATACAATTAATGTCAAGAAACAGAATCGCTTGCAAATTAAGAGACAAGAAACATGTACGAAAATGCTAACAATTACTAACGAGAGTATTCGAAGCAGAATTATGAACCAGAATATTTGAAAAAGAATTAGAGAAGGCATTCACCGAAACTCAATAGAAACGGTGAGAAATGATCAGAACTTGCTGACAAAGAAACAGTTTATGCGATCAATGAAATAACAATAAACACAATCGGTACAAAAATGCTAACATTTATGAGCATTTACAAAATAATTTGGAAAGGGATTTACCGGAACAATGAGAAATTAACGAAACATGCAAACATAGAAACATTTTCGGTAATCAATGAAATAACAATAAAAACAATGGATTCAAGAATGCTAACAATTATGACTATTTCAAAAAGAATTTGGAAATGGATTTACCGAAACTATGAGAAATGAAAGGAACCTGCAAACATAGAAATAGTTTTGGCGATCAATGAAATAACAATAAACACAATGGATTCTAGAATGCTAACAGTTATGAGCATTTAAAAAAGGAATTTGGAAAGGGATTTACCGAAACAATGAGAAATGAACGGAACCTGCAAACATAGAAACAATTTCGTTAATCAATGAAATAACAATAAACACAATGGATTCAAGAATGCTAACAGTTATGAGCATTTCCAAAATAATTTGGAAAAGGATTTACCAAAACTATGTGAAATGGAAACATAGAAACAATTTCGGTAATCAATGAAATAACAGAGAACACGAACCAGGATAAGTATTTTAAAAACAACAACAACATAGTGTTTAAAGTTAGTAACTGAACATAGGATCGACTTCAAATGTGGATTGGTGAGATGAAAAGATAATGAGCTTAGGAGAATGTATGCAAGTCTCTACAGCTAAAGTTGTGCAAAAAGCAACAATAACTTGGGCATAATATGCGTAAAGATTAAATCATAAAAATTATAATGTTTGTACAATGATAAAAAATTGGCTTCATGAAAATATAGTTTCCAATTATAACACTAAAACTAGACCAATGGATGCTAAATTAAACAATAGAAGCAATACATATTAGCTCATACAAAAGCATTATGTTAAGCAATCCATTACCATCAGCTCCAATCTACACTCTTAACACAAGTTCCATATCAATTTTTCATTTAGTGTTCTAGTAATTACTTGCAGATGCTTATGAAGGATCCACCAAAGCTACTCTCATTATTAACAATAGTTGATAATGATTTTTCATAGGCTTTCGCAACAACAGTTTTAAGCACAAACTGAATTAGCAATTATTACAATACTGAATTAACAAGTGACAATTCCAGATATTTGCAAACAATGTTATGCTAGCTACTTGCTAGCTTTTGCTTCTCTGTTTTCTATAGCATGATGTCGCTAGAGAAACGTTTTTTCTACTTTTATAGGTGTGTTATGGCCCTTTCAAATTCCTTGTAGTGTGGCAACCATCCCTATTTTTTCTTAATTTGTTTTACAAGTTTTGATCTATTAAACAATGAAAACATATTATCAGTAATTGTAAATTGTAACTTTAACCAAACAAATTAAATTTAATCACCTTAGTTCATTTTTTTCTGGTTCAGGAGAGGCCTTTCTTGTTAGGTGAAGCTCTCAAATTCTGAATCACAGTATCCAAGATTGCAACCTTTTTTGAAAATTGCCCATTTTCCTTCTTTTTGCCTTCAATTGCAAAATCGTACTAATTATCAACGTTCTCCATCTTTTTCTTCAATTTTGAAGCTGTTACTCAATAGATCAATATCAAATGTAATAAATAAGGGCACAAAAATCATATACCTACTATTGATAAATTTCATTTTATATCAATAATTTGGTTAAGTAGATTTCTAATTCACATTCTAGATTAATTTGAATAGTAGTATAATTTCTTTTCTTACCTAGTCACACCTAATCAAACTGATCCAAAAGAAACTTATGCAAAAACAATAAGTGCCGGAAATGCGACTCGTTACGTTGACATCAGTCAATCAAATTCAAAAATGCGTCAAACAAATTGACATTAAACCCTAAAAAGGTTTTTACAAGAAAAAAAATCAAACTAAATAGTTCAAAACAATAAGGCTAAACATCATTTAAGCATTCGTAACTGATAAATAAAATTAACAGTAAAATACTATAACGAAAAAAAACGAAAGCAAGTTCAAATCAGATTAACAGCGAAGCATGCAAATATGATAATCAGCGCAAATCAAAGAATAAACAAGATCCACATAGAATTAATGTCAAGAAACAAAATCGCTTGCAAATTAAGAGACAAGAAACATGTACGAAAACGCTAACAATTACTAACGAGAGTATTCGAAGCAGAATTATGAACCAGAATATTTGAAAAAGAATTAGAGAAGGCATTCACCGAAACTCAATAGAAACGGTGAGAAATGATCAGAACTTGCAGACAAAGAAACAGTTTATGCGATCAATGAAATAACAATAAACATAATCGGTACAAAAATGCCAACATTTATGAGCATTTACAAAATAATTTGGAAAGGGATTTACCGGAACGATGAGAAATTAACGAAACATGCAAACATAGAAACATTTTCGATAATCAATGAAATAACAATAAAAACAATGGATTCAAGAATGCTAACAATTATGAGTATTTCAAAAAGAATTTGGAAATGGATTTACCGAAACTTTGAGAAATGAAAGGAACCTGCAAACATAGAAATAGTTTCGGCGATCAATGAAATAGCAATAAACACAATGGATTCTAGAATGCTAACAGTTATGAGCATTTAAAAAAGGAATTTGGAAAGGGATTTACCGAAACAATGAGAAATGAACCGAACCTGCAAGCATAGAAACAATTTCATTAATCAATGAAATAACAATAAACACAATGGATTCAAGAATGATAACAGTTATGAGCATTTCCAAAATAATTTGGAAAAGGATTTACCAAATCTATGAGAAATGGAAACATAGAAACAATTTCGGTAATCAATGAAATAACATAGAACAGGAACCAGGATAAGTATTGTAACAACAACAACAACAACATAGTGTTTAAAGTTAGTAACTGAACGTATGATCGACTTCAAATGTGGATTGGTGAGATGAAAAGATAATGAGCTTAGGAGAATGTATGGAAGTCTCTACAGCTAAAGTTGTGCAAAAAGCAACAATAACTTGGGCATAATATGTGTAAAGATTAAATCATAAAAATTATAATGTTTGTACAATGATAAAAAATTGGCTTCATGAAAATATAGTTTCCAATTATAACACTAAAACTAGACCAAGGGATGCTAAATTAAACAATAGAAGCAATACATATTAGCTCATACAAAAGCATTATGTTAAGCAATCCATTACCATCAGCTCCAATCTAAACTCTTAACACAAGTTCCATATCAATTTTTAATTTAGTGTTCTAGTAATTACTTGCAGATGCTTATGAAGGATCCACCAAAGCTACTCTCATTATTAACAATAGTTGATAATGATTTTTCATAGGCATTCGCAACAATAGTTTTAAGCACAAACTGAATTAGCAATTATTAGAATACTGAATTAACAAGTGACAATTCCAGCTATTTGCATACAATGTTATGCTAGCTACTTGCTAGCTTTTGTTCTCTGATTTTCTATAGCATGATGTCGCCAGAGAAATGTTTTTTCTTCTTTTCTAGGTTTGTTATGGCCCTTTCAAATTCCTTGTAGTGTGGCAACCATCCCTATTTTTTCTTAATTTGTTTTACAAGTTTTGACCTATTAAACAATGAAAACATATTATCAGTAATTGTAAATTGTAACTTTAACCAAACAAATTAAATTTAATCACCTTAGTTCATTTTTTTCTGGTTCAGGAGAGGCCTTTCTTGTTAGGTCAAGCTCTCAAATTCTGAATCACAGTATCCAAGATTGCAACCTTTTTTGAAAATTGCCCATTTTCCTTCTTTTTGCCTTCAATTGCAAAATCGTACTAATTATCAACGTTCTCCATCTTTTTCTTCAATTTTGAAGCTGTTACTCAATAGATCAATATCAAATGCAATAAATAAGGGCACAAAAATCATATACCTACTATTGATAAATTTCATTTTATATCAATAATTTGGTTAAGTAGATTTCTAATTCACATTCTAGATTAATTTGAATACTAGTATAATTTCTTTTCTTATCTAGTCACACCTAATCAAACTGATCCAAAAGAAACTTATGCAAAAACAATAAGTGCCGGAAATGTGACTCGTTAAGTTGACATCAGTCAATCAAATTCAAAAATGCGTCAAACAGATTGACATTAAACCCTAAAAAGGTATCTACAAGAAAAAAAATCAAACTAAATAGTTCAAAATAATAAGGGTAAACATCATTTAAGCATTCGTAACTGATAAATAAAATTAACAGTAAAATACTGTAACGAACAAAAATGAAAGCAAGTTCAAATCAAATTAACAGCGAAGCATGCAAATATGATAATTAGCGCAAATCAAAGAATAAACAAGATCCACATACAATTAATGTCAAGAAACAAAATCGCTTGCAAATTAAGAGACAAGAAACATGTACGAAAACGCTAACAATTACTAACGAGAGTATTCGAAGCAGAATTATGAACCAGAATATTTGAAAAAGAATTAGAGAAGGCATTCACCGAAACTCAATAGAAACGGTGAGAAATGATCAGAACTTGCAGACAAAGAAACAGTTTATGCGATCAATGAAATAACAATAAACACAATCGGTACAAAAATGCTAACATTTATGAGCATTTACAAAATAATTTGGAAAGGGATTTACCGGAACGATGAGAAATTAACGAAACATGCAAACATAGAAACATTTTTGGAATCAATGAAATAACAATAAAAACAATGGATTCAAGAATGCTAACAATTATGAGTATTTCAAAAAGAATTTGGAAATGGATTTACCGAAACTATGAGAAATGAAAGGATCCTGCAAACATAGAAATAATTTCGGCGATCAATGAAATAACAATAAACACAATGATTCTAGAATGCTAACAGTTATGAGCATTTAAAAAAGGAATTTGGAAAGGGATTTACCGAAACAATGAGAAATGAACGGAACCTGCAAACATAGAAACAATTTCGTTAATCAATGAAATAACAATAAACACAATGGATTCAAGAATGCTAACAGTTATGAGCATTTCCAAAATAATTTGGAAAAGGATTTACCAAAACTATGAGAAATGGAAACATAGAAACAATTTCGGTAATCAATGAAATAACAGAGAACAGGAACCAAAATAAGTATTGTAACAACAACAACAACATAGTGTTTAAAGTTAGTAACTGAACATAGGATCGACTTTAAATGTGGATTGGTGAGATGAAAAGATAATGACCTTAGGAGAATGTATGGAATTCTCTACAGCTAAAGTTGTGCAAAAAGCAACAATAACTTGGGCATAATATGCGTAAAGATTAAATCATAAAAATTATAATGTTTGTACAATGATAAAAAAATTGGCTTCACGAAAATATAGTTTCCAATTATAACATTAAAACTAGACCAATGGATGCTAAATTAAACAATAGAAGCAATACATATTAGCTCATACAAAAGCATTCGGTTAAGCAATCCATTACCATCAGCTCCAATCTAAACTCTTAACACAAGTTCCATATCAATTTTTCATTTAGTGTTCTAGTAATTACTTGCAAATGCTTATGAAGGATCCACCAAAGCTACTCTCATTATTAACAATAGTTGATAATGATTTTTCATAGGCTTTCGCAACAATAGTTGTAAGCACAAACTGAATTAGTAATTATTATAATACTGAATTAACAAGTGACAATTCCAGATTATTTGCATACAATGTTATGCTAGCTACTTGCTAGCTTTTGCTTCTCTGATTTTCTATAGCATGACGTCGCCAGAGAAATGTTTTTTCTTCTTTTCTTTGTTTGTTATGGCCCTTTTAAATTCCTTGCAGTGTGTCAACCATCCCTATTTTTTCTTAATTTGTTTTACAAGTTTTGACCTTTTAAACAATAGAAACATATTATCAGTAATTGTAAATTGTAACTTTAACCAAACAAAATTAAATTTAATCACCTTAGTTCATTTATTTCTGGTTCAGGAGAGGTATTTCTTGTTAGGTGAAGCTCTCAAATTCTGAATCACAGTATCCAAGATTGCAACCATTTTTGAAAATTACCCATTTTCCTTCTTTTTGCCTTCAATTGCAAAATCGTACTAATTATCAACGTTCTCCATCTTTTTCTTCAATTTTGAAGCTGTTACTCAATAGATCAATATCAAATGCAATAAATAAGGGCACAAAAATCATATACCTACTATTGATAAATTTCATTTTATATCAATAATTTGGTTAAGTAGATTTCTAATTCACATTCTAGATTAATTTGAATACTAGTATAATTTCTTTTCTTACCTAGTCACACCTAATCAAACTGATCCAAAAGAAACTTATGCAAAAACAATAAGTGCCGGAAATGTGACTCGTTAAGTTGACATCAGTCAATCAAATTCAAAAATGCGTCAAACAGATTGACATTAAACCCTAAAAAGGTTTCTACAAGAAAAAAAATCAAACTAAATAGTTCAAAACAATAAGGCTAAATATCATTTAAGAATTCGTAACTGATAAATAAAATTAACATTAAAATACTGTAACGAACAAAAACGAAAGCAAGTTCAAATCAAATTAACAGCGAAGTATGCAAATATGATAATCAACGCAAATCACAGAATAAACAAGATCCACATACAATTAATGTCAAGAAACAAAATCGCTTGCAAATTAAGAGACAAGAAACATGTACGAAAACGCTAACAATTACTAACGAGAGTATTCGAAGCAGAATTATGAACCACAATATTTGAAAAAGAATTAGAGAAGGCATTCACCGAAACTCAATAGAAACGGTGAGAAATGATCAGAACTTGTAGACAAAGAAACAATTTATGCGATCAATAAAATAACAATAAACACAATCGGTACAAAAATGCTAACATTTATGAGCATTTACAAAATAATTTAGAAAGGGATTTACCGGAACGATGAGAAATTAACGAAACATGCAAACATAGAAACATTTTCGGTAATCAATGAAATAACAATAAACACAATGGATTCAAGAATGCTAACAATTATGAGTATTTCAAAAAGAATTTGGAAATGGATTTACCGAAACTATGAGAAATGAAAGGAACCTGCAAACATAGAAATAGTTTCGGCGATCAATGAAATAACAATAAACACAAAGGATTCTAGAATGCTAACAGTTATGAGCACTTAAAAAAGGAATTTGGAAAGGGATTTACCGAAACAATGAGAAATGAACGGAACCTGCAAACATAGAAACAATTTTTTTAATCAATGAAATAACAATAAACACAATGGATTCAAGAATACTGACAGTTATGAACATTTCAAAAAAAAATTGGAAAAGGATTTACCAAAACTATGAGAAATGGAAACATATAAACAATTTCGGTAATCAATGAAATAACAGAGAACAAGAACCAGGATAAGTATTGTAACAACAACAACAACATAGTGTTTAAAGTTAGTAACTGAACATAGGATCGACTTCAAATGTGGATTGGTGAGATGAAAAGATAATGAGCTTAGGAGAATGTATGGAAGTCTCTACTGCTAAAGTTGTGCAAAAAGCAACAATAACTTGGGCATAATATTCGTAAAGATTAAATCATAAAAATTATAATGTTTGTACAATGCTAAAAAAAATTGGCTTCATGAAAATATAGTTTCCAATTATAACACTAAAACTAGACCAATGGATGCTAAATTAAACAATAGAAGCAATACATATTAGCTCATACAAAAGCATTATGTTTAGCAATTCATTACCATCAGCTCCAATCTAAACTCTTAACACAAGTTCCATATCGATTTTTCATTTAGTGTTCTAGTAATTACTTGCAGATGCTTATGAAGGATCCACCAAAGCTACTCTCATTATTAACAATAGTTGTTAATGATTTTTCATAGGCTTTCGCAACAATAGTTGTAAGCACAAACTGAATTAGCAATTATTACAATACTGAATTAACAAGTGACAATTCCAGATTATTTGCATACAATGCTATGCTAGCTACTTGCTAGCTTTTGCTTCTCTGATTTTCTATAGCATGACGTCGCCAGAGAAATGTTTTTTCTTCTTTTCTATGTTTGTTATGGCCCTTTTAAATTCCTTGCAGTGTGTCAACCATCCCTATTTTTTCTTAATTTGTTTTACAAGTTTTGACCTTTTAAACAATAGAAACATATTATCAGTAATTGTGAATTGTAACTTTAACCAAACAAAATTAAATTTAATCACCTTAGTTCATTTATTTCTGGTTCAGGAGAGGTATTTCTTGTTAGGTGAAGCTCTCAAATTCTGAATCACAGTATCCAAGATTGCAACCATTTTTGAAAATTGCCCATTTTCCTTCTTTTTGCCTTCAATTGCAAAATTGTACTAATTATCAACGTTCTCCATCTTTTTCTTCAATTTTGAAGCTGTTACTCAATAGATCAATATCAAATGCAATAAATAAGGGCACAAAAATCATATACCTACTATTGATAAATTTCACTTTATATCAATAATTTGGTTAAGTAGATTTCTAATTCACATTCTAGATTAATTTGAATACTAGTATAATTTCTTTTCTTACCTAGTCACACCTAATCAAACTGATCCAAAAGAAACTTATGCAAAAACAATAAGTGTCAGAAATGCGACTCGTTAAGTTGACATCAGTCAAGCAAATTCAAAAATGCATCAAACATATTTACATTAAACCCTAAAAAGGTTTCTACAAGAAAAAAAATCAAACTAAATAGTTCAAAACAATAAGGCTAAACATCATTTAAGCATTCGTAACTGATAAATAAAATTAACAGTAAAATACTGTAACGAACAAAAACGAAAGCAAGTTCAAATCAAATTAACAGCGAAGCATGCAAATATGATAATCAGCGCAAATCAAAGAATAAACAAGATCCACATACAATTAATGTCAAGAAACAAAATCTCTTGCAAATTAAGAGACAAGAAACATGTATGAAAACACAAACAATTACTAACGAGAGTATTCGAAGCAGAATTATGAACCAGAATATTCGAAAAAGAATTAGAAAAGGCATTCACCGAAACTCAATAGAAACGGTGAGAAACGATCAGAACTTGCAGACAAAGAAACAGTTTATGCGATCAATGAAATAACAATAAACACAATGGGTACAAAAATGCTAACATTTATGAGCATTTACAAAATAATTTGGAAAGGGATTTACCAAAACGATGAGAAATTAACGAAACATGCATACATAGAAACATTTTCGGTAATCAATGAAATAACAATAAACACAATGGATTCAAGAATGCTAACAATTATGAGTATTTCAAAAAGAATTTGGAAATAGATTTACCAAAACTATGAGGAATGAAAGGAACCTGCAAACAGAGAAATAGTTTCGGCGATCAATGAAATAACAATAAACACAATGGATTCTAGAATGCTAACAGCTATGAGCATTTAAAAAATGAATTTGGAAAGGGATTTACCGAAACAATGAGAAATGAACAGAACCTGCAAACATAGAAACAATTTCGTTAATCAATGAAATAACAATAAACACAATGGATTCAAGAATGCTAACAGTTATGAGCATTTCAAAAATAATTTTGAAAAGGATTTACCAATACTATGAGAAATGGAAACATAGAAACAATTTCGGTAATCAATGAAATAACAGAGAACAACAACCAGGATAAGTATTGTCACAACAACAACAACAACATAGTGTTTAAAGTTAGTAACTGAACATAGGATCGACTTCAAATGTGGATTGGTGAGATGAAAAGATAATGAGCTTAGGAGAATGTATGGAAGTCTCTACTGCTAAAGTTGTGAAAAAAGCAACAATAACTTGGGCATAATATGCGTAAAGATTAAATCATAAAAATTATAATGTTTGTACAATGATAAAAAAAATTGGATTCACGAAAATATAGTTTCCAATTATAACATTAAAACTAGACCAATGGATGCTAAATTAAACAATAGAAGCAATACATATTAGCTCATACAAAAGCATTCTGTTAAGCAATCCATTACCATCAGCTCCAATCTAAACTCTTAACACAAGTTCCATATCAATTTTTCATTTAGTTTTCTAGTAATTACTTGCAGATGCTTATGAAGGATCCACCAAAGCTACTCTCATTATTAACAATAGTTGATAATGATTTTTCATAGGCTTTCGCAACAATAGTTGTAGGCACAAACTGAATTAGTAATTATTACAATACTGAATTAACAAGTGACAATTCCAGATTATTTGCATACAATGTTATGCTAGCTACTTGCTAGCTTTTGCTTCTCTGATTTTCTATAGCATGACGTCGCCAGAGAAATGTTTTTTCTTCTTTTCTATGTTTGTTATGGCCCTTTTAAATTCCTTCCAGTGTGTCAACCATCCCTATTTTTTCTTAATTTGTTTTACAAGTTTTGACCATTTAAACAATAGAAACATATTATCAGTAATTGTAAATTGTAACTTTAACCAGACAAAATTAAATTTAATCACCTTAGTTCATTTATTTCTGGTTCAGGAGAGGTATTTCTTGTTAGGTGAAGCTCTCAAATTCTGAATCACAGTATCCAAGATTGCAACCTTTTTTGAAAATTGCCCATTTTCCTTCTTTTTGCCTTCAATTGCAAAATCGTACTAATTATCAACGTTCTCCATCTTTTTCTTCAATTTTGAAGCTGTTACTCAATAGATCAATATCAAATGCAATAAATAAGGGCACAAAAATCATATACCTACTATTGATAAATTTCATTTTATATCAATAATTTGGTTAAGTAGATTTCTAATTCACATTCTAGATTAATTTGAATACTAGTATAATTTCTTTTCTTACCTAGTCACACCTAATCAAACAGATCCAAAAGAAACTTATGCAAAAACAATGAGTGCCAGAAATGCGACTCGTTAAGTTGACATCAGTCAATCAAATTCAAAAATGCATCAAACAGATTAACATTAAACCCTATAAAAGTTGCTACAAGAAAAAAAATCAAACTAAATAGTTCAAAACAATAAGGCTAAACATCATTTAAGCATTCGTAACTGATAAATAAAATTAACAGTAAAATACTGTAACGAACAAAAACGAAAGTAAGTTCAAATCAAATTAACAGCGAAGGATGCAAATATGATAATCAGCGCAAATCAAAGAATAAACAAGATCCACATACAATTAATGTCAAGAAACAAAATCGCTTGCAAATTAAGAGACAAGAAACATGTATGAAAACGCTAACAATTACTAACGAGAGTATTCGAAGCAGAATTATGAACCAGAATATTCGAAAAAGAATTAGAAAAGGCATTCACCGAAACGCAATAGAAACGGTGAGAAATGATCAGAACTTGGAGACAAAGAAACAGTTTATGCGATCAATGAAATAACAATAAACACAATGGGTACAAAAATGCTAACATTTATGAGCATTTACAAAATAATTTGGAAAGGGATTTACCGAAACGATAAAAAATTAACGAAACATGCAAACATTGAAACATTTTCGGTAATCAATGAAATAACAATAAACACAATGGATTC
Source organism: Lathyrus tuberosus (assembly GCA_022829125.1). Classification (NCBI taxonomy): domain Eukaryota; kingdom Viridiplantae; phylum Streptophyta; class Magnoliopsida; order Fabales; family Fabaceae; genus Lathyrus; species Lathyrus tuberosus. Next base: position 18,444,651 of record JALAZF010000024.1, on the reverse strand, counting down.
AAGAATGCTAACAATTATGAGTATTTCAAAAAGAATTTGGAAATGGATTTACCGAAACTATGAGAAATGAAAGGAGCCTGCAAACATAGAAATAGTTCCGGCGGTCAATGAAATAACAATAAACACAATGGATTCTAGAATGCTAACAGTTATGAGCATTTAAAAAAGGAATTTGGAAAGGGATTTACCGAAACAATGAGAAATGAACGGAACCTGCAAACATAGAAACAATTTCGTTAATCAATGAAATAACAATAAACACAATGGATTCAAGAATGCTAACAATTATGAGCATTTCAAAAATAATTTGGAAAAGGATTTACCAAAACTATGAGAAATGGAAACATAGAAACAATTTCAGAAATCAATGAAATAACAGAGAACAAGAACCAGGATAAGTATTATAACAACAACAACAACATAGTGTTTAAAGTTAGTAACTGAACATAGGATCGACTTCAAATGTGGATTGGTGAGGTGAAAAGATAATGAGCTTAGGAGAATGTATGGAAGTCTCTACTGCTAAAGTTGTACAAAAAGCAACAATAACTTGGGCATAATATGCGTAAAGATTAAATCATAAAAATTATAATGTATGTACAATGATAAAAAAAACTGGCTTCATGAAAATATAGTTTCCAATTATAACACTAAAAGTAGACCAATGGATGCTAAATTAAACAATAGAAGCAATACATATTAGCTCATACAAAAGCATTATGTTAAGCAATTCATTACCATCAGCTCCAATCTAAACTCTTGACACAAGTTCCATATCAATTTTTCATTTAGTGTTCTAGTAATAACTTGCAGATGCTTATGAAGGATCCACCAAAGCTACTCTCATTAAAAAAATAGTTGATAATGATTTTTCATAGGCTTTCGCAACAATAGTTGTAAGCACAAACTGAATTAGCAATTATTAAATACTGAATTAACAAGTGACAATTCCAAATTATTTGCATACAATGTTATGCTAGCTACTTGCTAACTTTTGCTTCTCTGATTTTCTATAGCATGATGTCGCCAGAGAAACGTTTTTTCTTCTTTTTTAGGTTTGTTATGGCCCTTTCAAATTCCTTGCAGTGTGTTAACCATCCCTATTTTTTCTTAATATGTTTTACAAGTTTTGACCTATTAAACAATAAAAATATATTATCAGTAATTGTAAATTGCAACTTTAACCAAACAAATTAAATTTAATCACCTTAGTTCATTTTTTTCTAGTTCAGGAGAGGCCTTTCTTGTTAGGTGAAGCTCTCAAATTCTGAATCACAGTATCCAAGATTGCAACCTTTTTTGAAAATTGCCCATTTTCCTTCTTTTTGCCTTCAATCGCAAAATCGTACTAATTATCAACGTTCTCCATCTTTTTCTTCAATTTTGAAGCTGTTACTCAATAGATCAATATCAAATGCAATAAATAAGGGCACAAAAATCATATATCTACTCTTGATAAATTTCATTTTATATCAATAATTTGGTTAAGTAGATTTCTAATTCACATTCTAGATTAATTTGAATACTAGTATCATTTCTTTTCCTACCTAGTCACACCTAATCAAACTGATCCAAAAGAAACTTATGAAAAACAATAAGTGCTGGAAATGCGACTCGTTAAGTTGAAATCAGTCAAATAAATTCAAAAATGCATCAAACAGATTGACATTAAACCCTAAAAAAGTTTTTATAAGAAAAAAAATCAAACTCTATAGTTCAAAACAAAAAAGTTAAACATCATTTAAGCATTCGTAGCTGATGAATAAAACTAACAGTAAAATACTGTAACGAACAAAAACGAAAGCAAGTTCAAATCAAATTAACAGCGAAGAATGCAAATATGATATTCAGTGCAAGTCAAAGAATTAACAAGATCCACATACAATTAATGTCAAGAAACAAAATCGCTTGCAAATTAAGAGACAAGAAACATGTATGAAAACACTAACAATTACTCACGAGAGTATTAGAAGCAGAATTATGAATCAGAATATTCGAAAAAGAATTAGAAAAGGCATTCACCGAAACTCAATAGAAACAGTGAGAAATGATCAGAACTTGCAGACAAAGAAACAGTTTATGCGATCAATGAAATAACAATAAACACAATGGGTACAAAAATGCTAACATTTATGAGCATTTACAAAATAATTTGGAAAGGGATTTACCAAAACGATGAGTAATTAATGAAACATGCAAACATAGAAACATTTTCGGTAATCAATGAAATAACATTAAACACAATGGATTCTAGAATGCTAACAGTTATGAGCATTTAAAAAAGGAATTTGGAAAGGGATTTACCGAAACAATGAGAAATGAACGGAACCTGCAAACATAGAAACAATTTTGTTAATCAATGAAATAACAATAAACACAATGGATTCAAGAATGCTAACAGTTATGAGCATTTCAAAAATAATTTGGAAAAGGATTTACCAAAACTATGAGAAATGGAAACATAGAAACAATTTCGGTAATCAATGCAATAACAGAGAACAAGAACCAGGATAAGTATTGTAACAACAACAACATAGTGTTTAAAGTTAGTAACTGAACATAGGATCGACTTCAAATGTGGATTGGTGAGATGAAAAGATAATGAGCTTAGGAGAATGTATGGAAGTCTCTACTGCTAAAGTTGTGCAAAAAGCAACAATAACTTGGGCATAATATGCATAAAGATTAAATCATAAAATTTATAATGTTTGTACAATGATAAAAAAATTGGCTTCATGAAAATATAGTTTCCAATTATAACACTAAAACTAGACCAATGGATGCTAAATTAAACAATAGAAGCAATACATATTAGCTCATACAAAAGCATTATGTTAACCAATCCATTACCATCAGCTCCAATCTAAACTCTTAACACAAGTTCCATATCATTTTTTCATTTAGTGTTCTAGTAATTACTTGTAGATGCTTATGAAGGATCCACCAAAGCTACTCTCATTATTAACAATAGTTGATAATGATTTTTCATAGGCTTTCGTAACAATAGTTGTAAGCACAAACTGAATTAGCAATTATTACAATACTGAATTAACAAGTGACAATTCCAGATTATTTGCATACAATGTTATGCTAGCTACTTGCTAGCTTTTGCTTCTCTGATTTTCTATAGAATGATGTCGCCAGAGAAACGTTTTTTCTTCTTTTCTAGGTTTGTTATGGCCCTTTAAAATTCCTTGCATTGTCTTAACCATTGTTGTACCCCAAATTTTACCCTCAGATCATCAGATCATTTCATATCATCTTAAATCGGCCATTTTTGCATTTTTAGTTAAACATTTCATTGATCATTAATCATGCATTTTTCGTTAGAATTTAATTTGTTTTATTTCTTTTTTTCACTAACTATTTTCAATTATCTTTTTTATTATTTTTAGTTTTATTATTATTATTTCTGTTTTATTATTATTATTAGTTTTATTATTATTAGTTTTATTATCATTATTAGTTTTATTATTATTAGTTTTATTATTACTAAGCTTTATTATTATTATTATTACTTTTATTTTGTTTATCTTCATGGTAAGTGGGGACCACTCAATCATTCTAACACTTCACATGGATTGCTAACTTGGATTTATCAATGGCCAAAAAGCATTCTTACACTTCACTTATCAATCGCCAGGAATCATTCTCATAAAGTCACATGGATTGCCACATCAACACTCTCACTTTATTCACACTATAAATAAGATCACTCATTCTCTCATTTTGGACAAACAAGATTCACCCCACACAAAGGCTGTATACTCTCTTAATTTTCTCCCTCAATTATTCTTGCAAATTTTCTGGAGAGAAGGCTCGTCTTCATTTTTCCATAACTCGTGTCATTGAAGAGGCAGTGGACCGTCTCCACTAGGTAACATTCACCTCTTTTATTTCTCCGTTTTCAAAGTACCATGATCATTTATCTATGTTGTTATCAAGTTCATTAGCATGTTAATATTTTTCTAGAAAAAGTATTGTAATATCCTATAATTTTTGTTTGGTTTTATTATGAATGATGTTTAAAAGATAAGATAAAAATTCAAAAAGACAAAAAACATGCTTCATCACCACCCTTTTATTATTTCATACTATTTTTATTTTATTTTCTATTTATTTATTATTTTTGTATCTCTAGTTTTTATTTTAGGAGCACTTTGAATTTTTAGTTTCAATTTATCATGTTATTTCTTGAATTCATAACTTTTTCTTTCGAATTTTGTTTTGATTTTTATTTTTCGCTTACGATCTTTATTTAGATTTTTAGGGCCAATGATATTACAAAATCATGACTTAGTTGATTTATGCAAAATGACTAAAAAGTCTTGATATGTATGAGGCTCATTTCTTTATTTTTGTTGGTCAATGAAAGTCGAATATCAAAAGATTATCGATCCTCCGATTAAATATTGATCAATACGAGACTAACTTTATTCTTCATTTCGAGTCCATTTTCTTTACTTTAGGCCGATGACATTGCACAAATCTTTACTTTGATTATTTCAAATCAATAAAGTCTTGATAAATATGAGGCCACTTCTTATTTATTTTTATTGGTCAATGAAAGTTAAGAATCTAAGATTATCGATTTATCGATTTAAATCTTGATTTAAATGAGACCAACTTTATTTTTCATTTCGATTCCATTATCTTTATTTTGGTCGATGATATAACAAAGTTCATGGTTTGGTTGATCTCATTAAAGCGACAAAACTTTGATCAATATGAGACCACTTTCTCTTTATTTCAGTTTCATTCACTTTTTAGTCGATGAAAGTCAAGAATCATTGATTATCGATTTCTCGGTTAAATCATGATTAAGACGAGACTATTCCTATTTCCTTAGCAAGCAAACACAACATAACATAAACTTAACAAGAGGTTCCCGTAGAGTACTACGGACGTTTAGGGTGCTAATACCTTCCCTAGGCGTAACCAACCCCTGAACCATAGATCTCCCTCCTTTAGGTTTTTAAACGATCTTGAACCTTTCCTTTGGATAAATCAAAGTCAGTTGTAAAAGAAATATGATGCATGTTAATTAATAGCTTGTTATCCGATTTTCACCGCAACAGAAATGGCGACTTCACTGGGGAACTGAAACAACTCCCCTAAGAGGGTTAAGCCTATCTTGTTTGTCTTTATGTTATTTATATGTTTGTTTGCCTGTACATTTGTATATTTATATCTGTATATATACTCGTCTGTGCTTAGTTCTTTCTGTATGCAGGGTTGTTACTTTGAGTGGTGAGATAAGTCCTAACCCAGACTTAAGAGCACATTTGATTAGGAACTATGGGCATAGTCAAGGAAACTTTGAGGGAGAAATCCCAAAGGAGTGAACTTGAAGTCCACACTTAGTTGAGGCCCTCTTGAAAGTGGTATAAGCTAAACGAGCAATCGTGAATGCGTTGCCACTTTCAACCTTGGTGCCAGGGATACTGATGACCATTGGTTACCCTTTACTCCACCTGGCCTATTTAGGATGTAGTGCGATGATTATGAGGGAGTAATCCTAAATGATTGCTACGCGATACTACGCTCAGACGAGACTCTCTTGAGGATTTTATTGATCACCGAGCAATTGGGAAATTGATTAAATCCGAAAGACGGGTTGTCGACTCTGGGAACTCTTTAGAACCTTGCTCTGCAGATACAAGAACCCTAGTACACACCCTGTGGTTGGTTCTTTACCCAGACTCCATGCCGTGATCTTGAACCCTTGATCCTGTTGCATGTGTTTTGCATCCTGTTTGCATTGCATTGCATTTCATTTGCATCTTTACATGTTTCATTGCATACGTCTGCCCGTCTAGTTACTCATCTCCAGCTGTCTCTATAATCCAGAGTTTGTCTGTTAGTCGTCAAGTTGATCCCTCGACACCGATACCGGACTAGATCTAATTACATACGCAAGATGTTAGAGCAAGATATACACAATGTTGAGGTCTGAATGGAGATCGATGACCTTAAGTCAAGCATGACTAAACTCACTGAGATGCTCCAAGTTTTGATTGTTAGGGGAGAGCCACCCCAAAGGACTGTCATCCAGGAAGTTTCAAGTGCTAATCCTCCACCGGTTCAAGTGCCACCATTAACTTGGCCCGAGTTTCGTTTGCCACACAACTACTCTCCACCGATTGCATCTACTGCTATGGTTGGTCAGAATGCTATGCCAGTGTTTCAAGCTCCTGTTTTTGCCGAACCTCAACCTATAGTTCAGACTATTCGAGCTCCCTTTGAGGATCCCCGCTATGAGTACAATGCTGCCAGTGCTCAAGGTGAGGACCATGAGGACTTTGTTGAAACCGAAGTTGTCAGAGAGCACTTTTAAAGCATAGAAAGAAGACTCAAAGCCGTTGAGGGTACTGATTTCTTTAATGTAGATGCAGATAACCTGTGCTTAGTATCAGACCTTGTTATACCTGCTAAGTTTGTAACTCCAGATTTTGTGAAGTACAAGGGTCACTCTTGCCCGAGAGCTCATTTGGTCATGTATCTTCGTAGGATGACTGCTCATGCCAAGAATCAGAAGTTGCTTATCCACTGTTTTCAAGACAGCTTGAGTGGAGCATCACTCAAATGGTACATGGGTCTCGAGCAAAACTCTATCCATAGCTTCCAAGACCTCACCAATACCTTCATGAAGCAATATAAGTATAACCTCGACATGGCTCCTGATCGCCGTCAACTGCAAAACATGTCTCAAAATGATAAAAAGTCTTTCAAGGAGTATGTTCATGGCTGGAGAGAGTTGACTTCCCAGGATGAACCTCCCTTGGCCAAAAAGGAATTAACTGGAATGTTCATGGATACCCTGTCCCCATTCTATTAGGAGAAGATGGTTGGAAGTGTTTCCTCCAATTTCACTGATTTGGTTACTATTGGCCAAAGATTAGAGGAAGGTCTTAAGAAGGGAAAAGTATCCAAGGCTGTTGAATCTTCCAATGCTGTGAAGAAATCCTATGGTAACTTTCAGAAGAAAAAGGAAGATCATACTAACGCTGTCATGGTTGAAACAAGAAGGCCTCGTCTCCGACCTCAGTATGTTGTTCACCCTACCGTTGCTGCTGTTACTCCCGTGGTTGCTGCTCCACGACCAACTCAAGCTTTCTAATGTCCGGCTGCAGGACAGAGCCAGTACCGTAATAGGGGTCAATTTGATCCTATTCCCATGACTTACATAGAACTTTATCCTGGTTTGGTTCAACAAGGTTTGATTACCACAAGGCCTCTGCCTCCTCCTCCAAATCCTCTTCCAGCCGGCTATAGGGCTGATCTTCATTGTGAATACCATCAAGGTGGTGCAGGACATAACTCGGAAAGTTTCTTTGCATTGAAGGCTAGAGTACAAGAGCTGAGGAACAAAATCCTCTCCTTTAAGGATAATCCCGATGTTCAGAGCAATCCTTTGCCAGGGCACGCCAAGTGAAGCCTCAGTCGACTTCGGCTCAGCTACTTCTTAAAGACAGGACAACTCATCCTTGTGTTTGATTAGTCACTAGGCCTTGTTTCTTGTCATTTGCATTTCCTTATTTTGTAATAGTTATTTGCTTCAAATTATGTTTGTACTTTCAAAATTAATGAAATGAGCATTGCAAATTTTGATTCAATTCATTTGTGTTTGCCAGTTACGTCTTTATGCTTTCTTTTGCAAAATGCTTTATCTCTTTTGCACTTTCCTTTTGATTATGAAAAGATTGGAGGGAGGATGATGAAAACGATATACCCATAATTGCTGTTGGTATGCTTTTAAATCAAAACTTTGGTGACGATGTAAGGAATTGTTTCAATTCCCAAACACTGGAGAAATAAGGAAGTTAATCCCTCGTCAACCTCTTTGACCCTAGAAGTAGGAGTTTCTTTTCTTTACAAACAAAAACCTGCAATCTTAACCTGGGGTAGGGTAGTTCTCAGTTAACTTGACTGTGCATTCAAATACAAGAGTAGCATTCAAGACGCCTTTCGACAAAGTTCACAAATGTTCCTTCGCACACAACAAGAAAGTGTCGAAGATGTCTTTCAAGCCAAACGCCAACGATGGTTCGTTGTAATCCTTAAGCCAGGCAGTCACTAAAAAAAAGTTTGTAGTACAACCAAAGGAGGAAATCTTTAAATTCTTTATCCTGAAAGTCCTCAATGGCAGACAATTTTGTAAGGAAGTAGTGACCGCCATTTCAAAGTCCTTTAACTTCTGAACCATCATCATTACTATCATCAGTGCAATTCCTATCCTATGGGAACCTGAGTGCATAGTTTGAGTTAACTGAGCGTAGGATTGGAAGTTCATCACGTAGATTGGGTGGGTCACAAATAAACTTTGAGCCTTTATCCTTTGTTTCTTAAAACGTGAACCAGGCCACGTTATAACCCTCAAAAGACCTAATTGAAGCGAGGTTATTTTGAAAGCATACTATGGCAAGGTTGCGTAAACTGACTCCAAAAGATCTTTGCAGATCATCTGTTTTGGCATCACGCCTTGTGCTTTACCTTTCACTTTAATGTCTTGAACCGTCGTGTTCAGACCAGTGACTCATTTTGTTTTGCATATTTCAAAAATGACTTTGATTTCAAAAATTGCATGAACTTTGAATTTACCACGTTTATACAAATACTTTTGTTTGCAAACTAGCTTTCTTCTTAAGGAATTTTCAAACATTTGAGAAACTTGGTTGGTGATCCAATCAGGGGCAAGTTCCTTCCATTTCCTCTTGAGAATCATTTCAAGATTTGTGGTCTAATGGCGACTTCTCAGATTTGGTTTATTCATAAGAGGTTTCAAGACTCAGACTGGGGCAAGCCTTCCCAATGTACAGTAAAACAATCATCTTTCAAGACTCAGACTGGGGCAAGCCTTCCCAATGTACAGTAAAACAATCATCTTTCAAGACTCAGACTGGGGCAAGCCTTCCTAGTGTACAGCAAAAACAATCATCTTTCAAGACTCAGACTGGGGCAAGCTTTCTAAGAGCGCCATGAAATGGTCATTTCCAGAATCAATCAAGCTGAAGCAATGATCAGCTCCTCTACAACAGTCAGTTAATCTGGGGCAGTTTACCTGAAGAATCCCCAAGCAACGCTTTATCCTCCCTACAAGGATCATTAATTTGGATACAGTTTACCAGTGTGGCAGAGATGTGTTTAGCATTAGCATCTCTAGGCCCAAGCAGAATGGCAGTGATCTCCGTGTAGAGGAATCAGTCTTCCAGTCTTGTCTTCCCAAAGAGTTGAGTCGTGTCGTCGACATCTACATTTGCATTTTCATTTGATCATATATCATCTACATAATTTATACCATATGCATAACATGAGTGTTTTATCCTCATTTGCATTTCTCCCGAGGTCGTGTCGTTATCCACGTCTTACCAAAACGTTACATGTCCTTTCATTCAGTGCCATTCCTGAATGTTGTCATTCTCTTGCGCATCTAATCCTGTTGATAGATGTTGGTCTACTCTCATTCCAGTGCTATTCCTGGATCTTTATATTCTCTCACTCCAGTGCCATTCCTGGATGTCTGTCTCTTGTGATCTCCAGTGCCATTCTTGGATATCTTGTTCCTCTTGTTTCTCCCAATGCTATTCCTGGAAGTTTTGCATATCTTCTATAACATCCATCAAATTTGCTTGGATATCTCTCAGTGCCATTCCTGAAAGCCTTTTTGTCCATTCAGTGACATTCCTGGATAAGTTTTCTCCTTTGCATTCAGTGCCATTCCTGGATGTCTTTCTCACTATCATTCGATACCATTCTTGAATATAGTGATCCACCTTTACTTTCAGTGCCATTCCTGAAAGTTCACAGTCACTTAATGCTTTCTTGGATATTGTGATTCCTCTTATCCAATGCTTTCTTGGGTCCCTACCTTTCTCATGTTTATCTGATGCCTTCTTAGATATTATAAGTTTACCTCTCATTCAAAGCCATTATTGGATGTCTGGTTTCTTTACCATCCGATGCCTTTCTGGGTGTGTGTCCCTTTCTGATATTTTACCAGATCGGGTCTTTGTTCACTTTTATCTAAAGCCATTATTAGATATTGTGAGTCATACCTTTCATTCAAATCCATTATTAGATATCTGGTTTCTCTACCATCTGATGCCTATCCGGATGTGTCTCTCCTTCTAATGTTTTTTTAGATTGAGTCTTTGTTCACTTTATCTAAAGCCGTTATTAGATGTCGTGATTTATACCTTTCATTCAAAGCCATTATTGGATGTCCAGTTTCTCTACCATCTGATGCCTTTCCGAAGGTATCTTTCTTTCTGATGTTTTTCAGATCGAGTCTTTGTTCACATTCGTCTAAAGCCATTATTAGATATTGTGATTTGTACCTTTTGTTCAAAGCCATTATTGGATGACTGGTTTCTTTGCATTCAATGCCATTCTTGAATGTAGTCTCTGTTCACAATCATCTAAAGCCATTATTAGATATCGTGATTTGTACCCTTCATTCACAGCCATTATTGGATGACTGGTTTCTTTTGCCATCTGATGTTTTTCCGGATGTTTCTTTCTCTGTCTTTTCTGGTTTTTCTTGAAGATCCCATTTGAACTCTTCAGTATAAGAAGATTCCAGAAAATCTTTTGTTGGTGTCTATCCTTTTATTCCAAATTGATCCCCAGTAGAGATCATGTCTTCTTTCTGGTTCCATGCCCAGTAAAGAATGTGCTTTTTTCCCCCAGTGTTTCCTCAGAGTCTCCCCATTGAGTCTCTTATGTTGGTTAGTCTGTATCCCCAGTGAGTCTTCCTCATGGATACTAACCTTATCCTTCCCCAGTAAGCTCACCTGTGGTGGATTGCCCTTCATCCTTGGTGATTTGTTTGTCTGCACCTTTGCATTTATCATCCCACCATTTTCATCATATTAGAGTTCATGGCATGTCAGCATTTTGTCCATAGCATTGCATATCAGTGCATCTGAGGGAAAAATTTTCGGTTATCTATATTTAAATACCTTCCACCATGATTTCATGAAGATTTTCATCTCTCATGTCATCCGGTGAAGATATTTAAATAGGGACAACTGTTGTACCCCAAATTTTACCCTCAGATCATTAGATCATTTCATATCATCTTAAATCGGCCATTTTTGCATTTTTAGTTAAACATTTCATTGATCATTAATCATGCATTTTTCGTTAGAATTTAATTTGTTTTATTTCTTTTTTTCACTAACTATTTTCAATTATCTTTTTTATTATTTTTAGTTTTATTATTATTATTATTTCTGTTTTATTATTATTATTAGTTTTATTATTATTAGTTTTATTATCATTATTAGTTTTATTATTACTAAGCTTTATTATTATTATTATTATTACTTTTATTTTGTTTATCTTCATGGTAAGTGGGGACCACTCAATCATTCTAACACTTCACATGGATTGCCAACTTGGATTTATCAATGGCCAAAAAGCATTCTTACACTTCACTTATCAATGGCCAAGAATCATTCTCATAAAGTCACATGGATTGCCACATCAACACTCCCACTTTATTCACACTATAAATAAGATATCTCATTCTCTCATTTTGGACACACCAGATTCACCCCACACAAAGGCTGAATACTCTCTTAATTTTCCACCCTTTTATTATTTCATACTATTTTTATTTTATTTTCTATTTATTTCTTATTTTTGTTTCTCTAGTTTTTATTTTAGGAGCACTTTGAATTTTTAGTTTCAATTTATCATGTTATTTCTTGAATTCATAACTTTTTCTTTCGAATTTTGTTTTGATTTTTATTTTTCACTTACGATCTTTATTTTGATTTTTAGGGCCAATGATATTACAAAATCATGACTTAGTTGATTTATGCAAAATGACTAAAAAGTCTTGATATGTATGAGGCTCATTTCTTTATTTTTGTTGGTCAATGAAAGTCGAATATCAAAAGATTATCGATCCTCCGATTAAATATTGATCAATACGAGACTAACTTTATTCTTCATTTCGAGTCCATTTTCTTTACTTTAGGCCGATGACATTGCACAAATCTTTACTTTGATTATTTCAATTCAATAAAGTCTTGATAAATATGAGGCCACTTCTTATTTATTTTTATTGGTCAATGAAAGTTAAGAATCTAAGATTATCGATTTATCGATTTAAATCTTGATTTAAACGAGACCAACTTTATTTTTCATTTCGATTCCATTATCTTTATATTGGTCGATGATATAACAAAGTTCATGGTTTGGTTGATCTCATTAAAGCGACAAAACTTTGATCAATATGAGACCACTTTCTCTTTATTTCAGTTTCATTCACTTTTTAGTCGATGAAAGTCAAGAATCATTGATTGTCGATTTCTCGGTTAAATCATGATTAAGACGAGACTATTCCTATTTCCTTAGCAAGCAAACACAACATAACACAAATTTAACAAGAGGTTCCCGTAGAGTACTACGGGCGTTTAGGGTGCTAATACATTCCCTAGGCGTAACCAACCCCCGAAACTTAGATCTCCCCCTTTAGGTTTTTAAACGATCTTGAACCTTTCCTATGGATAAATCAAAGTCACTTGTAAAAGAAATATGATGCAAGTTAATTAATAGCTTGTTATCCGATTTTCACCGCAACAACCATCCCTATTTTTTCTTAATTTGTTTTACAAGTTTTGACCTATTAAACAATAAAAACATATTATCACTAATTGTAAATTACAACTTTAACCAAACAAATTAAATTTAATCACCTTAGTTCATTTTTTTCTGGTTCAGGAGAGGCCTTTCTTGTTAGGTGAAGCTCTCAAATTCTGAATCACAGTCTCCAAGATTGCAACCTTTTTTGAAAATTGCCCATTTTCCTTATTTTTTCCTACAATCGCAAAATCGTACTCATTATCAACGTTCTCCATCTTTTTCTTCAATTTTGAAGCTGTTACTCAAAAGATCAATATCAAATGCAATAAATAATGGCACAAAAATCATACACCTACCATTGATAAATTTCATTTTATATCAATAATTTGGTTAAGTAGATTTCTAAATCACATTCTAGATTAATTTGAATACTAGTATCATTTCTTTTCTTACCTAGACACACCTAATCAAACTGATCCAAAAGAAACTTATGTAAAAATAATAAGCGCCGGAAATGCGACTCGTTAAGTTGACATCAGTCAAACAAATTCAAAAATGCGTCAAACAGATTGACATTGAACCCTAAAAAAGTTTCTACAAGAAAAAAATCAAACTCTATAGTTCAAAACAATAAAGTTAAACATCATTTAAGCATTTGTAACTGATAAATAAAATTAACAGTAAAATACTGTAACGAACAAAAACGAAAGCAAGTTCAAATCAAATTAACAGCGAAGCACGCAAATATGATAATCAGCGCAAATCAAAGAATAAAGAAGATCCACAAACAATTAATGTCAAGAAACAAAATCGCTTGCAAATTAAGAGACAAGAAACACGTATGAAAACGATAACAATTACTAACGAGAGTATTCGAAGCAGAATTATGAACCAGAATAATCAAAAAAGAATTAGAAAAGGCATTCACCGAAACTCGATAGAAACGATGAGAAATGATCAGAAGTTGCAGACATAGAAACAGTTTATGCAATCAATGAAATAACAATAAACACAGTGGATTCAAGAATGCTAACAGTTATGAGCCTTTCAAAAAGAATTTGGAAAGGGATTTACCGAAATGATGAGAAATGAATGGAACTTGCAAATGTAGAAACAATTTCGTTAATCAATGAAATAACAATAAACACAATGGATTCAAGAATTCTAACAGTTATGAGCATTTCAAAAAGAATTTAGAAAGGAATTTACCGAAACGATGAGAAATGAACCGAACCTGCAAACATAGAAACAATTTCGGTAGTCAATGAAATAACAATAAACACAATGGATTCAAGAATGCTAACAGTTAAGAGAATTTCAAAAATAATTTGGAAAAGGATTTACCAAAACTATGAGAAATGAAAACATTGAAACAATTTCGGTAATCAATGAAATAACAGAGAACAAGAACTAGGATAAGTATTGTAACAACAACAACAACATAGTGTTTAAAGTTAGTAACTGAACATAGGATCGACTTCAAATGTGGATTGGTGAGAAGAAAAGATAATGAGCTAAGGAGAATGTATGGAAGTCTCTACCGCTAAAGTTGTGCAAAAAGCAACAATAACTTGGGCATAATATGCGTAAAGATTAAATCATAAAAATTATAATGTTTGTACAATGATAAAAAATTGGCTTCATGAAAATATAGTTTCCAATTATAACACTAAAACTAGACCAATGGATGCTAAATTAAACAATAGAAGCAATACATATTAGCTCATACAAAAGCATTATGTTAAGCAATCCATTACCATCAGCTCCAATCTAAACTCTTAACACAAGTTCCATATCAATTTTTCATTTAGAGTTTTAGTAATTACTTGCAGATGCTTATGAAGGATCCACCAAAGCTACTCTCATTATTAACAATAGTTGTTAATGATTTTTCATAGGCTTTCGCAACAATAGTTGTAAGCACAAACTGAATTAGCAATTATTACAATACTGAATTAACAAGTGACAATTCCAAATTATTTGCATACAATGTTATGCTAGCTACCATCTAGCTTTTGCTTCTCTGATTTTCTATAGCATGATGTCGCCTGAGAAACGTTTTTCCTTCTTTTCTAGGTTCTTTATTGCCCTTTCCAATTCCTTGCAATGTGTCAACCATCCCTGTTTTTTCTTAATTTGTTTTGCAAGTTTTTACCTATTAAACAATAAAAACATATTATCAGTAATTATAAATTGCAACTTTAACCAACCATATTAAATTTAATCACCTTAGTTCCTTTTTTTTTCTGGTTCAGGAGAGGCCTTTCTTGTTAGTTGAAGCTCTCAAATTCTGAATCACATTCACCAAGATTGCAACCTTTTTCAAAAATTGTCCATTTTCCTTCTTTTTGCCTTCAATCGTAAAATCGTACTCATTATCAACGTTCTCCATCTTTTTCTTCAATTTTGAAGCTGTTACTCAAAAGATCAATATCAAATGCAATAAATAAAGGCAAAAAAATCATATACCTACTATTGATGAATTTATTTTTATATCAATAATTTGGTTAAGTAGATTTCTAATTCACATTCTAGATTAAATTGAATACTAGTATCATTTCTTTTCTTACCTAGTCACACATAATCAAACTGATCCAAAAGAAACTTATGCAAAAACAATAAGCGCCGGAAATGCGACTCGTTAAGTTGACATCAGTCAAACAAATTCAAAAATGCGTCAAACAGATAGACATTAAACCCTAAAAAAGTTTCTACAAGAAAAAAATCAAACTCTATAGTTCAAAACAATAAAGTTAAACATCATTTAAGCATTCGAAACAAGTTCAAATCAAATTAACAGCAAAGCACGCAAATATGATAATCAGCACAAATCAAAGAATAAACAAGATCCACATACAATTAATGTCAAGAAACAAAATCGCTTGCAAATTAAAAAACAAGAAACATGTATGAAAACGATAACAATTACTAACGAGAGTATTCGAAGCAGAATTATGAACTAGAATATTCGAAAAAGAATTAGAAAAGGCATTCACCGAAACTCGATAGAAACGATGAGAAATGATCAGAACTTGCAGACATAGAAACAATTTAAGCAAACAATGAAATAATAATAAACACAATGGATACAAAAATGCTAACATTTATGAGCATTTACATAATAATTTGGAAAGGGATTTACCGAATCGATGAGAAATTAACCAAACATGCAAACATAGAAACATTTTCGGTAATCAATGAAATAAAAATAAACACAATGGATTTAAGAATGCTAATAATTATGAGTATTTCAAAAAGAATTTGGATATAGATTTACCGAAACTATGAGTAATGAAAGGAACCTGCAAACATAGAAATAGTTTCGGCGATCAATGAAATAACAATAAACACAATGGATTCAAGAATGCTAACAGTTATGAGCTTTTCAAAAAGAATTTGGAAAGGGATTTACCGAAACGATGAGAAATGAATGGAACTTGCAAACATAGAAACAATTTCGTTAATCAATGAAATAACAATAAACACAATGGATTCAAGAATTCTAACAGTTATGAGCATTTCAAAAAGAATTTAGAAAGGAATTTACCGAAACGATGAGAAATGAACCGAACCTGCAAACATAGAAACAATTTCGGTAGTCAATGAAATAACAATAAACACAATGGATTCAAGAATGCTAACAGTTAAGAGAATTTCAAAAATAATTTGGAAAAGGATTTACCAAAACTATGAGAAATGAAAACATTGAAACAATTTCGGTAATCAATGAAATAACAGAGAACAAGAACTAGGATAAGTATTGTAACAACAACAACAACATAGTGTTTAAAGTTAGTAACTGAACATAGGATCGACTTCAAATGTGGATTAGTGAGAAGAAAAGATAATGAGCTAAGGAGAATGTATGGAAGTCTCTACCGCTAAAGTTGTGCAAAAAGCAACAATAACTTGGGCATAATATGCGTAAAGATTAAATCATAAAAATTATAATGTTTGTACAATGATAAAAAATTGGCTTCATGAAAATATAGTTTCCAATTATAACACTAAAACTAGACCAATGGATGCTAAATTAAACAATAGAAACAATACATATTAGCTCATACAAAAGCATTATGTTAAGCAATCCATTACCATCAGCTCCAATCTAAACTCTTAACACAAGTTCCATATCAATTTTTCATTTAGAGTTCTAGTAATTACTTGCAGATGCTTATGAAGGATCCACCAAAGCTACTCTCATTATTAACAATAGTTGATAATGATTTTTCATAGGCTTTCGCAACAATAGTTGTAAGCACAAACTGAATTAGCAATTATTACAATACTGAATTAATAAGTGACAATTCCAAATTATTTGCATACAATGTTAAGCTAGCTACCATCTAGCTTTTGCTTCTCTGATTTTCTATAGCATGATGTCGCCAGAGAAACGTTTTTCCTTCTTTTCTAGGTTCTTTATTGCCCTTTCCAATTCCTTGCAATGTGTCAACCATCCCTGTTTTTTCTTAATTTGTTTTGTATGTTTTGACCTATTAAACAATAAAAACATATTATCAGTAATTATAAATTGCAACTTTAACCAACCATATTAAATTTAATCACCTTAGTTCCTTTTTTTTTTCTGGTTCAGGAGAGGCCTTTCTTGTTAGTTGAAGCTCTCAAATTCTGAATCACATTCACCAAGATTGCAACCTTTTTCAAAAATTGCCCATTTTCCTTCTTTTTGCCTTCAATCGTAAAATCGTACTCATTATCAACGTTCTCCATCTTTTTCTTCAATTTTGAAGCTGTTACTCAAAAGATCAATATCAAATGCAATAAATAAAGGCAAAAAAACTCATATACCTACTATTGATAAATTTATTTTTATATCAATAATTTGGTTAAGTAGATTTCTAATTCACATTCTAGATTAATTTGAATACTAGTATCATTTCTTTTCTTACCTAGTCACACCTAATCAAACTGATCCAAAAGAAACTTATGCAAAAACAATAAGCGCCGGAAATGTGACTCGTTAAGTTGACATCAGTCAAACAAATTCAAAAATGCGTCAAACAGATAGACATTAAACCCTAAAAAAGTTTCTACAAGAAAAAAATCAAACTCTATAGTTCAAAACAATAAAGTTAAACATCATTTAAGCATTCGAAACAAGTTCAAATCAAATTAACAGCAAAGCACGCAAATATGATAATCAGCACAAATCAAAGAATAAACAAGATCCACATACAATTAATGTCAAGAAACAAAATCGCTTGCAAATTAAAAGACAAGAAACATGTATGAAAACGATAACAATTACTAACGAGAGTATTCGAAGCAGAATTATGAACTAGAATATTCGAAAAAGAATTAGAAAAGGCATTCACCGAAACTCGATAGAAACGATAAGAAATGATCAGAACTTGCAGACATAAAAACAATTTATGCAAACAATGAAATAATAATAAACACAATGGATACAAAAATGCTAACATTTATGAGCATTTACATAATAATTTGGAAAGGGATTTACCGAATCGATGAGAAATTAACCAAACATGCAAACATAGAAACATTTTCGGTAATCAATGAAATAAAAATAAACACAATGGATTTAAGAATGCTAATAATTATGAGTATTTCAAAAAGAATTTGGATATAGATTTACCGAAACTATGAGTAATGAAAGGAACCTGCAAACATAGAAATAGTTTCGGCGATCAATGAAATAACAATAAACACAATGGATTCAAGAATGCTAACAGTTATGAGCCTTTCAAAAAGAATTTGGAAAGGGATTTACCGAAACGATGAGAAATGAATGGAACTTGCAAACATAGAAACAATTTCGTTAATCAATGAAATAACAATAAACACAATGGATTCAAGAATTCTAACTGTTATGAGCATTTCAAAAAGAATTTAGAAAGGAATTTACCGAAACGATGAGAAATGAACCGAACCTGCAAACATAGAAACAGTTTCGGTAGTCAATGAAATAACAATAAACACAATGGATTCAAGAATGCTAACAGTTAAGAGAATTTCAAAAATAATTTGGAAAAGGATTTACCGAAACTATGAGAAATGAAAACATAGAAACAATTTCAGTAATCAATGAAATAACAGAGAACAAGAACCAGGATATGTATTGTAACAACAACAACATAGTGTTTAATGTTAGTAACTGAACATAGGATCGACTTCAAATGTGGATTGGTGAGAAGAAAAGATAATGAGCTTAGGAGAATGTATGGAAGTCTCTACTGCTAAAGTTGTGCAAAAATCAACAATAACTTGGGCATAATATGCGTAAAGATTAAATCGTAAAATTTATAATGTTTGTTCAATGATAAAAAATTAGATTCATGAAAATATAGTTTCCAATTATAATACTAAAAAATTAGATTCATGAAAATTTAGATTCATGACCTTACCTTATACAATGAGAAATAAGAACAAGCTTGTATCACAACCAAAAGTTGTAAGGAATAAGTGACCGCCATCTTAAGTCCATTGACTTCTGAACCATCAACATCACAATCATCAAAGCAATTTCCAACCTATGGGAAACTGAGTGCATAGTTTGGGTTAACTGAGTGTAGGACTGGAGATTATCACGAAGATTGGGTGGGTACAAATAAACTTTGAGCCTTTATACTTTATTTCTTAAACCGTGAACCATGCCACGTTACAACCCTCAAAAGACCTTGCTGAAGCAAGGTTATTTTGAAAGCATACTATAGCAAGGTTGCGTAAACTGACTCCAAAAGATATTTGCATATAATTTGTTTTGGCATCATACCTTTTGCTTTACTTCTCACTTTGAATGTCTTGAACCGCCGTGTTCAGACCAGTGACTAATATACTTTGCATTTTTCAAAAAAAGATTTTGATTTCAAAAGTTGGATGACTTTGCTTTAAAATTACCATGTTCGTACAAATAGTTTTTGTTTGCAAACTGGTTTTCCTCTCAAAGAATTTTCAAACAGTTGAGAAACTTGGTCGGTAATCCTATCTGGGGCAAGTTCTTTCCAGACCATGTTGAGAATCAGTTCAAGATTTGTTACAGTGCAAGTCTTTCTCAGAATTGGTTTATTTAGAAGATTTTTCAAGACTCATACTGGGGCAATCTTTCCAAGCGCACAGTGAAACAGTCATTTCAGAATCATTCAAGCCGAAGCATTGAACAATTTATCTAGAATAGTTAACTAATTTGGGGAAGTTTACTTGAAAAATCCCCAAACAACTCTTCATCCTTCCTACAGGGATCATCAACTTGATACAGTTTACCAGTGTGGCAGAATTGTGTTCAGTAGCATCTTTAGCCCCAAAGAGGAATGACTGTGATCTCTGTGTTGAGGAATCAGTCTTCTAGTCTTGTATTCCCCCCAAAAGAGTCGAGCCCTGTCGTCGACATCTGCATTTGCATCTGAT
Source organism: Lathyrus tuberosus (assembly GCA_022829125.1). Taxonomy (NCBI): domain Eukaryota; kingdom Viridiplantae; phylum Streptophyta; class Magnoliopsida; order Fabales; family Fabaceae; genus Lathyrus; species Lathyrus tuberosus. Next base: position 18,424,671 of record JALAZF010000024.1, on the reverse strand, counting down.
CATATATCATAGCATAAATTCATATACATATGCATAGCAAGAGTGTTTCATCCTCATTTGCATTTACCATAGGTCGTGTTGCTGTCCACGTCTTACTTTGTGGTCAAAGTCCAACTCACTTGGCACCTCTCAAACAGATATTTTCGCGCCTATCTGATGCTCTTCCAGATATGTAAATTTGTTCTGATGTTCTTCCAGAACCCCTTTGTGTCTATCTAATGTTCGTCCAGATACGACTTTGTTCCTGATGTTTTTTCAGAAACTCCTTTGTACCTATCTGATGCCCTTCTGGATATGTATTTTTGTTCTGATGTTCTTCCATAACTCTTTTGTGTCTATCTGATGTTCTTCCAGATATGACTTTGCGTCTGATGTTTTTCAGGTATGTCTGTTGTTCTGATGTTCTTCCAGAACCTGTCTGACATTTTTCCAGACATTCCTTTTGATTCTAATGTTTTTCCAGAATCTATCCGAGGTTTATCGGATATATTTATCTCTCTGATGTTTTACCAGATTGAGTCTTTTATTTTGATGTTCTTCCCGAACTTATCTGATGTTCTTTCAGATATTCCTGTGATTCTGATGCTTTTCTAGAATCTATCCGAGGTTTTGCCGGATGTGTCCGTCTAACGTTTTTCAGATGTGTCTCTTGTTCTGATGTTTTTTCAGAACTCTTTATGTGTTTATCTAACGTTCTTCCAGATATGACCTTGTTTATCTAATGTTTTTCCAGATATGATGTTGCTTATCTGATGTTCTCCCAGATATGTCTTCAAAACCTTTTCTCGTACATTTAATGCTTTTCTAAATGTTTCGGATGTATCTTCAGAATTGTTGACTTCATCTAATGCTTTTCTAGATGTCTTCAATTTATTTGTGACTGTGGTTAACAGTTGTTGATTGTTTTCAAGTCTGTTTCCATTTTCCATCCAATGCTTTTCTGGATGTATTTCGGAGTTCATTCGATGTTTTCCGAATATCTTTGATGTTTTCTAGAGTTTATTCAACACTCTTCTGAATATCTCTGATGTTTTTCGGAGTCCATTCAATGCTTTTTTGAATGTCTCTAATGTTTTCCTATTCCCCAGTGGAGCTTATTCAATGTTATTCTGAATATCTATGACGGATACGTGTTTATGTTCCAAAGTTCATTCAATGCTCTCCTGAATGATTTTGATGGTTGTTGCTATACTTTCCCGAAGTTTTGTTCAATGCATTTCTGACAAAATCTCTAATGATTGTAACCCTTTTCTCAGTATACAATTATCCCCTGTGACATCATTCCCCACAGGATCCTTGTCTTGCATACCATTTCATATCAGTTTCTCAACAGATAAATTCGGGTATTTCGTATTTAATTATCTTCCACCACGAATGTATGAAGATCAATGTCATTCATACCTTCTAGTTCAAGTTAATTAAATAGGGGCATCTGTCATACCCCAATTTTGTCCAGACATTTTAAAATTTTTAATTAACTGACTTTATTTTAATTTTGCATCATTGATACAACATATCATGCATTTCATCTTGCATATTACCTAAAATATCAGTCGGAATAATTTCTCGAATTTACAAACAGACTGGTCAAAATGAATTTCAGCGGTGCATAAAATCAGTGAACTAAAAAATTCAAAATCGAGCTCGCAGACCTCAGTTATCTTAATCTACGGTCCACGTAGTTTAACCCGGCGTGTTTGTTTTAATTTTTCGACCATTTTTCGTCACATTTTGATTAGTTTAAGCATTTTAACGTGTCAAAATTTATTTTAAAATCTGACAAAACGCTGTATTTTTCCAAGCCGTTTATCTTGCGCTGATTATTTTGGTGCACACAGTTTATTTTTTCGGGCATGTTGATGGCGACTTTTATTTATTTTAAGTCCGTTTATTTTTACATTTTATCTAAGTATTTAGAATAAATAAATAGGATAATTAATATTTTATTTTAATTTTATTTTAAATCGTTATTTTTATTTTGGATTTACTATTATGTAATTTGGGCTTTAAAATAAATATTGAGACATTATTGACAATTTAGAGTTAACCCTAATCAACCCTAATTTGATCCATATATATAATTGGTGATGCTGAATGAAAAAGCGGGAGTAAAAAAGCTCACACGGCTGTCCACTGGTTCCAATTCTTAAAATATAAAAAGAGAGAAAACTAGTCCTATAAAGCGGCACGCGCTGGTGTCGTTGTGGTAATGATTTTCTGTAGTATTATCCTAGCTGCTATCCCCACCTTTCTTAAAATATATATATATATATATATATATATATATATATTGGAAAATACTAACATACACCCAAAATTGGTGGGCCCCACACAAAAATATACTACATCTATTTTCTTTCTTTTTTTTTCTTCATCTTTTTAATATGGATCCCACCCAAAATTAATGAATCTCACACAAAAATACACTAAGGTGTATATTGCTAATACACACCTACATGGGTGTGCATTAGCATAACCCATATATATATATATATATATATATATATATATATATATATATATATTGGATTGTTCTAGCGATTTGGGTTTTGTTTTCTTCAATTTTCTTGTTCTTATATTTCGAAAGCATCGCCGCGACCGATCCTAACATACCTAACTTTTTAATGTCGATACTGTGCGCATTGAGTATTAACTTATATATATATATATATATATATATATATATATATATATATATATATATATTAATTACCGGCTACTGTTTACTACTGTGCGTAACATTTTGTTTATTTTATCTAGTTATATATGTATATATAAATTATTAAATATTAATAAGTTAGTTTTGATATACAGTTTAACGTTTTATTATATATATATATATATATATATATATATATATATATATATATATATATATATATATAGTTAATTCTATTTTTTTATTATTAAAATTATTCAGATTGAAGGATGTCGATACGCTGTTTGTATTGTAGCGTGCGATTTTTGTCGGTGACGCGACCACCTTATCACCATAGGTTTCTCCTCACCGCAATGGTAGGAGTGAGGTGTTATTTTCTGATTTCTTATTTATCCTATGAAGCTGAAAAGGAAAGGGAAGCTATCTAAAACTAACTTTGCTCGCAAATGTTTAACTGAACAAATGCTTAAGGAGATTCGGGGAGTTCGGGGCCAGGGTATACAATGGGGAGTTGTCAATTACCCATCCTATATGTGTTTATCCACAGGTTGTTTGTAACGCCCTGTATAATATTTATCTAGAATAATACCATACAAGTGTTTTATTTGGTACTGACATAATCATAAGTGCCCAGTGGCTTAATTCACATACTTGACCAATCTAATGCATAATACAACCTATGGTACAAGGCATGGAAATTAGCCAAAACAAGAAAATCTAAGAATAAGGTACAATATTCCTCATTGTACAAGAAAATAATACACAGCGAAATAAGCTCAACTAAGCTTCTCTTGAAACATCCAAGCATAGCTCCACTTGTAAATCATACCTGCAAACCACACCTGAAATATAGCAATAATTATGGGGTGAGATATTAATCTCAGTGAGTTCCCTATCTTATAGATTCTCTCGGCTTTACAGGGTTCTAGACAAATCCTAAATCAAGTCAAGTGGAAGGGAAATGACTTTGAGTTCACAATCTCGCACTATATGGAAACATGTTCATGAGTTCACCAACTCACAATATCACTAATCGATAACCTTACCAAGGCATCCCCTATTCCCATCCTCTTCTACGTCTAGAAGTCGACCCGAGTCATGTATCCTTGTAGTTACTTGGCATACGAATTGGATTCGGGTTCTACGGGCCATTAACTGTTGTGAACCGTCACTTCACACGGGCCATTAACCGTCACAAGTCTCTTTACCCGTAGGTTCCATTCGTACTCACACGGGAATCAAACCTGCCAAGTAATCGTGCATACATTTTAGAGGAGCACGAGACTCATGAAACTGCAACTCAAGTGAAAAGGTTATGATTACGTGATCACACACACGAACGTGATTGTATTCGACAATCACAAGGCCACAATGCCTTAAGGCCACATTCTCCTTTCATAAAGAACACAAAGGTTCACACACATGTTCCATACTAGTGTCTCACTCTCCTCTAGACCATTACTCGTCAAGGATGCACCTTTCTACATCGAATGCACGAGCATAGCCATCTTGAGTTTTTATCAATTTCTAGTCACAACCTAAAATCATATAATTAGGTTTGGGGTAAGGTTTCTCACTCTTCCTAATTCATTTTAAGCATGCATATTCTCTCATTCATACTTAACAACAATTAGATAGACATGGTTTAACACAATTTACATATAACAATATCAATCATAAAACACACATGATAGCATAACATGTCAAACATAATCTACGTAGTAGTTCACACACATTTTAAGGCATACAAGCCACTACTATCCTCTACCAAGCTTCCTTGGTTAAATCATGGTTTAAAATTACCATTTAATAGCACATTGGATTCTCTTTCCAAGGCTTCAAATCCCATATCAATCGGGCTCCCGATTCATGAATTATGGTAGGAACAAGGACCCATACCATTCACATTCATTACATTTTCATCTCTATCTTATCAATCCATGGCATTAACATATGTTTCTACTTCACTATCACAAAGAGCATTGAAGTAGCTTTCCAATGCTTGCGACCGTGCCTCAATCCGAGTTACGGATCAAAAGTTATGAAGGAAACAAAATGGGAAATCTGTCACGTTTGCTGTCATGTTCGCTAGGCGAATCCGGGGCGAACAAAACAGAACCAAAAAGGGGCCAAAAACTCAGAAATTCCCAGCAGCGTCAATATAGGTCATTTGGGGCCAAAAACTCTCATTTCTTCACCCAAAACACTTCCAACTCATACTCTATCAACCAAAACATGTTCCAATCATAACAACAAGTATTCCCGATTATATTATGCGGTTTATTTCACGTTTTATCCGTTAGAAACATCGATTTCATGTTATTATTCACAATCCAACATTTCTAACCTAACTCTATCATCTCCAATATTTCTAAACTTAAGTTCTAACTAGAACCCACCTTAATGATCGAAGAGGAGGTTGAAGAAGATGATGAACAATGATCCAAGCTTTTCTTCTTCATCCAAGTTCTTCCTTTTTCCCTCTTCTCTTCTCTTCTTTCTCTCTTTTCTCTGTTTTTCTTCTTCTCCTACTTTCTATTCTTTCTCCTTCTTTCTCTTAATATATATATACATATATATATATATATATATATAATATAATATAATCCAATAGAGTAAAATATCTTCAATTGATATTTTATCGTCTCACACCAATTGATCAATTATTAGAGTTACCAAAATTTTACTTTCTTGAATTAATAAATATTAATCCGTCTCTTTAATAAAATAATTGATCTCTTCAGAGTTCTCCAGTTGCTCTATTGATCTCAATTGATAATACTTAAAGTACTTAGAGGATTCAATAAATCTAATGAACCAAAGATAAAGCACACAAAAGCTCATCTGATCTCATCTGATATCCAATTGAGCATCTAATAATAATATGGGGTATTACACTCTCCCCCCCCCCCCCCTTAAATTGAAATTCGCCCCCGAATTTCCTCTATTCAACGATAGCCCTAACTTGTATCACTATCTTAGATCCACACTTAACTTTACTTCCGTTAAAGTTTCTGACATAATCCGATTCCAACTTGACTTTACAGACCAAAATCCTTGTCTTCACAATTAACAAACTTCATGTCCTTAGTCATACTCTTGTTCCAATACTAGGTTAACTTCTAACTTTTCTTTTTCCATAATTCATCTATTGTTTCATACTATAACACTTGGTCGCATTCTACCTTCGGAAAGAATGTACCATCCCGTATTCCTCTACCGAGTCACAAATAGAACCGTAACACCTTATCTTGGTTCAGGATAACAAACACTCATCAAATCTTCACGAGGTAAATCAATGGTTCCTTTCTTTTTAGAAATTACCGACAGTTATCCTTCATAAATCCTTGAATATTCAAAACCCCTTCATAATTAGTCAAACGACTTCTTACCAGTCCCACTTGATCTGATGCTAAACATTGTAACCATTACATCCGATATTTCATTTCCTTTGTATCACACTAAAAGATAAAACACTTAGAACGAGATCTTCTTATTCTAAACTTATGAGCAACAATCCCTCGAATCCTTATTATTTTGACCAACTCTTTCATCTGTCACCTTCCACTGCGCAATCCAAAATCTAATAGTGGAACACCACAGATTCTCAAGCACTACTAAGTAGCTATAGCCAGCGGAGAAACACACTTATCCATTAGGGTCCTTACTAACCAACGGTACAAGAAACTTACTGACGTCCTATAGTAGAACAATTTCCTCGCTAACACACAATATTATAACATCGGTCCAACACTCTCTAGACGATAGGTGCAGGAGTTACACTGTTACAATCATAACATAAACAACTCCAATTCCATTCTAAACTCGAACCCATATTCCAAAGTAGTTTAACAACCTCCGGTTCTAGTTACCACATTCCAAAGATTCCTCTTGCAGGGTTCCGACTTACTTAAGGTTTCTTGTTGACACGAGATCTCAGCTAGCTACACATAACACCATCACGGAACTTCAATCCTATGCGAGTCACCACTTATCAAAACTTAAACCATCCAAAGCGCAATCATGAGTTTCCATACCACTCACCAATTCACAAACAACACCCCACATACACACATCATCGAAGTCCATGCCACGTTTCTCAATTGAATCCACTTTTCTCATTCGTTCCGTTTCATAACCGATTCCAAGTTACATGCTTAACTTCCGAACGTCCAATTCTTACTCGTACTTGGAAAGATAACTTTCAAATTCCTACTTCTGATTAAAGTACAACTGTACACACCTCGTACTACTCTCACAGAGTCTAAATCTGATTCCATGAACTTGCGGAAAATAACAAATACTAAACTTTGATCAACTGCTCAAACCTTAATAACACCATAATTACACACCGAAATATTCCTTACGAGACCAATATTTCGTGAGTAGTCTCTAACTTCGTCCTCACGGCTTCCAACAGTAATGTACCTAAGGCTTTCTCACACTCAACACAATTTCACAAGATTAGTTCCCCAAAAGTCAACCCTCTCGTCGTTTGAACAATTGGTCAACTACGCAACACCTTTCCGGAAGTCACGATTCCAAAAACACAAATCTATCCTTCATTTACTCGCAATCCCATTTACATTCACACGGTACTCTACACTCGGAGCACCATAAAGTAACAAAATGTAGATGATGGTCCTTAAGAGATTCCATAATTTACCCACACGTTAATCGATTAACCATCTGAGCTAATTGGTTAACTTCTCAAAATTCAGTGCAAAGCATCATCCTTGCACATGTTAATCGGTTAACCACATTGTGTTAATCGGTTAACACTGCTGCAGAAGCTGAAAACCAATTCCTTTTAGTTCAAAAGCCCTCCCTACTCAAAACCATCAATCCGATTTGTTCTAACCCACAATATCATTCTCCACCGTGGCTTTTAACTTGTATAACTTGTACTAACCATTATCCACTCAAGGTGATCCATAGCAAAGTTAAAAACATGCAGATAACACACACCAACCAAGTGACAAGGTAGAAATCCAAATTCTGACGCAGCCACACGACAAATCTTTGGAGGGATAGTTCATTCTCTGCTCATACAATTATGCTTGATGAAAGCCAATAATGACGACATTATAGGGTTTCAAGCACAACTCATACTTGATTCGTCCACAAGCAAATCCCGACACACAATCAACATATGGTACTATGAAAATTATGGACATATCATGTCAAGCATACAACCTTGTCCTCTCACTTGAATTCCTTGGTGAGAACTAAAACAACTACGTCCTTGGTCCAACAAAAGGTAGATTCCAAATATTCCGATTATTCACAAATACAGAAGTTTCTCTGTACTTGAAAATAAATTGGGCCAATGCATCCTCTTGAAGAACCTTTCCATCACTTCGTACACACTAACCGGAATTTCTTACCTTCCACTATCCATTGCACACCATACTTACACCCAATTACTTAACGGAAGATTCGAAACCAACAATTCTCATCATCTATTTACAAAACCCTTCTGGTATAAATCGTTCCATGAATTACGCTTAGTTCGTAATAAGTCCTGATTTGCTTCTCGTTGTTTTACCACAATCTTACTTCTTAGGACATAACACTTACTGCTCCACAATGTACGTCCCTTCATACTTGTCTCAAGAATAAGAATCCATTACGTACACTTGTGACCACGGTGCAACTACTACGCATTCTCCAATACCAAAGTGTAACTTTCTCATTCACGTCATACTAATAGGGTCCTCTCAGGTGAACTATCTGTAATTACACTTCCTTAACTATAGGTTCATCAACACCTTAAAAATTCCATTGCACACTCGTCCAAAATAGATTCCGTTGTCACTTCCTCTTAACATACTGTTAATACCGTTTTCTACACTGCATTTACTTCACCCTCCATTGTAATCCTTTTAGGTCCAAATATAAAACCATCTTACTAAAATTTCCTTAAATCCAAGATACTTACTCTATTCCTTAACACGCACTTCTTTTGGTCTGTATCACTACACTTTCCGTTACTAAATAAAGTTCAAACTTTCTTCGACATAATACCTTATAGTGTTCCTTGGGTAAGTTAACATTTCCTAATCGGTCCCTCGCCGAATACAGAAATCCTGATGTATTATCCCGAACCTAATTTCTCTTCATAAGTGAATACACGCAACTTATCTCCTACCCTTCATCCGACACATACTTGTTTCACTTGAAACATGTAAACACATCCTTGTGTTTCCTTCTCACACTTCTCTACTACTTTATGTTCCCAAGAAAGCCGAACTTCCTTAACTCTCAACTTTTAACCAGTTGGAAGACATTGTTCCGAACACATTCCTTAAGGTACTCTCGTTCATTCAAGATACCATAACGACCTTACAACTGAAACACCAGTAACTATCTCACTTCCGAACCATACATCACACGTTCCACAAAACAACTTTTCTTTTTCACGAAATGAGATTACTTGAAATTATTATCTATATCAGTGGTCAATCTAGCTCTACTAGTGATTTTACATATTCCTCAATACCTTAACCAATCGTCCAATAGAGATCCTTAACTTTCGGCCTCCATCCATTCCAAAAGGATTACTTGAACAACACATCACTCCTTAATTCCATGCTACCCAAATCACAACTTCTACTAAGATCTCAACTGAGATGACCAAAACTCATTACTGCTAACTCTTGGCTTGAGCCTACCCTCACAGCACAAGTTCTGACAACACTTCGGAGTCCTCGTGGTCGCTCAACCATGATTCTACCTATCATATACATAGTATTAGGTTGATCAGGCCCAACACTAGATAGTATGATATTAAGAGTCATGCTGGCAAGACACACTTAAGAGGCAGGAATAGATTTACTTATGATGTTTCAAGGCTAGGTCGAGGACACGACCTGCTCTGATACCAACTGTAACGCCCTGTATAATATTTATCTAGAATAATACCATACAAGTGTTTTATGTGGTACTGACACAATCATAAGTGCCCAATGGCATAATTCACATACTTGACCAATCTAACACATAATACAACTTATGGTACAAGGCATGGAAATTAGCCAAAACAAGAAAATCTAAGAATAAGGTACAATATTCCTCATTGTACAAGAAAATAATACACAGCGGAATAAGCTCAACTAAACTTCTCTTTAAACATCCAAGCATAGCTCCACATGTAAATCATACCTGCAAACCACACCTGAAATATAGCAATAATTATGGGGTGAGATATTAATCTCAGTGAGTTCCCTATCTTATGGATTCTCTCGGCTTTACAGGGTTCTAGCCAAATCCTAACTCAAGTCAAGGGGAAGGGAAATGACTTTGAGTTCACAATCTCACACTATATGGAAACATGTTCATGAGTTCACCAACTCACAATATCACTAATCGATAACCGTACCAAGGCATCCCCTATTCTCGTCCTCTTCTACGTCTAGAAGTCAATCCGAGTCATGGATCCTTATAGTTACTTGGTATACTGTTGCTCCTGGGATTTTCATCCAAGTACAAACGCGAAAGTGGCGCGGAAACAGAGTCGCCAACAATGTGTATTTATCCCAAGAGAGGGAAAGGAAACACTGCGTAAACCTGAGGGAAGGAAAAGAGCATGGTCTCACGACCAAGAGAAACGGGTAAGGGAGTCGGTTACGCGATGGGAAGGTATTAGCACCCCCAGGCGTCCATCGTACTTGATGGGATCCACGCTTGCTGTCTCGATCAAAGGGTGTCGTCATCCGGAGCTCCACTGCTACTGGAAAGGAGAAGGAACGAGAACGGAAAAGAACGAAGACACGAAGAAAAAGTGACTCGATAGGACATCGCCATCCTACGCCTACGTATTCCCTCATGCAATGGGAAAGTCAGAGTCAACGTAGTTCGGACACGAACTAAGGGGGGAGGTTGCTCGCCAAGATATCGCATCTTGTGCCTACGTATCCTCAATCGAACGAGAAAGAGGAAGTCAGAGCAATCGTAGTTCGACCTAACGAGGTCGGTGTTTTTTATGAGCGACGTTAAGTTCACGTCCGACAGTTAGGGTCGATGCCTGTTTACGACTAAAAGAAAAATAACATGCTTTTTTTCTAAAAATGATTTGAAACGGAACGATCCTGAAGGATGAAAAGGTTTGAGATTTGTTTTTGTGTTTTTTAGACAGAAGTGGATTGAAGTTAGTTCGTAACTTACATTGCACCAAAGTCTACCATGAGGGAACGAGTGAGTTGCATGGTCACCCCCAAATGAGACGTATGCTAAACACTCTAGAAGAGGAGGGGAGGCCCCTCGTTCTTCATTTCCTACACTTAAGGCTCGAGCACAATATACGTTATATTTATTAAGTGTTTTAGAAATGTTAAAAGATGAGAAGAGAGGACTCAAAGGAAAAGAAAACACTAAGGGGAATTCTATCCTAACGTTGTCATGCAAAAGTGGCCCTATGGTCGAGTTCAAAGGGGAAACATCTACCTAAGTTAGCATGCATAGTTGAAAATCTAATGTCTATCCTACTCCGAGCTTAATCGGAAATTAAGTCGGACTAGGAGCCCTAAGGGAGCAAGCAAAAGCAAAGCAAAAATCAAAGCGATAAATCAAATCAACGGCCACAACAGCACTCCAACACCTGCACAGCGATAATATCCAGCAAATACACCAAACAACATTCAACAGCTCAAGTTCAGCACACAAACAGGTGTAAAAGGTCAAACAGCAGCACATACGACAACACATATTCACCAAGACAACAGTGGAAGACAGGACAGCACACCATGCATTTGAAATCGATTCAAACATGGAATAACGAACATGCATCATGCATTACACATTAATCAATTAATCATAATCACCATCACACCACAAACCATGGTAAACAATTCTTGAAAACAATCATGAAAAAATGCACCACATTTGAGCACATGAACAAGTCAAATCAAGTATGCATCTCATGAAATTAAATGCAAGCAAGCATGTACAACACAACAACTCCAACAATACCAGCAATAATTCACAATTAACATGCTCAAGGAGTGTGTGCAAAGTGTTCATCACATCAAGAAAACATCAATGCAAGCATGGACATCCATCAATGAAAACCGAGAATCGCGTGTCGAAGAATCGTGTTCGTGCAATGGTGTGAGGTGAAACAGCTCAAAAATAATCCATAAATCATCAACATATTAATCCATGAAGTTTAGACATGCAAAGGATATCAAACAAATAAGAAAATGCAAGAAAATAACATTCTGCAGTAGTGGTAACCGGTTACAGCATATCTGCTAACCTGTTACTCAGTTCAAAATGGCCCAAATTACACTGAAAAACAACAGGGTAACCGGTTTTCAGATATGCTGTAACCGGTTACTCTGGGATAGTAGCCAAAAAAACCAGTTTCAAAAGCACTTTTCAGCAGCAAATCACTTCTCCAAACATCCAAATGATCATGCAATCAATTAATCACGAAACTCACGTCAAATAACAGCAATCAAACATAAATTAAATCGAATAATCATCAACATCAAGAATCAAATTCAAGCAAAATGGATCCAAATCAAAAATCACCAAAGATCTACATTGAATAAGTTGTAAATAATCTAAATCAAGTATAGATTTAAAGAAAACCAACCTACAAAGCTGAGATTTGCGTTGGTGATTGTTGTAAACGAAAATTGATGAATCCAAGCAAGAAATCCAAGATCTATGCAAGAAACTTCAAGATCCTAGCAAGAAACTTCAAGATCCAAACAATGTGATGATTTTACTTCAAGCTTCTCCAAAAATCACTTCTAATAACTTAAATCCAGAAGCAAAACAGTAGCAAATTCAAGATTCTTTCAAGAATTGGTGAATGGATGAAGGTTTAGTTCCAAGATCAACAAATTTCAATGCAAAATTTGTTGAACTTTGATGAAGGAACTTTGAGTGAGGGTTTTGGAATGAGAGAAAAGTTGAGAGAAAATGGAGTGAGATGTGTAGAAAATTCAGAAAATGAATCAAGGTTGTGAGAGGTTTGGAATGAATTGATTTAAATAACCCCTAGGTTAGGAGTTAAGTTTGGGTTTGGAGTGAGGTTTAGTGGGTGGAAATTGTGGTGAAAAATGAATTAGGAAAGGAAATGAGGAATTAGAGTGGAAAATGTTGGAAGGAATTTGAATTTTGGGTGGAAAATGATGAAAATATCATTTCTAGATCCTTCCCACACATGCACAAGCCAAGCACATGATCACAAATGATGCAAACTGAATTTTTCAAATTTTGCCCAGAGTAACCGGTTACAGCATATATGCTAACCGGTTACTCAGTTCAAAAACTGAAAAATGCTCAGAAAAACCAAGGAGTAACAGGTTAGCAGATATGCTGTAACCGGTTACTCAGTTCAAAATTTGAATTTTGGCGCCTTTTGGAGGGAAACTTGGAAAAGTGACTTCTGATAGTTGTTTTTGAACCTGTTAAGCCTCTGAAACTCAAAACTTGATATGGCTACTGAGTAACACCTGGAATGAAACATAAATTCTTGCTGACACCTCAGAATATCCTGCTGACTTAGTAGTGTCTGATACCGGATTGCTTGATCAAAATGACTGCCGGAGCCTCTGATTATCAAAACATCTAATGAGCAAAATAAAAGCTCCAAAAGACCTTGAAAATTATCTTCCTGGCTCTAAATATTGCTGAAAATAGTGTTGGAACTGATAACACCATGAGCTACTGGAAAATACCTTGATCCCATGCCCAAAAGAAACATGCAAACGCACAATGACGATGCATAATGAAATGAAACATAAGTCAGTTAGAGTTAGAAACAAGAGGGCAAATTTTGGGGTGTTACACATACGAACTGGATTCGGGTTCTACAGGCCATTAACCGTTATGAACCGTCACTTCACACGGGCCATTAACCGTCACAAGTCTCTTTACCAGTAGGCTCCATTCGTACTCACACGGGAATTAAACCTGCCAAGTAATCGTGCATACATTTCAGAGGAGCTCGAGACTCATGAAACTGCAACTCAAATGAAACAGTTACGATTACGTGATCACACACATGAACGTGATTGTATTCGATAATCACAAGGCCACATTCGCCTTTCATAAAGAACACAAAGGTTCACACACATGTTCCATACTAGTGTCTCACTCTCCTCTAGATCATTACTCATCAAGGATGCACCTTTCTACATCGAATGCACGAGCATAGCCATCTAGAGTTTCTATCAATTTCTAGTCACAACCTAGAATCATATCATTAGGTTTGGGGTAAGGTTTCTCACTCTTCCTAATTCATTTTAAGCAAGCATATTCTCTCATTCATACTTAACAACAATTAGATAGACATGGTTTAACACAATTTGCATATAACAATATCAATCATAAAACACACATGATAACATAACATGTCAAACATAATCCACATAGTAGTTCACACACATTTTAAGGCATACAAGCCACTACTATCCTATTCCAAGCATCCTTGGTTAAATCATGGTTTAACATTACCATTTAATAGCACATTGGATTCTCTTTCCAAAACTTCAAATCCCATATCAATCGGGCTCCCGATTCATGAATTATGGTAGGAACAAGGACCCATACCATTCACATTCATTACATTTTCATCTCTATCTTATCAATCCATGGCATAAACATATGTTTCTACTTCACTATCACAAAGAGCATTGAATTAGCTTTCCAACGCTTCCGACCGTGCCTCAATCCGAGTTACGGATCAAAAGTAATGAAGGAAACAAAATGGGAAATCTGTCACGTTCGTTGTCATGTTCGCTAGGCGAACCCGGAGCGAACAAAACAGAACCAAAAAGGGCATAAAGTTCCCAAAGCAAACTTCTAGGCGAACCTTCGCCTTCCCTTCACCTCGGGTTCGCTAGGCGAACCCGCGAACTCAAAAATTCCCAGCAGCGTCAATATAGGTCATTTGGGGCCAAAAACTCTCATTTCTTCACCCAAAACACTTCCAACTCATACTCTATCAACCAAAACATGTTCCAATCATAACAACAAGTATTCCCAATTATATTACGCGGTTTATTTCACGTTTTATCCGTTAGAAACATCGATTTCATGTTATTATTCACAATCCAACATTTCTAACCTAACTCTATCATCTCCAATATTTCTAAACTTAAGTTCTGACTAGAATCCACCTTGATGATTGAAGAGGAGGTTGAAGAAGATGATGAACAATGATCCAAGCTTTTCTTCTTCATCCAAGTTCTTCCTCTTTCCCTCTTCTCTTCTCTTCTTTCTCCCTTTTCTCTGTTTTTCTTCTTCTCCCACTTTTTATTCTTTCTCCTTCTTTCTCTTAATATATATATATATATATGTAATACTTATTATATAATATAATCCAATAGAGTAAAATATCTCCAATTGATATTTTATCATCTCACACCAATTGATCAATTATTAGAGTTACCAAAATTTTACTTTCTTGAATTAATAAATATTAATCCATCTCTTTAATAAAATAATTGATCTCTTCAGAGTTCTCCAGCTGCTCTATTGATCCCAATTGATAATACTTAAAGTACTTAGAGGATTCCATAAATCTAATGAACCAAAGATAGAGCACACAAAAGCTCATCTGATCTCATATAATATCCAATTGAGCATCTAATAATAATATGGGGTATTACATTGTTAGCAATTTTCCTTACTGCTTTTTAGTTACTGGTGTTTGTTTGTTGTGGGTTGGGAAAGTTTCTCCTTTGGGAGTGTTTGAGGGAGAGAGAGAGAGAGAGAGTTTTTGTTTGATTTCGAGTTTTCCGAGGTTTTTGATGAGGGAAGGTACTGGACCTAAAATTTTTGATTGGTGTGCTCTCTAAGATTTCGCAATCTTATGCCTACGTATTCTCGTTAAAGATAAATAGGGAAATCAGAGCAATCGTAGTTCCTCCTATTCTATGGGAAGAAAAAAGATGTTTTGGTGTCTTGTTTAAAGCCAAAGATTGATGCTAAATGAGTATTTGTGTCTTGTTCAAAGCCCAAGATTGAAGCTAAAAGATTTGACTGAGGGAGAATTTGTTATCTCTAAAGGGAGACATCTCGTCTGTTTATCACAACTGTTGGGTGACTAATTATAAAGGAGAATTACTTTAACTGGGATATGTGAATCCAACAATGCTATAATTTCCTTTATGAGTGATTTGTCCTGAAGGAGAAAACTTTAACTCAGTGTAGAGCAATGCCATTTTTCCTTAGGAGTCTTTCATGCTAAGAGAGGGACATTGGCTTGGATGTAAATAATCCAGAGGCTTGCCACTTACAGCAATTAGAAGAAAAGGGGTTTACCAGGATAAGAGATGGACTACAACTTGGATTTTTGAATCAACAAGTGTGCCACTTATAGCAGTTATCTGGAATTAGGGTTTGTTTTGAATGTTTGTGTGATGTACAGAGAAATGTCTTCCTACAGAGAGTTTTTTGGTTTCCTCTGAGGGGATGTTGGTTTTATTGTGTGCCTTGATCAAAGCCCAAGATTGAAGCTAATAGATTGATCGACTCCACTGGGGAGGTCATTATACAAAGCCTCAGAGGAGGATGGAAAAGACTAACTCAACAAGAGAGTGTTTATCTGTCTTGTATAAAGCCCAAGATTGAGGCTAAAAGAGATTTGACTCTTTTGGGGATATCATTATATAAAGCCTAAGAGGAGGCTGAAAGAGACTTTTCGGGGAATTATTTTGTCTGTCTTGTACAAAGTCCAAGATTAAGGCTAAAAGGGATTTTTTATTCTCCTGGTGAGAGGTTTTATCTGTCTTGTACAAAGCCCAAGGTTGAGGCTAAAAAAAGATTGACTCTGCTAGAGAGTATGATTTGTCTTGTACAAAGCCCAAGATTGAGGCTGAAAAGAGGATTGACTCTTCTTAGGGAAATTTTATATGTCTTGTACAAAGCCCAAGATTGAGGCTAAAGGATATTTGACTGACTCAATTGAAGATATTTATGGGTGTCCAAAGCCCAAGATTGAGGCTAAAAGAGACTGACTCAACTAGAGGGTGTTTTTATCTGTCTTGTATAAAGCCCAAGATTGAGGCTGAAAGAGGTTGACTCAACAAGAGAGTGCTTTTGAGGATAACTCTGCTGAGGAAAATCATTATACAAAGCTTAAGGGGAGACTCTCTTCTGCTGAGGATTATTGAGATCCAGAGGTAGGTCCAAGTCGGGGGATCAACTCTTGCTGAGGGTTTACAGAAGAGTTGAGGTATCAGATGCCTTGAGGTTCTGATTTGGGATATTGTTATCCTGATGATAAGCTGACCCTAGTTGGGGAAATTTAGGATGAAAGACTGAGTTTTAGATCCTGTGTGGGTTTTAACTCTATTGGAGATTGATTAAATGACCAGGGTATCTCCTGTGTTTGTAGGGAACTTGAGAATGTCTTTGAGATCCAAGAGGAGATTAGACTCTCCAAGTCTACTGGTATGGAAGAGTTTATCTTTGTGTGATGCCCAAGAGGAGGCTGGTGCTTTAAGGGATGAGAATCAACCCTTAAATTGGTCTGAGGTTTTGACTCTTTGGAAAGACTGCTCTAACAAAGGATGGCTAGGTTCTGTCCTATACCTGTAAGAGGTCTTAGGCAGTGTTTTAAAAATCGGATCGGTCATCAAACCGGTGAGGGTACTGGGTTAATGGTTTATCGGTCGAACCACTGGGTCATTGGTCGAACCGCATGACCAAATCGGATTAAACCGGATTAAACTGGATAACTCGGTTGAATAAACCTGTCATTATAATAGGTATAAAACCGGTAAAACCAGTTGAACCGGATGATTCAGTCTCTAAAAAATATAACTAGCACTTAAATTTTTTGAAAATATCATATCATAAATTCACAGATTCATAATTTAAATTCAAATTTTAAACAGAGTCTAATTGTAAATTTTAAATAGAGTCTAAATTAAACAGAGTTTAATTTAAATTCATAGTTTTAATGTTAATAGAAAATCAGTTTTAATGTTAATAATTAAAACAATACAAATATTAACATTATTCTAAATACTAAATTTTCCAAGTCTATATATATATATATATATATATATATATATATATATATATATATATATATATATATATATAATGAAAATTAGTTAAGTCTAAAATTATATTATATTTAGTTTTTTAATCTGTGTTCTTAAATTTCTATACAAATATTTGTATGATGGTTTTTCAATCAATATAAATACAAAATAGTAAAAATAGTTTTGTGGAAATTACAAAACTTAATTTGTGTATCACTTGAATCAAATGAGTGATCACTATTATTCTTGGAGAAAAGTTCCTATGTATTTGAGTAAACAAAATTAAAAAAAAAAATTAACAAAAAAAAAAAAAATTTTAAAAAAAAAAAGCAGTTGAACCACCGGTTTGCAAAAACCGTCGGTTTTCCCGGTTTTCCCAGTTCGCACCAGTTCACACTGGTTCTTACCGGTTCAAAGACATGGCCGATTGAGCAAGTGAACCCGGCCGGTTACCTGGCCGGTTCTCGGTCCAACCGGTCCGACCGGCCGGTCCGGTCCGGTTTTTAAAACACTGGTCTTAGGGGTCCTTGTACTAAGCCCAAGAGAAGGCATGAGAACTTCTAAGAAGCCGAAGGGTCCTTGTACAAAGCCCAAGAGGAGGTCGGGATGCTTTTAGGAAGCCTGTGGGTCCAAACTTAAGAAAAGTTCAAGAAAATTTTCACCGGGAATAATCTTTTCTTTAGTGAATAGTTCTAGGGTTTGAAGAAATTCAAGAGAGGCTTCACCGGGAATTAATCCTCTCTGGGGGAAATGAATTTCTTTGACAAATTTCTAGTAGTGACAGTCTGAGAAAAGTTTCACTGGAAATAATGCCTTTCTCTTTGTTCCATATTGTATAAGCCCAAGAGGAGGCAAGACTGTATCTGGAATTCCTATGGGGAACTAGTTTTGACTGTGTTGAAAGAGTGGCCACTGGCTTTATCTAATCCTAGACCTAATTGCCAGGGAAAACTCTAAGCAGATAATATACAGGCATATATATATATATACAGATGAAATATATACTGTATGTAAAAGAGGGTATGCGGACTTACAGGTGAGCAAGCTTCCAGCACAAACAAATATATAGATATGTGCAAGTATGTAAAAGAAAGCTAATAAAACTTACAGGTGAGCAAGCTTCGATTGTAACAGCTGTATGGTTAGTTGTTTAAGAAATTAAAGAAAGTTTTGATAACAACTATGAATTTGAATCTAAATCAAAAAGGAAAGTTGTTTTTGCAAAGAAGATTGGGGCTTATACTCAAGGAGAGGCCCATATGAAAAATAGTAATCGTACCGTTGATCTTAGAACTGTACTGGGACTTATACAATTACTGAGGCCCAAAATTATTTATATACAAAAAAGGGTTGGGTCTTACACTCTATTAGAGGCCCAAAGTGTATTTTTAAAAGAAAGATGGGACTTAAAACACAAGGGGAGGCCCAGATGGTTTTTGTTTAAAAGGCGACGATCGCGCCGTGATTTTTTAAAATCGTATCGGGACTTATACAATGACTGAGGCCCAAAATGGTTTCCTGTACAAAGGGGTTGGGTCTTACACTCTATTAGAGGCCCAAAAGTGTTTTGAAAAAGATTTGTGAGGGTGAAAATAATCAAAACCCTAATTTTATTTTAAAATGTATTTTAATTGAACAAAAGTTCAATTAAAATGATCAAAATTATCAAACATGTGTGAAAAACAAGTTGTGATCTTGGATTAATGTTTGAACAATCATGTTTCATTCATATAATGATTTGAAAATCATTTGAATTTTCAAAATCAAGAGAAAGAAATATTTTAAATGTTATGAAAATAAATAAAACATAATTCTTTACAAAAATATCAAATATGTGAAATAAATAATATTTTTGTGAAATTTTTGTTGAATAAAATATTTTAATATTTTTGTGAATTTTCAAAAAAAGAATCAATAAAAAATAATTAAAATTGAGAGAGAAATTAATTTTGGAATTAATTAATAAAAACCATAAAAATGTGAAAAATAGCAAAAAATATGAGAAATTGCAAACACACATGCGCGCTACCACTGAGGTGGTGATACATCCGTGTATCAAAACCACCCCATGAATATATATGGGATGCCTTGTTTTTAGGCCTGGCCAAGCCGCCATGGCCTGGCCCTTGCCCAAGGCAAGGCCTGATTTTAGGCCTCTTGCATGAAGGCTATAACTTCCTCATTTCTCCATGGATTTGGACAAAATTTAGGTGCATCCTACCTAGAATATCATGAGGAATCTAATGGTTCCTTTGGAATTTTCAGAAAATGTCCCTATTTTAAAATCCGATAGTGATTTCAAAATAGACATAGATTTGCATGTTCTATGCTATCTCATCATACAGGCAGCAATAGCATGGTAAATTGGTTCAAACACAACATATATGATATGTATGAGATGTCCATGATCAATGGACCTCAAAGCAATGCATGATTTAGAGAGTTCAAGTTGTGATGCACTTACCTCTTGAAGCTTCTTGTGCTCCTCGTGCCAGAAGTAATTCAATGCTTTAAACACTCTTGATTGATCCCTTAGAAGCTTTTAGGATGATCAAAACCAGCTGGAATCCTCAGGAACAAGAATTGGCTCTTTATTGCAAAAGGGGCAAAAGTGACCAAGATAGTAACTCTCTCAAATGGTGTTCCAGATGAGGGAAACCAATTGGGACAGTTTGAGCATGATATTTGGAGTGTGTTTAAGGCTTGGTTTGGTTTTGAAAGTAACTAGATCAAGATATGGCTTGCAAAATGCAAAATAGTCAAGATTTGAGGTTTTGGAGGTTGACTTTCTGATTTTAGTGTTTCATACCAAGGGTAAGTGTTTGAACGGCTTATATATGATACATTGGATGTGTTTGGATCATGAGTTGTGGTGGAATTGCTCTCTAACTCAAAAACTCAGAGATGACTTGCAAAAGAAGGCATTTTGGCCTAATGAGAGAGATTTTGAGGAAAATAAGTGTTGTAGTGCTTTGGTGTACTCAAACTGACCACAAATGAGCTCTATTTCTAGTAGAGCAAGTTTGTTTTGCAAGCAATAGTGAATGGCAACTTGGACAGTCCCTTCGCCAATTGTAGCATATAGGCATCTTTAGTCTCCTATAACCATTAACTTGAGGTTAGGGCACAAGCCTATGGTCCTTTGATTCAGAGCTGAATCTTGACTCATTCAGTTAGCAATGTCTCAGTCCATGCCACCTTAATGCATCAATTGAATGCTTGGAAACAAAGTTAGAGTCTTTGAGCTTTTTAGCCTTTTTAGGGCACTTATGCCTACATGTAATTCCTTGGACTTGGGAGGCTTGTGGATCAGATCTTTTCTCTTGGATGTTATCCTCTGATGTGTCAAAATGGATGACAAGGCTTGGAGTTGTCCAAATTATCTAACTCGAGCAAAATACACAAATCTTCCTTGTAAAAATTAGTCCATGATGCCATGTTCCAAGGGTTGTATCTCCCTACTCAAATTGAATTTAGAGATGATCTGGTACTTGTTGGAAAGCCCTCATGGCATACTTTAACCTTTATGTTCACCAATGGACGTGGTTTAACTTGGATCAAGGTGAAAAATGTCCCTACATTTTAGAAAAAGTAAGGCAGATTCTGACTTATTGAAAATTTCACTAAGTGTTGGAAAAGTGGTCATTTTCATGTTTTTGTGATTTTGATCAATCCATAACTCAAAATCCATGAGGATTTGGAATCTCTTGTAGTTGACACTTTTAAAGTATGTCAGATGGACTTCCATTTGAGCATTGAATGGGAGAAAAAGGCCTTGTGGTTTAGGAGTTATGACCTTGCAAAGTTGATACAAAATCACTTTTGTTCCATAACTTCGAAATTTTTTGGTTTCTCATGGTTGCCCCTCTTGCAAGAAACCTCACTTTTATTGATTTTTCTTAATGAATGATGATCAATACCATACATTAACATTATTTTTGACTTAGGGGAACCATATTTGTGAAAATTTTCAAAAAGTCAAACTTGATTTGGTGCACAGTTGACTTTTTGTCAGATGAAATCCAAACTGTGCGATCCTTTGTGCAATCAAGTTCGTGACCTAATTCAAACCTAATGGATGGATTCCATAGGTGTTATAGGGTGTATTAAATCATGTCCCAAGGTTTGGGAGCATGTCTTGGTCAAAATTCAAAGGTACAATTGACTTTTTCTTCAAAACCCTAATTGTGGTCCAGATGAAATTGAAACTTGTGAACGAAGCTTCTTGGGTCAATCCGTTGTTGCAAATGGATCAATGTAGTGTATTTAAGGCCCTTAAATCATGTCTTGAGGTCTTGGCTCATGCTTTGCTCCAAAAGTCAACTTAGGGGTGAGTTAGGTCAAGAAACCCTAATTCCTGATTTTTGGTAAATGCATCCCCTGAGGTTAAATTGACTTGATGATTGGGTTCATGAGCTCCCTTGGAACATTTTGGATCATGTTTTGAAGAATTGGCTCATGCCCAGAAAAAAATTTTCATCTAGAGGACTTGGTCGACCAAAACCCTAATTTGGTGACACCGGCGATTTTGAGGTTTGATCCACTTGGAATTTTGCAACTTTGTGCTTGATTCTTGATGTGGGAGTCTTCTTGATCTCTTATGGGTGTTTGGGAGGTTAGACAGGTTGATGTTATGTCATTTCTTGATCGATCCTTTGTCTAAGTGCCCTGAGAGGGCTCAAAACCCTAATTCTTGATTATGGTGAATGCTCACCCATCTTTGAGGAGATTGATGAGGCATGATGGTACATCCATATTGTGGTAATGATCTTCACAATGATGGGAAATCTTGGTGGTCAAAATTTGGGGTATGACAGATGCCCCTATTTAATCTTCTTGGACCCGAAGGTGTGAATGGCGAAGATATTCAGACATTCAGGGTGCAAGAGGATTAATTATCGGAATACCCAAAATTTTGATTGTAGTTACGAATAGCAGTTTGCTCATCCATCTTCTTTTGCTAAGTAGCGATGCTTAAAAAGTGTGAAACTTCCCCTCGATCCTGGTCTTCAGCCACGGAACTGGTCTAAGTTTCTGAAATAAACTTCCCCTCGATCTGGGTATTCAGCCACGAAACTAGTCTCAGTTTCTTGATAAACTTCCCCTCGATCCTGGTCTTCAGCCATGGAACTGGTCTCAGTTTCTTCTTGTCGAGTTCCTTCCTTGACAAGGGACACTATGTGTAGCGGTCTTCATCAAACTTCTCGCCGAGTTTTACTACTAGGAGATGCCATTTGATGGAAAAGATTAAAGGTCATACTTGTTGGGGATACCCATTTGTCTGAGTTATAAAGGTGTACAAACTTCTCGGTTGGAGATGCCATTTTTTGACCTACTGGGGAAAAACAAGTCTCTTGAGAGACCGCTTTCTGCTTGGGGATATTACATCATACTTTTCTTCGAGATCTTCTCGGAGAAATACCATGTGATGTAATCCAATTTTAAGGTGCTAATGACTTCATTGAAAGCAAACTTTTCGGGGAGAAAACCGCCGTATTGCCAAGAGTCTTTTGGTGAGAGGCTTTCTCTGGAGATTTTCCTTAATCCGGGAAAGCGACAATATCATCTTCATGGTGAAGAGTGATGTTTCAAAGGTGTCGGTCGAATATTTGCTTGCCTTTCAGAGGTTCAAGTTACCAAAGTGGCCGAGGACCGTCTCCAATCTAGAAATAAACTGGGGGAGAGAGATTGTTCAGACAAAACATTTCCTGACGACGAAAGAACTGACAACTCGATTGATAAGATGACTTTACCACTTGGGGGTAAGACTGACCAGAGGGATAGTAACGCAATAGGATTATGAATGTGAATTAATTATGCATGATGTATGTATGTTTATGCTGACAAAACTGACGCGACATACAGACTAATAGATGAACACGACTGGATACTCGGCCACTGCGGGGGATGAAAAGTATCATTGGTTCAAAATAGCAATCCTATTCTGCTTGGGAGAGGTAGACCCTGTGGGGAGGAAGAATTGCCAATCGGTCTTAAGAGGTACGAACTCTGCCGTGGATATCGGATGGGACATTTGCATCTGACACAGCTGATCCTTCATTCAGGTCCACTGGTTTAGAAGGAGTACTTTGATTCTGCACTCTGAGGTTCAATCACCTTCGGAGAAATGATCGATGTTCTTTTCGATGTTCATCAGTAAAAAAGAATTGCCATCTTTATTTTAAAAGCAGAAAAATTTGACAAGTAAATTCATTTTTTGTTTTATTTTAAGAATCGTTGATCATATTAAAAATGTCATTCTGTAAAACTAAAACAAATGAGAATTGCAAACAAAAGCACTAGGGCTCAAATTTTATTGATTGAATGGAAATCAGCCAAGCGTGTGATCCCATAGAGTATTTACAAAGTTTAGAATATGATAATTTAAGGGAAAAGGGCTACATTGAAACATAATGACCGTTATCCTTCTACTAACTTTGAATTCTGGACATCCCGAGCTTCTGTCGAAGATGACCTTGACTGGAGTTTTCCTGATGGATGGCATGACTGCTGAGGAGTTTAACTGATCAGACGTAGTTACTTGCCACTAATCCCTAACTTTTACCTGGATTGTACTTTGAGATTTCTAATCCATCGGGATGATTTTTTTTATTAGGTCTCTAAATTTTGACTGGACCGCCCTTTCGGGTTTTCAATCCACCAAGACGTTTTTTTTATTTAGGCAAAGTATTTCTTGACTACGTCAACATTCGAGGGGTAGGCAAACTCTTCTCCGTCCATGGTTACGAGTCTTAAGGCACCGCCTGAGAAGGCTTTCTTGACCACATAGGGTCCGTCATAATTCAAAGTCCATTTTCCCCAGGAATCAGTGAGGAATGATTGTATCTTTTTTAGCACAAGGTCTTCTTTCCTGAAGACACGGGGTCGAACCTTTTTGTCGAACGCCTTCTTCATTATTTGTTGATACAACTGACCATGGCACATAGCCGTCATTCTCTTTTCTTCGATTAGGTTCAGTTCATCGTGCTTGCTTTGACACCATTCAGCTTCTGTTAGCTTGGCTTCCATCAATACCCGGATTGATGGGATCTCTACTTCTATAGGGAGCACTGCCTCCATGCCATATACTAGAGAGAAAGGGGTTGCCCCTGTTGAAGTGCGGACAGATGTGTGATAACCGTGAAGAGCAAAGGTTAGCATCTCGTGCGAATCTTTGTAGGTTACAACCATCTTTTGAACAATCTTCTTGATGTTCTTGTTAACCGCTTCTACCGCTCCGTTCATCTTAGGTCGGTAGGGAGATGAATTATTGTGTTCAATTTTGAACTCTGCACACATCTCTTTCATTATATTGTTGTTCAAGTTGGATCCATTATCAAAAATTATCTGGCTAGGGACACCATAACAGCAGATGATATTGTTCTTGATAAATCAGACCACCACTTGTCGGGTTACATTGGCGTATGATGCTGCTTCGACCCATTTGGTGAAGTAATCAATGGCTACCAAGATAAACCGATGTCCGTTTGAAGCCTTGGGTCTGATCATGCCAATCATGTCGATTCCCCATATCGAAAAAGGCCATGGAGAAAAAAGAACTCTGAGATGCGTTGGCGGTACATGGATTTTGTCAGCGTATATCTGATACTTGTGACACTTCCTCATGTACTTGTAGCAATTAGATTCCATTGTCAACCAATAGTACCCTGCTCTCAGAATTTTTCTCGCCCTTGTGTGTCCGTTGGCATGAGTGCCAAAGGATCCTTCGTGAATTTCTTTTATCAACATGTTTGCTTCTGGTCTATCTACGCATCAGAGCAAGACCGTGTCGAAGTTTCTCTTATAGAGTGTATCACTGCTCAGGAAGAAGTTGCCAGCCAGTCTTCTGAGAGTCTTCCTATCTTTTCTCGATGCCCCAGGTGGGTACTCTTGTCTTTGAAGGAAGCACTTGATATTGTGATACCAAGGTTTGTAGTCTATGACTACTTCAATTGTGAAAATCTAAGCGGCCTGTTCTAGGCGCGTTATGTCAATCTTAGGTATGTCGTTCCATTTACCTACACTAATCATGGAAGAGAGAGTAGCTAGTGCATCACCCATGTGATTCTCTTTACGAGGGATATGATGAAACTCGATTCTGTTGAAGAATGGCAATAACCTTCTCGCATAATCTTTGTAAGGAATCAACCATGATTGGTATGTGTTCCAATCTCCTTTGATCTGATTGATAACAAGGGCTGAGTCTCCATATACATCCAAGTTCTTAATCCTTAAATCAATAGCTTCTTCGAGACCCATGATACAAGCTTCGTTTTCGGCCTCGTTAATTGTGCATTTGAAAGTCAGTCGGGAGGTGAAAGGAATATGGGTACCCTGAGGTGTTATGATGATTGCCCCAATTCTGTTTTCGTAATTATTGATAGCTCCGTCAAAAATTAGTTCCCATTGGGAACCTGGTTCTGGCCCTTCACTGGGTAACTGTTCATCACAATCTTTCATTTTTAAGTACATGACATCTTCTCCTGGGAAGTCAAATTCGACTGATTCTTGATCGTCAATCAGTTGATGAGCCAAATGATCGGCTAAAATACTTCCTTTGACGGCTTTCTGAGCGTGGTACTCGATGTCGTATTCTGATAACAACATCTGCCACCGGGCAATCCTTCCCGTGAGAGCAGGCTTTTCAAAGATGTACTTGATCGAATCCATTTCTAAAATTAACCAAGTAGTGTGACAAATCATATACTGGCGAAGACGTTTGGCTGCCCAAGCCAGAGCACATCAAGTTTTCTCGAGCATAGTGTACCGAGTTTCACAGTCGGTAAATTTCTTGCTTAAGTAGTAGATGGCAGACTCTTTTCTTTTGGTTTCGTCTTGTTGGCCAAGTACACAACCCATAGAGTCTTCCAAGACTGTTAGGTAGATGATCAGTGGTCTTCCCTCCACTAGAGGAGATAGAATTGATGGATTCAACAGATACTCCTTGATACTGTCGAAGGCTTTTTGGCAATCTTCCGTCCATATGCAGCTTTGATCCTTTTTTAGTAGTTTGAAGATTGGTGTGCATGTCGCGGTCATAAGGGATATGAATCTGGAAATGTAATTCAGACGTCCCAAGAATCCTCTGACCTGTTTTTCAGTCTTCGGTGAAGGCATTTCTTGAATGGCCTTGACCTTGTTAGGATCTACCTCGATTCCTTTCTGGCTGACGATGAACCCTAAAAGTTTTCCTCAGCGAACACCGAACGTGCATTTATTGGGATTCAAGCGGACTTTGTACTTTCTTAGACGCTCGAATAGTTTTGATAAGTGGGTCACATGTTCCTCCTCTGTTCTAGATTTGGCAATCATATCATCGACGTACACTTCGATTTCTTTGTGCATCATGTCGTGAAACAAAGTAGTCATTGCCCTTTGATAGGTTGCCCCGGCGTTCTTCAAACCGAACGGAATTACCTTATAACAAAAGGTGCCCCGTGGGGTGACGAAGAAAGTTTTCTCCATGTCTTCCAGCACCATTTTGATTTGATTATAGCCCGAGAATCCATCCATGAAGGAGAAGACTTTAAAATTTATTGTACTGTCTACCAGCATGTCTATGTGCGGTAAGGGAAAGTTATCCTTTGGAATGGCCTTGTTCAGATCCCTCTAGTCTACACACATTCTGACTTTTCCGTCCCTTTTCGGAACTGGCACTATGTTAGCTAGCCATTGAGGATATTCTGAGGTGGCGAGGAAACCTGCGTCAATCTATTTCTGCACTTCCTCCTTGATTTTGATGACCATATCCGGGTGAGTCCGTCTCAACCTTTCTTTCACCGGCGGACATTCTGATCTTAACGGTAAATGATGCTCCAAGATGCTGGTATCCAACCCTGGCATGTCCTGATAGGACCAAGCAAACACATCTGGAAATGCTTTGAGAAATTATATCAAGCTTTCTTTGACAGTCGGACTGAGCAGTGCCCTAATATAAACTTCTTTCTTTTCTTCCTCTAAACCCAAGTTGACCGTTTCCAACAGCTCTTTGTAAGGTTCAATGGACCTTTCCTCTTGTCTGAGTAATCGGGAGATCTCCTCTGGAATTTCCTTGTCCTCTTCTTCTTCAGCTTCAAATACCGGGAATTCAAAGTTGGGAGAAGGGATTGGATCGTATGTTTCAATGGGGTTTAATACAAGCAATCTGCATGACGTGATGATTCGTTTTTTTAGAAAAGATAGAGAGAAATGCAAGAGTGTGTGCAGTGTATTTTTTTTTGAAAAATGCTTGTTATTGTTTATTTTGGTTGTTTTAGGATTACCATTTTCTGAAAAATGAAAAGTGAAAACAACAATAAATGCGGGAATTACAGAACAACGTTTATTTATTGATGATTTTGTCGATTCTTGAAACTACAGCCCTATAAAACAAAACTCTGTCGCTTTGGGCGAGGCGAAGAGGGATATTTACAGAAAGTGAGCCCTATAAAAACATCTGTTTCACCTGGGCAGGGAGAAAGGTTAAAACAAAGACGACAATTACTTAGACTTATGGACGACTTTCGGGACATCGATAGTAACCCAATGGCGACGAACTCCTCGGTGAATCACAAAGTCTGGTACCTTCTTTCTTGGCTTGTCCTAAAAAATGACGTTGATTTATGGCGGAATAAGATTGTTGGAGTCTTTCTCCCACGCAGAGTTGTCATAAATGAACTCTTCTATTGTATTTTTCTCAGTATTCACTCTCGAGAGGATCTCCCCATCCAGTTGACTGGATGTCCTCGTATTTGATGCGAGAACTTTCAGGAGAGGTGTACTTGACCAAGAAGTCGTACTTGCCACTCGGCTGTCTTAAGGTGTCCCATACTTCCGTGGGACTGGAGGAGTCATCTTTCTCAATGACGTTGACCTCAGGAAAAACATAGTTGATGAACTCTTGTCCTACAATCTTTGCAGATTCATCATTGTGCTAGATATCTTCAGAATGTCCTGAGTAACGATCCCATGACTCGATGGGGACACAAGTATTCTTTTCAATGATGCTCAGCTGATATGCATCGTTTGGCTAACTCTTTTGCCCCAAGTCTTCTGGGTACGGCTGCCAGATAGGAAAGTCATCTAGGGGATCAAAATAGTCATAGTCGAAGTTACTCTTCATTGGATCGTCTTCTAATGAGTTTGGTGGAGCACGGCATCCCTCAGGATCACAATCTCCGTATATCATTTTGACGTCTGATCTTGGTATGTATCTCAGACTCTGCGTGGGAAAGAAAAATGGCGTATGTACCTCTCCCTAAGACATATAACCGTCCTCGTTGGGATAGGATTTCCATTCCTCGTCTATATCAGAGGAGTCACTTTTATCGATGGTGTGTACTTCTAGAGACACTGGGTGGAGAAAGCCTCCATTGTGGAAGAAGTCTTGAATGGGACAAAAACTTTCATCTCTCTTGGCAATCTGGGTACAGGCTGAAGAAAAACCAAGACCTTTCTTTGTCTTATTATCAGTAGGAATTACGAGTTGTCCCCATCCTTTTACGTCGTAATCATTGATCACTTCGAGAGCGTCATTGTATGAGGAAATCGACGTTCCTCTTTCTGGTCGATTCTCATTGCTTACCGAGAGTGCTTGAAACAGGGTTCCAACGACCTCCTCGGTTCTACACATGATAAGGATGATAAATTGCTTACGATCAAGGTCTGCTCTCCACATACTGTGACTAGCTTGTCATTCTTGACGAACTTCAGCTTCTGGTGAAGTGTCGAAGTGACTGCCCCAACCTCGTGTATCCAAGGTCTTCCTAATAAATAGTTGTATGCTGCACGGATGTCCATGACCTGGAAAGTGACTTGGAAAGTGTGAGGACCGATGGTTATATAAAGATCAACTTCACCGATAACTATTTTTATGGATCCGTCAAAGGCTTTGACGATGACCTCACTGCCTCTCATCGGAGATCCTTGAAATGATAGTCGCATCAGAGTAGATTTTGGCATAACATTCAGAGCTAATCCTGTATCTACCAGTACGCTGGCTAAAGCATCGTCCTGGCAGTTGACTGTAATGTTGAGCACCAAATTGTGACTTTTGCCTTCTTCCGGCAGTTCTTCATCACTGAACCCTAAGTTATTGCAGGAAGTGATGTTGGAGATGATGTTGTCAAATTGTCTTATCGTCACATCTTGCTCTACGAAAGCTTGTTCCAAGACTTTCTGTAACGCTTCCCTGTGAGCTTCGAAACTAAGTAGGAGAGATAGCACAGAGATTCTCGAAGGAGTTTGCAACAGTTGGTCTACAATGTTGTACTCGCTTTTCTGGATGAGCTTCCACATCTCATCGTTGATTTTTACCAGTTTCGAATTACTAGATTGACTGACTGGTTGATTAGGAACTTTTGTTTGAGGTTCCTTTTCCTTGGTAGGTTCTCTAACTCCTCAGTTGAAGGTCCGACCGCTCCGTGTTACTCGACTAATGTTGGCAATGTTTACGATGGAGGGTAATCGGGTTTCCTTTCCATTTTCAATTGTTATTGCACTGTACTTGTAAGGGATAGATTTATTGGACTTGTACGGTATTGGTCCCGGCAGATAGATAACCACATGAGCCTTTTGATTTTTCTGACCATCGTAGTCGGCCTTAATTGGTTCGAGGTTGAGAATCTTTCTACTATCAAGAGTAACTCTTGATTCATGGAGTAGAGGAATTATAACATATACGTCTTTGGACATATCATGATTAGAGATTAAGACAATGTCTTTGCTTTGATCAGGGAGATAGTCGGGTATCCCGTTGGTCGACCCTGAACTTGAACATGGTCAGATCTCTTTGTGATCCAACTGATTTTGAAGAGCCGCTCGCACGAGGTAGCATCCTTGGTTGTTCTTTGAGCAAACTCTACAGCGCTCATAATTGTGTGGTGGCACCTGGCCACGTCCGCTTTGTATGCAGTGCAACTTTACTACATTTGTTTCCATCGAGCGGACATCCTGACTTTGATACCTATCAGGATTCTCGTCAGTCATACTGATATGTTGTGTAGCTTCATCCAAGTAGATTGGAAGCCACCAGTGGTCCAATAAGTGTTGAAGCATTCTTTGGACAAGTACACACCCTTGGTCGTCTTCATGGCATTGTTCAAAGTCCAGATAATCGTGGGAAGCCAAAAAGCTGAGCCTGACTTGCTTAGCGTGTAATTCTACCAGACTGGTATTCATCAAGCGAATATTAAAGATCTGAATCATATTGACTTGATGGTTATTTCTCTTCTGATAGTCCTGAATGCATCCGAGATCCATCTGACGTTGGAGGGCCTCTTGTACAAAAGAGCATCCCTGATTGCTTATTGAGCATATCAGACAGGAATTGTAATCGTGCCGTGGCAGATCATGGTATTGACTTTGCCTTGAGTGCATTGCCACCAAGTTGACGTTCATCGTCAGAATGTTGTGGTTCTGGACAATGTTGGGATTTGTGTGAGCCATACTGACCTCACAGATTCGATGATCTTCAATCCATCCGAGATTCATTTGTTCTTGTAGAGCTTATTGCACTACGAAACATCCTAGATTAATTTTTGAGCAGATATCACACTGGTGGTAATTGTGAGGTGGTACATGACCGTACCCGCTCTGTCTGCAATGAATCCTGACTAGATTTGATAACTGCGGCTAAATTCTTCCTCTATCAAATTTACTGCAGTCTTCTCATGTTGAGGCAACGGGTTCATCTGAACATTTGGATTAGTATCTTTGAAAGATAGGACCCCGTTCCTGACAAGCTTCTGCACATCAGATTTGAAGCTGAGACAGTTTTCAATGTTGTGCCCCAGTCCTCCTTGATGATAAGGGCAAGTTTGATCCGCTTTGAACTAAAAAGGCGTATTTTCCAGTACCGTAAGAGGAGACATGGTTTGGACGTGCCCCTTGGCCAATATTAGTGGAAACAGTTCTGCGTACAACATTGGTGTAGGGTCGAACCCTGATGGTCGTGTCGTACGATTGTTATTATTATACTGAGGACGATCCTGAAGAGGCTGTTGTGTCCTTGACTTGGTTGACTCGAAGCAACTTGAGGTTGACACGTTGGAGTCGGCGCAGGGTTGATAGTGGGAGTTACCGCTGGTACTGGTTGATACCTTCGCCTTTGCTTTCTGAGAGAGATATTACCAGTATCTTGCTCTTTTTTCTTTTGGAAAGCACCACCGTATCTTTTGGTACTGCTTGATGGCTCTGCATCTTTGACCAATCGTCCTTCTCGGACTGCCTCTTCAAGGCGTACTCCCATGTTCACCATTTCATTGAAGTCGCTGGGCGCACTGGCGACCATTCGATCGTAATAGAATGAGCTTAAGGTTTTCAAAAAGATCTTTGTCATCTCTTTTTCCTCAAGAGGGGGACAGATCTGGGCGGCAATTTCACGTAATCTCTGAGCATATTCCTTAAAAGTTTCCTTGTCCTTATGCGACATTGCTCTGAGTTGATCTCTGTCTGGTGCCATGTCCAGGTTATACTTATACTGCTGAACGAAGGCAGCGCCTGGATCTCTAAAAGTGTTGATCTTGGTGCAGTTTAAACCCATGTACCATTTGAGTGCGACATCGGTTAAACTGTCTTAGAAGTAATGGATCAGTAGCTGTTGATTCTCTGTCTGAGTTGACATCTTTCAAGCGTACATCACCAAATGACTTTGAAGGCAAGAGTTTCCCTTATATTTTTCAAAGTCAGGTACCTTGAATTTGTGCGGTATTTTCACGTTAGGGACCAGACAAAGGTCCGCGGCGTCCTTTTCGAAGAAATCCTGACCGCGAATGGCATGCAGTTCCTTCTGTATCTCCAGGAATTGCTCCTGGAACTCATTCATTCTTTTGTACATGTCTTCATTTCCACCAGAAATTACTCGTGGAATCTGTCCTTCCGGGACAGTGTGTACCGCTGGTTGTGGTATAGTCATTACGACGGTGACTCTTGGTGCTTCTATGCCCCGAAGTTTGTAACCTTCAGGAGTGTAGCACCCCAAAATTTGCCCTACCTTTTTCTAACCTTTTCTGGCTTATGTTTCTTTTTTTTCATTTGCATTTCATTTAGGTCTTAACTCATAATCAGGCATTGCATTGAGCTCTCGAGCCATCGGATCACGGTATCCTTGTCGCTAAGGACTTCTCTTATTCTAAGCAGCAAGCATTAGAGTGCCCCAGCATTTATTTTGCTCGGTAATTTGGTACCAGATCATTCTTTTTCCAACAGGGTATTTTGAGAGTTCACAGCTTATTCCAGGCATTTTTAATATTTTCGTATTTTCATTCATCTGACTGTATCATCTAAATAGCATAAAATAGTGCTTTTCATCTCGCATACTGCCTAAAATATTGGTCGGAATAATTTCTCAGAAATTTACAGACAAAGTGGTCAAATTGAATTTCAGTGGTGCTTAAAATCAGGGGACGAAAAATTTTAAAATCGAACTTGCAGACGTCAATTATATTATTCTATGGTTCGCGTAGTTTAACTCGGCGTGTTCGTTTTAATTTTTCATCTTATTTTGATCAATTTGAGCATTCTTACGGATCAAAATTTATTTTAAAATCTGACCAAATGCTGTATTTTTTTCGAGTCATATATTTCGTACTAATCATTTTAGTATACTCGGTTTGTTTTTTTCGATCACTAGGGCATTCGATTTTTATTTATTTGATGTTTGTTTATTTTACTAATATTGTTTAGAATAGATAAATAGGATAATTAGTATTTTTATTTTTATTTTAAATACTTATTTTTATTTTTATTTTTAGATTTAACTAATATTGTTTTTAGGATTTTTAGTTTCTATTTTAAATTTATTGAATTGTTTAAATTTTATTTAATTTTAATATTAGTTATTTGGGCCTTAAAATGGACACTACGGGTATTAAAATAATTAACCCTAATTTGTTTCATTATATATATGTGTGCTGATGTTAAGAGAAGGGAAGGAGAAACTGAGGGAGACGGAGAGGGGGGACCGAAAACTTAGTAACCGAAAAAAACATAGTAGCAGCCGCAGACTCTTTATTTTTTCTTCTTCTATCACCGGTACGGCATGTTCATAATATTGGTTTATCCTATTTTATTTTTTATTGTTTTTTCTACCAGTTTATCATGGCGCAGGAATTGTTTTAATATGCAAGAACTTCACATGCTAATATACAGTAACCGCTTTGTTTTATAACATGTTTTATCATGAATATATTATAATATATATATATATATATATATATATATATATATATATATATATATATATATATATATATATATATATATATATATATATATATATATATATATATATAATACAATGCATGTTAACAAGTTTTGTTTTACTGTATACGAAAATTAACATGTTTTGTTTTAATATAATATATATAATTTCATGTTTTGTTTTAATATAATATATATATAATCTCATGCTTTGTTTAAATATGTATATATAATCTGATTTTTTTTTTAATTTTTATTTTACTAGATTATTTGGATCGAATCGTGTCGATACGTTGTTTGCATATTGGTGCATGATGCGTGACATTCACTTTGGTTCGATCCTGTTGCGATGACCGCGTTTTTGCGATAGCAATATTGTTGAGGTTTTTTTATCAAAGTTAAATTTCTCTTTTTTTTTAGTCGCATTCTGTTCGTTATATTTAGATCCGTGCAATTCGGATCCGGTTGCGATGACCGCGTTTTCGCGATAGCAATATTGTTGAGGCTTTTTATCAAAGTTAAATTTCTCTTTTTTTTTTAGTCGCCTTCTTTTCGTTATATTTAGATCCGTACAATTCAGATCCGGTTGCGATGACCGCGTTTTCGCGATAGCAAAGTTGTTGAGGTTTTTTTATTTTCTTTTTTTGCAATATTATTTGAATAATTTC
This sequence comes from Lathyrus tuberosus, assembly GCA_022829125.1. Lineage (NCBI taxonomy): Eukaryota > Viridiplantae > Streptophyta > Magnoliopsida > Fabales > Fabaceae > Lathyrus > Lathyrus tuberosus. Next base: position 18,390,154 of record JALAZF010000024.1, on the reverse strand, counting down.
CTTTTGAATTTATTTCATGCATGCATACCTAATTTGTTCATTTTATTTCTCTGCATCCATAAAATATTTCCAATCCATTCCTTTTGCATTCACTCACTAACATCCTAAAATGCATCCAAATATTTTTCTTTCATTTTTAAATTTATTTCATATCGCATTTTGGTCCTTCCCCTTGGCTCATTGCACCCTACTTCCCACCTGAACTTTGCCTAATTGTTTAGATGACTAATATCTTGATTTCTTGCAGGGATTTTTGGTATTTGGTTTATCTCTGGTTGAATAATATTGATGTTTAATTTGGGAATTTTAGGAATTATTTTTATAATTATTTGATTTGCTGTCACTTGAGATCCTCTTGTGTGCCTATTTCTGATCACATCTGATTATTTGTTTGAAAGGCACTTGGGCCATTTGCTGTGGGGTTGTTTCTTTAATTTCTAAATTCATGCTTGGATTATTATCATTATGGTTTGCCATTGTGTGATTTTCATTCATCTCATTTCTCTTACTTATGCTTGTTTCTCACTAATCTTTTATGCAGGGACTAAGGTAAGTTCTTTAAGGGTGGAAAAGTATCCCTCTTCACCTTTGTTCTTTCTTCCTCTCCTATCTTCATTCTTTAGGGTTTAGGTTGAACCTTACTAACCGTAGGTCACTCATGCATGATGACTTTAGGATCCATTAGTCCCCTTTTAGAGTTACCCTTGTGTCTTCTCTCTTCTCATCTCAAATTTCTTTAAAACACTTAATAAGAATAAGGTGTATTGCGCACCAGCCTTAAGTATGGGGAATGAGAAATGAGGGGCTTCCTCTCATCTTTCTAGAGTGCTTAGCGATCGTCCTGTCTTGGGACGATGCGTTAAGTATTCGCCCCCGTGCCCTAGACTTTGGTGCAATGCAGCTTAGGAACTAACTTAAGCCACTTCTGTCCTAAAAATCACAAACCAACTTCAAACCTTTTTGTCCTTCGGGATTTCCAAACTTAAAGGCTATTTTCAAAAAGGGCACGTTACTTTCCGTCTGAGACGCAAACAGGCATCGACCCTAACTGCCGGACGTGAACTTAACGTCGCTTATAAAAAAAAACACAAAAAGAACTTGGTCCGAACTACGTTGACTCTGAATTCCCCATTGCAAAAAAGGGGTACGTAGGCCTAGGACGTCGACGTCCTACCGAGTCGGTCTTTGTCTTTCCCTCTCCGTCTTAGTACATCCCTAGATGATAGCATAACTTACCCTTAGAGTAGACAACAAGCGTGGATCCCATCGAGTACGATGGACGCGTGGGGTGCTAGCACCTTCCCCTCGCGTAACCGACTCCCGAACCCAGGTTATGGTTGCGATGACCATTCCTTTCCCTCTTCCTCAGGTTTATGCGGTGTTAACTTTCCCTCTCTTGGGATAAATTTACATGGCTGGCGACTCTGTTTTTCCGCGCCACTCTCGCGTTTGTACCTGGATGAAAATCTTGGGAGCGACAAGGAGTTGCTGTCATAAGTCTTGCGTCTTCGCTTTCGCGAAAATTGTAACCTTCAAGCCTGGTGGTTCCTACTGCAGTTTTTGGGTCTTCAGTGACCGGCGGGATGTATCCTTCAGGGACAAAGTTGATAGGCATGCCCTAGGGGCAATCTTTAGGCATGTTGTACCGAGGATCATATGTCTCCACTACGGGCGTAGATGTGATCTTTGAGATCACAGTCCTTTGTTGTTGCCTCTGAGCTGTTGCCAGGGATTGCATGTCATTGTGAAGTTTTTTCAGATTTTCCTTCAGAGCGTCGATTTCTTCTCTCAGCTCTCTATTCTCTTCCTCGAGATCGCCCATTTTCTTTTGTCGATTGGCCCGAGTATTGTATGAGTGAGACAGTTTGACTCTAGAATCGTGACACATACGTGAGACTCGAAGGTAAGAAGAACGTGTTATGTGAGAATGATGAATGATATGCAATGATATATATATATATTTTTTTTAATCAAAAAGAAACCTCAACAAATAAATTGCAAATATCATACAGTAGGGAGACCCCTTTTTTATTGAATTTGAAAGATTGCAGAAAGGGAAAATACAATATTTTACAAAGTGTTGTAAATGGAAATGTCTAAACTTATGGATCCTGAGTTCACTCTCAAGAGAACATAGATGCTGGTGTAGCGTGCAATTTTTGTCGGTGATGCGACCACCTTATCGCCATGGGTTTCTCCTCACCGCAATGTGTAGCGTGCGATTTTTGTCGGTGACGCGACCACCTTATCGCAGAAGGGTCTTCTCCTCACCTCAATGAGGAGGAGGAGTGGGGTGTTACTTTCTGATTTCTTATTTATCCCGTGAAGCTGGAAGGGAAAGGGAAAGCTATCAAAAACTAACCTTGCACGCGAATGTTTAACTGAACAAATGCTTAAAGAGATTGGGGGGTCTGGGGTCAGGTTATACAATGGGGAGTTGTCAATTACCCATCCTATATGTGGTTATCCACAGGTTTTTAGTTTTAGGTTCTGCTTTATACTTGATGGTGTTTATCTGTTGATGGGTTGGGAAAGTTTCTTGGGAAATATGAGAGAGAGAGAGAGTTTTTGATGAATTTGGTGAGGTACTGGACCTCAGTTGTTGATTAGTATGAAGGTGCTAGACCTAGAGTTTTTGATTGATATGCTCGCTAAGATTTCGTAATCTTATGCCTGCGTATTCCCATTTAAAGAAACAAGGAAATCCGAGTAATCGTAGTTCCGCCTATTCTATGGGAGGAAATAGACGTTTTGGTGTCTTGTTCAAAGCCCAAGATTGAAGCTAAAAGGTTTATTTGTGTCTTGTTCAAAGCCCAAGATTGAAGCTAAAAGTTTGATTGAGAGAGAATTTGTCATCTCTAAAGGGAGACATCTCGTCTGTTTATCACAACAGTTGGGTGACTGTTTATAAAGGATGGTTACTTTAACTGGGATATATGAGTCCAGCAATGCCATAACTTCCTTTATAGGGGGTTTGTCCTGAAGGGGAAAACTTTAACTCAGTGTAAAGCAATGCCATTTTTCCTTAGGAATTTCTCATGTTAAGAGAGGGATAGTGGCGTGGATGTAAATAATCCAGAGGCTTACCGCTTACAACAATTAGATGAAAGAGGGAGTTTTACAAGGATAAAAGACGGACAACAGCTTGGATGTTTGAATCAACAAGTGTACCACTTATAGAAGTTATTTGGGATTAGGGTTTGTTTTGAATGTTCTGTTTTGATGTGTGATAACACAGAGAAATGTTTTCCTACAGAGATTTTGATTTCCTCTGAGGGGATATTGATTTTTGTGTGCCTTGATCAAAGCCCAAGGTTGAAGCTAAGATATTGATTTACTTCACTGGGGAAGTCCTTATACAAAGCTTAAAAGGAGGCTGAAAGTTTTATTTTTTCAGGGAAAGATATTTTGTCTATCTTGTACAGAGCCCAAGGTTAAGGCTAAAAAGATTCTGACTCTGCTGGGGAGAATTTGTATGTGTCTTGTACAAAGCCCAAGATTGAGGCTAAAAAGAGACTGACTCTGTGGGAAAGAAATCTTTATCTGTCTTGTACAAAGCCCAAGATTGAGGCTAAAATGAGACTTTACTGACTCGACTGAGGATATTTTAGGTGTCTTGTACAAAGTCCAAGATTGAGGCTGAAAGGAGTTTGACTCTGCTGGAGAGTATTATTTGTGTTGTACGAAGCACAAGATTGAGGCTGAAAAGAGGATTGACTCTGCTTAGGGATATTATTTCTCAAAGCCTAAAAAAAGGCTAGGAGGAATTGACTTCGCTGGGGAAGATATTTATCCAGAGCTTAAGAGAAGGTTACGAAGATTTTGACTTTGACGTAGAAAGCTTATATGTGTTTTGTACAAAGCCCAAGATTGAGGCTAAAAAGATGGCTAACTCAACAAGAAAGTGCTTATATGGTGTCTTGTACGAAGCCCAATATTGAGGTTGAACAAGCAGGAGAAATTATTATACACATCATGAGAGGAGGCTAATTTCTGCTAGGGGAAATCATTATACCAAGCCTAAGAAGAGGCTAAAAAAAGATTGACTCAACAAGAGAGTCTGAAAAGGTTAGCTAAGCTGGGGAAAATCTTTGTACAAAGCCCAAGAGGAGGCTGACTATGCTGAGGAAAGGAAGGATCATTATACAAAGCCTAAGAGGAGGCTATCTTTACTAAGGATGATTGAGATCCAGAGGCAGGTCCAAATGGGGAATCAACTCTTGCCGAGGGTTTACAGAGGAGTTGAGATATCAGATGCCTTGAGGTTCTGATTTGGGATAGTGTTATCCTAACAGTAAGCTGACCCTGACTAGGGAATTTTGAGAAAGACTGGGTTTTAGAACCCAAGGGTTTTAACTCTACTGGAGATTGATTAAATGACCAGGGTTTTTTTCTATGTTTGTAGGGAACTTAAGAATGTCTTTGAGACTCAAGATTAGATTGTCCAAGTCTACTGGTATGGAAGAGTTTATCTTTGTATGATGCCCAAGAGGAGGCTGGTGCTTTAAGGGATGCGTGTCAACCCTAAAATTGGTCTGAGATTTTGACTCAAGAAAGACTGCTCTAGCAAAGGATGACTAAGTTCTATCTTATACCTTTATGAGGTCTTCAGGGTCATTGTATTAAGCCCAAGAGAAGGCATGAGAACTTCTAAGAAGCTGGAGGGTCCTTGTACAAAGCCCAAGAGGAGGCGGGGATGCTTTTAGGAAGCCAGTGGGTCCCAAACCTAAGAAGAGTTCAAGAAAAGTTTCACCGAGAATAATATTTTCTTTAGTGAACAGCTCTAGGGTTTGAAGAAATTCAAGAGAGGTTCCACCGGGAATTATTCCTCTCTAGGGAAATGAACTTCTTTGACAATTTCTAATAGTGACAGTCTGAGAAAAGTTTCACCAGGAATAATGCCTTTCTCTTTGTTCCGTATTGTTTAAGCCCAAGAGAAGGCAAGACTGTATCTGGAAATCCTATGGGGATCTAGTTTTGACTGTATTTAAGAATGACCAACTGGATTTACCTAGTTCTAGACCTAGTTGCCGGGGAAAACTCTAAACAGATATACTAGTATATATACATTTGATATATGACAAATATTTAAAAGGATATGAAAGAAGGACTTACAGGTGAGCAAGCTTCCAGCAATACAGTTATATATATATATATATATATATATATATGAAAGCAGGTAAAAATGAAAGCTGATAAAAACTTACAGGCGAGCAAGCTTCCATTGTAACAACTGTATGGTTAGTTGTTCAAGAAATTAAAGAAAGTTTTGATAACAACTATGGATTTGAACCTAAATCAAAAGGGAAGTTGTTTTTGAAAAGATTGGGGCTTATACTCAAGGAGAGGCCCGGATGAAGAAACAGTAATCGTACCATTGTTTTATAAACTGTACTTGGGGCTTATACAATGACTGAGGCCCAAAAAAGGTTTTCTGTACAGAGGGACGGGTCTTACAACTCAAGGAGAGACCCAAAGGTTTGAAAAAGAAAAGAAATGTGACTTACAACACGAGGGTAGGCCCAGATGAAAATGTTTTGAAAACGACGATCGCGCCGGGATTTTGAAAACACATTGGGACTTATACAATGACTGAGGCCCAAATTATTTATTTACAAGAGATGGGGCTTACTACTCAAGGAGAGGCCCGGATGTTTTATTCGGAAAACGCGACGATCACGTCGCGGGTTTTTTTTAAACCACAAAGGGACTTATACAATGACTGAGGCTCAAAATTATTTATATACCAAGGGAATGTGTCTTACACTCTACTAGAGGCCCAAAGGTATGAAAAGACTTGTTAGGGTGATAGTGATCAAAACCCTAATTTTTGGTTTTTGAATGTATTTTAATTGAATAAAAATTCAATTAAAATAATCAAACATGTGAAAAGAGGTTGTAATCTTGGATTTATATTTGGAAAATCATGTTTCATTCATGGGATGATTTAAAAATCATTTGAATTTTGCAAAACCAAGAGAAAGAAATATTTTTAATGTTTAAAAACAAATAAAAACATAATTCTTTACAAAAATACAAAATATATGAAATAAATAATATTTTTGTGAAATTTACATGGAATAAAATATTTTAATGTTTTTGTGAATTTTCAAAAAAGGAATCAACCAAAAATAATTAAAATTGAGAGAGAAATTAATTTTTCAATTAATTAACAAAAAACATGAAAATAGCAAAAATAGTGGAAATGGCAAAATGGTCTGGGTGGGGTTTGAACCCAAGACCTTGGCAACAAACACCCATGCGCGCTACCACTGGGGTGGTGATACATCTGTGTATCAAAACCACCCCATTAATTCATAAGGCATGCCTTGTTTCTAGGCCCGGGCAAGGCAAGGCAAGCTTTTGGGCAATTTACGTGAAGCCTCTAACTTTCTCATTTCTCCATCGATTGGGACAAAATTCAGATGTATCTGACCTAGAATTTCATGAGGAATCCAATGGTGCCCTTAGAATTTTTAGAAAATGTTTCCTCCTCAAAATCCGATAGTGATTTCAAAATAGGCCTATTTTTGCACGTTCTATGCTATCTCATGGTACAGGCAAGAATTACATGGCAAATTGGTTTAAACACAACATATACAACATGTATGAGATGTTTATGATCAATGGACATCAAAGGAATGCATAATTCAAAGAGTTCAAGTAGTCATGCACTTACCTCTTGGAGCTTTTTGTGCTATCTGCCAAGTTCCTTGTTCCAGAAGTAATTTGATGCTTTGGACACTCTCAATTGATCCCTTAGAAGCTTTTAGAATGATTAGAACCAGTTGGAATCCTCAGGAACAAGATGTGGCACTTTCTTGCAAAAGGGGAAAAACTTACCAATATGGCAACTCTCTCAAATGGTGTTCCAGATAAGGGGAACCATTTGGGATAGTTTAAGGATGATATTTGGAGTGTGTTTGAGGCTTTGTTTGGTTTTAGAAGTGATTGAATCAAGGCGTGGCTTGAAAAATGCAGAAAAGTCCAATTTTGAGGTTTTGGAAGTGGACTTTGTGATTTTGGTGTTTCAGGTCACAAGTGATTGTTTGGACAACTTAGATACAGCATATTAAAGGTGTTTGGATCATGAGCTGTGATGGAATTGCTTTCTAACTCAAAAACTCAGAGTTACCTTGCTAAAGAAGGCATTTTGGCCTAAAGAAAGAGATTTTGAGGAAAGCAAGTGTTGTAGTGCTTTGGTGTACTCAACCTGATCACAAATGAGCTCTATTTATAGTAGAGCAAGTTTGTTTTGGGAGCAATAGTGAATGGTAGCTACAGCAGGCCTTTGGCCAATGTTGAGCAAAAGGAGTCTCAAGTCTCCTCTAGCCATTGACTTGAGGTTAGGGCACAGGCCTATGATCCTATGATTCAGTGCTGATCCTTGACTCATTCAGTTAGGAATGTGTCAGTCCATACCACCTTGGTGTATCCATTAAATGCATTGAAACAAAATTGGAGTCTTGGCACCTTTTTAGCCTTTTTAGGTTTGGTATGGCTAAGGTAGATTCTTGGACTTTGGAGGTTTGGGGATCAGATCATTCTCCTTTTGTTTTATCCTCAGATGCGTCCAAAATGACGACAAGGCTTGGAGTTGTTCAAATTTTCCAAATCGAGCAAAACAACAAAATCTGCCAAAATCTGCCTTGCTTAGGATAATTGGAAATGGTGATTTTGAGGGATCCATATCTCCCTGCTCAGGTTGAGTTATGGGAGGCTCTTGTGCTTTTTAGAAAGCCCTCATATGATACAAAACATGTGTGATCATAGTTTGTTTTGAAACTATTTGGATTCAACTAAAAAAACCTCATGAACATTGATGTTCAAGGCTGGTAACTTAGGCAGATTTTCACTAAGTGTTGGAAAACGTGTTATTTTCATGTTTTTGTCATTTTGATCACTCCATCACTTAAAATCAATAAAGAATTAGAGTCTGAGGTAGTTGAAGCTTTTGTAGAGTGTAGCAAGACCTACAAATACAGTTTTGGATCACCCAAATTGGTTGCTTGGATCTCAAGTTATGGTCCTCGGAAGTTGGTACCAAAACCACTTTTATTCCATAACTTAGAAAAATTTTAGTTTCTCAAGGTTGCCCCTTTTGCAAGAAACCTCACTTTTCTTGATTTTTCTTGATGGATGATGATCAATATCATACATTAACATTGTTCTGAACTTAAGGGAATCATATTTGTGAAAAATTCCAAAAAGTCAAACTTGATTTTGTGCACAGTTGACTTTTTATCGGATAAAATCCAAACTGTGCGATCCTCTGTGGAATGAAGTCCTTAACATAAATCAAACCTAATGGATGGATTCCATAGGTGTTATAGGGTATATTGAATCATGTCCCAAGGTTTGGGAACATATCTAGGTCAACAGTCAAAGGTACAGTTGACTTTTTTCTTTAAAACCCTAATTGTGCTCCCGATGAAATTGAAACTTGTGAATCAAGCTTCTTGAATCAATCCATGGTTGTAAATGGATCAATGTGGTGTATTTGAGGTCCTCAAATCATTTCTTGAGGTCTTGGCTCATGCTTTGCTCCAAGAGTCAACTTAGGGGTGAATTAGGTCAAGAAACCCTAATTCCTGATTTTTTATGAATGCATCCCCTGTGGCTAAATTGACTTGATGACTGGGTCCTTGAGGTCACTTGGAGTATCTTGGGTTATGCTTTGAAGCATTGGCTCATGCCCAGAGGAAAATTTTCATCTGGAGGCCTTGGTCGACCAAAACCCTAATTTGGTAACACTAGCGATCTTGAGGCTTGATCCACTTGGAATGTTGCAACTTTGTGCTTGATTCTTGATGTGGGAGTCCTCTTGATCCTTTATAGGTGCTTGAGAGGTTAGAAAAGTTGAAGATCATGTCATTTCTTTATTGATCCTTTTTCTAAGTTCTCTGAGAAGGCTAAAAACCCTAATTCTTGATTGTGGTGAATGCTCAACCATCTTTGAGGAGATTGATGAGGTATGATGATTCATCCATATTGTGATGATGATTTGTACAATAATGGGAAATCTTGGTGGTCAAAATTTTGGGTATGACAGATGCCCCTATTTAATCTTCTTGGACCTGATGGTGTGAATGGCGAAGGTATTCGGGCATTCGGGGTGCAAGAGGATTAAATATCAGAATACCCGAAATTTTGATGGTTGTTATGAATGGAAGTTTTCTCATCCATCTTCTTTTGCTAAGCAATAACGTTTAGAAGGGGGTGAAACTTCCCCTCGATCCTGGTTTTCAGCCAAGGAACTGGTCTCAGTTTCTGATATAAACTTCCCCTCGATCCTAGTCTTCAGCCAAGGCACCGGTCTCAGTTTCTGATATATACTTCCCCTCGATCCTGGTCTTCAGCCAAGGAACTGGTCTTAGTTTCTTTTGTCAATAAACTTCCCCTCGATCCTGGTGTTCGACCAAGGAACTGGTCTCAGTTTCTGATATAAACTTCCCCTCGATCCTGGTTTTCAGCCAAGGAATTGATCTTAGTTTCTGAGATAAACTTCCCCTCGATTCTGGTCTTCAACCAAGGAACTGGTCTAGGTTTCTTCTTGTCGAGTTTCCTTCTTGACAAGGAATGCTAGGTGTAGCGGTTTTCCTAAAACTTCTCACCGAGTTTTGCTAGGGAACCCATTCGTCTGAGTTGTAGAGGTGTTTAAACTTCTCTGTTTGGGAGATGCCATTTGTTGACTCTACTGGGGAAAACTAGTCTCTTGAGAGATTGCTTCCGCTCGGGGATATTACATCACACTTTTCTTCGAGATCTTCTCGGAGAAATGCCATGTGATGCAATCCAATTTTGAGGTGCTGATGACTTCATTAACATTGACTTTCTTGGGAGAAAAACCAATGTGTTGCTGAGAGTCTTCGGTTGAGAGGCTTTCTCTGGGGATTTTCCTTAATCCAGGAAAGCATAAATATCATCTTCAATGGTGAAGAGTGACGTTTTTCGAATGTCTTCTTCCTTTTTAGAGGTTCAATTTATCAAAGTGGTCGAGGACCGGCTTCAATCCAGAAATAAACTGGGGAGAGATTGTTCAGACAAAACATTTCTTGACGAGGAAAGAACTGATAACTCGATTGAGAGGACTTTTATCACTTGGGGATAAGACTTACCAGAGTGATAATGATACAATGAATATGAATGTGAATCAATAATGCATGATGTATGTATGTTTATGCTAACAAAACTGACGCGACATACAGACTAGTGAATGTACACGAAGGGATACTCGGCCAATGCGGGGGATGAAAAGTATCACTGGTTCAAGATAGCAATCCTGCCTTGCTTAGGAAAGACGGCCCCCATGGGGAAGAAGAATTGTTCAATCGGTCTTAAGAGATACCTACTCTACCGGGGATGTCAGATGAAACATGGTTTCTGACACAGTTGATCCTCCATTCAGATGCTCTGGTTTTAGAAGAATTGTTGATCATGTTAAAAATGTCATTCTGTAAAGCTAAAACAAATCAGAATTGCAAACAAAAGAACTAGGGCTCAAATTTTATTGATAGGATGGAAATCAGCCAAGCACGTGATCCCATAGAGTATTTACAAAGTTTAGAAAATGGTAATTAAAGGGAAAAGAGGATACATTGAAACACAACGACCGTTATCCTTCTACCAATTTTGAATTTGGGACATCCTGAGCTTCTGTCGAAGATGACCTTGACTTGAAGTCTTTCTGATGGATAGCATGACTGTTGGGGATTTACCCTTGTTGGATGTAGTTACTTGTCATTAATCCCTAACTTTTGCCTGGATTGTACTTTGAGATTTCCAATCCATCGAGATGATTTTTTGCTTGTGTCTCTAATTTTTGCCTGGACTGCCCTTTTGGGTTTTCAATCCACCGAGATGTTTTTTTTATTTAGGAGAAGTATTTCTTGACTACATCAACATTTTTGGGGTAGGCAAATTCTTCTCCATCCATGGTTGCGAGTCTCAAGGCACCGCCTGAGAAAGCTTTCTTGACCACATAGGGGCCGTCATAATTCGGAGTACATTCGCCCTGGGAATCAGTGAGGAATGATTGTATCTTCTTGAGTAGTTTGAAGATTGGCGCGCATGTAACGGTCATGAGGAATATGAATCTGGAAATGTAGTTTAAACGTCCCAGGAATCCTATGACTTGTTTTTCATTCTTTGGAGAAGGCATTTCTTGAATGGCCTTGACCTTGTCAGGATTAACCTCAATTCCTTTCTGGCTGACGATGAACCCTAAAAGCTTTCCTGAGCGAACACCGAACGTGCATTTGTTAGGATTCAAGCAAAGTTTGTATTTTCTCAGACCTTCGAATAACTTTGACATGTGGGTCATATTCTCCTCCTCTGTTTTAGATTTAGCAATCATGTCATCGATATACACTTCGATTTCTTTGTGTATCATGTCATAAAATAGAGTAGTCATGGCCCGTTGATAGGTTACCCCGGCGTTCTTCAAACTGAACGGCATTACCTTGTAACAAAAGGTGTCCCATGGGGTGATGAATGAAGTTTTCTCCATATCTTCCGGCGCCATTTTGATTTGATTAAACCCCGAGAATCCATCCATGAAAGAAAAGAATTTAAACTTTGTTGTACTGTCTACCAGCATGTTTAGATGCGGTAGGGGAAAGTCATCCTTTGGACTGGCTTTGTTCAGATCCATGTAGTCCACGCACATTCTGACTTTTCCGTCTTTTTTCGGAACTAGTACTATGTTGGCTAGCCATTGAGGATATTCTTATGTGGCGAGGAAACCTGCGTCAATTTGTTTTTGCACTTCCTCTTTGATTTTGATGGCCATGTCAGGATGAGTCCTTCTCAACCTTTGTTTTACTGGCAGACATTTTGATCTTAACGATAGATGATGTTCCACGATGCTGGTATCCAACCCTGGCATGTCCTGATAGGACCAAGCAAACACATTGGGAAACTCTTTGAGAAGTTTTATCAAGTCTTCTTTGACAGTTGGACTAAGCAGTGCCCCAATCTTGACTTCTTTTCTCTCTTCTTTTGAACCCAAGTTTACTATTTCCAACAGCTCTTTGTGAGGTTCAATGGATCTTTCCTCTTGTCTGAGTAATCGGGAGATCTCTTCTGGAATTTCTTCGTCTTCTTCTTCTTCAGCTTCAAATATCGAGAATTTAAAGTTGAGAGAAGGCATCGGATCGTATGTTTCAATGGGGTTTAAAACAAGCAATCTGAATGACGTGATAAATGTTTTTTTAGAAGAGATAGAGAGAAATGCAAGAGTGCGTGCAATGTATTTTCTGAAAAGTGCTTGTTTTTTATTTTTGAGTTGTTTTTAGGATTACTATTTTCTAAAAAAGCGAAAAGTGAAAACAACAATAAGATGCAAAAATTACAGAACGACGTTTATTTATTTATGATTTTGTAAATTCTTGAAACTACTGCCCTATAAAACAACACTCTGTCGCTTCGGGCAAAGGGAAGAGGGATATTTACAGAAAGTGAGCCCTATAAAAACATCTGTTTTGTTGAGTCACTGCTTTTGAGCTGGGCATTAATTTTGGTAAAACTAACTTAGCAGAAAGATGTTGGACAAGATGTCCTAACATGTTAAACTAACTGCAGGTTGAGATGTTTGACAAGATGTCCTATCAGGAGGATTAGACATCTTTGTCTGTTACAGTTTTGAACTAACTGTTTTTGGTAGCAGGTGTGATTGAAATATGACTAGGATTCTAGGTGGCATCTGAGATTGTAGAATCAAAGATTCTGATTCTAAATGGATTTGCGGTTTCCTTGTGAAGGAGACATTTTTGGTAACTTGGGATTGAAGAAAGAATTAGGTCGCTAATTCCGAGGAAGATTTCTGCTGCGTTTTAGAAGCCCAAGTCCAGCTGTGGTTTGCAATATAAATAGGTTAGAATTAACCTAGTTTGAGACTGATTATTGCAGCTGTTTTAGAAGTACTAGGGTTTGTACTTGTGAGCCTCTCGTGTATTGTGTGAATACTTGAGAAGGACTGTCTTATTGAGTTGTAATATTTTCAGTCACTGCTGTGATTGAAAGGGAATTGAGAAGGGTCTCATACCTAGGAGAGTCTTAGGTAGGAATCTAGGAAGGGTAGTTTCTAGCTGATAAGTTGTAAACGTTGGAGTTTAGCGTAGAACTAATTCTACATAGTGATTTCATTCCTGGATTGGTAGCCCCCAGACGTAGGTCTTATTGTTCATCGAACTGGGTTAACAATTATGGTGTTATTTACTTTCTGCTATTTACTTTTGTTCTTCCTTAGATCCTTGTGAGAAGCAGAGATCAAGTGTCACGACATCCTGTCTGACATCTTCGTGATCTGCTTAACCGGAATTTCAATTGGTATCAAAGCAGGCATCCTGCTCTGTATCTGGGTGAGATTCAGGGACGATACTTTCTGGTACGATGGATAAAGAAGGAGGAATTCTAAATAGACCACCAATACTTGATGGTTCCAATTATCATTATTGGAAAGTTCGCATGGTAGCCTTTATCAAGTCTATGGATGGAAAGGCTTGTAAGTCTGTGATCAAGGGGTGGGATCCACCAAAGATCAAGGACAAAGACGGGGAGCTCACTGAGGAGCTGGAACCGGAAGAAGATTGGGATGATGAAGATGATAAGCTTGCTCAAGGGAATTCTAAAGCCTTGATTGCCTTGTTCAATGGGGTGGAAAAGAACATCTTTAGAGTCATCAAAAATAGTACTGCAGTGAAGGATGCTTGGGAAATCCTGAAGACTGCTCATGAAGGTACCTCTCGTGTAAAAACCTCAAAACTTCAGCTGCTTACCACTAAGTTTGAGAACCTGAGAATGAGAGAAGATGAAAGTATACAAGACTTTCATATGAATATTATTGATATTGCAAACACATCTAGTGATCTTGGTGAAAAAATTCCTGAAGCCAAGTTGGTTCGGAAAATTCTAAGGTCTCTTCCCAAGAGGTTTGACATGAAAGTGACAGCTATTGAAGAAGCTCATGACATAAACACCATGAAGGTAGATGAGCTTATGGGATCACTTCAAACCTTTGAGATGGCTATTAGTCAAAAGGATGAAAATAATAAAAGTCTTGCTTTTGTGACCAACAAAGAAGAGGATGACACTAAAGAGGACCTGACCAAAACTGTGGGTGTTCTGGAAAAACAATTTCATCAAATGGCAAAGCAATTGGATGAGAAGTCGAATGATAATGTCAAGGCTCAGACTTCTGACATCCACAGATCAAGGAATTTGGGAGAAGACCTAGATATGATAAACGACCCAAGCGAGGTAAAGGAATTCAGTGCTTTGAATGTGGAGGTTTTGGACATACAAGAGGTGAGTGTCCCACCTACCACAAGAAGGAGAATAAGGGTCTATCTACATTATGGTCTGAGGATGACTCCTCAAGTGATGGAGAGACTACTAAGAAGGTGTCTGCAATGACAGGAATGTTTGATTCTAATTCAGAGATTGAAAATTTATCCTATGATGATCTAGTAAAATCCTTCAAAGGGGTATGTTAACTAGGAGAAGGACATCACAAGATCATTATGCTTCTTGAAGCTGAAAGAGAAAAACACCTTGATGCCATCTCTGATCTTGAGGAGGAAGTGGTTATGCTAAATTAAAAATTGGAAAATGTGACAAAAATGTTAGGATGCTCAACAGCAGTTCTAAGATCCTTGACGAAATTCTCCAAGTTGGGAGAAATGCTGGAGATGTCAGAGGACTTGAATACAATGATCAAGAGTGCAGTCACAACTCGTTCAAAAAAACGACAATGTCAAATAGAATGTCTCAACATCATTATAGACATCAGAGAAGACAAGATTGGAAATGTCATCACTGTGGCAAGTATGGTCATATTAAACGATATTGCTATAAGTTACATGGATATCCCAAGGGAAGGAGCACTGGAAAGAAAAGGAGTTTCAAGAATGAGTCTATGGCTCTAGTAGCACATTCCTATCAAGAGGAGTATCCTGAAGAAAGATGGTACTTTGATAGTGGATGTTCAAGGCACATGACTGGTGTCAGGGAATATCTAATGGATTTAAAGCCCCATTCTTCTAACTTTGTCACCTTTGGAGATGGATCCAAGGGAAAGATTAGAGGGGTTGGAAGATTGGATTATGCTGGGAATCTTAGACTAGATGATGTTCTGCTTGTAAAGGGATTGACTGCAAATTTGATCAGCATCAGTCAACTTTGTGATCAAGGCATAAAGGTGAATTTTACCAGATCTGAATGTCTAGTCCTGGATAAAAAGGGCAGAACTATCATGAAAGGATTCAGATCAAGAAATAACTGTTACATGTGGACTGCCTCACAGACGGAGAGACTTCAAAAACCTTTTCAAGATACGGAAATTAGAAGATTAACCCAACTAGCTCATATGAGGATGCAGCGTCAGACTATAGGAAGAATGGAGAATCTTCTTCAGAAGGCCTCCGGGCTTAGGGAAATGACTGGAAATAAATGTTTTTATGCCATCACAGCTGACACAGGCCCTAAGATAAGATATATGAGCGACTATTCTAAAAAAATTGACTCTGAAAATGTTTTGATATGGGACAATGTCATACCAGATGTAACGACATTCAACGGCGGCATCTTGAATCACTCAGGGGATACAAAAATAAAAAGAAAAATCCTAAAGGACAAATTAGGGTTTTACTCAACGAAAGGGAACGGTATACAAGGGTTTGTCTGTTTTGAAAAACAAATTACTCAAAACCTTCTAAATCATACCTATCGCCAGTTTGCTCTAATTCCTTCAAACTCGTTCATCCTTCTGATCGAAGAACAGACATATTGTGTGAAGATGTCTCAACAACAATCACCAACACCAACTATCGAGAAAGACTCAGAAGTGACATTAGAGTCAAAGAGCTACACGCTGAAGAGGTAATTGATGATGTTCCGTTGACCATCATGCCTTGCAAAATAGACAAGCTCCCGATCAAAAGATCCACAAATATTCCTCCAGGTAATCCTTCTAATACCTCTGATGCTTTTGTGAGTTATAGGAAAGGCCTAGAAAAATTCAATACAGATGAAAGGATTGGGAACATAATAGAGAACCTCATAAGAAAGGGAGACATAGTAAATATTGATGGAATCACCAGACCTCTTGCACAAATTTTTCCACCCAATTCATCTCAGGAATCAGATGGTACCAAGAAAAATGCTGACAAAGAGGGAAATGATGTTGAAATGTCAGAAGGGAATCTGCATATCCTTGCTGACTCTGTGATTAAAAATACTGGGACGGATGATGGAACATCCTTGTCTGCACAAGGGATTTCAGAACAGGCTAACCTAATCATTGATTTAGATGATACGCCCTCTGACAATGAGGTCATTGCTACAAGCCTCAAGCCAAGTGTGTCGGAAAAATTAAAAAGAAGAAAAGATAAAGGTGTATCCATCTCCAACAAGCAAAATAAGAGGCCTGCAGTTGGTCCCCATAGGCCCTGGAGCAAGGTTGTTACTGAAAGCAAGAAAAGGAAGGCAGAGTCTGAAAATGAATCAGATCATGATGAACAAGATGCAATAAAGAAACCAGTTTCCAAAAGGACGACAATCACACTTCCTAAAGCTCCCATGGATAACATCTTTTTTCATGATGTTGTGAGTGTCAACAGATGGACGCATGTTTATCATAGAAGAATTGCTTTGGAAAGAGAACTGGGACAGAATGTCCTCAAGTGTGAAGAAGTGATGAATTTGATAAAAGAAGTTGGGCTATTAAGAACTGTCTCTCGTCTCGACTCATGCTATGAACAACTGGTGAAAGAGTTTGTTGTCAATATTCCTGAAGGATGCAATGATAGAAGAAGTGAGGACTACTTCAAGGTGTATGTCAGGGGAAATGTTGTGACATTTTCTCCTGGTGTAATTAACAAGTACCTTGACATATCTGAATGCTCTCAGACTGAACTTGAAGAGAAAGATAACCAAATCTGTAGGGAGATTACTGGGAACACAGTGAAGAACTGGCCAAGCAAATAGAAACTCTCTACTGGGAAGCTCAGCATTAAATATGCCATTCTTCATAGAATTGGTACTGTCAATTGGGTTCCTACAAATCACACTTCAACTATTTCAACAGGGCTTGGAAGGTTTATTTATGTTATTGGAAAAAGGAAACCCCTTTGATTTTGGTGAATATATATTCAATCAGATTCTTAAACAAGCCACCTCATCTGCTGTAAAATTGCCAATCTGCTTCCCATCTCTTATCTGTGGAATACTGCTTCAACAATACCCCAACATCATCCAATCTGGTGATATTGGTATGAAAAGAAAGCCATCTCTAACTCTGCACCATAAGCTGGTAACTGGCAAACTTGTTCAAGATAATGCCTCAACATCTGTTCCAACATCTGCTGACCAATTTTAAGAGGAGGATGTCATTGATCAGCTCAAAGCTACCTGCAAAGAACTCGATGAGATGATCAAGACAAGCACTGCCAGAAAGGAAAAGCTTGAAAAATTGATACAAGTTCTTGCTGCTAAGCAAACAAAGGACACTGATAAAGAAAACTATGATACAGACGAGGGTGATGCTGAAGATGGCACTAGTGAAAGTGGAGGAGGAGAGGAAGATGATGAGGAGACTGAAGATGACCTCTGAGTGTTATCTTCTTTTCAATCTTTATTTACTTTCTTTTTTTTGTGTAAGGGTTGAATGCCCAAGATATTTTTTTTTTTGGGTGTGTAAACTTTTACTTTGAACTGGGTTATTGGATTTTGGGTTAGTCTTTCTACCTTAGTCATATTGTGGCTAAAAAGGGGGAGAATTACTAACATCACTAACCACTGCTGACTGCTGATGATATCCTAACTACTGAGGGGGAGTAGATCTGAACTGATTGAGGGGGAGACATGTTTTGATTCCGCTGCTGCTCTGATAGTGGTCTCCTTGATATGTTTCTGTAGGTTAATGGAAGTTAGTTTTAGCCAAAATCTGCCAAAGGGGGAGATTATTGAGTCCCTGCTTTTGAGGTTGACATTAATTTTGGTAAAACTAACTTAGCAGAAAGATGTTAGACAAGATGTCCTAACATGTTAAACTAATTGCAGGTTGAGATGTTTGACAAGATGTCCTATCAGGAGGATTCGACATCTTTGTCTGTTACAGTTTTGAACTAACTATTTTTGGTAGCAGGTGTGATTGGAATATGACTAGGATTCTAGGTGGCATCTAAGATTGTAGAATCAGAGATTCTGATTCTAAATGGATTTACGGTTTCCTTGTGAAGGAGACATTTTTGGTAACTTGGGATTGAAGAAAGAATTAGGTCGCTAATTCTGAGGAATATTTCTGCTGCGTTTTAGAAGGCCAAGTCCAGCTGTGGTTTGCAATATAAATAAGTTAAAATTAACCTAGTTTGAGACTGATTATTGCAGCTGTTTTAGAAGTACTAGGGTTTGTACTTGTGAGCCTCTCGTGTATTGTGTGAATACTTGAGAAGGACTGTCTTATTGAGTTGTAATATTTTCAGTCACTGCTGTGATTGAAAGGGAATTGAGAAGGGTCTCATACCTAGGAGAGTCTTAGGTAGAAATCTAGGAAGGGTAGTTTCTAGGTGATAAGTTGTAAACGTTGGAGTTTAGCTTAGAACCAATTCTACATAGTGATTTCATTCCTGGCTTGGTAGCCCCCAGACGTAGGTGTTATTGTTCACCGAATTGGGTTAACAATTCTGGTGTTGTTTACTTTCTGCTGTTTACTTTTGTTCTTCCTTAGATCCTTGTGAGAAGCAGAGATCAAGTGTCACGACATCCTGTCTGACATCTTCGTGATCTGCTTAACCAGAATTTCACGTTTCACCTGGGCAGGGTGAAAGGTCAAAACAAAGACGGCAATTACTTAGACTTATGAACGACTTTCGGGACATCGACAGCAACCCATTGGCGGCGAACTCCTCGGTGAATCACAAAGTCTGGTACCTTCTTTCTTGGTTTGTCCTCAGAAATGACGCTGATTTCTGGCGGAGCAGGATCGTTGGAGTCTTCCTCCCAAGCAGAGTTGTCATAGACGAACTCTTATGTTGTATCTTGCACAGTGTTTTCATTCTCAGGCAGATCTCCCCATCCAGTTGGCTGGATGTCTTCGAGCCTGATACGAGAGCTCTCAGGAGCGGTGTACTTGACCAAGAAGTCATACTTGCCACTTGGTTTTCCTAAAGTGTCCCATACTTCTGTGGAACTGGAGGAGTCATCCCTCTCAATGACGTTTACCTCAGGAAAAGCATAATTGATGAAATCTTGTCCTGCAATCTTTGTAGATTCATCGTTGTGCTGGATATTTTCTGATTGCCCTGAGTAATGATCCCATGATTTGGTGGGGACGCAGGTATTCTTTTCAATGATGCTCAGTTGATATGCATCATTTGGCTGACTCTTTTGTCCCAAGTCTTCTGGGTACGGCTGCTAGATAGGTAAGTCATCCATTGGGTCATAATAGTCATAGTCAAAGTTGTCTTTCATTAGAGTGTCCTCCTCTAATGAGTTGGGTTGAGCACGACATCCTTCTGGATCACAATCTCCATACATCATTTTGACATCTGATCTTGGTATATATCTCGGACCCTGTGCGGGATAGCAAAATGGCGTACGCGTTTCTTCCTGAGACATATAACCGTCCTTGTTGAGATAGGACTCCCACTCTTGATCTGTATCGGAGGAATCACCCTCATTGATGGTATGTACTTCTTGAGACACTGGGTGAAGGAAGCCGCCACTGTGGAAGAAGTCCTGAATAGGATGAAAACTTTCATTGTTAATAGCAGTCTGAGTACAGGTTGAGGAAAAACCAAGACCTTTCTTCATCTTGTTATCAGTAGGAATGACAAGCTGTCCCTATCCTTTTGCTTTGTTACTCTCGATTACTTTGAGAGCATCTTTATATGAGGAAATCGACGTTCCTTTTTCTGATTGATTCTCATTACTCACCAAAAGTGACTGGAACTGGGTTCCAACAACCTCCTCGGGTTCTACACATGATGATGATGATAAGTTACTCACGATTAAGACCTGCTCTCCACAGACTGTGACTAGCTTGTCATTCTTGACGAACTTCAGCTTCTGGTGAAGTGTCGAAGTGACTGTCTCAGTCTCGTGTATCCAAGGTCTTCCTAATAAACAGCTGCATGCTGCCCGGATGTCCATGACCTGGAAAGTGACTTAGAAAGTGTGAGGCCGATAGTTATGGGAAGGTCGACTTCGCCGATAACTATTTTTCTGGATCCGTAAAAGGCTTTGACGATGACCTCACAGTCTCTCATCGGAGATCCTTGAAATGATAGACGCATCAGAGTAGATTTTGGCATAACATTTAGAGCTTATCCGGTATCTACCAGTACGCTAGCTAAAGCATCGTTCTGGTAGTTGACTGTAATGTTAAGCGCCATGTTGTGATTTTTGCCTTCTTCCGGCAGTTCTTCATCACTGAATCCTAAATTGTTGTAGGAAGTGATGTTGGAGATGATGCTGTAAAATTGTCTTATTGTTACATCTTGTTCCACAAAGGCTTGCTCTAAGACTTTTTGTAGAGCTTCTCTGTGAGCTTCGGAACTGAGTAAAAGAGATAGGACAGAGATTCTTGAAGTAGTTTGCAACAGTTGGTCTACAATGTTGTACTCCCTTTTCTGGATGAGCTTCAGCATCTCATCTTTGTTCTTTGAAAGGTCGGGATTACTGTATTGCCTGGCTGGTTGACTGGGAACTTCTGTCTGTGGTTCCTTTTTGCTGGTGGGTTCTCCAACTGCTTTGTTAAAGATCCGACAGCTCCGTGTTACTCGACTGATGTCTATAATAATCACGATGGAGGGTAATGGAGTTTCCTTTCCATTCTCAATTGTTGTTGCACCGTACTTGTAAGGGATAGCCTTATCTAATTTGTATGGTACTGGTCTCGGCAGATAGATAACTATAGGAGCCTATTGATTTTTCTGACCATTGTAGGCAGCCTCAATTGGTTCGAGGTTGAGAATCATTCCACTATCAGGAGGAACTCTTAATTCATGGAGTAGAGGGATTATGGCGCATACATCTTTGGCCATCTTATGATCAGAGATCATGACGACGTCTTTGCTTTGATCAGGGAAGTAGTCTGACATTATGTTGGTCGACCCAGAACTTGAACACGGTCAAATCTCCTTTCGGTCCAACTAATTTTGAAGAGCTGCTCGCATAAGGTAGCATCCTTGGTTGTTCTCTGAGCAAACTCTACAGCGCTCATAATTGTGTGGTGGCACTCGGCCACGTCCGCTTTGTATGCAGTGCAACCTCACTAGATCCGTTTCCATTGAGCAAACATCCTGACTTTGATGCCTATTAGGATTCCTGTCAGTCATACTGATCTGTTGTGTGTCTTCATCTAGATAGATTGGAAGCTACCAGAGGTTCAGCAGGTGTTGAAGCGTTCTTTGGACAAGTGCACATCCTTGGTCATTCTCACGACATACTTTACAGTTTTGATAATCATGTGAAGCCAGAAAATCGAGCCTGACCTGCTTAGCGTGTAATTCCACCAGACTGGTATTCATCAAGCGAATATCAAAGATTTGAATCATATTGACTTGATAGTGACTTCTATCACGGTAGTCCTGGATCCATCTAAGATCCATCTGCCGCTGGAGGGCCTCTTGTACAAAAGAGCATCCCTGATTATTTATAGAGCAGATCGGACATGAATTGTAATCGTGTCGTGGCATATCATGATGTTGGCTTTGCCTTGAGTGCATTGCCACCAAGTTGACATTCATCGCCAGAATGTTGTGGTTCTGGACAATGTTGGGATTTGCAAAAGTCATGTTGACCTCACGGATTCGGTGATCTTGGATCCATCCGAGATCCATCTGTTCTTGTAGAGCTGATTGCACTACGGAACATCCTTGATTATTCTTGGAGCAGATATCACATTAGTGATAATTGTGAGACGGCACATGACCGTATCTGCTCTGTCTGCAACGCATCTTGACCAGATTGGTTCCTGATAGAAGTACATCGTGAATTTGATAGCTGTGGTTAGATTCTTCCTTTATCAAATTTATTGCAGCCTTCTCGTGTTGAGGCAACGGGTTCGTCTGAACATTTGGATTTGTATCCTTGAAGGATAAGACCCCGTTCCTGACAAGCTTTTGTACATCAGATTTGAAGCTGAGACAGTTTTCAATGTTGTGCCCTGGTCCTCCTTGATGGTAAGGGCAAGTTTGATCTGCTTTGAAACAAAAAGGTGGATTTTCCGGTACTGTAAGAGGAGACCTGGTTTGGACATGCCCCTTGACTAGTAGTAGCAGAAATAATTCTCCGTACAACATCGGTATAGGGTCAAACCCTGGTGGTTGCGTTGTACGGTTGTTGTTGTTGTTGTACTGAGGACTAGCCTGCTGAAGAGGTTGTTGTGTCCTTTGCTGATATTGTTGTTGATTCGGTTAGCTCTGAGCAACCTGAGGTTGATACGTTGGAATAGGCGCAGGGTTGATAGCAGGAGTTATTGCTGCTACTGGTTGATACCGTCGCCTTTGCTTTCCGAGAGAGATATTACCAATATCTTGCTCTTTTTTCTTAGGGAAAGCATTACCGTATCTTTTGGTACTATTTGATGGTCATGCATCTTTGACCAGGCGTCCTTCTCGGACTGCTTCTTCAAGGCGTACTCCCATGTTCACCATTTCGGTGAAGTCGCTGGGCGCACTGGCGACCATTCGGTCGTAGTAGAATGAGCTCAAGGTTTTCAAAAAGATCTTTGTCATCTTTTTTTCTCAAGAGGGGGACAAATCTGGGCGGCAATTTCATGCCATCTCTGAGTATATTCCTTAAAGGTTTCCTTGCCCTTCTACGACATTGCCCTGAGTTGATCTCTGTCTGGTGCCATGTCCAGATTATACTTATACTGCTGAATGAAGGCTGCCCCAAGATCTCTGAAAGTAACAATCTTGGTGCGGTTTAAACCCATGTACCATTTGAGTGCGGCACCAGTTAAACTACCTTGAAAGTAACGGATCAGTAGTTGTTGATTCTCTGTCTGAGTTGACATCTTTCGAGCGTACATCACCAAATGACTTTGAGGGAAAGAGTTACCCTTGTATTTTTCAAAGTCAGGCACCTTGAATTTGTGCGGGATTTTCACGTTGGGGACCAGACAAAGGTCTGTGGCATCCTTTCCAAATAAATCCTGACCGCAAATGGCATGCAGTTCCTTCTGCATTTCCAGAAATTGCTCCTGGAACTCATTCATTATATCGTACATACTCTTGTTTCCACCAGAGATTACTTGTGGAATCTGTCCTTCCAGGACAGTGTGTACCACGGGTTGTGGTATAGTCATTACGACGGTGACCTTTTGTGCTTCCCTATCCCGAAGTTTGTAACCTTCAGGAGTTGTTGTCATGACTCTTGCATCCTCGCTTTCCCAAAGTTTGTAACCTTCAGGCCCAGCGGTTCCTGCTGCAGTTTCCAGGTATTCCGTGACCGGCGGGGTATATCCTTCAGGGATAAAGTTGATAGGCATGCCCTAGGGACGATCTTTAGGCATGTTGTACTGAGGATCATACGTCTCCACTATGGGCGTAGATGTGATCTCCGAGATCACAGTCCTTTGTTGTTACCTCTGAGCTGTTCCCAGAGATTGCATGCCACTGTGAAGTTTCCTCAGTTCTTCTTTTAGAGCGTTGATTTCTTCTCTCAGCTCTCTGTTCTCTTCCTCGAGATCGTCCATTTTCTTTAGTCGATTGGCCCGAGTATTATACGAATGAGACAGTTTGACTCTAGAATCATGACACAGACGTGAGATTCGAAGGTAAGAAGAATGTGTTATGTGAGAATGATGAATGCAATGATATTAATTAATTTTTGTTTTAATAAAAAAGAAACTTCAACAAATAGATTGCAAATATCATACAGTGGGGAGACCCCGTTTTATTGAATTCGAAAGATTGCGGAAATGGAAATACAGTATTTTACAAAGTGCTGTAAAAGGAAATATCTAAGATTATGGATCCTGAGTCCTTTCTGAGGAGAGCTCAGGTGTTGGTTATGGTATTTTCCTTTTCTTTGACCGGGGCTCTTCAGCCGTTGTCGGGTTATCAGTCATTTGCCAAGTGAAAGGAGCGAGCAGATTTCTTCGATCTTCCTGACTTTCTACAACATGTTGCTCTAATATCTTAATCAAAGCATCCTTTTCTTTTAACAGTTGCTGGATTTTGGTACACTCCACATTGAGAATGCGATACTTGTTCTTCCAAGACTTCTTTTCCCGTTGAACTTTGTTGAGAGTGACCTGGAGTTTTTCCGCATCAGACATAAAATAGAGGACAGATTCCTTTAGCGGAAGAACTTCTTGACGAGGGTAAGGCATCCTCAACTTGAGGGCTCTAGTTTGTACCCAGTGGAGATAAGGTTCCACAGAGACACAATCTGGTTTTCCTAGAGACTCTCTTCCTTTCTTGTGAACATGTTTCCAGGCATGCACTATTTCTGTCTTTAGTGCCCTGTCATTTTCTCCTTCTTTGAAGAAAAGACCTTCCAGATGAACATTACGCGGGATATGCCTCATCGGGTATCCGAGTTGACGGTGAACTAAAATTGGATGATAGTTGATTCCTCCTTTAGTTCCTATGAGGGGTACATTAGGGAAATTTCCACATTTGTCAATAATCCTTATCCTATCATAGATCCGATTGTACCAATCTATGTTAGAGTTACTAAGAGATTTGATTCTCTGTGACCAACATAGAGTACTCTTATGATCCCAAAAAGCAGCAGACTTGGGTAAATGGGAAGTGAACCATTTGTATAGCAAGGGTACACAGCATGTGATCATTCCTCCGCTGTACAAATTCCTTAAGTGTACAGAATGATAAGCATCTGTGAGCAAGGTCGGTACAGGGTTTCCAATAAAAAATATCTTAATGGCGTTGATATCAACGAAGTTATCTATGATGGGAAAAAGGAATAACCCGTATGTGAGTAGAACAAAAATATCTTTGAAAGCAGTAACATTTCCTATACTGGCAAAGTACAGGGCTTTCTCTATCAAGAACTTGACCGGTAAACCTTGGATTCCATCCTTAGCGGTCATGTGAGTCCTGACTTCTGACTCGTCCAAATAGATTGCTCTTGCAATGGTTTGATCCTTTGGAATTTCTTCCAGTCCAGAAAAGGGAGCTTGGTCAGTGATGGGTAAATCAGTCAGATGAGAATTTTCCTCCAGTGTTGGTGCTAGTTGATAATCTCGAAACGTGAAACAATGATAAACCGGATCATAAAACTGGATTAGCGTAGACAGGATTCCTTCAACTACATAGACCCTTAACAGAGACAACAACCCTCCGTACTTAGCCCTGAAAGCATCAGGGTTGGTGATCATCCTTGTCAACCCTCTTAAATCCTCTAGTTTTGGAACCTTGAAGGTGTATTCATGCGTCTTTCTTCTACCGAAATCCATAACGCAATCTTTCTCTCTGATATTTACAATCATTGTTTTAGTTTAATTTGAAAAAAGGAGAGAAGAGAAAAGAATTTTTTCTTTGTTTAAGAGTTTTTTAAATGAATGCATGAATTCAGCACACAAAAACATAGAAAAAACATAGGTTCAAAGTTTCAGCGTCACGAGCATGGAGTCATGGCTCTACCCATCCCCAAAGGTTGTACTATGGTGAAATTTTGTACCTGTACTCAAAATCCTTGACCCCCATTGGGATAACAACAGCAGGCTGGTTCACCCGAGCGAGCTGTAGCATCTTAGGGTAATCTCAATTGAGTGTAGTATCGCGTGACAACTATTTCCGATAGCTACCGTACTACTAAATAGCCACATGGTTACTGTTTACTAAATCCTCAGTTTCATGGATACCACAATCAAAAAATCTGATTTCACAACCGAAGTCGTTAGACATTGAATGGGCAAAGGGTACCTCCACTGATTTGATGGTCTACCGGGATAGCTTATTCGGGATTCACTCCCTGTAAGACCGCCCGTCTCTGTCATCACCTATCTTAGGTATCACTCAAACTTTCCGCATGCGACATCACTCACATTCCCATTGACAGAAAAATAAACATGGATATCAAGTAGGAAAAGCGATATATATATTCATTCCTAAAACTAACATCCTAGACCTCTTAAGAGCTATAATCCTAGTCCTAGACAGATCAAAGATGTCCCCAGCAGAGTCGCCATTTATCTGTAGCGTGCGATTTTTGTCGGTGACGCGACCACCTTATCGCAGAAGGGTCTTCTCCTCACCTCAATGAGGAGGAGGAATGGGGTGCTACTTTCTGATTTCTTATTTATCCCGTGAAGTTGGAAGGGAAAGGGAAAGCTATCTAAAACTAACCTTGCACGTGAATGTTTAACTGAACAAACACTTAAAGAGATTGGGGGATCCGGGGTCAGGTTATACAATGGGGAGTTGTCAATTACCCATCCTATATGTGGTTATCCATAGGTTGTTAGTTTTAGGTTATGCTTTATACTTGATGGTGTTTATCTATTGATGGGTTGGGATAGTTTCTTGGGAAATATGAGAGAGAGAGAGAGAGTTTTTGATGACTTTGGTGAGGTACTGGACCTCAGTGTTGATTAGTATGAAGGTGTTGGACCTAGAGTTTTTGATTAGTATGCTCGCTAAGATTTCGCAATCTTATGCCTAAGTATTCCCGTTTAAAGAAACAGGGAAATCAGAGCAATCGTAGTTCCTCCTATTCTATGGGAGGAAATAGATGTTTTGGCGTCTTGTTCAAAGCCCAAGATTGAAGCTAAAAGGTTTATTTGTGTCTTGTTTAAAGCCCAATATTGAAGCTAAAAGTTTGACTGAGAGAGAATATGTCATCTCTAAAGGGAGACATCTCGTCTGTTTATCACAACAGTTGGGTGACTGTTTATAAAGGAGGGTTACTTTAACTGGGATATGTGAATCCAGCAATGCCATAATTTCCTTTATAGGGGGTTTGTCCTAAAGGGGAAATCTTTAACTCAGTGTAGAGCAATGCCATTTTTTCTTAGGAATTTCTCATGCTAAGAGAGGGACAGTGGCGTGGATGTAAATAATCCAGAGGCTTGCCGCTTACATCAATTAGATGAAAGAGGGAGTTTTACCAGGATAAAAGATGGACAACAACTTGGATGTTTGAATCAACAAGTGTGCCATGTATAGCAGTTATCTGGGATTAGGGTTTGTTTTGAATGTTCTGTTTTGATGTGTGATAACATAGAGAAATGTTTTCCTACAGAGATTTTGATTTCCTCTAAGGGGATGTTGATTTTTTTGTGCCTTGATCAAAGCCCAAGGTTGAAGCTAAGAGATTGATTGACTTCATTGGGGAAGTCCTTATACAAAGCCTAAGAGGAGGCTGAAAGTTTTACTTTTCTGGGGAAAGATATTTTGTCTGTCTTGTACAAAGTCCAAGGTTAAGGCTAAAAGAGATTTTGACTCCGCTGGGGAGAATTTGTATGTGTCTTGTACAAAGCCCAATATTGAGGCTAAAAAGAGATTGACTCTGTGGGAAAGAAATCTTTATCTATCTTGTACAAAGCCCAAGATTGAGGCTAAAATGAGACTTTACTGACTCGACTGAGGATATTTTAGGTGTCTTGTACAAAGCCCAAGATTGAGGCTGAAAGGAGTTTGACTCTACTGGAGAGTATAATCTGTCTTGTACAAAGCCCAAGATTGAGGCTGAAAAGAGGATTGACTCTGCTTAGGGATATTATTTCTCAAAGCCTAAAAGAAGGTTGGGAGGAATTGACTTCCCTGGGGAAGATATTTATCCAGAGCATAAGAGAAGGTTACGAAGATTTTGACTTTGTCGTAGAAAGCTTATATGTTTCTTGTACAAAGCCCAAGATTGAGGCTAAAAAGATTACTAACTCAACAAGAGATTGCTTATATGGTGTCTTGTACGAAGCCCAAGATTGAGGCTGAACAAGCTGGAGAAATTATTATACACAGCCTGAGAGGAGGCTAACTTCTGCTAGGGGAAATCATTATACCAAGCCTAAGAGGAGGCTGAAAAAAGATTGACTCAACAAGAGAGTCTGAAAAAGGTTAGCTCAGCTGGGGAAAATATTTGTACAAAGCCCAAGAGGAGGCTGACTGTGCTGAGGAAAGGAAAGATCATTATACAAAGCCTAAGAGGAGGCTATCTTTGCTGAGGATGATTGAGATCCAGAGGCAGGTCCAAATGGGGAATCAACTCTTGCTGAGGGTTTACAGAAGAGTTGAGATATCAGATGCCTTGAGGTTCTGATTTGGGATAGTGTTATCCTGACAGTAAACTGACCCTGGCTAGGGAATTTTGAGAAAGACTGGGTTTTAGAACCCAAGGATTTTAACTCTACTGGAGATTGATTAAATGACCAGGGTTTTTTTTTTATGTTTGTAGGGAACTTAAGAATGTCTTTGAGACTCAAGATTAGACTGTTCAAGTCTACTGGTATGGAAGAGTTTATCTTTGTATGATGCCCAAGAGGAGGTTGGTGCTTTAAGGGATGAGTGTCAACCCTAAAATTTGTCTGAGATTTTGACTCAAGAAAGACTGCTCTAGCAAAGGATGACTAAGTTCTGTCTTATACCTTTAAGAAGTCTTCAGGGTCCTTGTATTAAGCCCAAGAGAAGGCATGAGAACTTCTAAGAAGCCGGAGGGTCCTTGTACAAAGCCCAAGAGGAGGCAGGGATACTTTTAGGAAGCCTGTGGGTCCCAAACCTAAGAAGAGTTCAAGAAAAGTTTCATCGAGAATAATATTTTCTTTAGCGAACAATTCTAGGGTTTGAAGAAATTTAAGAGAGGTTTTACCGGGAATTAATCCTCTCTGGGGAAATGAACTTCTTACTCTGGATATTTGTTGTTTACTGCTGTTGGCGGGTTGGGTTGCTACTTGAGAGATAAGCTCAATACCCAGGCTTGAGTAGACATCTAGGATTAGAGTGGAAAGTAGTGTGAATTATGTGGCATTTGGCCAGACTTAGTATACACGAAAACTCCATATCCAGACGAGGTTTTCTTTGGTAATATTCTATCCTGCACATTTGGGGCAGACGATGGAATGTAACCTGGAAAACTGTCGACTCTGATGACCATTTCCCGAGGACTCAGTTGCGACACTCCTCCCAAGGAGCGATAATGGCAGATCAGAAATGGCAAACCCATTACACTTCCATGATCCGAGGACCCAAAGTTGGGAACTTACCATAGGATGACCTTTTTGGGGGAATCATGGACGACCTCTTTGTTTGGTGATAGTATTGTACCCCGAGGGATGAATGTACTATTGCTTCTCAAATCAAGAATCTAAAACTGAGGATCCCGCTTTCTATATCATACATGTGAGGGGGATATTGGGTTTTTCTGCAGGAAACCAAGACTCTTCCAACCTTTGTTCTTTCATTGCGTCAGATCTCGCACCAACACAGCACTACCTATGCAGATGTTCGGATTTGACTATTCAGACCATGTTGGCTCGTTGATTTTGGTGTTGCATATCATCTCATCATGTCAAATTAATTTTAGCATAAGCATTTTAAAACTTTATTTTTGCATAAATTGCATTCATTCATGCCCGCATATGAACGTCCGTTCAACCGAAATCATTGCTCATCCTTGTCCGCCTTCCTTGTAGCAAGACGATGACTCGACGTTGGTATTTTACTCACTCAAATAAATCTAGAATCATGGCTGACTTTGAAGCTGAGAACGCTGCTTACAGGGAAACTCTGGCCCAATTCCAAGGTTGGATGGATCAATTCCAAACAAACATGGATGTCATTATGGAAATCTTCGTGCTCAGAGGGACGCAACTGCTGCTGCCACTGTTATTGCAACCCCTACTAATGCAACTGTTGTCACTCCTGTTGTAACTATTCCTCCTATTGTTACGGCTACTCCTGCTGTTGTTGTTCCTTCTCCTGCTTTGGTTGAAGTGCCAGTTGAGGCTGTGAATCAGCCTGTTGTTCAGCTTAGTTTGAATCAGATGCCCGCTGGTTTTCCTTGGGGCATGCCTCCAAATTATACTCCTCAACTTGCAAATAATGGTAGTGCCTTCATGTCATATCAGCCTTTTGTTGCGCCTATGCCTAATGGAAATGCTGCCACATATCCATGGGTTGTGCCTACTCCAGTTCCACCTCCAATAGTGAGCGATGATCATGAGAATCTTCAGGTCCAGGCTCATCAAACTACCAGTGATACTTTTGATGATGAATGTCATACCCCAAATTTTGACCACTAAGATTTCCCATCATTGTGAAAATCATCATCACAATATGGGGGAGCCATCTTGCTTCATCAGTCTCCCCAAAGATGGGTGAGCATCCACTACAATTAAAATTAGGGTTTCAAGCCCTCTCAGAGTTTTAGACAAAGGATCAATCAAAGAATGACATGATCTTCAACTTGTCTAACCTCTCAAATATCTACAAAGGATCAAAAAGGACTCCCACCCCAAGGATTAAGTACAAAGCTGCTCCCTTCTGGGTGGATCAAGCCTCGAGATCGATAGTGTCACCAAATTAGGGTTTTGGTCGACCAGAGCCTCCAGATGGAAATTTTCCTCTGGGCACAAGCCAAAGATCCAAAACACAACCTAATATACTCCCTGGAACCTCATGGACCCATTCATCAAGTCAATTTGACCTCAGGGGATGCTTACATCAAAAATCAGGAATTAGGGTTTCTTGACCTAATTCACCCCTAAGTTG
Organism: Lathyrus tuberosus; assembly: GCA_022829125.1. Classification (NCBI taxonomy): domain Eukaryota; kingdom Viridiplantae; phylum Streptophyta; class Magnoliopsida; order Fabales; family Fabaceae; genus Lathyrus; species Lathyrus tuberosus. Next base: position 18,359,471 of record JALAZF010000024.1, on the reverse strand, counting down.
ACTTTTAGGGCAAATCATGAGCCAAGACCTCAAGAGAGTATTTGAGGGTATCTAATGAACTACATTGATCCATTTGTAACAATGGATTGATCCAAGAAGCTTGAGCAACAAGTCTCAATTTCATCTGCACCACAATTAGGGTTTCGCGAGGAAAGTCAACTGTAACTTTGACTTTTGACCAGGACATGCTCCTAAGCCCTAGGACATGATTCAATATACCCTATGACACCCATGGAACATGTCCATCAAGTTTTATTTAGGTCAAGGACATGATTTCATAAAGGATTGCACAGTTTGGAATTCATCTGATAAAAAGTCAACTGTGCACAAAAGTCAACTTTGACTTTTTGAGATTTTTCACCAAAATGGATTTTTAACCCTAAAATGATGTTAATGTATTATTTGAATCATCATTCATCAAGAAAAATCAAAGAAAGTGGGATAACTTGTAAAAGGGGTAACCATAAAAACTTAGAAAAATTTCTAAGTTATGGAAAAAGTGACACTAATGTGCCAACTTTGGAGGACCATAACTCCTAAACCACAAGGCCATTGTTCCCCATTCAAAGCTAGATTTGTAGATATCATTTCCCTCTACAAAAGCCTCATACTGACCTATGTCCAAATTCCTCATGGATTTTGAGTTATGGAGTGATCAAAATCAAGAAAAGTCACTTTGTTCACTTAGTGAAAATTTCACTAAGTCAGATTTTACCCTACTTTTTGCCAAATGTAGGGGGATTTTTCACTTGGATTCAAAAGAGATCAAAACCAAACATGTTCAAACAGTTGTTGTATCATGTAAGGGCTTTCCAAAATGGCCAAGAACATTACCAAATTCAATTTGAGTCATGAGATATGACATTGGCAAGTTGCCTTGCTGAAATCTGCCAAGGCAAGGCAGATTTTGCAATTTTGCTCGATTTGCCAAAATCAACCAAATTCAAATGCTCCTATCCACTTGGACACCTCTGAGGATTGAATCTAAAGGGGACAATCACTGACCCAAGCCTCCAAAGTCTTTGGAACAAGAAATAGCATGTTGAACCTAGAATTTCCAAAATAGGGACAAGACTTCAATTTTGGATTGGAGCATTCAATGGAAGCATCAAGGTGGCATGGACTGAGCCATTCTCAACTGAACTCAGTCAAGACTTATCCAACAAGTAGGGAACCAAAGCTCTGTGCCTTAACCTCTAGTCAATGGCTAGAGGAGACTTGCATTTCCATTGGCCAACATTAAACAAACACCTGCTGCAGTTGCCATTCACTCTGGATCCCAAAACAAACTTGCTCTACTATAAATAGGGCTCAATTGTGATCAGTTTGAGGACACCAAAGCCATCAAACAGATGCATTCCTCAAAACCTCTTTCTCTTGGCAAAAATGCCTTCTTTAGCAAGGCAACTTTGAGTTTTTGAGCTTGAGAGCTTTTCCATCACAATCAATCACACACACACCTCATATATATCATATGTAAGCTGTGCAAACTATCACAAGTGACCTGTAATCACAAAATCACAAAGTCACCTCTCAAAACCTCAAAATAGGTTTTTTTTGCATTTTTTAAGCCATGTCTTGATTCAGTCACTTTCCAAACCAGATAAAACCTCAAACACACTCCAAATATCATCCTTGAACTGTCCCAAATGGTTCCCCCCATCTGGAACACCATTTGAGAGAGTTGCTATTTTGGTCACTTTTAACCCCTTTTGCAAGAAAGGGGCTGTTTGTGTTTTTGCAGGTACCAGTCAATTCCAATCATCCTAAAAGCTTCTAAGGGATCATTTGAGTGTGTCTAAAGCATCAAAACATTTCTGGAACAAGAGGTTTGACAGATTGCACAAAAGCTCCAAAATCTCAAAAAAAGAGGTAAGCCTCACAACTTGGAATCTTTGAATCATGCAATGCTTTGAAGTCCACTGATCATAAACATCTCATACATGTTATATATGTTGTGTTTGAGCTAATTCACCATGTAATCCATGCTTGTACCAAGTTGTAGCATAGAAAATGCAATTATAGGTCATTTTCAAAACCACTATCGGGTTTTGAGGAGGGAGTGTGATCTGAAAAAACTACCACCACCATTGGATTCCTTATGAAATTCTGGTCCAGATGCATATAAATTTTGTCTCAAACCATTAAGAATTGAGAAAGTTATGACCTTCACGTTTCTGAGCCAAAACTTGCCAAAACTTGCCTTGGGCCAGGCCTAAAACCAAGGCATGACTTGTATATTTGTTGTTTTGTTTCAAACAATGGATGTATCACCACCCGAGTGGTAAGGCGCGCGCGCCTTGTAACCTTGAGGTCTTGGGTTCAAACCCCACCTAAGCCATTTTGTGTTTTTTTCACATTTTGTCATTTGTTCCAATATTTTCATGGTTTATTAATTAATTGGAAAATTAATAACTCTTTCAATTTTAATTATTTTTTATTGGTTCTTTTTGCAAAAAATCACAAAAATGTTGAAATATTTTATTCCACAAAAAAAATAAGTTTATATTATTTATTTAATATAATTAGCATTTTTGTGAATAAATTCATTTTTATTTGTTTTTAAACATTTTAAAATGAATATTCATCTTGAAAAATCAAGACCAAATGAGTTTTAATATCTCTTTTGATTTATACCTCATTTTTCAAACCTTAAACAAAAATCACAAGTGGTTTATTCAAACCTATTTGGTATTTTTCATTGATTTTCTTTAAATATTTACTTTTAAAGAATAAAATTTGGGTTTCTTTGATTTTCACTCAAACAAATCATTATCAAAAACTCATGGGCCTCTAATAGAGTGTAAGACCCAATCCTTTTTTTGACCAAATCATTTTTGGGCCTCAGTATATTGTATAAGTCCCGATACCGCCAAAAACAAACAACGCGATCGTCGCCTTTTGAAAAATAACCTTGGGCCTCTGCTTGAGCTGTAAGACCCATTTCTTTTCTTTAAAACACTTTGGGCCTCTAATAGAGTGTAAGACCCAACCCCCTTTTAACCAAAATCATTTTGGGTCTTACTTATTGTATAAATCCCTCTGCGTTAAAAGAAAACTTCGGCGCGATCGCCATTTTTAAACGAAAGACAAACTGGGCCTACCTTCGTGTTATAAGCCCCACTCTTTTTCTTTAAAACTTTTTTGCGCCTCTTAAGAGAGTGTAAGACCCATCCCTTTGTACAGAAAACCTTTTTTGGGCCACAGTCACTTGTATAAGTCCCTCTGTACAAATTCAAACAGTGCGCTCACTGATAAAACCCTGGGCCTCTCCTTGAGCTGTAAGCCCCAAATCTTTCTTTTTCAAAGCACTTTCTCCTTTGATTTTGAATATACTATTGTTTTCAATCTGTATTTGTTGAACAACTAACCAAACAGCATGGAAGCTCTACAACCGAGTAAGTGGTTATCGCTTTCATTTACTGCTTTCATATACATATAACTGTATTGTGGGGCTGTTTAACTGTAAGTCTTCTTTCATAAACTCATATCAATTGTGTAATAATAGTATAGATATTTAGAGTTTCCCCGGCAACTACGTCTAGAACTAGGTGACGCCGTTTCGTTTATTCATAGGAATAGACAACTAGATCCCCAATAGGATCACCAGATACAGTCTTCTCTTCGGCTGTCCTCATTAGGAATTGTCAAGAAACTCTACTCCCAGAGATGAATGTATTCTCTGTGAATGGCATCTTTGAGTTTCTTCCAAATTCTCGAACTTTCCTGACTTGATCTATTCCTTGTGAATAGCTTGCCTTGAATTTTTTGGGGTTTGGGGAACCACGGGCTTCTTAAAAGCATCGGCCTCCTCTTGGGCATCGTACAAGGACCCACAGGCTTCCTAAAAGCACCCTCGCCTCCTCTTGGGCTTAGTACAAGGACCCGCCGGCTTCTTGTAAGTATTCACAGCCTCCTCTTATGCTTCGTATAATGATCTCTTCCTCCAGGAATGATAGCCTTCTCTTGGGCTTCGTACAAGGACCTCTCAGCTTCTTAAAAGTATCCAGCCTCCTCTTGGGCTTCGTACAAATTGTCCCGACGACCTCCTAAAGGTATAGGAACAGAACTTAATCATCTGCATAGAACAGTCTTTTCAAGAGTCTACTACTGTTTCTCAAAGCATAGTACAAAAGATAAAACTCTAGACTTGGATAGTCTAATCTCCTTGAGTCTCAAAGACATTCTCAAGCACCCTTCGTTAAATAGGAAGAAAACCCGTAGACTTGGACAGTCTCAATACCCTTTGGATTTCACGCTTCCTTGAAGAACAGGAATAACCCGGATCCTTGAATCAAATCCTTGAGTACAGTGTTGCTCATATAAGAATTGATTTTCTCTTTCAAAATCAGTATACTGGACCTGTCACTTAACTGAAACAGTAACCATAGCCTCCTCTTAGGCTTTGTATAATGATCCTTCTCCAGGGAAGTTAGCCTCTCTCTTGGGCTTTGTACAATGATTCTCCCCAGCGGAGTTAAACAACGTTTAGCCTCTCTCTCGGGCTTTGTACGAGACACATAAGAGACTCCCTCGTTGAGTCAATCACCCCTTTCGCCCACATCTCGGGCTTTATACGAGATACAAAAGGGTTCTTATAGAGCCAAACAAACAACAACATCCATCTCGGGCTTCGTACGAGATACAAAAAACTCTCTTGTTGAGTCAAATAGCCTTCATCTCGGGCTTTATACGAGATACCAAAAGACTCCATCGTTGAGTCAAAACCTTTTAGCCTCTCTCTCGGGCTTTGTACGAGACACATATTAGCCTCCTCTTAGGCTTTGTATAAGAAAACCACTGGTTGATCCAATTAACCTTTTAGCATCAAAGCTGTGCCTCGTTCACAGTACACAAACATCAACAACTATTTCCCCTTCATCTAATCGCTGTAAGCGGCAAGCCTCTGGATCATCTACATCCATGCCACTGTCCCTCTTTTAGCATGAGAAATTCCTAAGGAAAGATAGCATTGCTCTACACTGAGTTAAAGTCTTCTCCTTCAAGTTAAAACCCCCTATAAAGGAAATTATGGAATTGCTAGGATCCGCGTATCCCGATTAAAGTAATTCTCCTTTATAAAACTGTTGTGACATACAAACCCCTCTTTAGAGATGACAAATTCTCTCTAAAGTCAACTCCTTTAGCTTCACATCTTGGGCTTCAAACAAGATACAAATAGACTCTTCAGCTTCACATCTTGGGCTTTGAACAAGATACAAATCACCTTTCGCTTCATGTCTTGGGCTTTGAACAAGACACCAAAACAACCATTTCCTCCCATAGAATAGGAGGACCTACGAACGCTCTGATTTCCCTGTTTCGGTAAACGGGAATACGTAGGCATAAGATTGAAAGAAAAATCTTAGCGAGCACACTAAACAAAAAAACCAAAATCCCATACATCCTAATCTGAAGCAGTATCCTAACAAAAATCCCAGAGAAAAACCAGTATTGGCGAAAATACAAATAACCAGTACAAAGGGCCCCCCACATTGATAGCATTCGTAACCTAACAGACCGCTGTTTAAACTCAGTATGCAAAGCAGGGTTAATTGGAGACATCTATTTCCCTTCCTTCATCAGCTCACAATAGGATAAAAAATGAATCGACCTGTAGTAAGCTCAACGGCAGAGAGCGGCCGTGCTTAAGAACCGCGTCCAAAATCGCTCGCTACAGAAAAATGGTGCCCACTGTGGGGCGCAACTGTCTCTGTTTTTCTTCTTCTTTTTCATCTCTTATATAGATACCACAGATTGGGGCTTCCGCCGGGGAACCCATTTCCTGTCAAAAACTTAGGATTCATAGCTTTAAAGGTCTAGGATGTTTAGGACAAATATATATACTGCTCTTCCTAATTGCTATACGTGTTTATTTTTCTGCTAATGGGAATGCGTGTGATGCCGCATGTGGAAAGATTGAGTATACACTTAAGATAAGTGATGGCGAGGATGTCGACCATCAACCTCAGTGGAGGCTGACCAATGCAACCCACTCTCTCACCTAGACAATGGGCCGATTGTGATGTCTGAGAAGCTGAGGAGCCAAACCCTTTTGTAGTGCGGAAACTATCGGGAATAGTTGTTACGCGATACTACCCTCATTTGAGGATGGTGATCTATTCTCGGTAAATGGCACTTACTCTAAGATTGCTCTACAACTCGCTGGCGATCCGCTTGTTGTTTTGCTTTCCTGGGAGGAGCTGATGATAATGAGTACAGGTACAAAAATCACCTTAGTATAAACCTTTGGGGATGGGTAGAGCCTTGACTTCATGACAACGACCCTTTGACCCCATGTTTTTCCTATGTTTTTGTGTGCTGCATTCATGCATTCATCTAAAAAACCTTAAAACAAGAAAAAAATTTCTCTTCTAGTCTCTCTGTTTTTCAAATTAAACTAAGACTGTGATTGCAAATATCAGAGAAAAGGATTGCACTAATGGATTTCGGTAGAATGAGAACCCATAGGTATACCTTCAAGGTTCCAAAGCTAGAGGATTTGAGAAAGTTAGCGAGGATGATCACTAACCCTGAGGCTTTCAGAGCCAAGCACGGAGGTTTGCTACCACTGTTAAGAGTCCATATGATTGAGGGAATCATGGATGTGCTCATTCAGTTCTACGATCCGGTCTATCATTGTTTCACATTCCCGGATTATCAACTAACACCAACGCTGGAGGAGTATTCTCATCTGATTGATCTACACATTACAGATCGAGCTCCATTTTCTGGACTGGAAGAAATTCCAAAGAATCAGACCATTGCAAGAGCAATTCATTTGGACGAGTCTGAGGTCAGGACTCACATAACCGCTAAGGGTGGCACCCAAGGTTTGCCAGCCCAGTTCTTGACAAAGAAAGCCCTGTATTTTGCCAGTATAGGAAACATGACTGCTTTTGAAAGCATCTTTGTCTTGCTCACCTACGGGTTATTTTTGTTTCCCAACATCAATAACTTCGTCGATGTCAACTCCATTAAGGTTTTTCTCATTGGAAACCCTGTGCCGACTTTGCTCGCAGATGCGTATCATTCTGTACACTTGGGAAATTTGTACAGCGGAGGGGAGATCACATGCTGTGTACCTTTGCTTTATAAATGGTTTATTTCCCACTTGCCCTAATTTGCTGCTTTTTGGGATTGTAAGAGTGCCCTACGTTGGTCGCAGAAGATCATGTCCTTCACCAACTCTGATATAGATTGGTGTAATAGGATCTATGATGGAATCAGAATCATTGATCGTTGTGGAAACTTCCCCAACGTACCCCTTTTAGGAATTAAGGGAGGAATCAATTACCATCCAGTTCTCGTTCGTCGTCAATTTGGATACCCGATGAAACACGTCCCACGGGATGTTCATCTGGAAGGTCTTTTCTTCAAAGAAGGAGAAAATGACAGAGCACTAAAGATGGAAATAGTGCACGCTTGGAAACACGTTCATAAGAAAGGACGAGAGTCTCTAGGAAAACCGGACAGTGTCTCGGTGGAGCCTTATCTCCATTGGGTACAAACTAGAGCTCTCAAGCTAAAAATTCCTTATCCTCGTTACGGAATAATTCCGCCAAAGGAATCTGTCATGTACTTCATGACGGAAACTAAAAAGCTTCAGGTTACTCTCAACAAAGTTCAAAAGGAGAGAAGGTCTTGGAAGAACAAGTACCGCACCCCCGACGTAGAGTGCATCAAAATACAGCAACTACTGAAAGAGAAAGATGCTCTGATTGAAATTTTGGAGCAACATGCTGTAGAGAATCAAGATGACCAAAGGAATTTGCTCGCTCCTTTCACCTGGCAAAGGAATGACAACCCGACAACGGCCCAAGAGCCCCGGTCAAAGAAAAGGAAGATACCAGAGTCAGTACCCGATTTCTCTTCAGAGAGGACTCGGGACCCATTAGCTTAGGTTTCTGTTTCTGCACCTTGTAATCTACTGTATTTCCATTTCTGTAATCCTTTGAATTCAATAAAAAGGGGTTTCCCCACTGTTTGATATTTGCAATCTAATTGTCGAAGTTTATTTTGATTAAACCAAAAAAACAATTAATATAATAATTGTATTCATCATTCTCACATCACGTATTCTTCTTACCTACGAATCTCACGTTTGTGTCTCAGTTCTAGAGTCAAACTGTCTCATTCGTACAATACTCGGGCCAATCGTCAGAAAAAGATGGATGATCTTGAGGAAGAAAACAGAGAGTTGAAAGAAGAGATCGACGCTCTAAGAGAGGATATGAGAAAGCTTCGTAACGACATGCAAGCCATGGCAGAATCTCAGCTACAAAGAACTATGATCTTAGAGATCACCTCAACGCCCATTGTGGAGAAGTATGATCCTAGGTATCAAATGCCGAAAGATCATCCCTGGGGCATGCCAGTGAACTATATCCCGGAAGGATATGTTCCGCCGATCACTGAAGATCAGGGAATCTCAACAGAAGCCGCTAGGCATGAAGGTTACAAACTTCAGGAAAGCGAAGATGCCAGGGGCATACTGAAGACTCCTGAAGGTTACAAACTTCGGGAAACGCCAAGATTCGCTGCCGTAGTCACGGTACCACCCCCTGTGGTGCACACTGTCCCGGAAGGACAGATTTCGCCAATACCTGCTGTTAAAAAGGAAACTATGTTCGATAGAATGGATGAATTCCAGGAACAGTTCCTGGAAATGCAGAAAGAACTGCAAGCCATCCGCGGTCAGGATCTATTTGGAAAAGACGCCGCAGACCTCTGCTTGGTCCCCAATGTGAAAGTCCTGCACAAGTTCCAAGTGCCCGACTTTGAAAAATACAAGGGTAACTCTTGCCCTCAGAGCCATCTGGTGATGTACGCTCGGCGGATGTCAGCTCAGACAGAGAATCAGGACCTACTGATTCATTACTTTCAGGATAGTTTAACCGGTGCCGCATTAAAATGGTACATGGGTTTAAACCGTGCCACGATCAGCACTTTCAGAGATCTTGGCACTGCCTTCGTCCAATAATACAAATACAATTTGGACATGGCACCCGACAGAGATCAACTCAGATCAATGTCTTAAAAGGACAAGGAAGCCTTTAAGGAGTATGCTCAAAGGTGGCGTGAAATTGCCGCTCAAATTTGTTCGCCTCTTGAGGAAAAAGAGATGACAAAGATCTTCTTAAAGACCTTAAGCTCATTTTACTATGAACAAATGGTTGCCAGTGCACCCAGTGATTTCACCGAGATGGTCAGCATGGGCATACGTCTTGAGGAAGCCGTCCGAGAAGGACGTTTGGTAAAAGACACTGGATCGACGAGCGGTACTAAAAAATATGGTAGTGCTCTCCCTAATAAAAAAGAGCAATATATTGGGAATATCTCTCTCGGAAAGCAAAGGCGTCGATATCAACCAGTAGCAGCGGTAACTCCTGCTATCAGCACCGCGCCTACGTATCAACCTCAGGTTGCACGGATCCAACCTAATTAGCAAAGGACACAATAGTCTCTTCAGCAGGCTAGTCCTCCATATAACAACAACCGTACAACACGGTCACCAGGATTTGATCCTATACCCGTGTCGTATGCAGAGCTGTTTCCATTACCACTGGCCAAGGGGCACATCCAGATTAAGTCCCCTCTTACAATACAGGAAAATCTGCCTTTTTGGTTTAAGGTGGATCAAACTTGCCCTTACCACCAAGGAGGTCCAGGGCATAACATTGAGAATTGTCTCAATTTCAAGTCCGACGTTCAAAATCTTGTTAGGAGCGGGGTCTTATCCTTCAAGGATACAAATCTTAATGTTCTTACGAACTCGCTGCCTCCACATGAGAAGGCTGAGTCAATCTGATTGAAGGAGAGACTAATAATGTCTATCAAATTCACGATGTACTCTTGTTAAAGACCAATCTGGTCAAGATGCATTGTAGACAGAGTAGATATGGCCATGTGCCACCTCATAACTATCATCAGTGTGATATCTGCTCTAAAAACAATCAAGGATGTTCTGTGGTGCAAGCAAATCTACAGGAACAAATGGATCTCGGATGGATCCAAGAGCACCGAGTTCGTGGAGTTAACATGGTCTACATGAATTCCAACGTCATTCAGAACCACGATATCCGTGCAATGAATGTCAACTTGGTGGCGATGCACTCAAGGCAAAGCAAGTATCATAATCTGCCGCGGCACGATTACAGTTCCTGTCTGACTTGCTCGGTAAACAAACAGGGATGCTCTTTCATACAAGAGGCCCTCCAGCGTCATATGGATCTTGGATGGATCCAAGACTACCATGATAGGAATTCCTATCAGATCAATATGGTTCAAATCTTTGACATTCGCGTGATGAATACCAACCTGGTAGAGTTACATGCTGAACAGGTCCGACTTGGATTCCTGGTATCACATGACTATCAAAGCTGTAAGGCGGGTTGCAAAAACGATCAAGGTTGTACCCTTGTCCAGGAGGCACTTCAGCACTTGTTAAATCACTGGTGGATGCCAATTTATATGGATGAAGATACTCAGCAAATTAGTATCAGTAACAGGAATCCTACTCGGCATTAGAGTCAGGATGTCCGGTCTGTGGAAGCTAACCCAGTGAGGTTACATTGTATTCAAAGTGGGCGTGGCTAGGTGCCACCACACAATTATGACCGTTGTAGTGTCTGTTCGGAAAGTAACCAAGGGTGTTACCTTGTGAGAGCAGCTCTTCAGGGTCAGGTGGACCGTGGAGAAATTCGTCCATATCCAGGTTCCGGACCCATCAACTGGACGCCGAACTACCTTGCCGATCAAGTTAAGGACGTTGTCACCATCTCTGGTCATCACAGGACCAGGGATGTTTTTGCCATCATCCCTCTACTTGACAAATCTAAGGTTCCCAACCGGGAACGAATCGAGATTACTTATGATGGTCAAAAAAATCAAAAGGTTCCCGTAGTCATCTATCTGCCGGGACCATTACCGTATGAATCAACTAAGGCTATCCCTTACAAATACGGTGCAACAACCATTGAAAATGGAAAGGAAATTCCATTACCCTCCGTCGTGAATATTGCAGACATCAGTCGTGTAACACGGAGTGGTAGAATCTTCAACCGAGGGGTTGGGGAACCTAACAAAGAAAAGGAACTTCAGATAGAAGCTCCTGATCTACCAGTCGGTCAATCCAGTAATCCCGACCTTTCGAAAAACAACGATGAGATGCTGAAGCTCATCCAAAGGAGTGAATATAACATTGTTGATCAGCTATTACAAACTCCTTCAAAGATCTCAGTATTATCACTATTACTAAGTTCAGAAGAGTACAGGGAGGCTCTACAGAAAGTCTTAGAGCAAGCCTTTGTGGAACAGGATGTAACAATCAGACAGTTCGATAGTATTGTTTCTAACATCACTTCCTGCAACAATTTGGGATTTAGTGATGAGGAATTACCTGAAGAGGGTCACCGTCATAACATGGCGCTCAACATTACAATTAACTGCCAGGACAATGCTTTAGCCAGCATACTGGTAGACACAGGGTCAGCCCTGAATGTTATGCCGAAGTCCACTTTGATGCAATTATCATTCAAAGGCCCTCCGATGAGAATCAGCGAGGTTTTCGTCAAAGCATTCGACGGATCCAGAAAAATGGTTATCGGCGAAGTTGATCTTCCCATAACTATTGGTCCTCACACTTTCCAAGTCACTTTCCAGGTCATGGATATCCGGGCAACGTACAGTTGTTTATTAGGAAGACCTTGAATACATCAGGCTGGGGCAGTTACTTCAACCCTCCACCAAAAGCTAAAGTTCGTCAAGAACGATCAACTTGTCACAGTTTTTGGGGAACAAGCCTTGCTTGTAAGCAACTTGTCATCGTCTACTTGTATAGAGCCCGAGGAGGTTATTAGAACGCAGTTCCAAGCACTGTCGGTGAGCAAGAACAATCAATCCCAAGAAGGAACTTCCATTTCTTCATACAACGATGCTATCAAAGCGGCCGAGAGTACCGATACAAAAGGATGGGGACAGCTTGTCATTCCTATTGACAATAAAACAAAGAAGGGTTGTTTTTCTGTAACCTGTACCCAGACAGCTGCTAACGATGAAAGTCTTCATCCCCTTCAAAACTTCTTCCACAGTGGAGGTTTCCTTCACCTACTGTCTCAAGCAGTACATGCTATTAATGAGGAAGCTCTCTCTGACACAGATGAAGAATGGAAGTCCTACCCTAACGAGGATGATTATATGTCTCAGGAAGAGGTGTCTATACCATTTTGCTATCCCGCATAGAGTCTGAGATTTATACCAAGGTCAGACGTTGAAATGATATATGGAGATTGTGATCCGGAAGGATGCCGTGCTCCACCGAATTCATTAGAGGAGGACACTCTGATGAAAGACCAATTTGACTACACCTACTATGGCCCGATGGATGACCTGCCAGTGTGGCAGCCTTACCCAGGAAACTTGGGGCAAAAGAGTCAGCCGAACAATGAAAAACAGCTGACCATCATTGAACAGAATACCTGTGTCCCCACCATGTCATGGGATCAACACTCAGGTCATTCAAAAGCTACTCAACATAAAGACAAATTTGCAACGTTTGCAGGACTTGAATTCATCAACTATGCTTTTCCCGAGGTCAGCGTCATCGAGGGGGGTGACTCCTCCAGTTCCAAAGAAGTTTGGGACACCTTGGGACAACCGAGTGGAAAATACAACTATATGTTCAAGTATACCGCTCCCGAAAGCTCTCGTATCAGGCTCGAAGATATCCAGCCTACTGGATGGCGAGATGTACCTGAGAGCGCGAAGGCTATGCAAAATGAAACAGAGGAATTCTCCTACGACAATTATGCCTGGGAGACAGATTCCAATGATCCTGCTCCACCAGAAATCAGCGTCATTTCTGAAGACAAATCAAGGAAGGTACCAGACTTTGTGTTTCACCGAGGAGTTCGCCGCCAATGGGTTGCTGTCGATGTTCCGAAGGTCGTTCACCAGTCAAAGTAATTGCCATCTTTAACCTTTCACCCTGCCCAGGTGAAACAGATGTGAAATTCTGGTATCAGATGTGTGATGTTAAGGTGTGATGTCACAACAACACACTCTGCATAATGGACAGCAATAACAGTAAAATAACACCAAGAATTGTTGACCCAGTTTGGTTACAACCAACCTACTCTGGGGGCTACCAAGCCAGGAATGGAATTCACTACTTGTAGATATAATTTACAGGCTCAACGACCCGTTGACAGTCTCCTAAACTTATACTCTACTAATGACTTCCTACCTAAGAAACCATCTAGGTATGAGAACACCACTCAATCCCTTACAAACACTCAAAGAACCTACTTTGAATACCCTTGATCTTACTTCACAGCTTCGATCAATCAACCACTCTCTATTGCTTCACAGCTTCTAGAGAGGACAGAATACAACACATCAATTCACCCTAGAATTCTGGTTACATAACTCGTACAAAATACTCAAGACACTCAGCCTATGCTCTTGATCTTCTCTCTATATTTCTGTACCTTTTTCATTTGGTCTTGTGCACTTTATATAGCTCCTTGAATTGGTCATGGACTTGCTACAATATCTCCCAGATTTGTTATTTAAAACTGAATATCTAAAACAGATTTTCTCCTAAAATCTTTTTAAATCTTCAACCTTTTAAATCTCCTACAAATCTGCAACAGATCTCCTATGCAGCAGCAAATATCTATCCCAAGATATTCGCATCCAATGAGACAGCTTGCTCTCCACAATTCCAGCTAATATGCAACCCTAACAACATCACAGCCTGCTGTTGTTAATTCTGCAGATCTGATGTTACAACATCACCTATGTGACATCAGACATCCAACTTCAGCAATTAATTACTTAACACAGCCCAGTGTTAAGACTTCAATGTTGCAACATCAGCACCTTGACATCAACATTGAACATACTTTGTTTTACCAAAATTCCAGCCAATCCAAGAACTAACAATCTCCCCCTTTGGCTAATTTTGGCTAAAACAATCTCTGCATCTTCAGAGACTTCAGCAGCGGAAATCTTCAAAAAATTTGAAACTCCATCAGCAGCAGTTTGACAGCACTCTTAGTCTTCATCACTTGATCTGCTGCAGCACCATCTTCATTATTGACAACAGCCAATTGGTGCTCCCCCTCTAAAACATGAACCAGCATCACAGCTGTTCAGTAGCTCACAATGTGCAGCACTTTTCTCCCCCTTGATGTCTGCTTGGCTGCACTCTTCAAAAGTCATGATATCTTCACTAGTTCAGTCAAAACTCCCCCTCTATAACTGCATTACCACTTTTCAACTAAACACCTTTTAGCAGCATCAATTTATCTCCCCCTTAATATCTGCATCACATTAGCAGCATATGGCAATAATACTCTTGACTATCTTGGCTATTTTCTCCCCCTTTTTAGCCACAATTAGGTAAACTTCAGTTAGAAGCCCTATTAACTATAGTCAGTATACCCTAGCTCTCATTGTTAGCCTTTCAGTTAGTAACCAGGCAAAACAAATCATAGAAGGAAACTAAAACCAAAACTAGTGCATAAAACAACACAATATTCAAATTACAAAACCAAGCAAAGACTAAAACAACTAGGTGCAAAAGCAAATAAGCTAGTCTTCATTTGAACTAGATTGTTCTCCAGGATTCTCTTCCTCGTCCTCTGAGCTATCCCCACTGGCATTTTCACACTCACCAACTTCATCTTCCTCATTGTTCTCAACATCATCACCACTGTCTAGTTCTAACTGCTGGATCAGCTTTTCAAGTCTCTCTTTTCTAACCAAACTGGTACTGATGACTGCCTCAAGGTCTTTGCACATGGTCTTCAATTCTTCGATCAGTTCAGCCTTTGTAGTCTTCTTCTTTACTTCAGCAGTTGATGTTAGAACAATGTCTAGAACATGATGTCCAGAAAATAGTTTAGGATGTAGGGACAGGGTTGTCTTCCTCTGGCAAACTATGTCTGAGCTTGTTAAAGTTTCAGGATATTGCTCTAAGATGATTCCACAGATAAGAGATGGGAATGCTATGGGTAACTTGATAGCGTTTGTTTCAGCATGTTTCACCACTTGCTCAAAGATGTAGCTTCCATAGTCAAACTTGATCTTCTTCCCAACAGCACAGATAAACCTCCCCAATCCAACAGTAATTGTTGTCTTGTGGTTTGTTGGCACCCAGTTGGCAGCACCAATTCTGTGAAGAATTGCATACTTGATGCTAAGTTTACTGGCCTGCAGCTTCCCTTTCAATGGCCAAACCCTTATCTGACTAGCTGTAATCTCTTTACATATATCATTATCAGTCATCTCAAGTTCACTATACTCTTCATCATCTCTTCCTAGATACTTATTGATAGTACTAGGAGAGAAATTAATGCACTTTCCTCTCACATAAACATTTCCTGAAATCAATGCTCTTTTTATCAACAATATTTCCAAAAATGTTGACAAAAAATTCTTTAACAAGACTTTCATAGCACTTGGGAAACTTGGTCACAGTCTTTACCAACCCAGCCTCATTAATCAGCTCCATGATATCCTTCATCTCTAAAGCTTCTTTTCCAAGCTCCCTCTCTAGGGCCAGTCTTCTCTGACATACAAATTTCCATATTGATGCACTGCTGGCATAATGAAAGGAAATGTTGTCAACTGGAACTTCAGGGACTTTGTCAGAGATTCTCTTCAAAATTGTCCTTCTGACAGGTGTGATGTCATGAACATCATCCTCATCATCAAGGTCAGAATTAGAATCTTCCCTTATTTTCCTCTTTTTGGATTTCACAGCCACTTTGCTCCATGGCTTGGTTGGACCAACACCAGTAGTTTTCTTCTTGCCTTCAGACGACTTCTTTGGAGAGGATTCAACTGTCTTTCCTTTCCTTGTCTTCAGTCTCTTAGCAATACTTGGAACAGCTTTTCCAATGACTTCATCATCATATAAATCAACCACATTGATGACATCCTCATTCTTTTCTTCACCAAGAGTAGTTTCAGCAGGTGATGTTCCAACATCTCCCTTAACATTAGCTTCCTCCTGCACATCATCTCCTTCTTCAATAACAGACATAGCAAGTCTATGAAGATTTGTAGCTGCACTTTGCATGTCACTCTTTTCCCTTTCAGAATGTTCCGCAGGCATTTGTCTCAGTGGTCTAGATATACCCTTTATAGGGAGCCCTTTCTCAACAATCTGACCTAAGCTTTTGTCCACATCTACCCTTTCCTCAACCGTTTGAGAAGTGGATGACCTAGGTGTTGTTTTATTACTAAATAGCACACTCGTAACTAGCTTTTTCCTTTCATTATCTCTAAAAATAGTCCCAGCCATTTTTTGAACAAGTTTAGAAGGTCTAGCTTTACCTGATTCAGGAAGAATGGTTGAGAGGGGCTCAATGTCCATAGGATCGGATGCTGAACCTTCGTCAGTGGAAACCCTAGCTCTGCCTTTTGTGGAACTTTGACACTCAGATTTCTTGGATGGAGACGCCATGGCTCTTTTCAGTGAGAGTTGATTCTTGAAGTCGAAGGAGTTAATTCGTTCCGAGAACAGGGCCTTGAAAAAGCGTGATGTTGCACCACCGGGAAAGAGGGGTCTGAGGCAAGGAGCTTGATTTGGAGTGTCAATGACTTTTTCCCTCCACAAATACTTTCCTTTTAAACAATTCACATCAGGACTTACTAACTCTGAGTGACCTTTCAACCTCCTGATGTCAAGGCCTGATGTTATAACATCAACTTGAACATCATTAGTTGAATTTCCTTCAAGAGAAATCCACTGATAGCAGTTGTCTTTGGTTCTGGCACCCTTCATAACAATCTACTTATGCTCATCAGAAACCACACACTCATGCTTAGTGTAGTTTACCTTGTAACCTTCATCACACAACTAGCTTATGCTGATCAAATTTGCACTTAAGCCACTGACAAACAGAACATTGTCAAGTTCAGGTCTACCATCACCTTGCACTTTCCCAATTCCTGCAACAATACCTTTTCCTCCATTGCCAAATATAACCTCATGAGAGGGACAAGGTTTAAGTTCAGCAAACATGGATCTACAACCAGACATGTGTTTGGAACACCCACTGTCAAAATACCATGTTCCTTCTTTAAACTCTCTCTCACCCATGTGAGCCAATAAGCACTTCACCTTCTCCTTAGCTACCCATTGTTTAACAACTTTGGGCCTGTGCTCTCTCCATCTATTTTGAGGTTGAGGGTATCCATGCAGCTTGTAGCAAGAGTACTGCATATGTCCAAACCTTCCACAATAATAACATCTCACCCTTTCATCTCTGAATCTTCTGCCATGATGAGATTGCTTATACTGCCATCCATAATGTGGTCTCCTCCTACCATAACTGCCCTGCCGTCTATTATGCTGGTATCTTCTCCCATATGATGGCTGAGAATGCTGTTTCCTTGATTGTCTCCCATGATTGTGTGGCTTTCTTCTTCCATAGATATAAGGAATAACATTGGTGTATCTGTATCCATAACCATACCAGTTGTCCTGATGTTGAGACACCTGATGAGACATGTGCTGTTTGAACTGAGCAGCTTGCATGCTCTCGTGGTATTGTGGGGGCATATACTGACTAGCTCCCTATGGCTGCTTTCTCTTCTGATAGGGACCAGTCTTCTTCTCAATCTTCTTAAGTTGTGGAACATCAACTTTCTTAGGGGTAGGATCCTGCTTCTTTGGCTGATGTTGCGATGAAAGTTGTGACACTTCCTTCTTTGAACCTGAAGTGCTTTCTTCTGAAGTTCCCTTATCCTCAGCCACATAACCTATCCCAGCTTTGTCTCCAGCGGCTTTTTCTGACTGAAGAATCTTGTCAAGTGTGTCTGTACCACAACTCAGCATCCTAACAGACTTGGTCATTTGATCAAGATGAGCTCTAACTAGCACCACTTCATTTTCCAGATCAGTCTTTTCATTCTCTAGCTGAGCAATTTGTTGTTTGTGACACTTGTTTTCTTGACAAATCTCAGCACTTTTTAAACATAGCTCTTGATAGGTAGAAGCTAACTCCTCATAAGTTACTTCTCCATCACTAGAATCATCATCAGAAACCACAGCTCCTGTTAAAGCTCTCACATGCTTTGCTGACTCGCCTTCACTTTCACTATCAGAGTCAGACCAGGAAACTGTCATGCCCTTCTTCTGCTTTTTCAAGAAGGTGGAACATTCTTTCTTGACATGTCCATACCCTTCACACTCAAAGCGCTGAACTCCTTTATCTTGGGTAGTTTTCTCTTCATCCTTCTTGTTGGTGTCAGAAGTCATGTTCTTGACATTAGGCCTGGAGTTATTATTCATTCTCTTGAATACTTTGGTGAACTGTCTTCCCAACATCACTATGGCCTGAGATAGATCCTCTTGCGATTCAGGACTCTTTCCTTTTTCTTCTGCATCATTTGACACCAAGGCTATACTTTTTGGCTTCTTTTCTGGTTCTTCCTCATTCAACCCAAGCTCAAAAATTTTGAAGAGATCCAATGAGCTCATCTACTCTCATCTTGCTGATGTCTTGTGATTCTTCAATGGCAGTAACCTTCATCTTATACTTCTTAGGTAGGAGACCTAAGGATCTTCCTCACAAGCTTTTCATCTGACATCTTCTCTCCAAGAGCACTAGATGCATTGGCCAGCTCAAGAACACTCATGTGGAAATCATGAATAGTCTCATCTTCCTTCATCTTCAGGCTTTCAAATTTTGATGTTAAAATATGAAGTCTTGTCATCTTGACTCTAGATGTTCCTTCATGAGTAGCCTGCAAGATGTCCCATGCTTGCTTAGCAACTTCACAGGTATTGATTAACCTGAAGATATTCTTATCCAGTCCATTGAAGATTGCATTCAGAGCTTTGGAATTTCCAAGGGCAAGCTCGTCTTCCTCCTTGGTCCACTCTTCTTCAGGCTTTGGCTTAGAGGTGCCTTCTTTATCTTTACCAGCATCATCCTTCTTGCATACAACAGGTGCTTTCCACTCTTTAATAACAGCCTTCCAAGCCCTACTGTCCAAGGATTTTAAAAAGGTGGTCATCCTTGGCTTCCAATAGTCATAATTGGATTCATCCAAAATAGGGGGTCTGTTGACGAATCCTCCAACTTCTTTGTCCATCTTTACACCAGAAAGTAACTTCCCTAGATCTCACCCAGAGACAGACAGGATGCCTGCTCTGATACCAATTGAAATTATGGTATCAGACGTGTGATGTTAAGGTGTGATGTCACAACAACACACTCTGCACAATGGACAACAATAACAGTAAAATAACACCAAGAATTGTTGACCCAGTTCAGTTACAACCAACCTACTCTGGGGGCTACCAAGCCAGGGATGGAATTCACTACTTGTAGATATAATTTACAGACTCAACGACCCGTTGACAATCTCCTAAACTTATACTCTACTAATGACTTCCTACCTAAGAAACCACTTAGGTATGAGAACACCACTCAATCCCTTACAAACACTCAAAGAACCCACTTTGAGTACCTTTGATCTTACTTCACAGCTTCGATCAATCAACCACTCTCTATTGCTTCACAGCTTCTAGAGAGGACAGAATACAACACAGCAATTCACCCTAGAATTCTGGTTACACAACTCGTACAAAATACTCAAGACACTCAGCCTATGCTCTTAATCTTCTCTCTGTATTTTTGTACCTTTTTCCTTTGGTCTTGTGCGCTTTATATAGCTCCTTGAATTGGTCTTGGACTTGCTACAATATCTCCCAGATTTGTTATTTAAAACTGAATATCTAAAACAGATTTTCTCCTAAAATCTTTTTAAATCTTCAACCTTTTAAATCTCCTACAAATCTGCAACAGATCTCCTATGCAGCAGCAAATATCTATCCCAAGATATTCGCATCCAATGAGACAGCTTGCTCTCCATAATTCTAGCTAATACGCAACCCTAACAACATCACAGCCTGCTGTTGTTAATTCTGCATATCTGATGTTACAACATCACCTATGTGACATCAGACATCCAACTTCAGCAATTAACTACTTAACACAGCCCAGTGCTAAGACTTCAATGTTGCAACATCAGCACCTTGACATCAACATTGAACATACTTTGTTTTACCAAAATTCCAGCCAATCCAAGAACTAACAAAATGTTTTGATAGGGCTCGCTTTCTGTAAATTTTCCCTCTTCGCTTAGCCCAAGGCGACAGAGTTTTGTTTTATAGGGCTGTAGTTTCAAGGATCGACTTGTTCATTATTAAAATAATGTCGTTCTGTAATTTCCACATTAATTGCTGTTTTCTCTTTTCGTTTTTCAGAAAATGGTAATCCTAAAAAACAATTCAATAATAAAAACAAGCAGTAAAATAAAACACTGCACACACTTGCATTTTCTCTATCTCTTCTAAACACAAATCATCACGTCATGCAGATTGCTTGTTTTAAACCCCGTGGAAACATACGATCCGATGCCTTCTCCCAACTTTGAGTTCCCGGTATTCGAGGTTGAAGAAGAAAATGATGACAAAATTCCAGTAGAGATCTCCCGATTGCTTAGACAAGAGGAAAGGTCCATTGAACCTCACAAAGAGCCGTTGGAAACGGTAAACTTGGGTTCGAAAAAAGAGAGAAAAGAAATCAGGATTGGGGCACTGCTCAGTCCAACTGCCATAGAGGGTTTGATAAAGCTTCTCAGAGAATTCCCCGATGTGTTTGCTTGGTCCTATCAGGATATGCCAGGGTTGGATACCAGCATCGTGGAACATCACTTACCGTTAAGATTGGAATGTCCGCCCATAAAGCAAAGGTTGAGACGCACTCACCCGGACATGGCCATCAAAATCAAAGAGGAGGTACAGAAACAGATCGACACGGGTTTCCTCGCCACATCAGAATATCCTCAATGGTTAGCCAACATCGTAACCGTTCCCAAAAAGGACGGAAAGGTCAGAATGTGTGTTGATTACAGGGATCTGAACAAGGCAAGTCCAAAGGACGACTTTCCTTTACCACACATTGACATGCTGATAGACAACACAGCAAAGTTCAAAGTCTTCTCCTTTATGGATGGATTCTCGGGCTATAACCAAATCAAGATGGCGCCGAAAGACATGGATAAAACTTCGTTCATTACCCCATGGGGCACCTTTTGTTACAAGGTAATGCCGTTCGGTTTGAAGAACGCCGGGGCAACCTATCAAAGGGCCATGACTACTCTGTTTCATGACATGATACACAAGGAAATCGAGGTATATGTCGATGATATGATTGCAAAATCAAAAACAGAGAATGAGCACGTTGAACATCTGTCAAAATTGTTCGAACGTTTAAGAAAATTCAAGCTCTGCTTGAATCCCAACAAGTGCACCTTCAGTGTCCGTTCAGGGAAACTATTAGGGTTCATCGTCAGCCAGAAAGGAATTGAGGTTGATCCTGACAAGGTTAAGGCCATTCAAGAAATGCCTTCTCCGAAAACTGAAAAACAAGTCAGAGGATTCCTGGAACGTTTGAACTACATCTCCAGATTCATATTCCTTATGACCGCGACATGCGCGCCGATCTTCAAACTACTTAAAAAGAACCAGGATTGTGTTTGGTCAGAAGATTACCAAACCGCCTTCGACAGTATCAAGGAATATCTGTTGAATCCTCTGATTCTATCACCTCCAGTGGAAGGAAGACCACTGATCATTTACCTCACAGTCTTGGAAGACTCAATGGGATGTGTACTTGGTTAACAAGACGAAACTAAAAGGAAAGAGTCTGCCATTTACTATTTGAGCAAGAAATTCACCGACTGCGAAACTCAGTACATGATGCTCGAGAAAACTTGCTGCGCTTTGGCTTGGGCAGCCAAACGTCTTCGCCAATACATGATTCGTCATACTACTTGGTTAATCTCAGAAATGGATCCAATCAAGTATGTATTTGAAAAACTTGCTCTTACGGGAAGTACTGCCCGTTGGCAGATGTTGCTATCAGAATATGACATAGAGTACCACGCTCAAAAACCCGTTAAAGGAAGTATTTTGGACGATCATTTGGCTCATCAATTGATTGACGATCAATAATCAATCGGGTTTGACTTCCCAGACGAAGATGTCATGTATCTAAAGACGAAAGACTGCGATGAACCGCTACCCAGTGAAGGGCCAGAACTAGGTTCCCAATGGGGACTTATCTTTGACGGAGCAGTTAATCATTACAGAAACGGAATTGGGGCAATAATTGTTACCCCTCAGGGTACCCACATTCCTTTCACCGCCAGACTTACATTCAAATGTACGAACAACGAGGCCGAATACGAAGCTTGTATCATGGGTCTCGAAGAAGCGATTGATTTAAGGATAAAAAACTTGGACGTATACGGCGACTCAGCCCTGGTTATCAATTAGATAAAAGGAGATTGGAACACATACCAATCAGGATTGATTCCTTACAAGGACTACGCAAGAAGGATGCTACCTTTCTTCAACAGAGTCGAGTTTCATCACATCCCTCGTGATGAGAATCACATGGCTGACGCTTTAGCCACTCTCTCTTCTATGATTAGTGTAGGTCAATGGAATGACATACCTAAGATTGACATAATGCACCTTGAACGGCCTGCTTACATCTTCACGATTGAAGCAGTCATAGACGACAAACCTTGGTATCACGATATCTAATGCTTCCTTCAGAAACAAGAGTACCCACCTGGGGCACTAAGGAAGGATAGAAAAACCCTCAGAAGATTAGCTGGAAATTTCTTCCTGAGTGGTGACACACTTTACAAGAGAAATTTTGACATGGTCTTGCTCCGATGCGTAGACAGACCAGAAGCAGAAATGCTGATGAAAGAAATTCATGAAGGATCCTTTGGCACTCATGCCAACGGACACACAATGGCGAGAAAAATTCTAAGAGCAGGGTACTATTGGTTGACAATGGAATTCGACTGCTATAAGTACATGAGGAGGTGTCACAAGTGTCAGACATACTCCGACAAAATTCATGTATCGCCAACGCATCTCAAAGTTCCTTCTTCCCCATGGCCTTTTTCCATATGGGGAATCGACATGATTGAGCCCAAGGCTTCGAATGGACATCGATTCATCCTGGTCGCCGTTGACTATTTCACCAAATGGGTCGAAGCAGCGTCATTCGCCAATGTAACCCGACAAGTGGTGGTCCGATTTATCAAAAACAATATCATCTGCCGTTATGGTGTTCCAAGCCAGATCATTACAGATAATGGATCTAACTTGAACAATAAGATGATGAAAGAGTTGTGCGCAGAGTTCAAGATCGAACATCATAACTCATCTCCCTACCCACCCTAGATGAATGGAGCGGTAGAGACGGCCAATAAGAACATCAAGAAGATCGTTCAAACGATGGTTGTAACCTACAAAGATTGGCACGAAATGCTACCCTTTGCTCTTCACGGTTATCGCGCATCTGTCCGCACTTCAACAGGGGCTACCCCTTTCTCTCTAGTGTATGGCATGGAAGCAGTGCTCCCCATAGAAGTAGAGATCCCATCAATTCGGGTATTGATGGAAGCAAAGCTTACAGAAGATGAATGGTGTCAAAGTCGACACGAAGAATTAAACCTGATCGAATGGAAGCGAATAACGACACTATGCCACGGTCAGTTGTATCAATAGAGAATGAAGAAGGAATTTGACAAAAAGGTTCGACCTCGTGTCTTCAGGAAAGGAGACCTCGTGCTCAAGAAGATACAATCATTTCTCACTGATTCTCGGGGTAAATGGACCCCAAATTATGATGGCCCCTATGTGGTCACGAAAGCTTTCTCAGGCGGCGCCTTGAGACTTGCAACCATGGACGGAGAGGAATTTGCCTACCCCACGAATGTTGATGTAGTCAAGAAATACTTCGCCTAAACTAAAAAAAAAAGAAACGTCTCGGTGGATTGAAAACCCGAAAGGGCGGTCCAGGCAAAAGTTAGAGACAAAATAAAAAAAAATCATCATCCCGGTGGATTGGAAACATCATAGTACAATCCAGGAAAAAATTAGGGATAATGGCAAGTAACTATGTTCAACAGAGGCAGTTCCCTCAGCAGCAGTTACATCATCCGTCAGGAAAAATCCGGTCAAGGTCATCTTCGACAGAAGCTCAGGATACCCCAAAGTCAAAGTTGGTAGAAGGATAGTGGTCGTTATGTTTCAACGTAGCCTTTTTCCCTGTAAATAACCATTTTCTAACTTTGTAATTACTCATTGGAATCACGCGCTTGGCTGATTTCCATCCTATCAATAAAATTTGAGCCTTTGTGCTTTTGTTTGTAATTCTTATTTGTTTTAGCTTTACAGAATGACGTTGTTAACATGATTAACGATTCTTGAAATAAAACAAAAATGAATTTACTTGTTAAAACTTTTTCTGCTTTTAAAATAAAGTCGGCAATTTCTTTTGACTGTTGAACATCAAAGGAACATCAACCACTTCTCCAGAAGTAAGTGAACTTCAAAGTGCAGAATCAAAGTACTCCTTCTAAACCAGCACGCCTGAATGAAGGGATCAACTGTGTCAGAGACCTTGTTTCTTCTGACGCGCCACGTCAGAGTTCTTACCTCCTAAGCCCGACCAACGGTAGCTCCCAACAGGGACAATCTCTCCTAAGCAAGGTGGAATTGCTATCTTGAACCAGCGATATTTCTACGCGCCCCGCGATGGTCGAGTATCCAGTCATGTTCATCTTTTAGTTTGTGTGTCGCGTCAGTTTTGTCAGCATATACATACATACATCATGCATTATTGATTTGCATTCACATTTCATATTGCATCACTATCACTCCAGTCAGTCTTGTCCCGTAGTGGTAACAGTCCTCTCAATCGAGTTATCAGTTCTTGTCTCGTCAAGAAGCGCGGCGCCCGAACAATCTCGCCTCCAGTTATTTCTAAATTGGAGATAGGCTCTAGACCACTTCGATAACTTGAACCTCTGAAACATCAGAGAACCTTCAGTCAACATCACTCTTCGCCATTGAAGATGATATCCTTGCTTTCCCGAATTAAGGAAAATCCACAGAGAAAGCCTCGTAATCAGAGATTCGGCAGCACGCCAGTTTCGCTCCGAAAAGATTGTTGATGAAAAGGTCATCGGCACCTCAAAATTGGACCTCATCATATGGCATTTCTCCGGGAAGATCCCGAGAAAAGTATGATGCAAGATCCCAAGAGACAGCAGTCTCCCAAGAGACCTGCTTCCCTCAGTAGAAACAAATGGCGTCTCCAACTGAGAAGTTTGTGCAACTCTACAACTCAGACGAATGGGTTCCCCAGCAAGTCTGACATCAAAAGTTTTTCTGTCAAATGGCATCTCTCCAGGAAAATTCGATGAGAAGTTTGAGGAAAGCGGCTATAAATAGCGTCCCTTGGTATTTTACTCACTCAAATAAATCTAGAATCGTGGCTGACTTTGAAGCTGAGAACGCTGCTTATAGGGAAACTCTGGCCCAATTCCAAGGTCGGATGGATCAGTTCCAGACAAACATGGATGTCATTATGGAAATTCTTCGTGCTCGGAGGGACGCAACTGCTGCTGCCACTGTTATTGCAACCCCTACTGATTCAACTGTTGTCACTCCTGTTGTAACTATTCCTCCTGTTGTTACGGTTACTCCAGCTGTTGTTGTTCCTTCTCCTGCTTTGGTTGAAGTGCCAGTTGAGCATGTGAATCAGCCTGTTGTTCAGCTTAGTTTGAATCAGATGCTCGCTGGTTTTCCTTGGGGCATGCCTCCAAATTATACTCCTCAACTTGCAAATAATGGTAGTGCCTTCATGCCATATCAGCCTTTTGTTGCGCCCATGCCTAATGGAAATGCTGCCACATATCCATGGGTTGTGCCTACTCCAGTTCCACCTCCAGTAGTGAGCGATGATCATGAGAATCTTCAGGTCCAGGCTCATCAAACTACCAGTGATACTCTTGATGATGAATGTCATACCCCAAATTTTGACCACTAAGATTTCCCATCATTGTGAAAATCATCATCACAATATGGGGGAGCCATCTTGCTTCATCAGTCTCCCCAAAGATGGGTGAGCATCCACTACAATTAAAATTAGGGTTTCAAGCCCTCTCAGAGCTTTAGACAAAGGATCAATCACAAAATGACATGATCTTCAACTTGTCTAACCTCTTAAATATCTACAAAGGATAAAAAAGGACTCCCACCCCAAGGATTAAGTACAAAGCTGCTCCCTTCTGGGTGGATCAAGCCTCGAGATCGACAGTGTCACCAAATTAGGATTTTGGTCGACCAGGGCCTCCAGATGGAAATTTTCCTCTGGGAACAAGCCAAAGATCCAAAACACAACCTAATATACTCCCTGGAACCTCATGGACCCATTCATCAAGTCAATTTGACCTCAGGGGATGCATACATAAAAAATCAGGAATTAGGGTTTCTTGACCTAATTCACCCCTAAGTTGACTTTTAGGACAAATCATGAGCCAAGACCTCAAGAGAGGATTTGAGGGTCTCTAATGAACTACATTGATCCATTTGTAATAATGGATTGATCCAAGAAGCTTGAGCAACAAGTCTCAATTTCATCTGCACCATAATTAGGGTTTCGCGAGGAAAGTCAACTATAACTTTGACTTTTGACCAGGACATGCTCCCAAACCCTAGGACATAATTCAATATACCCTATGACACCCATGATTTCATAAAGGATTGCACAGTTTGGAATTCATCTGATAAAAAGTCAACTGTGCACAAAAGTCAACTTTGACCTTTTGAGATTTTTCACCAAAATGGATTTTTAACCCTAAAATGATGTCAATGTATGATTTGAATCATCATTCATCAAGAAAAATCAAAGAAAGTGGGATAACTTGTAAAAGGGGTAACCATAAAAGCTTAGAAAAATTTCTAAGTTATGGAAAAAGTGACACTAATGTGCCAACTTTGGAAGACCATAACCCACAAGGCCATTGTTCCCCATTCAAAGCTTGATTTGTAGATCTTATTGCCCTCTACAAAAGCTTCATACTGACCTATGTCCAAATTCCTCATGGATTTTGAGTTATGGAGTGATCAAAATCAAGAAAAGTCACTTTGTTCCAACACTTAGTGAAAATTTACTAAGTCAGATTTTACCCTACTTTTTGCCAAATGTAGGGGGATTTTTCACTTGGATTCAAAAGAGATCAAAACCAAACATGTTCAAACAATTGTTGTATCATGTAAGGGCTTTCCAAAATGGCCAAGAACATTACCAAATTCAATTTGAGTCATGAGATATGACATTGGCAAGTTGCCTTACTGAAATCTACCAAGGCAAGGCAGATTTTGCAATTTTGCTCGATTTCCCAAAATCAGCCAAACTCAAATGCTCCTATCCACTTGGACACCTCTGAGGATTGAGTCTAAAGGGGACAATCATTGAGCCAAGCCTCCAAAGTCTTTGGAACAAGAAATAGCATGTTGAACCTAGAATTTCCAAAATAGGGACAAGACTTCAATTTTGGATTGGAGCATTCAATGGAAGCATCAAGGTGGCATGGACTGAGCCATTCTCAACTGAATTCAGTCAAGACTTATCCAACAAGTAGGGAACCAAAGCTCTGTGCCCTAACCTCTAGTCAATGGCTAGAGGAGACTTGCATTTCCATTGGCCAACATTGAACAAACACCTGCTGCAGTTGCCATTCACTGTGGATCCCTAAACAAACTTGGTCTACTATAAATAGAGCTCAATTGTGATCAGTTTGAGTACACCAAAGCCATCAAACAGATGCTTTCCTCAAAACCTCTTTCTCTTGGCAAAAATGCCTTCTTTAGCAAGGCAACTTTGAGTTTTTGAGCTTGAGAGCTTTTCCATCACAATCAATCACATACACACACCTCATATATATCATATGTAAGCTGTGCAAACTATCACAAGTGACCTGTAATCACAAAATAACAAAGTCACCTCTCAAAACCTCAAAATAGGCTTTTTTGCATTTTTCAAGCCATGTCTTGATTCAGTAACTTTCCAAACCAGATAAAACCTCAAACACACTCCAAATATCATCCTTGAACTGTCCCAAATGGCTCCCCCATCTGGAACACCATTTGAGAGAGTTGCTATTTTGGTCACTTTTAACCCCTTTTGCAAGAAAGGGACTGTTTGTGTTTTTGCAGGTACCAGTCAATTCCAATCATCCTAAAAGCTTCTAAGGGATCATTTGAGTGTGTCTAAAGCATCAAAACATTTCTGGAACAAAAGGTTTGACAGATTGCACAAAAGCTCCAAAATCTCAAAAAAAGAGGTAAGCATCACAACTTGGAATCTTTGAATCATGCAATGCTTTGAAGTCCACTGATCATAAACATATCATACATGTTATATATGTTGTGTTTGAGCTAATTCACCATGTAATCCATGCTTGTACCAAGTTGTAGTATAGAAAATGCAAATATAGGTCATTTTCAAAACCACTATCGGGTTTTGAGGAGGGAGTGTGATCTAAAAAAACTACCACCACCATTGGATTCCTTATGAAATTCTGGTCCAGATGCATATAAATTTGCCAAAACTTGCCTTGGGCCAGGCCTAAAACCAAGGCATGACTTGTATATTTGTTGTTTTGTTTCAAACAATGGATGTATCACCACCCCAGTGGTAAGGTGTGCGCCTTGTAACCTTGAGGTCTTGGGTTCAAACCCCACCTATGCCATTTTGTGTTTTTTTCACATTTTGTCAATTTTTCCAATATTTTCATGGTTTATTAATTAATTGGAAAATTAATAACTCTTTCAATTTTAATTATTTTTTATTGGTTCTTTTTGCAAACAATCACAAAAATGTTGAAATATTTTATTCCACAAAAAAAAAATAAGTTTATATTATTTATTTAATATAATTAGCATTTTTGTGAATAAATTCATTTTTATTTTATTTTAAACATTTTAAAATGAATATTCATCTTGAAAAATCAAGACCAAATGAGTTTTAATATCTCTTGTGATTTATACCTCATTTTTCAAACCTTAAACAAAAATCACAAGTGGTTTATTCAAACCTATTTGGGATTTTTCATTGATTTTCTTTAAATATTTACTTTTAAAGAATAAAATTAGGGTTTCTTTGATTTTCACTCAAACAAATCATTATCAAACACTCATGGGCCTCTAATAGAGTGTAAAACCCAATCCTTTTTTTGACCAAATCATTTTTGGGCCTCAATATATTGTATAAGTCCCGATACCGTCAAAAACAAACGGCACGATCGTCGCCTTTTGAAAAATAACCTTGGGCCTCTCCTTGAGCTGTAAGACCCATTTCTTTTCTTTAAAATACTTTGGGCCTCTAATAGAGTGTAAGACCGAACTCCCTTTTAACCAAAATCATTTTGGACCTCACTTATTGTATAAGTCCCTCTGCGTTAAAAGAAAACCTCGGCGCGATCGCCATTTTTAAACGAAAAATAAACTGGGCCTACCTTCGTGTTATAAGCCCCACTATTTTTCTTTAAAACTTTTTTGGGCCTCTAAAGAGAGTGTAAGACCCATCCCTTTGTACAGAAAACCTTTTTTGGGCCATAGTCACTTGTATAAGTCCCTCTGTACAAATTCAAACAGTGCGCTCACTGATAAAACCCTGGGCCTATCCTTGAGCTGTAAGCCCCAAATCTTTCTTTTTCAAATCACTTTCTCCTTTGATTTTGAATATACTGTTGTTTTCAATCTGTCTTTGTTGAACAACTAACCAAATAGCATAGAAGCTCTACAACCGAGTAAGTGGTTATCGCTTTCATTTACCGCTTTCATATACATATAACTGTATTGTGGGACTGTTTCACTGTAAGTCTTCTTTCATAAACTCATATCAACAGTGTAATAATAGTATAGATATTTAGAGTTTCCCTGGAAACTACGTCTAGAACTAGGTGACGCTGTTTCGTTTATTCATAGAAATAGATAACTAGATCCCCAATAGGATCACCAGATACAGTCTTCTCTTCAGCTGTCCTCATTAGGAATTGTCAAGAGACTCTACTCCCAGAGATGAATGTATTCTCCGTGAATGGAATCTTTGAGTTTCTTCCAAATTCTCGAACTTTCCTGACTTGATCTATTCCTTGTGAATAGCTTGCCTTGAATTTTTTGGGGTTTGGGGACCCACAGGCTTCTTAAAAGCGTCGGCCTCCTCTTGGGCGTCGTACAAGGACCCACAGGCTTCCTAAAAGCACCCTCGCCTCCTCTTAGGCTTAGTACAAGGACCCTACAACTTCTTAGAAGTATTCACAACCTCTTCTTAGGCTTCGTATAATGATCTCTTCCTCCGGGAATGATAGCCTCCTCTTGGGCTTAGTACAAGGACCCGTCGGCTTCTTAAAAGTTTCCAGCCTCCTCTTGGGCTTCGTACAAATTGTCCCGACGACCTCCTAGAGGTATAGGAACAGAACCTAGTCATCCTCATAAAATAGTCCTTTCATAGAGTCTACTACTGTTTCTCAAAGCATAGTACAAAAGATGACACTCTAGGCTTGGACAGTCTAACTTCCTTGAGTCTCAAAGACATTCTCAAGTGACCCCTTCGTTAAATAGAAAGGAAACCCGTAGACTCGGACAGTCTCAATACCCTTTGGATTTCCCACTTCCTTAAAGAACAGGAGATAACCCGGATCCTTGAATCAAATCCATGAGTACAGCATTACTCATATAAGAACTGATTTTCTCTTTCAAAATCAGTATACTGGACCTGTCACTTAACTGAACAGTCATCATAGCCTCCATCTCGGGCTTTGTACGAGATACAAAAACTCCCTTGTTGAGTCAATCACCCTTTCGCCTCCATCTCGGGCTTTATACGAGATACAAAAAGGTTCTTATTGAGCCAAACAAATTTTAGCTTCCATCTCGGGCTTTGTACGAGATACAAAACCTCTCTTGTTAAGTCATATAGCCTCCATCTCGGGCTTTATACGAGATACCAAAAGATTCCATCGTTGAGTCAAAACCTTTTAACCTCTCTCTCGGGCTTTGTACGAGACACATAATAGCCTCCTCTTAGGCTTTGTATAAGAAAACCACTGGTTAATCCAATCAACCTTTTAGCATCAAAACTGTGCCTCGTTCACAGTACACAAACATCAACAACTCCTTCCTCTTCATCTAATCGCTGTAAGTGGCAAGCCTCTGGATCATCTACATCCATGCCACTGTCCCTCTTTTAGCATGAGAAATTCCTAAGGAAAGATAGCATTGCTCTACACTGAGTTAAAGTCTTCTCCTTCAGGTTAAAACCCCCTATAAAGAAAATTATGGCATTGCCGGATTCACAAAACCTGGTTAAAGTAATTCTCCTTTATAAAATAGTTGTAACATACAACCCCCCTTTATAAAACCTGGTTAAAGTGGGGACCTTCAGCTTCACATCTTGGGCTTTGAACAAGATACAAATGGACCTTTCAGCTTCACATCTTGGGCTTTGAACAAGATACAAACTACCTTTCGCTTCACGTCTTGGGCTTTGAACAAGACACCAAAACAACCATTTCCTCCCATAGAATAGGAGGAACTACGAACACTCTGATTTCCCTATTTCGGTAAACGGGAATACGTAGGCGTAAGATCGAAAGAAAAGATCTTAGTGAGCACAATCAACAAAAAACCCAAATCCCATATCTCCGTCAATCAAAAGCAGTAAATCAAAAAGCATCAGTCCTAACATCCTAATCCTTGTTCCCCACCAGAAACCTTTCGTCTAGTTAAAAAGAAAGAAAACCGTATTGGCGAAAATACAAATAACCAGTACAAAGGCCCCCCACATTGATAGCATTCGTAACTTAACAGACCGCTGTTTAAACTCAATATGCAAAGCAGGGTTAATTGGAGACATCTATTTCCCTTCCTTCATCAGCTTTAATAGGATAAAAAATGAATCGACCTGTAGTTTTAAGCTCAACCGCAGAGAGCGACCAGCGCTTAAGAACCGCGTCCAAAAT
Source organism: Lathyrus tuberosus (assembly GCA_022829125.1). Lineage (NCBI taxonomy): Eukaryota > Viridiplantae > Streptophyta > Magnoliopsida > Fabales > Fabaceae > Lathyrus > Lathyrus tuberosus. The sequence goes on along the minus strand of JALAZF010000024.1, from coordinate 18,327,539 downwards.
CCCTCGCTACACCGCTGTTTAAACTCAGTATGCAAAGCAGGGTTAATTGGAGACATATATTTCCCTTCCTTCATCAGCTCACAATAGGATAAAAATGAATCGACCTGTAGTAAGCTCAACCGCAGAGAGCGACCGCGCTTAAGAACCGCGTCCGAAATCGCTCGCTACAATGAAGAGCATGTGTATAGGGTTCCTCCTATTCATGTTCCAGTTTCCTCTCAGGCTGTTCAAACTGCTGTTCAGAATGTTCATCATGGGATGTTCTATCTTGGGACATCTTCCTCAGCTACTGTGGTACCTCCTCCGAATTATCTGTATGGTGTTCCGATGGGTCAGAATGTGGGTCAGATGGTTAATCTAGGTATGGTATATCCTTCTCAGTTTGCTACTCCGCAGGTTCATGCTCCGGCCGCTTCTCAGTTGCCAAATCCTCAGATTCTTGTTAGGCCCAATAATCAGAGTAGATCTGTTGACTACAAGTTGTTGGAATACTGTATCAGAGCTATTGAAGGGTTTTTTGCTTTTGCACCTGCAAACAGACCGCACCTACAATTCCTCCCTTTGTCCCGAAGAGTAACCCAAATGCGTCTTGTCCTTATCATGCTGGATACATAGGACATGCAACAGAGGATTGCTTTGTTTTCAAAACCAAAGTTCACGAACTCATTGATAAGAAGGTTCTGACTTTCACTGAGGGAGGACCTAATATTCAGAATAATCCATTACCCAATCACAGTGGACCTGCAGTAAACATGATTGAGGATAATTCAGAGGCTGAATTGATTATGGATGTCGATGAGGTAAAGACTCCGATGACTGTGGTTTTTATGAAGTTGAACGAACATGGGTTGTTGAAAGGGTTGCATGGTAAGTGTCAGATTTGTGATGATAATCCCAACCAATATCGAAGGCTGAAGGGTTGTGTCCATATATTGATAAACCGGGGCGAAGTGCAATTTTCCAGATCTAAACCTGTCGAGGAAGTTGCTGCTATTGAGTCGTTCGCCATCGTCTATAGGAAGGTTCCTATGGAATCCCCTAAGCAGAAGAAGGTGCAACCCATCGTGGATTGTCCGCCTAAGTCGTTTTCGTATCAGAATTCTAAGAAGGTACCTTGGAGGTATGGGTCAATTGTGTTTTCTGGAGGGTAAGAGATAAGGTTCACCGAATCTGAGATCGTGAATGTTACAGTCGGTGGAGGTATGGCTCGTAGTGGACATGTGTTTGCTCTGAATGTTACTACGAAGCCTGTGCAAATTCCAACTGTTGTTTCTCCTAAGGAGACACCTGCATTCGCAACCCCTATTGTTCAACAAGGGGCATCTACTACCGTTCTAGTACCGACTATTCCGTCTGAAGATATCTTAAGGAGCAAGGAGACCCTTGATGATCAAGATTTCCTTAAGATGATCAAGAAAAGTGACTTTAAAATTGTGGATCATCTGGGTCAGACTCCCTCGAGGATCTCAATTTTGTCCTTACTTATGAGTTTGCCCGCGCACAGATTAGCTTTGTTGAAAGTTTTGAACAGTGCTCATGTTATGTAAGACATATTCGTCATCCAGTTTGATGACGTGGTGGCCAATATAACTGCAAGTTGGTATTTGGGTTTTAATGAATCAGAATTGCCTCCTGAAGGAGCTGCCCACAATAAAGCACTGCACATATCTGTAACCTGCGCAGACACCCTGTTATCTCGTGTTCTAGTAGATACCGGTTCTTCTCTCAATGTGATGCCTAAGGGCACATTGGGTCAATTACTGGTAGAAGGAATCGAGATGAGACCAAGTGCTTTAGTTGTCAGAGCCTTTGACGGGTCTCGAAGGCAGGTTATTGGGGAAGTGGATTTACCCATCAATATTGGGCCGCATTTATTTACCATTACCTTCCAAGTGATGGATATTAATCTAACATACAGTTGTCGACTGGGTCATCCATGGATCCACGCCGCAGGAGCAGTTACCTCCACTTTGCATCAAAAGTTGAAATTTATGTTCGACGATCAACTGGTCATCATCTGTGGGGAAGAAGATCTGATTGTAAGTGAGTTATCATCTTTTTGATATATCGAGACCGAAGAAGGCATAGTTGAGGTGTCGTTGCAGTGTCTCGAATTCGAAGATGTCAGCTCTGCTTCAACTAGTCAAAGTAGATCACCGCAAGTGACTTTAGCTTCTACTAAGAGCGCTAAAGAAACCGTTGAGAGAGGTTCCTTGCCAGGATGGGGGCAGGTGATTGTTGTGGTTAAGAAGCACGATCGTTTTGGATTGGGGTATCGTCTGAGTCGACGGTCACATGGCCAGAATTAGTACAATTCAATCAAGTTCAATAGTGCGGGTTTCCAACACGATGACATCGTGGAAGCTCTTGATGATGCTGGCCCCAGCAATCAGACTTCAAGTTTTGTGCGCAGGTGTCCGCCGGGTTTCAAGCTCAACAATTGGACATCTACCGTGATTCTTGTGATTTTCCCATATAACATGTAATGCATTTTGCTTTGTCCTTTCCCTCGTCTTCGCCCGAGACGAGTGGATACCTTGTAAGGGCCTCACTTTTTGAAATATTATGTGATCAATAAATGAAAGTTTTTTGCATTCAAAATCATGCTCTATTTTCTTTCTTTATTTTACTTTTCCATAAATAAATGACAAAAGTTTATTTTATTTTTCATTTTTTCAAAATAGCTCATTCTATTTATAAACATGCAGAAATAATAAAAGCATTGATAACAACATGGCAAACATCCATTGTAATTCTGGAATTCCAATTAACCAAGCCGAAGGAGATGGTGAGGAAGATTGTGAATTACCGGCTGAACTAGCAAGGCTCCTTGAGCACGAGCATAGAGAGATTCAGCCACATAAAGAGCCAGTGGAAGTTGTCAATCTTGGTACTGATGAGGTCAGAAGAGAAGTTAAGGTTGACGCATCCCTCACAGAGCATGTACACTCCGAGTTGGTCAAGTTATTGAAAGAGTATGTTGATATCTTTGCCTGGTTCTATCAAGATATGTCTGGGTTGGATACCAACATCGTTGAACATCACTTGCCACTCAAGCCCGGATGTCCTCCTGTCAAGCAGAAACTCAGAAGGACTAGACCCGACATGGCACTCAAAATCATAGAAGAGGTAAAGAAACAGATTGATGTTGGGTTCCTAGCCACTTCTGAATATCCCGAATGGATTGCCAACATCGTCCCGGTTCCTAAGAAGGACGGTAAAGTCAGAATGTGTGTGGATAATCGAGATCTCAACAAGGCAAGCCCGGAGGATGATTTTCCTTTGCCTCATATTGATGTCTTGGTAGACAACACAACGCAGTTCTCTGTCTTTTCCTTCATGGACGGTTTTTCAGGATATAATCAGATCAAGATGTCCCCAACTGATATGGAGAAGACCACTTTCATCACGCCATAAGGTACATATTGTTACAAAGTCATGCCATTCGGTCTAAAGAATGCAGGGGCAACATACCAGCGTGCCATGACAACCCTCTTTCATGATATGATTCATAAAGAGATTAAGGTTTACGTGGACGATATGATTGCCAAGTCCAATATTGAAGATAATCACCTGGTTCATCTGAAGAAACTGTTTGACAAACTCCAAAAGTTTAGATTGCAGTTGAATCCTGCAAAGTGCACCTTCGGAGTTCGATCTGGTAAACTGTTGAGTTTTATTGTGAGTCAGAAGGGCATTGAAGTTGATCCTGGCAAAGTTCGGGCAATTCAGAACATGCCGCATCCTAAAACAGAAAAGTAAGTTTGTGGCTTTCTGGGCAGACTCAATTACATCTCAAGGTTCATCTCCCATTTGACGGCTACCTGTGAACCAATGTTCAAATTACTAAGAAAAAATCAATCGGTTGAATGGAATAATGATTGTCAGGAAGCATTTGACAAAATAAAACAATACTTGCAAGAACCATCGATCTTAATACCTCCGGTTCCTGGTAGGCCTTTAATCATGTATCTCACCGTTCTCGATGAATCAATGGGATGTGTATTGGGTCAACATGACGACACTGGCAGAAAAGAACATGCAATATACTACCTGAGCAAGAAGTTCACTGATTGTGAGACCGGATGCTCACTCTTAGAAAAGACTTGTTGTGCTCTAGTCTGGGCTGCTCGACGCCTACGACAATACATGATTTGCCATACTACTTTGTTGATATCCAAAATGGATCCGATAAAGTACATATTTGAAAAGCCTGCTGTCTCTAGGAGGATTGCTCGGTGGCAAATGCTGCTAACTGAGTATGATATCCAGCATGTTACCCGGAAAGCAATAAAAGGGAGTGTCTTGTCTGACTACCTTACTCACCAACCTGTAGAGGGTTATCAACAAATGAAGTTTGACTTTCCCGATGAGGGTGTTCTGTTCATCAGAGATTATGAAACTCCAGACCCTGACATAGGACCCAAACCAGGGGCGCGATGGACGCTCGTGTTCGATGGTGCCTCCAATTCTAAAGGTCATGGAATCGGTGTTATCCTCATCTCTCCCATAGGTTTTCACCTTCCCTTCACTGCCAGATTATGCTTCGCATGCACCAACAACATGGCCGAATACGAAGCATGTATCTACGGTATTGAAGCAGCTATTGACATGAAAATCAAGATTCTTGAAGTCTATGGAGATTCTGCCTTGGTCATCGGTCATGTCAGAGGGAATTTTGTGACTCGGGATTCCAAGTTGGTTCCATACCAACAACACATTGCGAAGTTGATTCCTTACTTTGATGAAATTTCTTTTCACCATGTCCCCAGAGAGGAAAATCAACTAGCTGATGCTCTTTCCACCTTAGCATCCATGTTCAAGGTCAAGTGGAAGAATGAAGCTCCTCATATCCGCATTGATCACTTGAACGAACCAGCACACTGTTTAGCAATCGAGGACGAGTCTGATGACAAGCCTTGGTTCTACGACATTAAAAGATATCTGGAAAAACAGGAATATCCCGAGGGTATCACTATCACTGACAAGAAAGCTCTTAGGCAGCTTTGCGCCAAATTCTTCTTAAGTGGTGGTATACTATACAAGAGGAATTATGATTCCGTGTTGCTCAGATGCGTGGATAGACACGAAGCAAACACGATCATAAGGTCCATACATGAGGGCTGCGAGGGTGTACATGCTTAAGGTCTTGCTATGGCCAAGAAGATCCTTCGGGCCGGGTATTACTGGACGACAATAGAGGTAGACTGTTACAACTTTACCAAAAGATGTCACAAATGCCAAATCTACGGAGACAAGATTCATGTGCCTCCGACTCCATTGAATGTTTTGACTGCACCTTGACTATTCTCCATGTGGGGTATACATATGATTGGAATGATCAAGTCGAAGGCTTCCAACGGTCATCGATTTATTCTGGTTGCTATCGACTACTTTACCAAGTGGGTTGAAGTTGCTTCTTATGCGAACGTTACACGTCAAGTGGTTGCCAAATTTATCAAGAAATAGATAATCTGTCATTATGGAATTCCTAGCAACATTACCACGGACAATGTAAGCAACCTGAACAACAATATAATGAAGGAGTTGTGTCAAGAATTTAAGATCGAGCACCACAACTCTTCACCATATCTGCCCAAGATGAATGGCGCCGTTGAAGCAGCAAATAAAAACATCAAGAGGATTGTCCAGAAAATGGTCAAGACTTACAAGGACTGGCATGAAATGCTTCCATTTGCACTGCATGGCTACTGAACTTCAGTTCGCACTTCTACTAGGGCAACTCCGTATTCACTAGTGTATGGTATGGAGGCAGTTCTACCCATTGAAGTCGAAATTCCTTAGCTCAGAGTCATCATGGAAGCAGGCCTTGATGAAGCTGAATGGGTTCAATCAAGATACGACCAGCTGAATCTCATTGAAGAGAAGCGTCTTACAGTCGTTTGTCATGGTCAATTATATCAGAGACGCCTCAAGCGAGCGTTTGACAAGAAAGTTCTTCCTCGAACATTCTGTGAGGGCGAGCTCGTGCTCAAGAAATATTCACCTATTCACTCGGATCCACGAGGTAAATGGACTCCCAACTACGAAGGACCCTTTGTTGTCAAGAAAGCCTTCTCAGGTGGAGCCCTGATCCTCACCACAATGGATGGGGAGGAGTTGCCATCGCCCGTGAACTCCGATACAGTAAAAAAATATTATGCCTGAAAAAAATGGATAAGAGTCTACTAGATTGACATCCGCAAGGACAATCTAGGCAAAAATGGATGTCCCGATGGACCAAAAAAAAAAAGAGATGTCCATGCAAAAGTTAGGGACAAATGAAACAAAACACAATAATAGCCCGCTAAGTTGAAAACCCGAAAGGGCGACTTAGGCAAAAATAGGTATCCTGGTGGACGAAAAGAATAGAAAAAACATGTCCAGGCAAAAATAAGGGATAAAGGCATTGACTGTGAACACTTGAGCCTATCTCTTCATTATAGCTAGACCTTAGACGGTGAAAGAACAGTCCAATCATCATCAACTGGTGCAGGGCGTTGGAACCTAGACTTACAGTGGATGGTGGTCAATGTTGTAATCAATGCAAAATAGGATTTCCCTTTTCCATTTACATTTGTTTTTCAATTTTATTGCAAATTTCCTCATCAAGGATTTTGCATCCTTGTACACACTTTATGTACAAAATTTCACATTCAATAAAATGCATTCTTTGGTATCTCAATTTGTTTCATTCTAGTATTTTGTTTGCAAAATAAACAATTATTTGTGATCACATAATACTAAAAAAAGTTGAGAACAATAAAAAGCTAAGTCAATCGAGAAAGCATTATGCATTGCATGTGTTACTGGTAAGGATTGCAGGATAATCGGTAATATCCATTGGTAAGTTTAACGCCTGGCCGGCAATATGATGGTTATATGAAGAAGTTGTTGTCTCCTCAACAGTTCCTCAACATAGTTGTCATTCGCCCCAGCAAGCGACATTACGATTTGTCAAAACTTTTGTCTGCTTACACATCCATTCTCCGACAGATTTGTAATGTCTCTAGGCAAGTTGCCGAAGTGTTCCCAGCAAAAACACTTTGCCCTCTTTTCCCCAGCAAGGGTTGTACATCATCTCCAATAATTTGAAACTATTTGTCCCCAGCAGCAGTGGTTTCTCCTCAGCAAAGTCAACATGGTTTGGAAGGATGTTTTCCCCACACAAGGCCAATCTTGGTAGGAAGAATTGATTTGATTCTTTCATCCCCAACAAGGACAGCCATGGTGATTTAGAAACCTGAGATGATCTCAGTTTCTTTCCACGGCAGAATCATCATCCTTTGTGAGCTCTCTTCTCCAACAGAGCTTGTCTTTATCTGCGGGTCCTCTCCCCGACCAAGGGTGTTGAAGTCGTTTTGCTACGATCCTCTGCCTAACCGTTTCACATTATGCCTTATCTTGCGCCTTTGCATTGCATGATATCAAGCATCATGTAGAAACACATACATAACATATGCATCGATCATACTCCCTCTCTTTTGTCTGACTTATCTCCTAGCAGATTTTCAGCCCTTTTTGCACTTGTTTGTTCTTTCTTAACACTCTCCGTTTGTCACCGTCGGCCGAATTCTCGCGTTAATCTTTTATTTAATCCCCTTTTACCTTGAATCATCGAAAAACTGGCACAATTCGTACATTCAGGTCCAAGAGGATTAAATAGGGGCAGCTGTCGTAACCCGAAATTTGACCCCCCTCTTTTGCCTTTTGCATGAACATGAGCATTCGCATCGCTGGCATACGTATTCGCACTTTTCCTCTATGATTTTGTTGTAGGAATATTCAGGTATTTCAAGCCCGATTAATCGCATCCTCACAAAGTCATCACATCAACAACACAAGCACAAAACAAGGGTTTTATGCCTATTTATCAAAGCAAGAGGTCGGAAATCGGAACCATGGTCATAGCACCCTTTTCAAGCAAAATTAGGCAAGTTTTTGACTGGTTAATCTGTTAACCATTTGGTGGTAACCGGTTAACACCCTTTCTACAGCGCCAAATATAGCTTTAGGATGGTTGTTAATCGGTTAGCCATGTTTGGTTAATCGATTAACACCTGCTATTTCAGCAAAAATTCAGCACTTCCATCATATTTCAGCAATTCTCTACACACTCTTTCGGTCTATTCTATTCTAGCATTGTGTGGAACATTCGAGACAGTTCAAGACCATTCAAGCATTTCCCTTACATTTATTCTATACTTCACTTTAAATTAAGTGCACCATGTTCCTTGTTTTCCAAGCATATCAACCTTTGGATAATGAAGCTCACCTTGGGATTGTTACCAAGTTGATCCTAACTAACCGAGTTAACTACCTTGACTCGGTGAGTCAAGTATAACTAACTCCAACCCTAACTCCAAACCTCCCAAAGCTAAGTCCAAACCAAAGTCCAAAGCTCTCACACTCCATACCTAAACTCTATATAAGCCAAGCTTCACCATTTTGCAATGTCTCGACAATCATTCACACAAATTCACACTTACTTCACTCTCTATTATCTCATTCTCCTCTGCATTTTTCTGCAACTTCTACACATTCCTCTTCATCTTCTCCATCAAACCACACCAAAACTCATTTCTACTTTGAAGGATAATCACTTTTACACCAAAAGTTATTATTTCTTGAGCTTAACCTTCATCATTCTTGCTTCTATACTTGGATTTCTGGAGGTATTTCGACTTGTGGATTAATCTTGAGTATTTTCTGCAACTTCCAACGGTTCGAATTCGCATTTTGGAGCTTTATCGTATTTTGCTCGATTTTGACGCATTTCACCATCAAAGTTGGAGATTCCTCTGGTTTTCTTTAATCTTCTGCATCAAGAACACTTTGCAACAATTACCAAGCCAAACCTCCGGCTTGTAGGTTGGTGGATCTTACTTTATTCACTGTTTCGATCGTTTCCGTGTGTTTACGTCGCAATTTCGATCTTTTTCGGTTTAATTTAATCATGCAATTGCTTGATCTTTAATCTCCATGATTAATGCTTGTAATGTGTGTTTAATTGCTCCTAATCCATGTAATTTTCGTGTACAAAATCATATCATAGCATGTGGAAGTTTGGATAAGTGATTATGTACTAAAAACTACTTTTGAAAAGCTATTTTTACAGTTATTTTTGCCACTGTCACAGTGTTAACCGGTTAACGCCTGGTGGTTAACCGGTTAACCAGTTCAGTTTTCACCAAAAACGCTGATTTTCATGCCGTTAACCGATTAACGCTTTTTGGGTAACCGGTTAACACTGTACCAGAATGCCATTTTCTTGCATTTTCAAGTGTGTTTGCCATGCTTTCTTCTCTTAACTTCCATGAATTGATATGCTTGATATTTATGGATGTTTTTAAAGCTATCACCCTCTGTTGAAACATATTTACAATAATTCAATGATTGATTTATCAATTTTTCCAATTATGTGTGTTCTTGATATTTGTTTAAACATGCTATTTTTTGTACAATTCTTGATCACTTGACACTTGATGTATGACACATGCTAATATTTGTTTGGCACTGTTTTGCACTTTCAGTCCTTGATCATATTAAGTTTGTTCTTAATTGGGCAACCTTAGTCATGCATAATCAATAATTCACACCTTTTGCTTTAATGATTTTCCATTCTCCTTGGAAAGTTGTTAGCATAGTTTTTGTAACACCCCCAATCTATACCTCCAATTAATAAAAAGAAAAGCAGTAAAAGAAAATTCAAAATTTCGTCAGAGTATATTTAAATTATCATGGCATAGACTGGAAGGAATCACATCAAATTGAAACAAAACATACAACACCTGCTCATAAAGATATGCAACAGTGGGGTAGCAATCAATAGAGGAACTCAGTTCCTTACACCCACATTCAGATTTTAGAATAAAAGCGGAAAATCTAAAACTGAATAACTGTAGCGAGCGATTTTGGACGCGGTTCTTAAGCGCTGGTCGCTCTCTGCGGTTGAGCTTAAAACTACAGGTCGATTCATTTTTTATCCTATTAAAGCTGATGAAGGAAGGGAAATAGATGTCTCCAATTAACCCTGCTTTGCATACTGAGTTTAAACAACGGTCTGTTAAGTTACGAATGCTATCAATGTGGGGGGGGCCTTTGTACTGGTTATTTGTATTTTCGCCAATACGGTTTTCTTTCTTTTTATCTAGAAGGAAGGTTTCTGGCAGGGAACAAGGATTAGGATGTTAGGACTGATGCTTTTTGATTTACTGCTTTCGATAGACGGAGATATGGGATTTGGGTTTTTTGTTGATTGTGCTCGCTAAGATCTTTTCTTTCGATCTTATGCCTACGTATTCCCGTTTACCGAAACAGGGAAATCAGAGCGTTCGTAGTTCCTCCTATTCTATGGGAGGAAATGGTTGTTTTGGTGTCTTATTCAAAGCCCAAGACGTGAAGCTAAAGGTAGTTTGTATCTTGTTCAAAGCCCATGATGTGAAGCTAAAAGGGTGTTGACTTTAGAGAGAATTTGTCATCTCTAAAGAGGGGTTTGTCTGTTACGACTATTTATAAAGGAGAATTACTTTAACCGGGATATGTGAATCCGGCAATGCCATAATTTCCTTTATAGGGGATTTCAACCTGAAGGAGAAGACTTTAACTCAGTGTAGAGCAATGTTATCTTTCCTTAGGAATTTCTCATACTAAAAGAGGGACATTGGCATGGATGTAGATGATCCAGAGGCTTGCCGCTTACAGCGATTAGATGAAGGGGAAATAGTTGTTAATGTTTGTGTACTGTGAACGAGGCACAACTTTGATGCTAAAAGGTTAATTGGATCAACCAGTGGTTTTCTTATACAAAGCCTAAGAGGAGGCTATTATGTGTCTCGTACAAAGCCCGAGAGAGAGGCTAAAAGGTTTTGACTCAATGATGGAATCTTTTGGTATCTCGTATAAAGCCCGAGATGGAGGCTATCTGACTTAACAAGAGAGTTTTTGTATCTCATACAAAGCCCGAGATGGAAGCTAAAATTTGTTTGGCTCAATAAGAACATTTTTGTATCTCGCATAAAGCCCGAGATGGAGGCGAAAGGGCGATTGACTCAACAAGGGAGTTTTTGTATCTCGTACAAAGCCCGAGATGGAGGCTATGATGACTGTTCAGTTAAGTGACAGGTCCAGTATACTGATTTTGAAAGAGAAAATCCGTTATTATATGAGTAATGTTGTACTCATGGATTTGATTCAAGGATCCGGGTTATCTCCTGTTCTTTAAGGAAGTGGGAAATCCAAAGGGTATTGAGATTGTCTGAGTCTACGAGTTTCCTTTCTATTTAACGAAGGGGTCACTTGAGAATGTCTTTGAGACTCAAGGAAGTTAGACTGTCCAAGCCTAGAGTGTCATCTTTTGTACTATGCTTTGAGAAACAGTAGTAGACTCTATGAAAGGACTGTTCTATGAGGATGACTAGGTTCTGTTCCTATACCTCTAGGAGGTCGTCGGGACAATTTGTAAGAAGCCCAAGAGGAGGCTGGAAACTTTTAAGAAGCCGACGGGTCCTTGTACTAAGCCCAAGAGGAGGCTATCATTCCCGGAGGAAGAGATCATTATATGAAGCCTAAGAGGAGGTTGAGAATACTTCTAAGAAGCTGTAGGGTCCTTGTACTAAGTCCAAGAGGAGAAGGGGTTGCTTTTAGGAAGCCTGTGGGTCCTTGTACGATGCCCAAGAGGAGGCCGATGCTTTTAAGAAGCCCGTGGGTCCCCAAACCCCAAAAAATTCAAGGCAATGCTATTCACCGAGAATAGATCAAAGTCAGGAAAGTTCGAGAATTTGGAAGAAACTCAAAGATGTCATTCATGGAGAATACATTCATCTTGGGGAGTATAGTTTCTTGACAATTCCTAATGAGGACAGCCGAAGTGAAGACTGTATCTGGTGATCCTATTGGGGATCTAGTTGTCTATTTCTACGAATAAACAAAACAGCATCACCTAGTTCTAGATGTAGTTGCCGGGGAAACTCGAAATATCTATACTATTATTACACAGTTGATATGAGTTTATGAAAGAAGACTTACAGTGAAACAGCCCCATAATACAGTTATATGTATATGAAAGCGGTAAATGAAAGCGTATAAACACTTACTCAGTTGTAGAGCTTCCATGTTGTTTGGTTAGTTGTTCAACAAAGAAAGATTGAAAACAACAGTATATTCAAAATCAAAGGAGAAAGTGCTTTGAAAAGGAGAGTTTTGGGGCTTATAGCTCAAGGAGAGGCCCAGGGTTTTATCAGTGAGCGCATTGTTTGAATTTGTACAGAGTGACTTATACAAGTGACTCGGGCCCAAAAAAAGGTTTTCTGTACAAGTGGGTTGGGTCTTACACTCTAACAGAGGCCCAAAGGGTGTAAAGAAAAAGAGTGGGGCTTATAACACGAGGGTAGGCCCAGATGACTTTTCGTTTAAAAATGGCGATCGCGCCGAGATTTTCTTTTAACGCAGAGGGACTTATACAATAAGTGAGGCCCACAATTGTTTTGGTTAAAAGGGGATTGGGTCTTACACTCTATTAGAGGCCCAAAGTGTTTTTGAATGGGTCTTATAGCTCAAGGAGAGGCCCAAGGTTATTTTTCAAAAGGGCGATGATCGTGCCGTTTATTTGAAAATGTACAGAGGGACTTATACAATGAATGAGGCCCAAAATATTTCTGTACAAGTGGGTTGGGTCTTACACTCTCTCAAGAGGCCCAAAGGGTTTTGAAAATGATTTATGAGGGTTGAATTAATCCAAAAACCCTAATTTGTTTTCAAAAATGTATTTAATTGAATAAAAATTCAATTAAATTGATCAAAATTTTTTAACATATGGAAAACAAATTGTGATCTTGGATTAATGCTTCAAAAATTAAGTATTGACCTACAAAATAATTAGAAAGCATTAAAAGTTGCAAAATCAATGTGGAAAAAATATTTAAAATGTCAAAAACAATTAAAATATTAATTCTTTGCAAAAATATCAATTATATGAAATAAATAATATTTTGGGATTTTTGGGAAAATAAAATATTTTAACATTTTTGTGAATTATTAAAAAAAGAATCAATTCAAAATCATTAAAACTCAGAGAGAAATTAATTTTTGAATCAATTAAATAAAAACCACAAAATTCAAATATTTGAATTTATGAAAAAGGCGCCAAGAACACAAGCAAGAACACGCGCGTTTTTCTGGGTTTGGCTGATTTGCATTTTCCATCCAATCTCACTGAATACGTAATCATATCATGCAATCCATATATCATTATGCTCGTCTCAACCTCACGATCATGTCTATAACACTTAATTTCATTTAAATTAAACATAAAACATGAAATCACGAAGAAACCTCAAGAACTCTAATTTCTGCATGAAGGCTAGGATTTTTGATACACGATTTAAACAATGCAATTAATTGAGGGAAAACATTCCATGCATGATTATGAACATATGGCCAAATTATTGTGCAAGGAAATATGCATAGATTGAGAGATGACTAAGTTTATGCTTACCTCTAGGCCGTGACAGCAAGTGCAATGTGATTTTTGATTTGGAGGTGTTACAGATGAGTTGTGATGATCTGAACAGCTTCCCTACACCCTATGGAGTGTGTTTGAATGCTTGGACTTAATTGAAATTGGCTAGAACTATTTGTGGCACCCCAGCTACAACTTGATTGAAAGTTTGAGCAACCAGCTGGTGATTTTGTGAAATTAGTGTTCCAGATGTTATGTGAGTGTTTGGATCACTTCTATATGATGTATGTGAGGTGTGTGAGTGATTGGTTTGATTGGAAAAGCTCTCAAACTCAAAACCCGATAGCTACCTTGCTAAAAAAGGTATTTTTGCCAAGAGAAAGAGATTTTGAGGAAAGCATCTGTTATATGGCTTTGGTGTACTCAAACTGATCACAATTGAGCTCTATTTATAGTAGAGCAAGTTTGTTTTGCAAGAAATAGTGAATGGCAACTGGTAAGTAGGTTTGGCCAATGTTGTCCAATGGAAATCCAAGTCTCCTCTAGCCATTGACTAGAGGTTAGGGCACAGAGCTTTGGTTCCCTTGGTCTTGGATAAGTCTTGACTGATTTCAGGTGAGAATAGCTCAGTCCATGCCACCTTGATGCTTCCATTAAATGCTTCAATCCAAATTTGGAGTCTTGTCCCTATTTTGGCCATTCTAGGTTCAACATGCTATTTCTTGTTCCATGAACTTTGGAGGCTTGGCTCAGTGATTGTCCCCTTTAGATTCAATCCTCAGAGGTGTCCAAGTGGATAGGAGCATTTGAATTTGGCTGATTTTGGCAAATCGAGCAAAATTGCAAATTCTGCCTTGCCTTTGACAGATTTCAGCAAGGCAACTTTCCAATGTCATATCTCATGACTCAAATGGAATTTGGCAATGTTCTTGGCCATTTTGGAAAGCACTTACATGATATAACAACTATTTGAACATATTTGGTTTTGATCTCTTTTGAATCCAAGTGAAAAATCCCTCTACATTTGGCAAAAAGTGAAGGCAGATTCTGACTTAGTGAAAATTTCACTAAGTGTTGGAAAAAGTGACATTTTCACTTTTCAGCCATTTTGATCACTCCATAACTCAAAATCCTTAATGAATTGGACTTAGGTCTAGTTTAAGTTTTTGTAGAGGGTAATGAGGGCTACAAATCAATCTTTGGATGAGAAAAAATGGCTTTGTGGTTTAGGAGTTATGATCCTTCAAAGTGGTACCTTTGTCACTTTATTTTTAACTTAGAAAATTTTCTAAGTTTTTATGGTTTCCCCTTTTACAAGTTATCCAATTTTTCTTGATTTTTCTTGATGAATGATGATTCAAATAATACATTAACATCATTTTAGGGTTAAAAATCCATTTTGGTGAAAAATCTGAAAAAGTCAAAGTTGACTTTTGTGCATAGTTGACTTTTTATCAGATGAATTCCAAACTGTGCAATTCTTCAGGAAATCATGTCCTTGACCTAAATCAAACTTGATGGACATGTTCCATGGGTGTCATAGGGTATATTGGGGCATGTCCTAGGGTTTGGGAGCATGTCCTGGTCAAAAGTCAAAGTTACAGTTGACTTTTCCATTAAAACCCTAATTGTTGTGCAGATGAAATTGAGACTTGTTGCTCAAGCTTCTTGGATTAATCCATTGTTCCAAATGGATCAATATAGTTCATTAGAGACCCTCAAACCATGTCTTGAGGTCTTGGTTCATGATTTGTTCCAAAAGTCAACTTAGGGGTGAATTAGGTCAAGAAACCCTAATTCCTGATTTTTGATGTATGCATCCCATGAGGCAAAATTGGCTTGAAGAATGGGTCCATGAAGTTCCATGGAGTACATTAGGTTGTGTTTTGGATCATTGGCTTGTGCCCAGATGAAATTTTTCATCTGGAGGCCCTGGTCGACCAAAACCCTAATTTGGTGATACTGACGATCTTGAGACTTTATCCACCTAAAAGGGAGCAACCTTGTGCTTAATCCTTGAAGTGGGAGTCCTTTTGATTCATTATGGATATTTGAGAGGTTAGACAAGTTGAAGATCATGTCATTCCTTGATTGATCCTTTGTCTAAGGCTCTGAGAGGGCTTGAAACCCTAATTTTGATTGTAGTGGATGCTCACCCATCTTTGGGGAGACTGATGAAGTATGATGGTTCATCCACATTGTGATGATGATTTGCACAATGATGGGAAATCTTAGTGGTCAAAATTTGGGGTATGACAATAAGATATATATATATCTCACATAAAAGGTTTGTCATACATCAAGTTATATATGCTCAAGCCAAAAGATATATATATATATATATATATATATATATATATATATATATATATATACATAATATACAAATAATCACTAACGGCCTCCCTAACTACTCGGTGTCACATATCAGAGCCGACCGACAAAAGAATGAAGACGCAAAGCTTCACAAAAATACCTCCAACAACTCTAATCTGCAATATCTCATAGAGCATTATAAAACAGCAGAAGGGTGAGAAAAACAACCATAATATAATTGCATACAATTATATATAACCCAAAATACACACATAAATACGTTTCTCACCACAACTCACGCCATAAATCATACATAAGGCAATAAAAGGAATAGTTCATATTTCCATCACCAACACATATCCATATATCAATTTTATCCACAAATCCACACATAATCAACCATTAATGATTTATGCAAATGCAAGAGACCGACACAAGACTCTATGCATATGCACATGCGGTACCGACTTCCATTGTTTCTCATCACTAGTTCACTCAGGAACTCTGCTGGAATCATCGCTCGTTACATCACTGTAACTCCCCGTCGGGCATACGATGTCCTCCACCGCTCACACCCCACACGGGCACACGGTGTTTATGGATCGCTCACACCCCACACGGGCACACGACCCGATTGCTCACACCCCACATGGGCACACGAAGTTATAGCGAATTCCCTCAGGAATCCAAACCGTTACTCAGGACGTCTCAATAATGCATATCATGATGCTTGGCATACAATGACCCATGACATTTAATATGCACACATAAATACATTCATTTACATCGACAAAATCACACTTTGCACTTATGCCCAAAATAATGCATTTACTTTCCATACGGCCACAAATCATCACAACCCCATCTAAACACATACATTTACATCATACAACAGCACCTTGCCTAATACACGTCGATTACGCACAATTATAACGACAAAAGTCGACAACCGACACTATTCCTAATTTTCCGACATAATTAAATCGACTAACAATTTCACAATCATCATAATTAGAAAGTACAGCTCAATAGCTACACAACGATACCAAGAATGTAAAAATCGGATAAACGGAACCCAAGTTACGAAAGAAAACGAAAAACGATATTTTGAAAAGTCCCATTTCACAATTGTCCTGTCCATACGCGTATTGCCCTGAGCCATACGCGTATGAGCAGAGACTCATTTTTCCCAAAGTTCACGTGTAAAAGTCTGTACGCGTAATGCCCAACCTCGTACGCGTATTGCCCTGAAATGTTACGCGTATCATACGCAAATGGGCAGATGGCCGAGCAAAATAGCATCCCATACGCGTATTGGCCCATAACTCGCCCTCCATACGCGTATTGCCAAGGTCCATATGCGTATGAACATGCCCCATACGCGTATGACCTGGAAAAACCAGAAAAATTTCTACAGAACGTGGTTCTGCGTTTTCTCACCCAAATCACTCCAATTTTCACCTACACCCAGAAATTACCAATACAATGCATAGCAACATGCATCTATCATGTACCAACATTAAGGAACACTAAAAACATGATTTCCAACACATTTAATTAATTTCTAATCAATTTTACCAAAAATGGGTTTTACTAAATATTTTCATTTCAATCCAACAAACATCACAAATACACATACATAATCGTACACAATCATACAATAATTGAGTTTCGTACCCTTACCCGATTAAACCGATTCTAGAAGTTGATTTCCTTGAATTTCCAAGCTTTTCTCACTTTTTCTCTTCTTCTTCTCTTTTCTCTCCTTTTTCTTTCTTTCCCCTTTCTTTCTTTCTATTTTTCTCTCTTCTATTTCAATTTTCTATTTTTACTTAATGAAAAATATCCTAAAATGACCAAAATACCCCCACACTCAAATATCTCGCAAACGATCCCAAAACCCGATAAAATATCACAACTTTGAAAAATAACATATTTTCAGATAAAAGTCAAAAATAAAATAAAATAATAATAAAATAATCAAACGACTCGATTAAATAAAACTCACACAAAAACTTGGTCGTTACAGTTTTCTCTTGATTAATTGATCGAAACACGTTTTGATTAGTTGATCTTCCCTTTTCCTCTCTTTAGGCTTCCTTTAGAGCTTTCTCTCTCGTTCCCCCCATGAAGTTGGAGTTTCGCGCTACGCCTTGCATCGGAGCACTGTACAAATTGACGCCGTTACGTTGTCCGTTTCTCTCCGCAAGAGCACTGTACAACATTGGAGCCGTTGCGCTGTCCGTTTCAATTTCCGCACTATACTTTGAGCGCTAGAGAAGGAATGAGGATGGTTGTCCTACCCTCATTCTGACTATTTATTGGGTAATGGCATTTGGCCATCTCTTTCGAGAATAGTCACCTCTATCCTCAAGGTGTAGCGTCGCTCTTTCTCGAGTCAGATTCATCCTTGATCACTTGTGCTCATCTCAATCTCTCCTTTTGACCAATCACCATCCTTCTTGGTTAAGATCATTATTCTTGCGCTAGTAATCTCTCTTTGTTTCTTTACTCCTTTATTCTTGTAGTCAATCATTGATTTTGACTCCCCTGAAGAATCTCAATCTCTTTTCTGCGGTTAATCACAGTCTGTCTGTTAAAACCGTAAGTCTCCTGGAGTTCGTAACCTTCTTCTGGTTCTTCTCCCTTTGTTGGTTAATCACTGTTTGTCAGTTAAAACACCAATATTTGCACTCCTTTTCTTCAGTTAACCACAGTCCATCTGTTAAAACACTGAGTTTCCTCTTGGGTTAATCACTTTCTCTCGGTTAATCACCCTTTTCTTCAATTAATCACAGTCCGTCTGTTAAAATACTGAACCCTTTTTTGAGTAAATCACCTCTTCTTGGTTAATCACTCATTCTTTTCGGTTAATCACAGTTTTTTGTTAAAACCGAACCCCCAAGCGGTTGGCGACCTCTTTTGGTTCAATACCCTTCTTCGTTGGTCAAGTGATGTTTGTTCAGTCAATACCAACACCCCTTTTGGGTTACGACCTTCGATCGGTCTTACCCCCGTTCTTCTGGTTTATCACACTTTTCCCTGTTAAAACCAATGATTCTCTATCCTCACAGACTATTTATCAGTTAACATACCGATATCCCCTCAGAGTCAAAAGCCTTTTCCTGGTTCAGCACTCTCTCTCCTTTGTTTTATCACAGTCCGTCTATTGACACCAACCTCCTTTCCCTGCCAGAGTCTTACTCTCTTTCGCCGGTTAACCACTGCCAGTCAGTTAATATATCGGGTTTCCCTTTCTTATTTGTTTTGAAACCATCCTTTGGTATGGATCCCCAGCCGGGTCGCTTACCCTCTCTTCCTAGTAGTTCTTTGATCTTTTCTCTCCCCAGCGGAGCCTTTTCTATTCATTTCGCTCTTACTTCCTTGGTTTCGACACCAGTTCTCTTTGTTATCCCCTGCGGAATTTCTTTCATTCTTGGTTCTAACACCATTCTTCTTTTTATTCTCTTATGCAATCTCTCTTACTGTGTGGTCTTCCCCAGTGGAGTCTTTCTTTCACTTTTGCTCCTGGTTTTGACACCACTTTTCTTGTTCCTTTCTTGTTTTGTTTTCCGTTCAGTTCCCCGAACTACGGAAGCTCTGATTCTGTATTCGTTCCAATGTCAGATACGTAGGTACGAGACGCGATGTCTTGGCGAGCACACTTCCACCCTTCTTTCCTTCTCCCTTTCTTTCGCTCCTTTCTGTCCCCTGGTTCCATGAACTATGACGCTTTGATTTCCTCATTGCGCTATGAGGGTACGTAGGCACGAGGGCCACAATCCTTCGCGAGCACCTTCTTTCTTTCTTTTCTTTTTCCCCTTTATCTTTCTCTCTACTCTTTCTTTTAGCTAGAAGCCTTTAGATAGATTACCCCTCCAAGCCTAGAAGCATGCGAAATGGTTCCCGTCGAGTACGACGAATGCGTTTGGTGCTAATACCTTCATTTCGCATAACCGACCCCCGTTCTCGTTTCTCTTCCCCTTGGGTTTTATCGATATTTTACCCTCCTTTGGGACTAAATAAAGTTTGGTGGCGACTCTGTTGTATCTCTGAGTGTGCGATTCACTCAGGTATAAACCAGCCATTTTCAACTGTATTTAAGAGTGACCAATTGGCTTTACCTAGTTCTAGACCTAGATGCCAGGGAAAACTCTAAGCAAATATACTAGTATATATACAGTTGATATATGACAAGTATTTAAAAGGATATGAAAGAAGGACTTATAGGTGAGCAAGCTTCCAGCAATACAGTTATATATATATATATATATGAAAGAAGGTAAATGAAAGTTGATAAAAACTTACAGGCGAGCAACCTTCCATTGTAACAGCTGTATGGTTAGTTGTTCAAGAAATTAAAGAAAGTTTTGATAACAACTATGGATTTGAACCTAAATCAAAAGGGAAGTTATTTTTGAAAAGATTGGGGCTTATGCTTAAAGAAAGGCCCAGATGAAGAAACAGTAATCGTACCGTTGTTTTATAAACTGTACTTAGGGCTTATACAATGACTGAGGCCCAAAAAAGGTTTTCTGTACAGAGGGATGGGTTTTGCAACTCAAAGAGAGGCACAAAGGTTTGAAAAAGAAAATAAATAGGACTTACAACACGAGGGTAGGCCCAGATGAAAATGTTTTGAAAAGCGACGATCGCGCCGGGATTTTGAAAACACAATGGGACTTATACAATGACTGAGGCCTAAATTATTTATTAACAAGAGATGGGGCTTACAACTCAAGGAGAGTCCCAAATGTTTTATTCGGAAACGGCGACGATCGCGTCATGGGTTTTTTTTGAAACCACAGAGGGACTTATATAATAACTGAGGCCCAAAATTATTTATGTACCAAGGGAATGGGTCTTACACTCTACTAGAGGTCCAAAGGTTTGAAAAGATTTGTTAGGGTGATAGTGATCAAAACCCTAATTTTTGGTTTTTTAATGTATTTTAATTGAATAAAAATTCAATTAAAATAATCAAACATGTGAAAAAGAGGTTGTAATCTTGGATTTATATTTGGAAAATCATGTTTCATTCATGGTATGATTTAAAAATCATTTGAATTTTGCAAAACCACGAGAAAGAAATATTTTTAATGTTTAAAAACATAATTCTTTACAAAAATACCAAATATATGAAATAAATAATATTTTTGTGAAATTTACATGGAATAAAATATTTTAATATTTTTGTGAATTTTCAAAAAAAGAATCAACCAAAAATAATTAAAATTGAGAGAGAAATTAATTTTTCAATTAATTAACAAAAAACATGAAAATAACAAAAATAGTGGAAATGGAAAAATGGCCTGGGTGGGGTTTGAACCCACGACCTTGGCAACAAACACCCATGCTCGCTACCCCTGGGGTGGTGATACATCCGTGTATCAAAACCACCCCATTAATTCATAAGGCATGCCTTGTTTCTAGGCCTGGGCAAGGCAAGGCAAGACAAGCTTTTGGACAAGTTACGTGAAGCCTCTAACTTTCTTGTTTCTCCATGGATTGGTACAAAATTTAGATGTATCTGACCTAGAATTTCATGAGGAATCTAATGGTGCCCTTGGAATTTTCAGAAAATGTTTCCTCCTCAAAATCCGATAGTGATTTCAAAATAGACCTAGTTTTGCATGTTCTATGCTATCTCATGGTACAGGCAAGAATTACATGGCAAATTGGTTTAAACAAAACATTTACAACATGTATGAGATGTTTATGATCAATGGACATCAAAGGAATGCATAACTCAAAGAGTTCAAGTAGTCATGCACTTACCTCTTGGAGCTTTTTGTGCTATCTGCCAAGTTCCTTGTGCCAGAAGTAATTTGATGCTTTGGACACTCTTAATTGATCCCTTAGAAGCTTTTAGAATGATTAGAACCAGATGGAATCCTCAGGAACAAGTTGTGGCACTTTCTTGCAAAAGGGGCAAAAGTGACCAATATGGCAACTCTCTCAAATGGTGTTCCAGATGAGGGGAACCATTTGGGAGAGTTTGAGGATGATATTTGGAGTGTGTTTGAGGCTTTGTTTGGTTTTGGAAGTGATTGAATCAAGACATGGCTTGAAAAATGCAGAAAAGTCCAATTTTGAGGTTTTGGAAGTGGACTTTGTAATTTTGGTGTTTCAGGTCACAAGTGATTGTTTGGACAACTTAAATACAACATATTAGAGGTGTTTGGATCATGAGCTATGGTGGAATTGATTTCTAACTCAAAAACTCAGAGTTACCTTGCTAAAAAGGCATTTTGGCCTAAAGAAAGAGATTTTGAGGAAAGCAAGTGTTGTAGTGCTTTAGTGTACTAAAACTGAGCATAAATGAGCTCTATTTATAGTAGAGCAAGTTTTTTTTGCGAGCAATAGTGAATGGCAGCTGCAGAAGGCCTTTGGCCAATGTTGAGCAAAAGGAATCTCAAGTCTCCTCTAGCCATTGACTTGAGGTTAGGGAACAGGCCTATGGTCCTATGATTCAGTACTGATCCTTGACTCATTCAGTTAGGAATGTGTCCGTCTATGCCACCTTGGTGTATCCATTAAATGCATTGAAACAAAATTGGAGTCTTGGCACCTTTTTATCCTTTTTAGGTTTGTTATAGCTAAGGTAGATTCTTGGACTTTGGAGGCTTGGGGATCAGATCATTCTCCTTTTGTTTTATCCTCAGATGTGTCCAAAATGATGACAAGGCTTGGAGTTGTTCAAAATTTCCAAATCGGGCAAAACAACAAAATCTGCCAAAATCAGCCTTGCCTAGGACAGTTGGAAATGGTGATTTTGAGGGTTCCATATCTCCCTGCTCAGGTTGAGTTATGGGAGGCTCTTGTGCTTTTTAGAAAGACCTCATATGATACAAAACATGTGTGATCATAGTTTGTTTTGAAACTATTTGGATTCAACTGAAAAAACCTCATGAACATTGATGTTCAAGGATGGTAACTTAGGCAGATTTTCACTAAGTGTTGGAAAAAGTGTTATTTTCATGTTTTTGTCATTTTGATCACTCCATAACATAAAATCCATAAAGAATTGGAGTCTGAGGTAGTTGAAGCTTTTGTAGAGTGTAGAAAGACCTACAAATCCAGCTTTGGATCACCCAAAATGGTTGCTTGGATCTCAAGTTATGGTCCTTGGAAGTTGGTACCAAAACCACTTTTATTCCATAACTTAGAAAAATTTTAGTTTCTCAAGGTTGCCCCTTTTGCAAGAAACCTCACTTTTCTTGATTTTTCTTGATGGATGATGATCAATATCATACATTAACATTGTTCTGGACTTAGGGAATCATATTTGTGAAAAATTCCAAAAAGTCAAACTTGATTTTGTGCACAGTTGACTTTTTATCGGATAAAATCCAAACTGTGCGATCCTTTGTGAAATCAAGTCCTTGACCTAAATCAAACATAATGGATGGATTCCATAGGTGTTATAGGGTATATTGAATCATGTCCCAAGGTTTAGGAATATGTCTAGGTCAACAATCAAAGGTACAGTTGACTTTTTTCTTTAAACCCTAATTGTGGTCCCGATGAAATTGAAACTTGTGAATCAAGCTTCTTGAATTAATCCATGGTTGTAAATGGATCAATGTGGTGTATTTGAGGCCCTCAAATCATGTCTTGAGTTATTGGCTCATGCTTTGCTCCAAGAGTCAACTTAGGGGTGAATTAGGTCAAGAAACCCTAATTCCTGATTTTTTATGAATGCATCCCCTGGGGCTAAATTGACTTGATGATTGGGTCCATGAGGTCCCTTTGAGTATCTTGGGTTGTGCTTTGAAGCCTTGGCTTGATCGCGACTTTATGAGCCTAGCAGGGTTACTAACTACAAGCGCACAGTCTAATCGCGTAGTTTTAAAAGATATCGAACCCACAAGGATTGATAATCAAACTAGTGTTATCGAGGTGTTACTATGTTTAGCTAAGGCTGATGATTTTATAGGTTAAGGTGCAAACGGGAAACTAAAAGTAAACTAGAATTTAGATTCAAATAAAATATAACGGAATATCGGTACGTAACTCGTCTACCATCGGGGATTCAACAAATCGTCGGCGTATAAATAAGTCAAAGTATTTTTCAGTAGAAAATATTAATTTAAAAGTCTTTACCTCACACTCTCGTGTTTATTGACTCTAACTATACTCCTTAATCAGAACGGTTGCTCTCGCTAAACCATTTGAATTTAAAAATATTTTTTGAAAACTAACAAGTCCTAATTGATTTTAAAGTGCTCTCGCTGTGTTTAAAATCAATGTCCAATTTCAGCTATTCGGTTAAAATCTCAAACTCTCGTTGTATTGATCGTAACCTTCGTTACCTTTTTACTCTCGTAATAAAAGTTCATTTAATTTAAGAAATTGAAACCAGAAAAATAAGTTGTGTACAGTTAAGCTGAGACTTATCAAATCCCTTTTCGGTCGACTTAATTACATACCGATATAAACGGTTTAGCCGGACATTTTAACTAGTACAGACATACAGAAACAAAAACAGTAAAACATTAATTCAAGCATGGTATTTAAAATTAAAGGCACTTCTATTAATTAAATAAAAACCTGGAAAACAATTGAATCTTGAAGTTTAACAATCCTCCACAAGTCGGTAGGATTTGCTTGCTCGAACAATGAAAACGAAAACAAATAAAAATCTAACTAAAGTGCAATAGCTCCCCAGTGTAGGAAACTATTGCTATTTGGGTGCTAGGTGTCATACCCAAAATTTTGACCACTAAGATTTCCTATCATTGTGCAAATCATCATCACAATATGGATGAACCATCATGCCTCACCAAATGCCTTAAGGATTGTTGAGCATTCACTACAATCAAAATTAGGGTTTTAAGCCCTCTCAGAGCCTTAGACAAAGGATCAATCAAGGAATGACATGATCTTCAACTTGTCTAACCTCTCAAACATCCACAATGGATCAAAAAGGACTCCCACTTCAAGGATTAAGCACAAGGCTGCTCCCTTCTAGGTGGATCAAGTCTCAAGATCGCCAGTATCACCAAATTAGGGTTTTGGTCGACCAGGGCCTCCAGATGAAAATTTTCATCTGGGCACAAGCCAAAGATCCAAAACACAACCTAATGTACTCCATGGAACCTCATGGACCCATTCATCAAGTCAATTTTGCCTCAGGGGATGCATTCATCAAAAATTAGGAATTAGGGTTTCTTGACCTAATTCACCCCTAAGTTGACTTTTGGGACAAATCAAGAGCCAAGACCTCAAGACATGATTTGAGGGTCTCTAATGAACTATATTGATCCATTTGGAACAATGGATTAATCCAAGAAGCTTGAGCAACAAGTCTCAATTTCATCTGCACAACAATTAGGGTTTTAATGGAAAAGTCAACTGTAACTTTGACTTTTGACCAGGACATGCTCCCAAACCCTAGGACATGCCTCAATATACCCTATGACACCCATGGAACATGTCCATCAAGTTTGATTTAGGTCAAGGACATGATTTCATGAAGAATTGCACAGTTTGGAATTCATCTGATAAAAAGTCAACTGTGCACAAAAGTCAACTTTGACTTTTGGAGATTTTTCACCAAAATGGATTTTTAACCCTAAAATGATGTTAATGTATGATTTGAATCATCATTCATCAAGAAAAATCAAAGAATGTTGGATAACTTGTAAAAGGGGTAACCATAAAACTTAGAAATTTTTCTAAGTTATGGAAAAAGTACCACTAATACACTAACTTTGGAGGATCATAACTCCTAAACCACATGGCCATTTTTTCTCATCCAAAGATGGATTTGTAGCCCTCATTACCCTCTACAAAAACTTCAACTAGACCTAAGTCCAATTCATTAAGGATTTTGAGTTATGGAGTGATCAAAATCAAGAAATCACACTTTGTTCCAACACTTAGTGAAAATTTCACTAAGTCAGATTTTGCTTCACTTTTTGCCAAATGTAGAGGGATTTTTCACTTGGAATCAAAAGAGATCAAAACCAAACTTGTTCAAACAGTTGTTGTATCATGTAAGGGCTTTCCAAAATGGCCAAGAACATTGCCAAATTCAACTTACCCCATGAGATATGACATTGTCAAGTTGCCTTGCTGAAATCTGTCAAAGGCAAGGCAGATTTTGCATTTTGGCTCGATTTGCCAAAATCAGCCAAATTCAAATGCTCTTATCTACTTGGACACCTCAGAGGATTGAATCTAAATGGGATAATCACTGAGCCAAGCCTCCAAAGTCCATGGAACAAGAAATAGCATGTTGAACCTAGAATTACCAAAATAGGGACAAAACTCCACATTTGGATTGGAGCATTCAATGGAAGCATCAAGGTGGCATGGACTGAGCCATTCTCATCTGAAATCAGTCAAGACTTACCCAAGACCAAGGGAACCAAAGCTCTGTGCCCTAACCTCTAGTCAATGGCTAGAGGAAACTTGCATTTCCATTGGACAACATTGGCCAAACCTACTTACCAGCTGCCATTCACTATTCCTTGCAAAACAAACTTACTCTACTATAAATAGAGCTCAATTGTGATCAGTTTGAGTACACCAAAGCCATCAAACAGATGCTTTCCTCAAAATCTCTTCTTTCACTCCAATTTTGCCTTCTAAGGCAAGTCACTATCGGGTTTTGAGTTTGAGAGCAATTCCAATCAAACCAATCACTCACACACCTCACATACATCACATATGAGCTGATCAAACACTTAGATCACTTCTGAAACACCAATTTCACAAAATCACCAGCTGGTTGCTCAAATGTTCAATCAAGTTGCAGCTGAGGTACCACAAATTGATCCAGCCAATTTCAATCAAGTCCAAGCATTCAAACACACTCCATAGGGTGTAGGGAAGCTGTTCAGATCATCACCACTCATCTGTAACACCTCCAAATCAAAAATCACATTGCACTTGCTGTCACGGCTTAGAGGTCAATACTTAATTTTTGAAGCATTAATCCAAAATCACAATTTGTTTTTCACATGTTAAACAATTTTGATCATTTTAATTGAATTTTTATTCAATTAAATACATTTTTGAAAACAAATTAGGGTTTTTGGATTAATTCAACCCTCATAAATCATTTTCAAAAACACTTTGGGCCTCTAATAGAGTGTAAGACCCAATCCTTTCTTCACCAAAACATTTTGGGCCTCAGTGTATTGTATAAGTCCCGATACCGTCAAAAACAAACGGCGCAATCGTCGCCTTTTAAGAAAAAATCAACTGGGCCTCTCCTGGAGCTATAAGACCCATTCAAAACATTTTGGGCCTCTAATAGAGTGTAAGACCCAACCCCCTTTTAACCAAAAATCATTTGGGCCTCACTTATTGTATAAGTCCCTCTGCGTTAAAAGAAAATCTCGGTGCGATCGCCATTTCAAACGGAAAAATCATCTGGGCCTACCCTCGTGTTATAAGCCTCACTCTTTTCCTAAAAACTCACTTGGGCCTCTTGAGAGAGTGTAAGACTCATCCCTTTGTACAGAAAACATTTTGGGCCTCGGTCACTTGTCTAAGTCCCTCTGTACAAATGCAAACAGTGCGCTCACTGATAAAACCCTGGGCCTCTCATTGAGCTGTAAGCCCCAAATATTTCTTTTCAAAGCACTTCCTCCTTCGATTTTGAATATACTGTTGTTTTCAATCTTTCTTTGTTGAACAACTAACCAAACAGCATGGAAGCTCTACAACCGAGTAAGTGGTTATTGCTTTCATTTACCGCTTTCATATACATATAACTGTATTGTGGGTCTGTTTCACTGTAAGTCTTCTTTTATAAACTCATATCAACTGTGTAATAATAGTATAGATATTTCGAGTTTCCCCGGCAACTACGTCTAGAACTAGGTGACGCCGTTTCGTTTATTCGTAGAAATAGACAACTAGATCCCCAATAGGACACCAGATACAGTCTTCTCTTCGGCTGTCCTCATTAGGAATTGTCAAGAAACTCTACTCCAAGAGATGAATGTATTCTCCGTGAAATGGCATCTTTGAGTTTCTTCCAAATTCTCGAATTTTCCTGACTTTGATCTATTCTCGGTGAATAGCATTGCCTTGAATTTCTCGGGGTTTGGGGACCCACGGGCTTCTTAAAAGCATCGGCCTCCTCTTGGGCATCGTACAAGGACCCATAGGCTTCCTAAAAGCAACCCCGCCTCCTCTTGGGCTTAGTACAAGGACCCTACGGCTTCTTAGAAGTATTCACAACCTCCTCTTAGGCTTCGTATAATGATCTCTTCCTCCGGGAATGATAGCCTCATCTTGGGCTTCGTACAAGGACCCGTCGGCTTCTTAAAAGTTTCCAGCCTCCTCTTGGGCTTCGTACAAATTGTCCCGACGACCTCCTAAAGGTATAGGAACAGAACTTAGTCATCTTCATAGAACAGTCCTTTCATAGAGTCTACTACTGTTTCTCAAAGCATGGTACAAAAGATGAAACTCTAGGCTTGGACAGTCTAACTTCCTTGAGTCTCAAAGACATTCTCAAGTGACCCCTTCGTTAAATAGGAAGGAAACCCGCAGACTCAGATAGTCTCAATATCCTTTGGATTTCCCGTTTCCTTAAAGAACAGGAATAACCCGGATCCTTGAATCAAATCCCTGAGTACAGTGTTGCTCATATAAGAATTGGTTTTCTCTTTCAAAATCAGTATACCAGACCTGTCGCCATAGCCTCCTCTTAGGCTTTGTATAATGACCCTTCTCCAGTAAAGTTAGCCTCCTCTTGGGCTTTATACAATGATTCTCCCCAGCGGAGTCGAACAACGTTCGGCCTCTCTCTCGGGCTTTGTACGAGACACCCTTGCTAAGTCAATTACCCCTTTCGCCTCCATCTCGGGATTTATACGAGATACAAAAAGGTTCTTATTGAGCCAAATAAATAATAGCCTCCATCTCGGGCTTTATACGAGATACCAAAAGAGTCCCTCGTTGAGTCAAAAACCTTTTAGCCTCTCTCTAGGGCTTTGTACGAGACACATAATAGCCTCCTCTTAGGCTTTGTATAAGAAAACCACTGGTTAATCCAATTAACCTTTTAGCATCAAAACTGTGCCTCGTTCACAGTACACAAACATCAACAACTCCTTCCTCTTCATCTAATCGCTGTAAGCGGCAAGCCTCTGGATCATCTACATTCATGCCACTGTCCCTCTTTTAGCATGAGAAATTCCTAAGGAAAGATAGCATTGCTCTATACTGAGTTAAAGTCTTCTCCTTTAGGTTAAAACCCCCTATAAAGATAATTATGGCATTACTAGGATTCACACATCCCGGTTAAAGTAATTCTCCTTTATAAAACAGTTGTGACATACAACCCCCTCTTTAGAGATGACAAATTCTCTGTAAAGTTGGGACCTTCAGCTTCACATCTTGGGCTTTGAACAAGATACAAATAGACTTTTCAGCTTCATATCTTGGGCTCTGATCAAGATACAAATCACCTTTGGCTTCACGTCTTGGGCTTTGAACAAGACACCAAAACACCCATTTCCTCCCATAGAATACGAGGAACTACGAACGCTCTGATTTCCCTGTTTCGGTAAACGGGAATACGTAGGCATAAGATCGAAAGAAAAGATCTTAGCGAGCACACTAAACAAAAACCCAAAAACCCAAAATCCCATATCAAAAGCAGTAATTCAAAAGCATCAGTCCTAACATCCTAATCCTTGTTCCCCGCCAGAAACCTGTCATTCTATTAAATAGCACAAGAAAGGCCCCCCCCCCCCCACATTCATAGCATTCGTAACTTAACAAACCGCTGTTTAAACTCAGTATGCAAAGCAGGGTTAATTGGAGACATCTATTTCCCTTCCTTCATCAGCTTTAATAGGATAAAAAATGAATTGACCTGTAGTTTTAAGCTCAACTGCAGAGAGCGACCAGTGCTTAAGAACCGCGTCCAAAATCGCTCGCTACAGAAAAATGGCGCCCACCGTGGGGCCCTTCAAAGTTAGGTCTAGGCACGGTATTCATTTTCTTCACTTGTGTGAATACCACAGATTGGGGCTTCCGTCGGGGAACCCATTTTCTGTCAGGAACTTAGGATACTTAGCTTCATAGGTCTAGGATGATTAGGACAAATATATATACTGCTTTTCCTAATTGCTATACATGTTTATTTTTCTGCTAATGGGAATGCGGGTGATGCCGTATGTGGAAAGAATGAGTATACACCTAAGATAAGTGATGGCGAAGGGGTCGACCATCAACCTCAGTGGAGGCTGACCAACGCAACCCATTCTCTCACCTAGACAATGAGCCGGTTGTTAAGTCTGAGAAGCTGAGGAGCCAAACCCTTTCGTAGTGCGGAAACTATCGGAAATAGTTGTTACGCGATACTACCCTCATTTGAGGCTGGTGATCTATTCTCGGTGAATGGCACTTACTCTAAGATTGCACTACAACTCGCTGGCGATCCGCTTGATGTTTTGCTTTCCTGGGAGGAGCTGATGATAATGAGTACAGGTACAAAAATCACCTTAGTATAAACCTTTGAGGATGGGTAGAGCCTTGACTTCATGACAACGACCCTTTGACCCCATGTTTTTTCTATGTTTTTGTGTGCTGCATTCATACATTCATTTAAAAAACATTAAAACATTCAAAAATTCTTCTCTTCTAGTCTCTCTATTTTTTTCAAAATAAACTAAGACTGTGATTGCAAATATCAGAGAAAAGGATTGCACTAATGGATTTCGGTAGAAGGAGAACTCATAGTTACACCTTCAAGGTTCCAAAGTTAGAGGATTTGAGAAGGTTAGCGAGGATGATCACTAACCCTGAGGCTTTTAGAGCCAAGTACGGAGGTTTGCTACCACTATTAAGAGTCCATGTGATTGAGGGAATCATGGATTCGCTCATTCAGTTTTATGATCCAGTTTATCACTGTTTCACATTCCCGGATTACCAGCTCGCACCAACGCTGGAGGAGTATTCTCACCTGATCGATCTACACATTATAGATCGAGCTCCATTTTCTGGACTGGAAGAAATTCCAAAGAATCAGACTATTGTAAGAGAAATTCATTTGGACGAGTCTGAAGTTAGGACTCACCTAACCACTAAGGGTGGCATCCAAGGTTTGCCAGCCCAGTTCTTGACAAAGAAGGCCCTGTATTTTGCCAGTATAGGAAACGTGACTGCTTTTGAAAGCATCTTTGTCTTGCTCACCTACGGGTTATTTTTGTTTCCCAACATCAATAACTTCGTCGATATTAACTCCATTAAGGTTTTTCTTATTGGAAACCCTGTACTGACTTTGCTCGCAGATGCGTATCATTCTGTACACTTGGGGAATTTGTACAGCGGAGCGGAGATCACATGTTGTGTACCTTTGCTTTACAAATGGTTTATCTCTCACTTGCCCAAGTCTGCTGCATTTTGGGATTGCAAGAGTGCCTTACGTTGGTCGCAAAAGATCATGTCTCTTACCAACTCTGATATAGATTGGTGTAATAGGATTTATGAGGGAATCAAGATCATTGACCGTTGTGGAAACTTCCCCAACATACCCCTTATAGGAACTAAAGGAGGAATCAACTACCATCCGGTATTGGTTCGCCGTCAATTTGGATACCTGATGAGGCACATCCCACTGGGTGTTCATCTGGAAGGTCTTTTCTTCAAAGAAGGAGAAAACGACAGAGCACTAAAGATGGAAATAGTGCACGCTTGGAAGCACGTTCTTGAGAAAGGACGAGAGTCTCTGGGAAAATCGGACTGTGTCTCGGTGGAGCCTTATCTCCATTGGGTACAAACTAGAGCTCTCAAGCTGAAGATGCCTTATCCTCGTTATGGAATTCTTCCGCCGAGGGAATCTGTCATGTACTTCATGACGGAAACTGAAAAGCTTCAGGTTACTCTCAACAAAATTCAGAAGGAGAGAAGGTCTTGGAAGAACAAGTACCGCACCCTCAACATAGAGTGCATCAAAATACAACAATTACTGAAAGAAAAAGATGCTCTGATTGAAATTTTGGAGAAACATGCTGTGGATAATCAAGATGACCAAAGGAATTTGCTCGCTCCTTTCACTTAGCAAAGGAATGACAACCCGACAACGGCCCAAGAGCCCCGGTCAAAGAAAAGGAAGATACCAGAATCAGCACCTGATTTCTCTTCAGAGAGGACTCAGGACCCATTAGTTTAGGTTTCTGTTTCTGCACTTTGTAATCTACTGTATTTCCATTTCTGTAATCCTTTTGAATTTCAATAAAAAGGGGTTTCCCCACCGTTTGATATTTGCAATCTAATTGTCGAAGTTTATTTTGATTAAACCTTAAATAATTAATATAATCATTGCATTCATCATTCTCACATCGCGTATTCTTCTCCCCTGCGAATCTCATATTTGTGTCTCGATTCTAGAGTCAAACTAAATCATTCGTATAATACTCGGGCCAATCGTCAGAAAAGGATGGATGATCTTGAGGAAGAAAACAGTGAGTTGAAAGAAGAGATCGACGCTCTAAGAGAGGATATGAGAAAGCTTCGTAACGACATGCAAGCCATGGCAGAAGCTCAGCTACAAAGAACTGTGATCTCAGAGATCACCTCAATGCCCGTAGTGGAGAGGTATGATCCTAGGTATCAGACACCGAAAGATCGTCCTTGGGGCATGCCTGTTAACTATATCCTGGAAGGATATGTTCCGCCGATCACTGAAGATCAGGGAATCACTACAGAAGCCGCTGGGCCTGAAGGTTACAAACTTCGGGAAAGCGAAGATGCCAGGGGCATGTTGAAGACTCCTGAAGGTTACAAACTTCGGGAAACGCCAAGACTCACTGCCGTAGTCACGGTACCACCCCCTGTGGTGCACACTGTCCTGGAAGGACAGATTCCACTGACACCTTCTGGTAAGAAGGAAACTATGTTTGACAGAATGGATGAATTCCAGGAACAATTCTTGGAAATGCAGAAGGAACTGCAGGCCATTCGCGGTTAGGATTTATTTGGAAAGGACGCCGCAGATCTCTGCTTGGTCCCAAATGTGAAAGTCCCGCACAAGTTCCAAGTGCCCGACTTTGAAAAATATAAGGGTAACTCTTGCCCTCAAAGCCATCTGGTGATGTACGCTCGGCGGATGTCAGCCCAAACAGAGAATCAGGACCTACTGATTCACGACTTTCAGGATAGTTTAACCAGTGCCGCACTCAAATGGTACATGGGTTTAAACCGTGCTACGATTAGCACATTCAGAGATCTTGGTACCGCCTTCGTCCAACAATACAAATACAATTTAGACATGGCACCCGACAGAGATCAACTCAGATCGATGTCGCAAAAGGACAAGGAAACCTTTAAGGAATATGCTCAAAGGTGGCGTGAAATTGCCGCTCAAATTTGTCCACCTCTTGAGGAAAAAGAGATGACAAAGATCTTCTTAAAAATCTTAAGCTCATTTTACTATGACTGAATGGTTGCCAGTGCACCCAGTGATTTCACCGAAATGGTCGCCATGGGTGTACGTCTTGAGGAAGCCGTCCGAGAAGGACGTTTGGTAAAAGACACTGGATCGACGAGCGGTACTAAAAAATACGGTAGTGCTCTCCCTAAGAAAAAAGAGCAAGATATTGGGAATATCTCTCTCGGAAAGCAAAGACGACGTTATCAACCGGTAGCAGCTGTGACTCCTGCTATCAACCCTACATCTATTCCTACTATCAACCTCAGGTTGCGCAGAGCCAACCTGACCAGCAAAGGACACAACAGCCTCTTCAGCAGGCTCGTCCTCCATATAACAACAACCGTACAACACTACCGCTAGGATTTGATCCTATACCCGTGACGTACGCAGAACTGTTTCCATTACTACTGGCTAAGGGGCACATTCAGACTAAATCTCCTCTTACAGTACCAGAAAATCTGCCTTTTTGCTTTAAGGTGGATCAGACACGCCCTTATCATCAAGGAGGTTCAGGGCATAACATAGAGACTTGTCTCAATTTCAAGTCCGACGTGCAAAAACTTGTTAGGAGCGGGGTCTTATCCTTCAAGGATACAAATCCTAATGTTCTCACGAACCCGCTGCCTCAACACGAGAAGGCTGTAGTCAATCTGATTGAGAGAATCTAACGATGTCTATCAAATTCACGATGTACTCTTGTTGAAAACTAATTTGGTCAAGATGCATTGTAGACAGAGTGGATATGGCCATGTACCACCTCATAACTATCACCAGTGTGATATCTGCTCTAAAGATAATCAAGGATGTTCTGTGGTGCAAGCAACTCTACAGGAACAGATGGATCTCGGATGGATCCAAGAGCACCGAGTTCGTGGAGTTAACATGGTTTACACGAATTCTAACGTCATTCAGAACCACGATATCCGTGCAATGAATGTCAACTTGGTGGCGATGCATTTAAGGCAAAGCCAGTATCATAATCTGTCGCGGCACGATTACCGTTCCTGTCTGACTTGCTCGGTAAACAAACAGGGATGCTCTTTCATACAAGAGGCCCTCCATCGTCAGATGGATCTTGGATGGATCCAAGACTACCATGATAGGAACCCTTATCAGATCAGCATGGGTCAGATCTTCGATATTCGCGTGATGAATACTAACCTGGTAGAGTTGCATGCTGAGCAGGTCCGACTCGGATTCTTAATATCACATAACTATCAAAGTTGTAAAGCGGATTGCAAAAATGATCAAGGTTGTACCCTTGTCCAGGAGGCACTTCAGCACTTGTTAAATCATTGGTGGATGCCAATTTATATGGATGAATATACTCAGTAGATTAGTATCAGTAATAGGAATCCTACTCGACGTCAAAGTCAGGATGTCCGATCAGTGGAAGCTAACCTAGTGAGGTTACATTATATTCAAAGTGGGCGTGTCCAGGTGCCCCCACACAACTATGACAGTTGCGGCGTCTGTTCGGAAAGTAACCAAGGGTGTTACCTGGTGAGAGCAGCTCTGCAGGATCAGGTGGATCGTGGAGAAATTCGCCCATATCCGAGTTCTGGACCCATCAACTAGACGCCGAACTACCTTGCCGAGCAAGTTGAGGATGTTGTCACGATCTCTGGTCATCACAGGACCAGGGATGTTTTCGCTATTATTCCTCTACTTGCCGAAGCTAAAGTTCCCAACCGGGAACGGATCGAGATCACTTATGATGGTCAGAAAAATTAGAAGGCTCCTGTAGTCATCTATCTACCAGGACCATTACCGTATGAATCAACTAAGGCGATCCCTTACAAATACGGTGCAACAACAATTGAGAATGGAAAGGAAATTCCATTACCCTCCGTCGTGAATATTGCAGACATCAGTCGTGTAACACGGAGCGGTCGAATCTTCAACCGAGGAGTTGGAGAACTTAACAAAGAAAAGGAACTTCAGACAGAAGCTCTCGATCCCCCAGTCGGTCAGTCCAGTAATCCCGACCTTTCAAAGAACGATGATGAGACGCTGAAGCTCATCCAAAGGAGTGAGTACAACATTGTTGATCAGCTATTACAAACTACTTCAAAGATCTCGGTGTTATCACTGTTACTCAGTTCAGAAGCCCACAGGGAGGCTCTACAGAAAGTCTTGGAGCAAGCCTTTGTGGAACAGAATGTAACAATCAGACAGTTCGATAGCATTGTCTCTAACATCACTTCCTGCAACAATTTGGGATTTAGTGATGAAGAATTACCTGAAGAGGGTCGTCGTCATAACATGGCGCTCAATATCACAGTTAATTGCCAAGACGATGCTTTAGCCAGCGTACTGGTAGACACAGGGTCAGCCCTGAATGTCATGCCGAAGTCCACTTTGATGCAATTATCATTCAAGGACCTCCGATGAGGTTTAGCGAGGTCGTCATCAAAGCGTTCGATGGATCCAGAAAAATAGTTGTTGGCGAAGTTGATCTTCCCATAACTGTCGGTCCTCACACTTTCCAAGTCACTTTCCAGGTCATGGATATCCGGGCAACATACAGTTGTTTATTAGGAAGACCTTGGATACATCAGGCTGGAGCGGTCACTTCGACCCTCCACCAAAAGCTAAAGTTCGTCAAGAACGATCAACTTGTCACGGTTTGTGGGGAACAAGCCTTGCTCGTGAGTAACTTTTCATCATCTGCTGATATAGAACCCGAGGAGGTTATTGGGACTCAGTTCCAAGCATTTTCGGTGAGCAAGGGCAATCATTTCAAAGGAGGAACCTCGATTTCCTCATACAAAGATGCTATCAAAGCGGTCGAGAGTATCGATACAACAGGATGGGGACAGCTTGTCATTCCTATTGACAATAAAACAAAGAAGGGTCTTGATTTTTCTACAACCTGTACCCAGACAGCCGCCAGCGATGAAAGTCTTCATCCCCTTCAAAATCTCTTCCACAGTGGAGGTTTCCTTCACCCAGTGTCTCAAGCAGTTCATGCTATCAATGAGGAAGATCCCTCTGACCCAGATGAAGAGTGGAAGTCCTACCTTAACAAGGACGGTTATATGTCTCAGGAAGAGGTGCCTACGCCTCTTTGCTTTCCTACAGAGAGTCCGAGATTTATACCACGGTCAGACGTCGAAATGATCTACGGGGATTTTGATCCGGAAGGATTCCATGCTCTGCCAAATTCATTAGAGGAAGACACTCTGATGAAAGACAATTTTGACTACAACTACTATGGCCCAATGGATGGTCTGCCAATGTGGAAACCTTACCCAGGAAACTTGGGGCAAGAAAGTCAGCCGAGTAATGAAGCTCAGCTGACCGTCATTGAACAGAATACATGTGTCCCCACCATGTCATGGGAGCAACCCTCAGGTCATTCAGAAACTACTCAACAGGAAGATGAATTCGCAACGTTTGCAGGACTTGAATTCATCAACTATGCTTTTCCCGAGGTCAACGTCATTGAGAGAGATGACTCCTCCAGTTCCAAAGAAGTTTGGGACACTCTGGGAGAACCAAGTGGAAAATTCGACTATATGGTCAAGTACACCGCTCCCGAAAGCTCTTGTATCAGGCTCGAAGACATCCAGCCTACTGGATGGGGAGATACAGCTGAGAGCACAAATGCTATGCAAAATGGAACTGAGGAATTCTCCTACGACAATTCTGCCTGGGAGACAGATTCCAATGATCCTGCTCCACCAGAAATTAGCGTTATTTCTGAAGACAAATCAAGGAAGGTGCCAGACTTTGTGATTCACCGAGGAGTTTGCCGCCAATGGGTTGCCTTCGAGGTTTCGAAGGTCGTTCATCAGTCAAAGTAATTGCCATCTTTAACCTTTCACCCTGCCCCGGTGAAACGGATGTTTTGATAGGGCTCGCTTTCTGTAAATTTCCCTCTTCGCTTTGCCCAAAGCGACAAAGTTTTGTTTTATAGGGCTGTAGTTTCAAGATTCGACTTGTTCATTAATAAAATAACGTCGTTCTGTAATTTCCGCATTAATTGCTGTTTTCTCTTTTTGCTTTTTCAAAGAAAATGGTAATCCTAAAAAACAAAACAATAAAAACAAGCAGTAAAACAAATACATTGCACACACTTGCATTTTTCTCTATCTCTTCTAAACACGAATCATCACGTCATGCAGATTGCTTGTTTTACACCCCGTTGAAACATTCGATCCGATGCCTTCTCCCAACTTTGAGTTCCCGGTATTCGAGGCTGAAGAAAAAAATGACGACGAAATTCCAGAAGAGATCTCCCGATTACTCAAACAAGAGGAAAGGTCCATTGAACCTCACAAAGAACCGTTGGAAACGGTAAACTTGGGTTCAGAGCAAGAGAGAAAAGAAATCGGGATCGGGCACTGCTCAGTCCAACTGCCGGAGAGAGTTTGATAAAGCTTCTCAGAGAATTTCCCGATGTATTCGCTTGGTCTTATCAGGATATGCCAGGGTTGGATACCAGCATCGTGGAACATCACTTACCGTTAAGATCGGAATGTCCGCCAGTAAAGCAAAGGTTGAGACGCACTCACCCGGACATGGCCATCAAAATCAAAGAGGAGGTACAGAAATAGATTGACGCGGGTTTCCTCGCTACAGCTGAATATCCTCAATGGTTAGCCAACATCGTACCCGTTCCCAAAAAGGACGGAAAGGTCAGAATGTGTGTTGATTACAGATATCTGAACAAGGCAAGTCCAAAGGACGACTTTCCTTTACCACACATTGACATGTTGGTTGACAGCACAGCAAAGTTCAAAGTATTCTCCTTCATGGATGGATTCTCGGGCTATAACCAGATCAAAATGGCGCCGAAAGACATGGAGAAAACTTCGTTCATTACCCCCTGGGGTACCTTCTGTTACAAGGTAATTCCGTTCGGTTTGAAGAACGCCGGGGCAACCTATCAGAGGGCCATGACTACTCTGTTTCATGACATGATACATGAAGAAATCAAAGTGTATGTCGATGATATGATTGCAAAATCTAAAACAGAGGAGGAGCATGTGACACACCTGTCAAAACTATTCGAGCGGTTGAGAAAGTACAAACTCCGCTTGAATCCCAATAAGTGCACCTTCGGTGTCCGTTCAGGGAAACTACTAGGGTTCATCGTCAGCCAGAAAGGAATTGAGGTTGATCCTGACAAGGTCAAGGCGATTCAAGAAATGCCTTCTCCGAAAACTGAAAAACAAGTCAGAGGATTCCTAGGACGTTTAAACTACATCTCCAGATTCATATTCCCCATGACTGCCACTTGTGCGCCGATCTTCAAATTACTGAAAAAGAACTAGGATTGCGTTTGGTCAGAAGATTGCCAAACCACCTTCGACAGTATTAAGGAATATCTGTTGAATCCGCCGATTCTATCACCTCTAGTGGAAGGAATACCACTGATCATTTACCTCACAGTCCTAGAGGACTCAATGGGGTGTGTACTTGGCCAACAAGACGAAACCAAACGAAAAGAGTCTGCCATCTACTATCTAAGCAAGAAATTCACCGACTGTGAAACTCGGTACACGATGCTCGAGAAAACTTGCTGTGCTTTGGCTTGGGCAGCCAAATGTCTTCGCCAATACATGATTCGTCACACTACTTGGTTAATCTCCGAAATGGATCCAATCAAGTATGTTTTCGAAAAACCTGCTCTTACGGGAAGGATTGCCCGTTGGCAGATGCTGTTATCAGAATATGGCATAGAGTACCACGCTCAGAAAGCCGTTAAGGGAAGTGTTTTAGCCGATCATTTGGCTCATCAACCGATTGACGATCAAGAATCAATCGGGTTTGACTTCCCAGGCGAAGATGTCATGTATCTAAAAATGAAAGACTGTGATGAGCCACTACCCAGTGAAGGGCCAGAACCAGGTTCCCAATGGGGACTTATCTTTGACGGAGCAGTTAATCAATATGGAAACGGAATTGGGGCAATCATTGTTACCCCTCAGGGCACCCACATTCCTTTCACTGCTAGACTTACGTTCAAATGTACGAACAATGAGGCCGAATACGAAGCTTGTATTATGGGTCTCGAAGAAGCAATTGATTTAAGGATCAAAAACTTGGACGTATATGGCGACTCAGCTTTGGTTATCAATCAGATAAAAGGAGATTGGAACACATACCAATCAGGATTGATTCCTTACAAAGACTATGCAAGAAGGTTGTTACCCTTCTTCAACAGAGTTGAGTTTCATCACATCCCTCGTGATGAGAATCACATGGCTGATGCATTAGCCACTATCTCTTCCATGATTAGTGTAGGTCAATAGAATGACATACCTAAGATCGACATAATGCGCCTTGAACGGCCCGCTTACGTCTTCACGATTGAAGCAGTCATAGATGACAAACCTTGGTACCACGATATCAAATGCTTCCTTCAGAAACAAGAGTACCCATCTGGGGCACTCAGAAAGGACAGAAAAACCCTCAGAAGATTGGCTGGAAACTTCTTCCTGAGCGGTGACACTCTTTATAAGAGGAATTTTGACATGGTCTTGCTCCAATGCGTAGACAGACCCGAAGCAGACATGCTTATGAAAGAAATTCATGAAGGATCCTTTGGCACTCAAGCCAACGGACACACAATGGCGAGAAAAATTTTGAGAGCAGGGTATTACTGGTTGACCCTGGAATCCGACTGCTACAAGTACATGAGGAGGTGTCACAAGTGTCAGATATACTCCGACAAAATTCATGTACCGCCATCACATCTCAAAGTTCTCTCTTCCCCGTGGCCTTTTTCCATATGGGGAATCGACATGATTGGCTTGATTGAACCCAAGGCTTTGAAAGGACATCGGTTCATCCTTGTAGCCATTGACTATTTCACCAAGTGGGTCGAAGCAGCGTCATTCGCTAATGTAACCCGACAAGTGGTGGTCCGATTTATCAAAAACAATATCATCTGTTGTTATGGTGTTCTAAGCGAGATCATTACTGACAATGGATCTAACTTGAACAACAAGATGATGAAGGAGTTGTGCGTAGAGTTCAAGATTGAACATCATAACTCATCTCCCTACCGACCCAAGATGAACAGGGCGGTAGAAGCGGCTAACAAGAACATCAAGAAGATTGTTCAAAAGATGGTTGTGACCTACAAAGACTGGCACGAGATACTGCCCTTTGTTCTTCACGGTTATCGCACATCTGTCCGCACTTCAACAGGGGCAACCCCTTTTTCTCTAGTGTATGGCATGGAAGCAGTTCTCCCCATAGAAGTAGAGATCCCATCAATCCGGGTATTGATGGAAGCTAAGCTTACAGAAGCTGAATGGTGTTAAAGTCGACACGACGAATTAAACCTGACCGAAGAGAAGCGAATCACGGCACTATGCCACGGTCAGTTGTATCAACAGAGAATGAAGAGGGTGTTTGACAAAAAGGTCCGACCTCGTGTTTTCAGAAAAGGAGACCTCGTGCTCAAGAAGATACAATCATTTCTCACTGATTCGCGAGGCAAGTGGACTCTGAATTATGATGGCCCCTATGTGGTCACAAAAGCTTTCTCAGGCTGCGCCTTGAGACTTGCAACCATGGACGGAGAGGATTTTGCCTACCCCACGAATGTTGATGTAGTCAAGAAATACTTCGCCTAAACTAAAAAAAAAAATGTCTCGGTGGATTGAAAACCCGAAAGGGCGGTCCAGGCAAAAGTTAGAGACAAAATAAAAAAAATCATCCCGGTGGATTGGAAATCTCATAGTACAATCCAGGCAAAAATTAGGGATAATGGCAAGTAACTATGTTCAACAGAGGCAAGTCCCTCAGCAGCAGCAGTTACACCATCCATCGGAGGAAAACTCCAGTCAAGGTCATCTTCGACAGAAGCTCAGGATGCCCAGAATTCAAAGTTGGTAGAAGGATAGTGGTCGTTATGTTTCAACGTAGCCCTTTTCCCTGTAAATTACCATTTTTAAACTTTGTAAATACTCAATGGAATCACGCGTTTGGCTGATCTCCATCTTATCAATAAAATTTGAGCCTTATGCTTTTGTTTGTAATTCTTGCTTGTTTTTAACTTTACAGAACGAC
Organism: Lathyrus tuberosus; assembly: GCA_022829125.1. Lineage (NCBI taxonomy): Eukaryota > Viridiplantae > Streptophyta > Magnoliopsida > Fabales > Fabaceae > Lathyrus > Lathyrus tuberosus. The sequence continues at coordinate 18,286,326 of JALAZF010000024.1, read as the reverse complement.
GTTGTTAACATGACTAACGATTCTTGAAATGAAACAAAAATGAATTTACTTATTAAAACTTTTTCTGCTTTTAAAATAAAGACGGCAATTTCTTTTGACTGTTGAACATCAAAAGAAGATCCACCGCTTCTCCAGAAGTAAGCAAACTTCAAAGTGCATAATTAAAGTGCTCCTTCTAACCCAGTACGCCTGAATGAAGGGATCAACTGTGTCAGAGACCTTGTTTCATCTGACACGCCTAGGCCGAGTTCTCACCTCCTAAGCCCGATCAACGGTATTCCCCGCAGGGATTCTCTCTCCTAAGCAAGGTGGAATTGCTATCTTGAACCAGTGATATCTCTACACGCCCCGCGATGGCCGAGTATCCTGGCATGTTCATCTTTTAGTTTGTGTGTCGCGTCAGTTTTGTCAGCATATACATACACATATCATGCATTATTGATTTGCATTTACATTTCATATTGCATCACTATCACTCTAGCCGGTCTTGTCCCTTAGTGATAGGAGTCCTCTCAATCGAATTGTCAGTTCTTGTCTCGTCAGGAAACGCTGCGCTTCTAGTTTATTTCTGGAAGGAAGTTGGCCCTTGACCACTTTGATAACTTGAACCTCTGAAAAGCCAGAGAACCTTCGACAGATGTCACTCTTCTCCATTGAAGATGATATCCTTGCTTTCCCGGATTAAAGAAAATCCCCAGAGAAAGCCTCTTAAGCAAGGGTTCGGCAGTACATCAGTATTTCTCCAAAAATCTGCTGATGAAAAGGTCATCGGCACCTCAAAATTGGACCCCATCATATGGCATTTCTCTGGGAAGATCCCGAGAAAAGTATGATGTAAGATCCCCAGGTGGAAACAGTCTCTCAAGATACTCGCTTTCCCCCAGTAGAATCGACAAATGGCGTCTCCAACAGAGAAGTTTGTGCACCTCTACAACTCAGACGACTGGGTTCCCCAGCAAGTCTGACATCAAAACTTTTTCCACTCAAATGGCATCTCCCCAAGAAAATTCGGCGAGAAATTTGAGGGAAATCCGCTACAAATAGCGTCCCTCGTCAATAAACTTTATTGACGAAAGAAACTAAGACCAGTTCCTTGGTAGGAAACCAGGATCGAGGGGAAGTTTAAATCAGAAACTAAGACCAGTTCCTTGGTAGGAAACCAGGATTGAGGGGAAGTTTATTTCAGAAACCGAGACCAGTTCCTTGGTAGGAAACTAGGATCGAGGGGAAGTTTATTTCAAAAACTGAGACCAGTTCCTTGGTAGGAAACCAGGATCGAGGGGAAGTTCACATCAGAAACTAAGACCAGTTCCTTGGTAGGAAACCAGGATCGAGGGGAAGTTTACCCTTTTCTAAGCATCATTGCTCAGCAAAAGAAGATGGATGCGATCCGCCATTCATGACCAGCATCAAAATTTTGGGTATTCCGATATTTAATCCTCTTGCACCCCGAATGCCCGAATACCTTCGTCATTCACACCTTCGGGTCCAAGAAGATTAAATAGGGGCATCTGTCATACCCAAAATTTTGACCACTAAGATTTCCCATCATTGTGCAAATCATCATCACAATATGGATGAACCATCATGCCTCACCAAATGCCTTAAGGATTGTTGAGCATTCACTACAATCAAAATTAGGGTTTTAAGCCCTCTCAGAGCCTTAGACAAAGGATCAATCAAGGAATGACATGATCTTCAACTTGTCTAACCTCTCAAACATCCACAATGGATCAAAAAGGACTCCCACTTCAAGGATTAAGCACAAGGCTGCTCCCTTCTAGGTGGATCAAGTCTCAAGATCGCCAGTATCACCAAATTAGGGTTTTGGTCGACCAGGGCCTCCAGATGAAAATTTTCATCTGGGCACAAGCCAAAGATCCAAAACACAACCTAATGTACTCCATGGAACCTCATGGACCCATTCATCAAGTCAATTTTGCCTCAGGGGATGCATTCATCAAAAATTAGGAATTAGGGTTTCTTGACCTAATTCACCCCTAAGTTGACTTTTGGGACAAATCAAGAGCCAAGACCTCAAGACATGATTTGAGGGTCTCTAATGAACTATATTGATCCATTTGGAACAATGGATTAATCCAAGAAGCTTGAGCAACAAGTCTCAATTTCATCTGCACAACAATTAGGGTTTTAATGGAAAAGTCAACTGTAACTTTGACTTTTGACCAGGACATGCTCCCAAACCCTAGGACATGCCTCAATATACCCTATGACACCCATGGAACATGTCCATCAAGTTTGATTTAGGTCAAAGACATGATTTCATGAAGAATTGCACAGTTTGGAATTCATCTGATAAAAAGTCAATTGTGCACAAAAGTCAACTTTGACTTTTTGAGATTTTTCACCAAAATGGATTTTTAACCCTAAAATGATGTTAATGTATGATTTGAATCATCATTCATCAAGAAAAATCAAAGAATGTTGGATAACTTGTAAAAGGGGTAACCATAAAACTTAGAAATTTTTCTAAGTTATGGAAAAAGTACCACTAATACACTAACTTTGGAGGATCATAACTCCTAAACCACATGGCCATTTTTTCTCATCCTAAGATGGATTTGTAGCCCTCATTACCCTCTACAAAAACTTCAACTAGACCTAAGTCCAATTCATTAAGGATTTTGAGTTATGGAGTGATCAAAATCAAGAAATCACACTTTGTTCCAACACTTAGTGAAAATTTCACTAAGTCAGATTTTGCTTCACTTTTTGCCAAATGTAGAGGGATTTTTCACTTGGAATCAAAAGAGATCAAAACCAAACTTGTTCAAACAGTTGTTGTATCATGTAATGGCTTTCCAAAATGGCCAAGAACATTGCCAAATTCAACTTACCCCATGAGATATGACATTGTCAAGTTGCCTTGCTGAAATCTGTCAAAGGCAAGGCAGATTTTGCATTTTGGCTCGATTTGCCAAAATCAGCCAAATTCAAATGCTCCTATCCACTTGGACACCTCATAGGATTGAATCTAAAGGGGACAATCACTGAGCCAAGCCTCCAAAGTCCATGGAACAAGAAATAGCATGTTGAACCTAGAATGGCCAAAATAGGGACAAGACTCCAAATTTGGTTTGGAGCATTCAATGGAAGCATCAAGGTGGCATGGACTGAGCCATTCTCATCTGAAATCAGTCAAGACTTATCCAAGACCAAGGGAACCAAAGCTCTGTGCCCTAACCTCTAGTCAATGGCTAGAGGAGACTTGCATTTCCATTTGACAACATTGGCCAAACCTACTTACCAGCTACCATTCATTATTCCTTGCAAAACAAACTTGCTCTACTATAAATAGAGCTCAATTGTGATCAGTTTGAGTACACCAAAGCCATCAAACAGATGCTTTCCTCAAAATCTCTTCTTTCACTCCAATTTTGCCTTCTAAGGCAAGTCACTATCGGGTTTTGAGTTTGAGAGCAATTCCAATCAAACCAATCACTCACACACCTCACATACATCACATATGAGCTGATCAAACACTTAGATCACTTCTGAAACACCAATTTCACAAAATCACCAGCTGGTTGCTCAAATTTTCAATCAAGTTGCAGCTGAGGTACCACAAATTGATCCAGCCAATTTCAATCAAGTCCAAGCATTCAAACACACTCCATAGGGTGTAGGGAAGCTGTTCAGATCATCACCACTCATCTGTAACACCTCCAAATCAAAAATCACATTGCACTTGTTGTCACGGCTTAGAGGTCAATACTTAATTTTTGAAGCATTAATCCAAAATCACAATTTGTTTTTCACATGTTAAACAATTTTGATCATTTTAATTGAATTTTTATTCAATTAAATACATTTTTGAAAACAAATTAGGGTTTTTGGATTAATTCAACCCTCATAAATCATTTTCAAAAACACTTTGGGCCTCTAATAGAGTGTAAGACCCAATCCTTTCTTGACCAAAACATTTTGGGCCTCAGTGTATTGTATAAGTCCCGATACCGTCAAAAACAAATGGCGCGATCGTCGCCTTTTAAGAAAAAATCAACTGGGCCTCTCCTTGAGCTATAAGACCCATTCAAAACATTTTGGGCCTCTAATAGAGTGTAAGACCCAACCCCCTTTTAACCAAAAATCATTTGGGCCTCACTTATTGTATAAGTCCCTCTGCGTTAAAAGAAAATCTCGGTGCGATCGCCATTTCAAACGGAAAAATCATCTGGGCCTACCCTCGTGTTATAAGCCTCACTCTTTTCCTAAAAACTCACTTGGGCCTCTTGAGAGAGTGTAAGACCCATCCCTTTGTACAGAAAACATTTGGGCCTCAGTCACTTGTATAAGTCCCTTTGTACAAATGCAAACAGTGCGCTCACTGATAAAACCCTGGGCCTCTCATTGAGCTGTAAGCCCCAAATCTTTCTTTTCAAAGCACTTTCTCCTTCGATTTTGAATATACTGTTGTTTTCAATCTTTCTTTGTTGAACAACTAACCAAACAGCATGGAAGCTCTACAACCGAGTAAGTGGTTATTGCTTTCATTTACCGCTTTCATATACATATAAGTGTATTGTGGGGTTGTTTCACTGTAAGTCTTCTTTCATAAACTCATATCAACTGTGTAATAATAGTATAGATATTTCGAGTTTCCCCGGCAACTACGTCTAGAACTAGGTGACGCCGTTTCGTTTATTCGTAGAAATAGACCACTAGATCCCCAATAGGATCACCAGATACAGTCTTCTCTTCGGCTGTCCTCATTAGGAATTGTCAAGAAACTCTACTCCCAGAGATGAATGTATTCTCCGTGAAATGGCATCTTTGAGTTTCTTCCAAATTCTCGAATTTTCCTGACTTTGATCTATTCTCGGTGAATAGCATTGCCTTGAATGTCTCGGGGTTTGGGGACCCACGGGCTTCTTAAAAGCATCGGCCTCCTCTTGGGCATCGTACAAGGACCCATAGACTTCCTAAAAGCAACCCCGCCTCCTCTTGGGCTTAGTACAAGGACCCTACGGCTTCTTAGAAGTATTCACAGCCTCCTCTTAGGCTTCATATAATGATCTCTTCCTCCGGGAATGATAGCCTCCTGTTGGGCTTCGTACAAGGACCCGTCGGCTTCTTAAAAGTTTCCAGCCTCCTCTTGGGCTTCGTACAAATTGTCCCGACGACCTCCTAAAGGTATAGGAACAGAACTTAGTCATCTTCATAGAACAGTCATTTCATAGAGTCTACTACTATTTCTCAAAGCATAGTACAAAAGACGAAACTCTAGGCTTGGACAGTCTAACTTCCTTGAGTCTCAAAGACATTCTCAAGTGACCCTTCGTTAAATAGGAAGGAAACCCGCAGACTCAGATAGTCTCAATATCCTTTGGATTTCCCGTTTCCTTAAAGAACAGGAATAACCTGGATCCTTGAATCAAATCCCTGAGTACAGTGTTGCTCATATAAGAACTGATTTTCTCTTTCAAAATCAGTATACCGGACCTGTCGCCATAGCCTCCTCTTAGGATTTGTATAATGATCCTTCTCCAGTGAAGTTAGCCTCCTCTTGGGCTTTGTACAATGATTCTCCCCAGCGGAGTCAAACAACATTCGGCCTCTCTCTCAGGCTTTGTACGAGACACCCTTGCTAAGTCAATTACCCCTTTCGCCTCCATCTCGGGCTTTATACGAGATACAAAAAGGTTCTTATTGAGCCAAATAAACAATAGCCTCCATCTCGGGCTTTATACGAGATACCAAAAGACTCCCTCGTTGAGTCAAAAACCTTTTAGCCTCTCTCCCGGGCTTTGTACGAGACACATAATAGCCTCCTCTTAGGCTTTGTATAAGAAAACCACTGGTTAATCCAATTAACCTTTTAGCATCAAAATTGTGCCTCGTTCACAGTACACAAACATCAACAACTCCTTCCTCTTCATCTAATCGCTGTAAGCGGCAAGCCTCTGGATCATCTACATCCATGCCACTGTCCCTCTTTTAGCATGAGAAATTCCTAAGGAAAGATAGCATTGCTCTATAATGAGTTAAAGTCTTCTCCTTTAGGTTAAAACCCCCTATAAAGGAAATTATGGCATTACTAGGATTCACACATCCCGGTTAAAGTAATTATCCTTTATAAAACAGTTGTGACATACAACCCCCTCTTTAGAGATGAAAAATTCTCTCTAAAGTTGGGACCTTCAGCTTCACATCTTGGGCTTTGAACAAGATACAAATAGACTTTTCAGCTTCATATCTTGGGCTCTGATCAAGATACAAATCACCTTTCGCTTCACGTCTTGGGCTTTGAACAAGACACCAAAATACCTATTTCCTCCCATAGAATAGGAGGAACTACGAACGCTCTGATTTCCCTATTTCGGTAAACGGGAATACGTAGGCATAAGATCGAAAGAAAAGATCTTAGCGAGCACACTAAACAAAAACCCAAAACCCCAAAATCCCGTATCAAAAGCAGTAATTCAAAAGCATCAGTCCTAACATCCTAATCCTTGTTCCCCGCCAGAAACCTGTCATTCTGTTAAATAGCACAAGAAAGGCCCCCCCACATTGATAGCATTCGTAACTTAACAGACCGATGTTTAAACTCAGTATGCAAAGCAGGGTTAATTAGAGACATCTATTTCCCTTCCTTCATCAGCTTTAATAGGATAAAAAATGAATCGACCTGTAGTTTTAAGCTCAACTGCAGATACCGACCAACGCTTAAGAACCGCGTCCAAAATCCATCGCTACACTAGGAAAGTAAAGTGGAAGAATGAAAGAAATCAAAAGCTCTGAAAAAAATAATCTCTGCAGGAAAAGAAAGTTGTAGGTCAAAATTGGGCTCCCTTGCGCGTTCCCAACTGCCTCCCATATATAGTGCTCAGCAGAAAATGTGGGAGAGAACAATTCGGAAGTGAAAGTTATTTTCGTCGATAAAATTGGAGAGTCTCTATTGAGTTGAGAAATTTCCGGAGGACTTCAACTGCTCTGAACGTGTGTTGGATCATAGGTTGAATCTCTGTTGAGTTGAGTCATCCATGTAATTTAAGTTTACTGAGTAAATAAGCCATGCCGGTCGCCATACGCCTTGTGACGAGGGTCACACTCTGAAGGCGTTACGGTCGCCATAAGTTGTGTGGCGGTCGCCACACTAGCTGTATGCAGAATTTCAATCTTTCTGTCATCTGTCTTCTTTTTCTTCTCTTTCTTTCCTATTTTATCTTCTTTTCTCATGCAAGTTACTTGAAATAAAATACCAGGAGATAAGCTTAACACTTGCAAAATAATACGTAAATAAACTAAAATGATTAAATAATTTAATGTAAATCAAGGAAAATATGTAATGTAATATCGCATTATCAAACTCCCCTACACTTGAACCTTTGCTTGTCCTCAAGGAAATAATCAGTTGAAAAATAGCAGATACTCCAAATCGTACGTGGTTGTGAGGCATTTTGTTAAAATAACAGATACTCAAATCAAGCACCAAAGATACATTAATGACACGAAACATGAAACATGATCATAAACCCCCCCCCCCCCCCACTATGCAAACCAGTTCGAATCATTCTACTATAGCTCAACCTAATGCTTCTCATTTCTATTTCACCCATTTTAATTCTGACGCAATCACGTTAAGCCCTTTGCCTTTGCACGCACGTAGTAGGGTAGCCTGTTAGTGATTTTGATCCTTTGAACAAAGGGTCTGGTACACAAGTGTGGTACCCCTTTATATATATACCGATTGCAAGTTGTGGGGGATCAAACCGTAGTTCGCCCTACCGAGTTCAATACCAGGTGCCTCTGAACCAACTAACAACAGGTTTCTCTTGCCTTTCGCATATCTTGCATCCTTTAGATTTGGTGCATTTTCTTTTATTTTCCACAGTCAAAGGCGTGAAATTTTTTCAATTTTGGCATCTTTAGGCATCAATCACTTATTTGCATCGGCTCTCTATGTAGCTTGTGCTTAGACAGTGCTGACTGCTAATATAAACTACTAGGGGCTGGTTTAGAACTACAGCTTAAGGTATCGGTATAATAGGTACCCAAACTGATCACGCAAATTAGGGAGGTCTAGGGTCTCAAGACGGTATCAATTTTGCTAATTCTTTCTCATGTTTCTAACATAGCCTACGTGTAAGACAACCTATACAAATGGATGGGTCTTACAACTCAAGGAGAGGTCCAAAGGTTTGAAAAAGAAAAGAAATGGGACTTACAACACGAGGGTAGGCCCAGATGAAAATGTTTTGAAAAGCAACGATCACGCCGGGATTTTGAAAACACAGTGGGACTTATACAATGACTGAGGCCCAAATTATTTATTTATAAGAGATGGGGCTTACAACTCAAGGAGAGGCCCAGATGTTTTATTCGGAAAGTTGTTTTTGAAAAGAAGATTGGGGCTTATACTCAAGGAGAGGCCCAGATAAAAAACAGTAGTCGTATCGTTGATCTGAAAATTGTATCGGGACTTATACAATGACTGAGGCCCAAAAAAGTTTTTTTGTACAAAGAGATGGGTCTTACACTCTATTAAGAGTCCCAAAAGTTTATTTTTGTACAAAGAGTGGGGCTTATAACTCAAGGAGAGGCCCATGGAAAGACAGTGATTGCACCATCGTTTTTTAAAACTGTATTGGGACTTATACAATGACTGAGGCCCAAAATTATTTGTGTACAAAAGAGTGTTAGGTCTTACACTCTATTAGAGGCCCAAAGTGTAATTTAAAAAGAAAGATGGGACTTACAACACAAGGGGAGACCCATATGGTTTTTGTTTAAAAGGCGACGATCGCGCCGAGATTTTTAAAATCGTATTGGGACTTATACAACGACTGAGGCCCAAAATGGTTTATTTACAAGAGGGGTTGGGTCTTACACTCTATTAGAGGCCCAATATGTTTTGAAAAAGATTTGTGAGGGTGAAAATAATCAAAACCCTAATTTGATTTTAAAATGTATTTTAATTGAATAAAAATTCAATTAAAATGATCAAAATTATCAAACATGTGTGAAAAATCAAGTTGTGATCTTGGATTAATGTTTGAAAAATCATGTTTCTTTCATAGAATGATTTGAAAATCATTAGAATTTGCAAAATCAAGAGAAAGAAATGTTTTTAAATGTTTAAAAACATAATTCTTTACAAAAATACCAAATATATAAAATAAATAATATTTTTGTGTTTTTGTTGTGGAATAAAATATTTTAAAATTTTCGGGAATTTTCAAAAAAAGAACCAATAAAAAATAATTAAAATTGAGAGAGAAATTAATTTTGGAATTAATTAATAAAAACCATGAAAATGTGAAAAATAGCAAAAAAATGAGAAATGGCAAAATGGTCTGGGTGGGTGTTGAACCCACGACTTTCCATCCAAACACACATGCGCGCTACCACTGGGGTGGTGATACATCCGTGTATCAAAACCACCCCGTGAATATATATAGGATGCCTTGTTTTTAGGCATGGCATGGCCCTTGCCCAAGGCAAGGCCTAATTTTATGTCTCTTGCATGAAGGCTCTAACTTCCTCATTTCTCCATGGATTGGGACAAAATTTAGGTGTATCCTGCCTATAATTTCATGAGGAATCCAATGGTGCCTTTGGAATTTTCAAAAATGTCCCTATTTTAAAATCCGATAGTGATTTCAAAATAGGCCTAGATTTGCATGTTATATGCTATCTCATCATACAGGCAGCAATAGCATGGTAAATTGGTTCAAACACAACATATATGATATGTATGAGATGTCCATGATCAATGGACCTCAAAGCAATGCATGATTTAGAGAGTTCAAGTTGTGATGCACTTACCTCTTGAAGCTTCTTGTGCTATCTGTCAAGTTCCTTGTGCCAGAAGTAATTCAATGCTTTGAACACTCTTGATTGATCCCTTAGAAGCTTTTAGGATGATCAAAACCAGCTGAAATCCTCAAGAACAAGAATTGGCTCTTTCTGGCAAAAGGGGCAAAAGTGACCAAGATAGTAACTCCCTCAAATGGTGTTCCAGATGAGGGAAACCAATTGGGACAGTTTGAGGATGATATTTGGAGTCTTTGAGCTTTTTAGCCTTTTTAGGGCACTTATGGCTACATGTAGTTCCTTGGACTTGGGAGGCTTGTGGATCAGATCTTTTCTCTTGGATGTTATCCTATGATGTGTCCAAATGGATGACAAGGCTTGGAGTTGTCCAAATTAGCTAACTCGAGCAAAATGCACAAATCTGCCTTGTAAAAATCAGTCCATGATGCCATGTTCCAAGGGTTGTATCTCCCTACTCAAATTGAATTTGGAGATGATCTGGTACTTGTTGGAAAGCCCTCATGGCATACTTCAAATTTGATGTTCACCAATGGACCTGGTTTAACTTGGATCAAGGTGAAAAATGTCCCTACATTTTGGAAAAAGTAAGGCAGATTCTGACTTATTGAAAATTTCACTAAGTGTTGGAAAAGTGGTCATTTTCATGTTTTTGTGATTTTTATCAATCCATAACTAAAAATCCATAAGGAGTTGGAATCTCTTGTAGTTGACACTTTTAAAGTATGTCAGATGGACTTTCATTTGAACTTTAAATGGGAGAAAAAGGCCTTGTGGTTTAGGAGTTATGACCTTGCAAAGTTGGTACAAAATCACTTTTGTTCCATAACTTAGAAAATTTTTGGTTTCTCATGGTTGCCCCTTTTGCAAGAAACCTCACTTTTCTTGATTTTTCTTGATGGATGATGATCAATACCATACATTAACATTATTTTTGACTTAGGGGAACCATATTTGTGAAAATTTCCAAAAAGTCAAACTTGATTTTGTGCACAGTTGACTTTTTGTCAGATGAAATCGAAACTGTACGATCCTTTATGCAATCAAGTTCTTGACCTAATTCAAACCTAATGGATGGATTCCATAGGTGTTATAGGGTGTATTGAATCATGTCGCAAGGTTTGGGAGCATGTCTTGGTCAAAAGTCAAAGGTGCAGTTTACTTTTCCTTTAAAACACTAATTGTGGTCCAGATGAAATTGAAACTTGTGAACCAAGCTTCTTGGGTCAATCCATTGTTGCAAATGGATCAAAGTGGTGTATTTGAGGCCCTCAAATCATGTCTTAAGGTCTTGGCTCTTGTATTGAATCAAAAGTTAACTTAGTGGTGAATTAGGTCTAGAAACCCTAATTCCTGATTTTTTTGTGAATGCATCCCCTGAGGCTAAATTGACTTGATGATTGGGTCCATGAGGTCCTATGGAGTATGTTGGGTTGTGCTTTGAAGCATTGGCTCATTCCTAGAAGAAAATTTTCATCTGGAGGTCTTGGTCGACCAAAACCCTAATTTGGTGACACTGGCGATCTTGAGGCTCGATCCACTTGGAATGTTGCAACTTTGTGCTTGATTCTTGATATGGGAGACCTCTTGATCCTTTGTGGATGTTTAAGAGGTTTAGACAAGTTGAAGATCATGTCATTTCTTGATTGATCCTTTGTCTAAGTGCTCTGAGAGGGCTTAAAGCCCTAATTCTTGATTGTAGTGGATGCTCGACAATCCTTGAGGAGATTGATGAGGCATGAAGGTACATCCATATTGTGGTGATGATTTGCACAATGATGGGAAATCTTGGTGGTCAAGATTTGGGGTATGATAGCTGGTTCTGGTATTTTCCTTTTCTTTGACCGGGGCTCTTTAGCCATTGTCGGGTTGTCAGTCCTTTGCCAAGTGAAAGGAGCGAGAAAATTTCTTCTGTCTTCTTGATTTTCTACAACATGCTGCTCTAGTATCTTAATCAAAGCATCCTTTTCCTTTAGGAGTTCCTGAATCTTAATACACTCCACATTGAGAATTCGATACTTGTTTTTCCAAGAGCTTTTCTCCCGTTGAACCTTGTTGAGAGCGACCTGGAGTTTTTCCGTCTCAGACATAAAATATAGGACAGATTCCTTTAACAGAAGAACTTCTTGACGAGGGTAAGGCATCCTCAGCTTGAGGGCTCTAGTTTGCACCCAGTGGAGATAAGGTTCCACGGTGATACAGTCTGGTCTTCCTAGAGACTCTCTTCCTTCCCTGTGAATGTGTTGCCAGGCATGCACTATTCCCTTCTTTAGTGCCCTGTCATTTTCTCTTTCCTTTAAGAAAAGACCTTCTAGATGAACATTATGCGGGATATTCTTCATCGGGTATCCGAGTTGACGACGAACTAAAATTGGATGATAGTTGATTCCTCCTTTAGTTCCTATGAGGGGTACATTACGTAAATTTCCGCATCTGTCGATGATCTTAATCCCCTCATAAATCCTATTATACCAATCTATGTTAGAGTTGGTAAGAGACATGATTCTCTGTGACCAACGTAGAGTACTCTTATGGTCCCAAAAAGCAACAGACTTAGGTAAATGGGTAGTGAACCATTTGTAAAGCAGGGGTACACAGCATGTGATCATTCCTCCGCTGTATAAATTCCTTAAGTGTACAGAATGATAAGCATCTGCGAGCAGGGTTGGTACGGGGTTCCCAATCAGAAATATCTTAATAGTGTTGGTATTGACAAAGTTATCGATGTTGGGAAAAAAGAATAACCCATATGTGAGTAGAACAAAGATATCTTCAAAAGCAATTAAGTTTCCTACACTGGCAAAGTATAGAGCTTTCTCCATCAGGAATTTAGCTGGTAAACCCTCGATTCCTTCCTTAGTGGTCATGGGAGTCCTGACTTCTGACTCGTCCAAATAGATTGCTCTTGCAATGGTTTGTTCCTTTGGAATTTCTTCCAGTTCAGAAAAGGGAGCTTGGTCAGTGATGGGTAAATCAGTCAGGTGAGAGTACTCCTCCAGTGTTGGTGCTAGTTGATAATCCGGGAATGTGAAACAATGATAAACCGGATCATAAAACTTAATTAACGTAGACAGGATTCCTTCAACTACGTGGATTCTTAACAGAGACAGCAGTCCTTCATACTTAGCTCTGAAAGCATCGGGGTTGGTAATCATCCTTGCCAACCTTCTTAAATCCTCTAGTTTTGGAGCCTTGAAGGCGTACTTGTGCGTCTTTCTTCTACCGAAATCCATAACGCAATCTTTCTCTCTGATATTTACAATTATTGTTTTAGTTTATTTTGAAAAAGAAGAGAGGAAGAAAAAGGAGATTTTTTCTTAGTTTAAGAGTTTTTTAAATGAATGCATGAATGCAGCACACAAAAACATTAAAAAAACATGGGTTCAAGGGTTCAACGTCACGAGCATGGAGTCATGGCTCTACCCATCCCCAAAGGTTGTATTCTGGTCAATTTTTGTACCTGTAGAACGGGTTAAAGGTTCCCAAAATCATTGATCCCCCTAGGGATATCAACAGTAAGCTGGTTCACCTGAGCGAGCTGTAGCATCCTAGGGTAATCTCATTTGAGTGTAGCATCGCGTATCAACTATTCCTGATAGTTACCGCACTACCAAATGGTCATATGGTTAATGTCTACTAAATCCTCAGGGTTACGGGTGCCGCTCATCTATTTTCACGACGATTGTCGTTCAACATAGTATCCACACCGGCCCTCACCTGATTTGATGGTCTACCAGGATCGCTTATTCGGGAATCACTCCCTGTAAGTCCACCCGTCTATGCCATCACTTATCTTAGGGTTCTATCAAACTTTCCACATGCGTATCAATCGTATTCCCATTGACAGAAAAATAAACACGGATATCAAGTAGGAAAAGCAATATATATATATATATATATATATATATATATATATATATATATATAATATAGTATGTAGAAAATTTCTAACAACCTAGACCTCTTAGGAATTCTAATCCTAGTCCTTAACAGATAATAAACCTCCCCAGCAGAGTCGTCATTTTTCTGTAGCGTGCAATTTTTGTCGGTGACGCGACCACCTTATCGCCATGGGTTTCTCCTCACCGCAATGGTAGGAGTGGGGTGCTACTTTCTGATTTCTTATTTATCCTATGAAGCTGGAAAGGAAAGGGAAGCTATCTAAAACTAACCTTGCACGCAAATGTTTAACTGAAAAAATGCTTAAAGAGATCCGGGGAGTTCGGGGACAGGTTATAAAATGGGGAGTTGTTAATTACCCATCCTATATGTGGTTATCCACAGGTTGTTAGCAATTTTCCTTAATGCTTTCTACTTACTGGTGTCTGTTTGTTGTGGGTTGGGAAAGTTTCTCCTTTGGGAGTGTTTGAGAGAGAGAGAGTTTTTGTTTGATTTCGGGTTTTCTGAGGTTTTTGATGAGTGAAGGTACTGGACCTAAAGTTTTTTATTGGTGTGCTCGCTAAGATTTCGCAATCTTATGCCTACATATTCCCGTTAAAGATTAACAGGGATATCAGAGCAATTGTAGTTCCTCCTATTTTATGGGAGGAAAAAAGATGTTTTGGTGTCTTGTTTAAAGCCCAAGATTGAAGATAAATGAGTATTTGTGTCTTGTTCAAAGCCCATGATTAAAGTTAGAAGATTTGACTGAGAGAGAATTTGTTATCTCTAAAGGGAGACATCTCGTCTGTTTATCACAACTGTTAGGTGACTGATTATAAAGGAGAATTACTTTAACTGGGATATGTGAATCCAGCAATGCCATAATTTCCTTTATGAGGGATTTGTCCTGAAGGAGATACCTTTAACTCAGTGTAAAGCAATGTCATTTTTCCTTAGGAGTCTTTCATGCTAAGAGAGGGACATTGGCTTGGATGTAAATAATCCAGAGGCTTACCACTTACAGCAATTAGATGAAAAGGGGTTTACCAGGATAAGAGACGAACTACAACTTGGATTTTTGAATCAACAAGTGTGCCACTTATAGCAGTTATCTGGAATTAGGGTTTGTTTTGAATGTTTGTGTTATGTACAGAGAAATGTCTTCCTAAAGAGAGTTTTTTGGTTTCCTCTGAGGGGATGTTGGTTTTATTGTGTGCCTTGATCAAAGCCCAAGGTTGAAGCTAAGAGATTGATTGACTCCACTGGGGAGGTCATTATACAAAGCCTTGTCATACCCCAAACTTTGACCACTAAGATTTCCCATCATTGTGAAAACCATCATCACAATATGAAGGAACCATTAGTCTCCCCAAAGATGGGTGAGCATCCACTACAATCAAAATTAGGGTTTCAAGCCCTCTCAGAGTTCTTAGACAAAGGATCAATAAATAAATGACATGATCTTCAACTTGTCTAACCTCTCAAACATAGACAAATGATCAAAAGGACTCCCACTTCAAGGATTAAGCACAAGGATGCTCCCTTCTAGGTGGATCAAGCCTCAAGATCGCCAGTGTCACCAAATTAGGGTTTTGGTCGACCAGGGCCTCCAGATGGAAATTTTCCTCTGGGCATGAGCCAATGCTTTAAAGCATATCCTAATATGCTCCATGGAACATCATGAACCCAATCAACAACTCAATTTTGCCTCAGGGGATGCATAGATAAAAAATCAGGAATTAGGGTTTCTTGACCTAATTCACCCCTAAGTTGACTTTTGGGACAAATCATGAGCCAAGACCTCAAGACATGATTCGAAGGTCTCTAATATACCATATTGATCCATTTGTAACAATGGGTTGATCCAAGAAGCTTGAGCAACAAGTCTCAATTTCATCTGAACCACAGTTAGGGTTTCGAGGAAAAAGTCAACTGTAACTTTGACTTTTGACCAGGACATGCTCCCAAGCCCTAGGACATGCATCAATATACCCTATGACACCCATGGAACATGTCCATCAAGTTTGATTTAGGTCAAGGACATGATTTCCTAAGGAATTGCACAGTTTGGAATTCATCTGATAAAAAGTCAACTGTGCACAAAAGTCAACTTTGACGTTTTGAGATTTTTCACAAAAATGGTTTTTTAACCCTAAAATGATGTTAATGTATAATTTGAATCATCATTCATCAATAAAAATCAAGAAAAGTTGGATAACTTGTAAAAGGGGTAACCATAAAAACTTAGAAATTTTTCTAAGTTAAAAATAAAGTGGCTAGGGTACCAACTTTGGAGGATCATAACTCCTAAACCACAAAGCCATTCTTCTCCATCCAAAGCTTTATTTGTAACTCTCATTACCCTCTACAAAAACTTCAACTAGGCCTAAGTCCAATTCATTAAGGATTTTGAGTTATGGAGTGATCACAGTGGCTGAAAAGTGAAAATGTCACTTTTTCCAACACTTAGTGAAATTTTCACTAAGTCCAAATCTGTCTTCACTTTTTTCCAAATGTAGGGACATTTTTCACTTGGATCCAAAAAGTAACAAAACCAAATATGATCAAACAGTTGTTGTATCATATAAGGGCTTTCCAAAATGGCCAAGAACATCATCAAATTCAATTTGAGCCATGAGAAATGACATTGGCAAGTTGCCTTGCTGAAAACTGTCAAGGCAAGACAGATTTTGCACTTTTGCTCAATTTGCCAAAATTTTGCAATTCCAAACAATCCTATCCACTTGGACACCTCTGAGGGTCAAATCTAAAGGGGGCAATCACTGAGCCAAGCCTCCAAAGTCTTTGGAACAAGAAATAGCATGCTAAACCTAGAATTGCCTAAAATAGGGACAAGACTCCAATTTTGGATTGGAGCATTCAATGGAAACACCAAGGTGGCATGGACTGAGCCATTTGCAACTAAATTTAGTCAAGACTTATCCAAGACCAAGGGAACCAGCAGCCTGTGCCCTAACCTCTAGTCAATGGCTAGAGGGGACTTGGATTCTCATTGCTCAACATTGGCCAACCCTACTCAGTAGTTGCCATTCTCTATTCCTTGCAAAACAAACTTGATCTACTATAAATAGAGCTCAATTGTGATCAGTTTGAGTACACCCAAGCCACCAAACAGATGCTTTCCTCAAAATCTCTTTCTTCACTCCAAAATTGCCTTCCAAAGCAAGTCACTATCGGGTTTTGAGTTTGAGAGCTATTCCAACCAAACCAATCACTCACACACCTCATAAACATCATATGTGAGCTGATCAAACACTAAACACACAACTGTAACACCGATTTCTCATAATCACCAGCCAATTGCACAAGGTTTTAACCAAGTTGCAGTTGAGATGCCATGAAGTGATCCAGCCATTTTCAATCAAGTCCATGCATTCAAACACACTCCATAGGGTGTAGGGAAGCTGTTCAGATCATCACAACTCATCTGTAACACCACCAACTCAGAAATCAATTTGCTCTTGCTGTCACGACCTAGAGGTAAGCCTAAACTTGGTCATCTATCAATCTATGCATATTTCCTCGCACAATACTTTTGCCAAATGTTCATAATCATGCATGGAGTGTTTCCCCCTCAATTACTTGCTTTGTTTGAATCGTGTATCAAAAATCCCAGCCTTCATGCAGAATTTAAGGTTCTTGAGGATTTATCGTGATTTCTTGTTTTGTGCTTAATTTAAATGCAATTAATTGTCACAAACATGATCGGGAGGTTGAGACGAGTAGATTGATATGTGGATTGCATGATATAATCAAGTATTCAGTGAGATTGGATAGAAAATGCAAATCAGCCAAACCCAGAACACGCGCGTGTTCTTCAGCTGTTCTTGGCGCCCTTTTTCAAAATTTGAATATTTGAATTTTGTGATTTTTATTTAATTGATTCAAAAATTAATTTCTCTCTGAGTTTTAATGATTTTGAGTTGATTCTTTTTTCAATAATTCACAAAAATGTTAAAATATTTTATTTTCCCAAAAAAATCCCAAAAATATTATTTATTTCATATAATTGATATTTTTCAAAGAATTAATATTTTAATTGTTTTTGACATTTAAAATCTTTTTTCCTTCTTGATTTTGCAAATTTTAATGATTTCTAATCATTTTGTAGAGTAAAACTTGATTTATGAAACATTAATCCAAGATCACAATTTGTTTTTCACATGTTAAAACAATTTTGGTTATTTTAATTGAATTTTTATTCAATTAAAATACAATTTGAAAACAAATTATGGTTTTAGATTAATTCAACCCTCATAAATCATTTTCAAACACTCATGGGCCTCTAATAGAGTGTAAGACCCAACCCCCTTGTACAAAACTTTGTGGGCCTCATTCATTGTATAAGTCCCTCTGTACATTTTCAAATAAATGGCGTGATCGTCGCCCGTTTAAAACAAATCATCTGGGCGTCTCCTAGAGCTATAAGACCCATTCAAAACACTTGGGCCTTTATTAGAGTGTAAGACCCAATCCCCTTTTAACCAAAACCTTTTGGGGCTCATTCATTATATAAGTCCCTATGCGTTAAAAGAAAATCTCGGCGCGATCGCCATTTTCAAACTGAGAATCACCAGGGCCTACCCTCGAGTAGTAAGACCCATTACCTTTTTTACTCCTTGGGCCTCTTGAGAGAGTGTAAGACCCATCCCTTTTTACAGAAAATAATTTTTGGCCTCAGTCATTTGTATAAGTCCCTTTGTACAAAAGCAACAGTGCAATCACTGACAAACCTTGGGCCTCTCCTTGAGCTGTAAGCCCCAATAGTTCTTTTCAAAGCACTTTCTCCTTTGATTTTGAAATATACTGTTGTTTTCAATCTTTGTTGAACAACTAACCAAACAGCATGGAAGCTCTACAACCGAGTAAGTGGTTATATGCTTTCTTTATCCGCTTTCATATACATATAACTGTATTGTGGGGTTGTTTCACTGTAAGTCTTCTTTCGACTATGTAATAATAGTATAGATATTTAGAGTTTTCCTCGGCAACTATGTCTAGGACTAGGTAAAGCCCCGTTGGTTACTCTGAACTTACAGTCAAAATTAGATCCACATAGGATTACCAGACACAGTCTTCCCTCCTCTTGGGGTTAAACAATATGGAGATGTGGAAGGCAGATTCTTTTTTAACCCTTTCTCAGACTGTCACTCTTAGAAATAGACAATACTAGATCCCCAATAGGAGCACCAGATACAGTCTTCTCTTCGGCTGTCCTCCTTAGGAATTCTCAAGAAACTCTACCTCCCCAGAGATGAATGTCTTCTCCATGAATGGCATCTCTTGAGTTTCTTCCAAATTCTCGAACTTTCCTGGCTTGATCTATTCTCGGTGAATGGCATGTCTTGAATTTCTCGGGGTTTAGGGACCCACAGACTTCATAAAAGCATCGGCCTCCTCTTGGGCATTGTATAAGGGCCCACAGGCTTCGTAAAAGCATCCCCGTCTCCTCTTGGGCTTAGTACAAGGACCCGTCGGCTTCTTAGAAGTATTCACAGCCTCCTCTTAGGCTTCATATAATGATTTCTTCCTCCAGGAATGATAGCCTCCTCTTGGGCTTTGTACAAGGACCTGTCGGCTTCTTAAAAGTTTCCAGCCTCCTCTTGGGCTTCGTACATATTATCCCAACGACCTCCTAGGGGTATATGAATAGATATTAGTCATCTTCATAGAACAGTCTTTCAAAGAGTCTAGGTCTTTCTACCGTGAACGCACTACTACTGTTTCTCAAAACATAGTACAAAAGATAAAACTCTAGACTCGGACAGTCTAAGACCCTTGAGTCCCAAAGACATCCTCAAGCACCTTTCAAGTAGGGAAAAACACTAATAGACTTGGACAGTCTCAATACCCTTTGGATTTCCTATTTTCGTAAAGAACGGGAAATAACCCCGATCCTCAGATCAATGAGTACAACATTACTCATATAAGAACTGATTTCCTCTTAACCAACATACTGGACCTGTCACTCAACTGAAACAGTACCCTTTTAGCCTCCATCTCGGGTTTCGTACGAGATACAAAGACTCTCTTGTTGAGTCAAACATTTTTTTAGCCTCCATCTCGGGCTTCGTACGAGACATAAAACACTCTTGTTGAGTCAATCATTTTTAGCCTCCGCCTTGGGCTTCATACAAGACACATATAAAAACACTCCCTTGTCGAGTCAACCATTTTAGCCTCTCTCTCGGGCTTCGTACGAGACACATAAAAACTCCCTCTTGTTGAGCCAATAACCTCCTCTTAGGCTTTGTATAAGAAAACCCAGGTTGAGACAATCAACCCATCAAAGCTGTGCCTCATTCACAGTACACAAATATCAACAACTCCTTCCATCTAATCACTGTAAGCGGCAAGCCTCTGGATTATTTACATCCATGCCACTGTCCCTCTTTTAGCATGAGAAATTCCTAAGGAAAAAGATGGCATTGCTCTACACTGAGTTAAAGTCTTCTCCTTCAGGTTAAAACCCCTATAAAGGAAATTATGGCATTGCTAGGATCCGCGTATCCCAGTTAAAGTAATCCTCCTTTACAGTCGGTCACCCAACAGTTGTGACAAGCAGACCCCCTTTAGAGATGACAAATTCTCTCTAAAGACAACACCTTTTTAGCTTCACATCTTGGGATTCGAACAAGATACAGATAGACCCTTCAGCTTCACATCTTGGGCTTTGAACAAGATATAAACCACCATTTCAGCTTCACGTCTTGGGCTTTGAACAAGACACCAAAACACCCATTTCCTCCCATAGATTAGGAGGAACTACGATCGCTCTGATTTCCCTGTTTCGGAAAATGGGAATACGTAGGCATAAGATTGAAAGAAAAATCTTAGCGAGCACACTAGTCAAAAACCCTAAATCCCACAATCTAGAGCAGTATCCTAACCCAAATCCCCATGAAAATTCCTGGTGTTTTAAACAAAGAAGAAATAGGCCCCACATCCACATAGCATCCGTAACCTAACAGACCGCTGTTTAAACTCAGTATGCAAGCAAGGTTAATTGGAGACATCTATTTCCCTTCCTTAATCAGCTCACAATAGGATAAAAAATGAATCGACCTGTAGTAACCCCAAAAAGCGATAGTGCTTAAGAACCACGTCCAAATTCGCTCGCTACAAGCCTTAGAGGAGGCTAGAAAAGACCGACTCAACAAGAGAGTGTTTATCTGTCTTGTACAAAGCCCAAGATTGAGGCAAAAAGAGATTTGACTCTTTTGGGGATATCATTATATAAAGCCTAAGAGGAGGCTGAAAGTGACTTTTCCAGGGAAATATTTTGTCTGTTTTGCACAAAGCCCAAGATTGAGGCTAAAAGGGATTTTTGATTCTACTGGTGAGGTTTTATCTGTCTTGTACAAAGCCCAAGATTGAGGCTAAAAAAAGATTGACTATGCTAGAGAGTATGATTTGTCTTGTACAAAGCCCAAGATTGAGGCTGAAAAGAGGATTGACTATGCTTAGGGAAATTTTATATGTCTTGTACAAAGCCCAAGATTGAGGCTAAAAGATATTTGACAGACTCAGCTGAAGATATTTATGGGTGTCTTGTACAAAGCCCAAGATTGAGGCTGAAAGAGACTGACTCAACAAGAGAGTGTTTTTATTTGTCTTGTACAAAGCCCAAGATTGAGGCTGAAAGAGGTTAACTCAACAAGAGAGTACTTTTGAGGCTAACTCTGCTGAGAAAAATCATCATACAAAGCCTAAGAAGAGACTATCTTCTGCTGAGGATTATTGAGATCCAGAGGCAGGTCCAAGTCGGGGGATCAACTTTTGCTAAGGGTTTACAAAAGAGTTGAGCTATCAGATGCCTTGAGGTTCTGATTTGGGATAGTGATATCCTGATGATAAGCTGACCCTAGTTGGGGAAATTTAGGATTAAATACTGAGTTTTAGATCCTGTGAGGGTTTTAACTATACTGGAGATTGATTAAATGACCAGGGTTTCTCCTGTGTTTGTAGGGAACTTGAGAATGTCTTTGAGATCCAAGAGGAGATAAGATTGTCCAAGTCTACTGGTATGGAAGAGTTTATCTTTGTATGATGCCCAAGAGGAGGCTGGTGCTTTAAGGGATGCGAATCAACCATTAAATCGGTCTGAGGTTTTGACTCTTTGGAAAGACTGCTCTAACAAAGGATGACTAGGTTCTATCCTATACCTGTAAGAGGTTTTTGGGGTCCTTGTACTAAGCCCAAGAGAAGGCATGAGAACTTCTAAGAAGCCGGAGGGTCCTTGTACAAAGCCCAAGACGAGGTCAGGATGCTTTTAGGAAGCCTGTGGATCCAAACTTAAGAAAAGTTCAAGAAACGTTTCACCGGGAATAATCTTTTCTTTAGTGAACAGTTCTAGGGTTTGAAGAAATTCAAGAGAGGTTTCACCGGGAATTAAACCTCTCTGGGGGAAATGAATTTCTTTGAAAAATTTCTAGTAGTGACAGTCTGAGAAAATTTTTACCGGAAATAATGCATTTTTCGTTGTTCCATATTGTATAAGCCCAAGAGGAGGCAAGACTGTATCTAGAATTCCTATGGGGAACTAGTTTTGACTGTGTTGAAAGAGTGACCACTGGCTTTATCTAATCCTAGACCTAGTTGCCGGGGAAAACTCTAAGAAGATAATATACAGGCATATATATATATATATATATATATATATATATATATATATATATATATATATATATATATATATATACATATGACATATATATTATATGTAAAAGAGGGTAGGAGGACTTACAGGTGAGTAAGCTTCCAGCACAACCAAATATATAGATATGTGCAAGTATGTAAAAGAAAGCTAATAAAACTTACAGGTGAGCAAGATTCCATTGTAACAGCTGTATGGTTAGTTGTTCAAGAAATTAAAGAAAGTTTTGATAACAACTATGAATTTGAATCTAAATCAAAAAGTAAAGTTATTTTTGCAAAGAAGATTGGGGCTTATACTCAAGGAGAGGCCCAGATGAAAATAGTAATCGTACCGTTGATTTGAGAACTGTACTGGGACTTATACAATGACTGAGGCCCAAAATTATTTATGTACAAAAAAGGGTTGGGTCTTACACTCTATTAGAGGCCCAAAGTTTATTTTAAAAATAAAGATGGGACTTACAACAAAAGGGGAGGCCCAGATGATTTTTGTTTAAAAGGCGACGATCGCGCCGAGAATTTTTAAAATCGTATCGGGAATTATACAATGACTGAGGCCCAAAATGGTTTCCTGTATAAAGGGGTTATGTCTTACACTCTATTAGAGGCCCAAAAGTGTTTTGAAAAAGATTTGTGAGGGTAAAAATAATCAAAACCCTAATTTGATTTTAAAATGTATTTTAATTGAATAAAAATTCAATTAAAATGATCAAAATTATCAAACATGTGTGAAAAACAAGTTGTGATCTTGGATTAATGTTTGAAAAATCATGTTTCTTTCATAGAATGATTTGAAAATCATTTGAATTTGCAAAATCAAGAGAAAGAAATATTTTTAAATGTTAAAAAAACAAATAAAACATAATTCTTTACAAAAATATCAAATATGTGAAATAAATAATATTTTTGTGAAATTTTTGTAGAATAAAATATTTTAATATTTTTGTGAATTTTTAAAAAAACAACCAATAAAAAATAATTAAAATTGAGAGAGAAATTAATTTTGGAATTAATTAATAAAAACCATAAAAATGTGAAAAATAGCAAAAAATATGAGAAATGGCAAAATGGTCTGGGTGGGAGTTGAACCCGCGTCATCCATCCAAACACACATGTCTGCTACCACTGGGGTGGTGATACATCCGTGTATCAAAACCACCCCATGAATATATATGGGATGCCTTGGTTTTAGGCCTGGCCAAGGAGCCATGGCCTGGCCCTTGCCCAAGGCAAGGCCTGATTTTAGGCTTCTTGCATGAAGGATCTAACTTCCTCATTTCTCCATGGATTGGAACAAAATTTAGGTGCATCCTGCCTAGAATTTCATGAGGAATCCAATGGTGCCTTTGGAATTTTCAGAAAATGTCCCTATTTTAAAATCCGATAGTGATTTCAAAATAGGCCTAGATTTGCATGTTCTATGCTATCTCATCATATAGGCAGCAATAGCATGGTAAATTGGTTCAAACACAACATATATGATATGTATGAGATGTCCATGATCAATGGACCTCAAAGCAATGCATGATTTAGAGAGTTCAAGTTGTGATGCACTTACCTCATGAAGCTTCTTGTGCTATCTGTCAAGTTCCTTGTGCCAAAAGTAATTCAATGCTTTGAGCACTCTTGATTGATCCCTTAGAAGCTTTTAGGATGATCAAAACCAGCTGGAATCCTCAGGAACAAGAATTGGCTCTTTCTTGCAAAAGGGGCAAAAGTGACCAAGATAGTAACTCTCTCAAATGGTGTTCCAGATGAGGGAAACCAATTGGGACAGTTTGAGGATGATATTTGGAGTGTGTTTAAGGCTTGGTTTGGTTTTGAAAGTAACTGGATCAAGACATGGCTTGCAAAATGCAAAACAGTCAAGATTTGAGGTTTTGGAGGTTGACTTTCTGATTTTAGTGTTTCAGACCAAGGGTGAGTGTTTGAACAGCTTATATATGATACATTGGATGTGTTTGGATCATGAGTTGTGGTGGAATTGCTTTCTAACTCAAAAACTCAAAGATGAATTGCAAAAGAAGGCATTTTGGCCTAATGAGAGAGATTTTGAGGAAAACATGTGTTGTAGTCCTTTGGTGTACTCAAACTGAACACAAATGAGCTCTATTTATAGTAAAGCAAGTTTGTTTTGCAAGAAATAGTGAATGGCAACTTGGATAGTCCCTTGGCCAATTGTAGCATAAAGGCATCTTTAGTCTCCTATAACCATTGACTTGAGGTTAGGGCACAGGCCTATGGTCCTTTGATTCACAGCTAAATCTTGACTCATTCAGTTAGCAATGTCTCAGTCCATGCCACCTTGATGCATCTATTGAATGCTTGGAAACAACATTGGAGTCTTTGAGCTTTTTAGCCTTTTTAGGGCACTTATGGCTACATGTAATTCCTTGGACTTGGGAGGCTTGTGGATCGGATATTTTCTCTTGGATGTTATCCTCTGATGTGTCCAAATGGATGACAAGGCTTAGAGTTGTCCAAATTAGCTAACTCGAGCAAAATGCACAAATCTGCCTTGTATAAATCAGTCCATGATGCCATGTTCCAAGGGTTGTATCTCCCTACTCAAATTGAATTTGGAGATGATCTGGTACTTGTTGGAAAGCCCTCATGGCATACTTCAACTTTGATGTTCACCAATGGACCTGGTTTAACTTGGATCAAGGTGAAAAATGTCCTTACATTTTAGAAAAAGTAAGGCAGATTCTGACTTATTGGAAATTTCACTAAGTGTTGGAAAAGTGGTCATTTTCATGTTTTTGTGATTTTGATCAATCCATAACTCAAAATCCATGAGGATTTGGAATCTTTTGTAGTTGACACTTTTAAATTATATCAGATGGACTTTCATTTGAGCTTTGAATGGTAGAAAAAGGCCTTGTGGTTTAGGAGTTATGACCTTTCAAAGTTGGTACAAAATCACTTTTGTTCCATAACTTAGAAAAATTTTGGTTTCTCATGGTTGCCCCTTTTGCAAGAAACCTCACTTTTCTTATTTTTCTTAATGAATGATGATCAATACCATACATTAACATTATTTTTGACTTAGGGGAACCATATTTGTGAAAAATTCCAAAAAGTCAAACTTGATTTTGTGCACAGTTGACTTTTTGTCAGATGAAATCCAAACTGTGTGATCCATTTTGCAATTAAGTTCTTAACCTAATTCAAACCTAATGGATGGATTCCATAGGTGTTATAGGGTGTATTGAATCATGTTTTAAGGTTTGGGATCATGTCTTGGTCAAAAGACAAAGGTACAGTTGACTTTTCCTTCAAAACCCTAATTGTGGTCCAGATGAAATTGAAACTTGTGAACAAAGCTTCTTGGTTCAATCCATTGTTGCAAATGGATCAATGTAGTGTATTTGAGGCCCTCAAATCATGTCTTGAGGTCTTGGCTCATACTTTTCTCCAAAAGTTAACTTAGGGGTGAATTAGGTCAAGAAACCCTAATTCCTGATTTTTGCTAAATACATCCCCAGAGGTTAAATTGACTTGATGATTGGGTTCATGAGGTCCCTTGGAGCATTTTTGATCATGTTTTGAAGTATTGGCTCATGCCCAGAAGTAAATTTTCATCTGGAGGCCCTAGTCGACCAAAATCCTAATTTGGTGACACCGGCGATCTTGAGGCTTGATCCACTTGGAATGTTGCAACTTTGTGCTTGATTCTTGATGTGGGAGTCCTCTTGATCTCTTATTGGTGCTTGGGAGGTTAGACAAGTTGAAGATCATGTCATTTCTTGATTGATCCTTTGTCTAAGTGCTCTGAGAGGGCTCAAAACCCTAATTCTTGATTATGGTGAATGCTCACCCATCTTTGAGGAGATTGATGAGGCATGATGGTACATCCATATTGTGGTAATGATCTTCACAATGATGGGAAATCTTGGTGGTCAAAATTTGGGGTATGACATGTATATTGGTGTGCAAGATACGTGACATTCATTTTGGTTCGATCTGGTTGTAATGATCGCATTTTTGCGTTAGCAACATTGTTGTTTTTTAGCACTTTTTAGAATTCCTTTTTCTTTACGTTTCTTTTTTATAAATTTAGATCCACACGATTTGGATGCATTGCGATGATCACATTGAGTGTAGCCATTTATTGGTCAATCATATTGGTTTATGTACAGTTCTATGATTGGTTATTGTTGTATTTCGATTTTACAAGTGTCAGACAGTTTTGCATGGTGGCGATCCACTTTTTGCACTTACTGATTCGTATCTCGATTTGCAATGTGTATTTTTTTATTTTTATTACCATGCTTTTTCTTAATCCGATTTGCGATGACCACTTACGCAGTAGCAATTTGTCTTTTGAAATTTGTGCTAATTTTTTTACAATCTAACATCGTTATGATTATATTTGATTAAATTTCTTGTGGTAACCTTTGCACATCTTCGCGTATGCGACTTTGATTCGCGTATTTACGTCACGATTTTAATCCGTGCACTTTGCTTTTCAATTTATATTTTGATTCATTTGATGTGTGATGTTAATATTTTGTACGCATCTTATTTCCGTTCACGCCTAAATTGCTTTCAAAACTAATTCTTGATTTAATCAAGCCATTTTTAAACCCTGTAAGTCAATTGTTTCTACGATCGCCATCAACCAAACCCAAAACATTCTTGATTCATATATCAAGCCATACCCCGACTTGTAAGTCGATTTCTTTTTAGCATCGCCATCAACCTCTTGCACACACTTGCACCTTTTCTTTGGTTATGATTTCATTTACTAGGAGCACCCTTGGGGACTAGGATTTGACCTAACTTTTTCTCAAAACCCTTGGTCCAACGCCAAGTGGCTACTTCTCTCGTAAGTCGGTTGCCTTTTACAATCGCCATCATGCAATTTTCAAACCTCGATCTTTTATCGTGTATTTTTCTCTTAAAACTAAAATCTCTTTTCTCAAAAAAATCAAAAATTATTTTAATCATATCTAACCTCTTTTCAAACTCTAAAAAACATTCAACAAATCTCAAATCATTTTGCCACTCGGCTTTTCTGTTTAAAACTTTTCGAAAAAGACACGCTTCATAGCATCGTCCCTAAAAAATACACAACTAACTTCCCTTATTTCACGCTGCCGCGCGATCGAGACTAGTTTACCTTACCCTTTATCCTAGCCTTAGGATTAGAGTCGCCGTACTCTATGTAAGTATCCTGCCATGGACACTTACCTCTCTTTTAACCCAGCCTTAGGTTTAGAGTCGCCACACTTTATTTAAGTTCCTGCCATGGACACTTACCTTTCCCCCTTGGAACCCTGACCATAGTCAAGAGTTCCTCACCCTTAGTTAGGGGAACTACGAATGCTCTGTTTCCATTCCCGTCGGGATATGTAGGCACGAGATGCGATGTCTTGGCGAGCATACTTAGAACTAACACCCTAGGTCTTTCCTTTAGCACATTATCCTTAGCAAGCAAACAATAACATAACACAAATAAAACAAGAGGTTTCTGTAGAGTACTACAGATGCTTAGGATGCTAACACCTTCCCTAGGTATAACCAACCCCCGAACCTTAGATCTCTAGCTTTATTTTTACATAGCGCAATTAGGGTTTTCGACCTTTACCTTTTCCTTTGGATAAATCAAAGTTCGGTGGTGGATTAATATTTCTGATTCAAGTTAATCAATGGCTTGATATCCGATTCTCACCACGACAGCAGTCTCCCGAGAAAACTGAGGCTGCTCAAAAAGCTGTAAAAGACCTCTTAGAGGCTAACTTTATTTCGGAAGCCCGGTACACCACCTGGTTGTCCAACGTTCAACTTGTTAAGAAAAATAATGGAAAATGGAGGATGTATGTTGATTACACTAATCTTAATCGGGCATGCCCGAAAGATGCTTATCCACTGCCTAACATCGACAAACTGGTTGATAATTCTGCAGGATTTAAATTATTGTCATTCATGGACGCTTACTCGGGGTACAACCAAATCCCCATCGCGAAGGCCGACAAGCAGCACACAGCCTTCATGACCGAATCGAGCAACTACTACTACAATGTAATGCCCTTTGGCCTGAAGAACGCCGGTGCAACCTACCAGCGGATGATGAATAAAGTCTTTCGGGGAGAGATTAGTGACATGCTCGAGGTCTACATAGATGACATGATTGTGAAATCTACAGAAGAAGTCGACCACGCTGCCCACCTCAAAAGGGTCTTCGACACAGCGAGGAAATGCAAGATGAGGTTCAACCTATAAATATGCACCTTCGGCGTCCGGGAAGGTAAGTTCCTCGATTTCTACCTCATAGAGCGAGGGATCGAGGTGAACCCCGACAAGTACAGGGCATTTTCCAAACTCCCGACACTGAACTCAAAGAAATCGATACAATCGCTAAACGGGATGCTCACCTCGCTTTCCCGCTTCGTGGCCAAATCGGCGCAATACGCACTCCTATTTCTCAAACTCCTACGCAAGGAGGCCACGTTCGAATGGATCGAGGAGTGCGAGCAGGCGCTCCTCCACCTCAAACAAGTCCTCTCGCAACCCCCAATCCTCTCACGACCAGAAGACGGGGATACGTTGTTCCTATACCTCACTGTCACGAGCGAAGCGGTCAGCGCAAGTCTAATCTAGGAAACCTCCGACGGGAAAAAACCGATGTACTTCACCAGTAAAGCCCTCCAAGGTCTCGAACTTAGATACCAGCAGATTGAAAAATTCGCTCTGGCCCTTATCACCATGGCCATAAGACTGCGGCACTACTTCTTGGCCCACACAATCGTGCTAAGAACCGAGCAACCCGTGAGACAACTCCTCGGCCGGCCAGACATGGCGGGTAGGATGCTCAAGTGGTCGCTCGAACTCGCCGAGTTTGATGTCCAATACTAGGGGAGAAAGGCCCTGAAAACTCAGGTACTGGTCGACTTCGTGGCGGAGATGACCATCCTAGAACCTTCGACCGACGGATCCCAAAAATGGACGATCTACGTCGATGGGGCATCCAGCTCGATATGGAGCGAAGCGGGAATCATCCTAGAGAACGAGGAAGGTATCCTGATCTAGGTTTCCCTCATATTATCCTTCTCGACATCAAACAACGAGGTCGAGTACGAGGCTTTCCTCGTCGGGTTACAACTGGCTGGGGATCTCGACACCAAGGAAGTGAAAATATTCGCTGACACCTAGCTTATGGCCTCACAGCTACGAGGATAATACCAAGCCAAGAACGACAACCTCATCGAGTACTTGGCTCTGGCGAAGGAAATGATGAAAAATTTCACCTCGGTGGAAGTAGGTCACGTCCCGTGCGAACACAATACTCGGGCAGACATCCTATCGAAACTCGCGAGCACAAAGAAAAAAGGCAGGAACAAGTCCGTCACTCAAGTGCTTCCATGTCCGAGCATCGAGAAACCCATCCCCATGGCTGGCGTGCATACCATTGGAGACATCCATTGCTGGATGACCCCGGTATACGAGTACCTTAGCACGGGAAAGCTACCCGGCGACCCCAAGGACGCCAGAGTAGTTAGGCGACGGGCCTTCTCATATACGATTATCGAGGACAAGCTATATCGTCGCGGCTTCTGACCCCCCTACTCAGGTGCATCAAGGAGTCTAAGGTCCCCGACATACTCCAAGAGATCCACGAGGGGATCAATGCACAACACCTTGGCAGGCGGTCCCTAGCCCGTAAAGCGTTGCGAGCAGGATACTACTAGCCCACCATGCAGCAGGAAGCCAAGGAGCACGTCAAGAAGTGCGATAGATGACAACGACACGGGTACATGCACCTGGCACCGCCCAGTCAGCTTAAAACGTTTTCCTCCCCGTGGTCGTTCTCCTGGTGGGGGATGGACATCCTTGGACCCTTCACCGTAGGGTCGTACCAAAATAAGTACTTGATCATCGGCGACGACTACTTCACCAAGTGGATCGAGGCCGAAGCCTTGGCCAAAATCACGGCCCATAACATACTCCGTTTCTACAAGAGGAATATACTTGCCCGATTCGGTGTGCCCCAGGACATTGTCACCGACAACGGGACACAATTCACCGACAAGAACTTTCAGAACTTCGTCACCAAGTTAGACACGAAGCAACATTTCGCGTCGGTCGAGTACGCACAAACAAACGGGCAAGCCGAAGCCGCAAATAGGGTGATCTTACGAGGTCTGATACGGAGACTAGGGACGGTAAGAAAAGGTGGGTCGAGGAGCTACACAGCTTCCTCTAGTCCTAAAGGATAACCCCGCACTTCACTATCGGAGAAACGCCATTCCGACTGACCTACGGAACTGAGATGGTAATCCCAGTGGAAATAAGGGAACCCTCGAGAAGGACCGAGTCTCCCCTCAACAAAGAGATGAATGATGAGGCCCTAAGGGAGGAACTCGACCTGGTCGAGGAAATACGAACGAACGCATCCCTCCGTGAAGCCTCGTACAAATAGAAGATAACTTTACTGTAGCGCGATTTTTGTGGTTTCGAATCACTATCGCTTTGGTACTACGGTTCGATTTATTTTTTATCCTGTTAAGCTGACTAAGGAAGGGAAATAGATGTCTCCAATTAACCCTGCTTGCAAACTGAGGTTAAATAGTCAAAACTGTTGGTTTACAGATGCTATGAAATAGGGGGTTCGTCTTTGGGGTTATTTTCTTAAAAACACGAAGGATCAGGATTATTGGTGAGGCTTTTGGTTAGGATACTAGACTTGATTTTCTTTGTTTGATGTATGAAGGTACTGGATTTTGGGTTTTTTTATTAGTGTGCTCGCTAAGATTTCGCAATCTTATGCCTACGTATTCTCGTTTAACGAAACAGGGAAATCATAGCGATCGTAGTTCCTCCTATTCTATGGGAGGAAAAAGGTGTTTTGGTGTCTTGTTTAAAGCCCAAGATTGAAGCTAAAGGTGATTTGTATCTTGTTCATAGCCCAAGATGTGAAGCTGAAGGGTTTTGACTGAGAGAGAATTTGTCATCTCTAAAGAGGAGCTGTTGATGTTTGTATGCTGTGAGCAAAGCACAACTTTGATGCCAAAAGGTTGATTGATTCAGCTAGGGATTTCTTTATACAAAGCCTAAGAGGAGGCTAAAAGTTTGACTTTTCCAGGGAAAATATTCTTTCTGTCTTGTACAAAGCCCAAGATTGAGGCTAAAAGGGTTTGACTAAATAAAAGAATCTGTTATACTCAACAAGAGAGTAATTTGGTGTCTCGTATGAAGCCTGAGACGGAGGCTAAAAGGAAGATGGACTCAACAAGAGAGTTTGAAAAGGTGATTGACTCAACAAGAGAGCCTGAATGTTGCTTGACTCAACAAGAGAGTCTTTTATACTCAACAAGATAGTGATTTGCTGTCTCGTACGAAGCTCGAGATAGAGGCTAAAAGGAGATTGACTCAACAAGAGAGTCTTTTATACTCGACGAGAGAGTGGGTTTTTATTTATATGTCTTTGTTGCGGTGAAAATCGGATAACAGGCTATTAATTAACTTGCATCATATTTCTTTTACAACCGACTTTGATTTATCCAAAGGAAAGGTTGTATTTGAATGCACAGTCAAGTTAACATGAGAACTACCCTGCCCCAGGTTAAGATTGTAGGTTATTATTTGTAAAGAAATGAAACTCCTACTTCAAGGCTCCAAGGGGTTAAAGAGGGGTTATCTTCCTTATGTCTCCAGTGTTTGGGAATTGAAACAATGCCTTACATCGTCAATAAAGATTTGATTTGAAAGCATACTAACAACAATTATGGGTATATCGTTTTCATCATCCTCCCTCCGATCTTTGCATAATCAAAAGGAAAGTGGAAAAGAGATAAAGTATTTTGCAAAAGAAAGCATAAAGATGTAACTGGCAAACACAAATGAATTGAATCAAAAGTTGCAATGCTCATTTCATTAATTTTGAAAGTACAAACATAATTTGAAGCAAATAACTATTACAAAATAAGGAAATGCAAACGACAAGAAACAAGGCCTAGTGACTAATCAAACACAAGGATGAGTTGTCTTGTCTTTAAGAAGTAACTGAGCCGAAGTCGACTGAAGATTCACTTGCCCTGGTAAAGGGTTGTTCTTGATATTCTGCACCTGATGTTAGCTCTAGTCCTGTATCGATGTCGAAGAATCAGCTTGATGACTCACAGACAAACTCTGGAATATAGAGACAGCTGGAGATGAATAACTGGACAGATAGACGTATGCAATGAGTCATGCAAAGATGCAAATGAAATGTAATGCAATGCAAACAGGATGCAAGACACATGCAACAAGATCAGGGGTTCAAGATCACGGCATGGAGTCTGGGTAAAGAACCAAACCAAGGGTGTGTACTAGGGTTACTGTATCCGTAAAATAGGGTTCTATGAAGTTCCCAGAGTCGACAATCCATCTTTCGGATTTTATCGACTTCCCAAATGATTCGGTAATAAATAAAATTCTCAAGAGAATCTCGTCTGGGTGTAATATCGCGTGACAACCAATTCAGAAATAGACTCCATCATGGTCACCGCACTACATCCTAAAAAGGCTTAAGTGGGGTTTGGTAACTACGGTTCTCAGAATCACGGGCACCTAGGTCGAGAGTAGTAATGTTTTCACGAACGGATTCGTTCAACATGACTAATTTCTCAAGAGGGCCTCAACTGAGTGATGATGTCTCAATTCAACTTTTCAGGATTCGACTCCCTCAAAGCCTCCTTGAATACCATCGTCCTATCATAAGTGTACGCTCAAGTCCAGGTATAGGACTTATCTCACCGCTCAAAGTAACAACCCTGCATACAGAAAAAAGCCCAAGCACAGACAGGTATATATACAGATATAAAATATACAAGTATACAAGCAAGCAAACATATAAATAACACAAATACAAACAAGATAGGCTTAACCCTTTTAGAGACTCATTTTCCCCAGTGAAGTCGCCATTTCTGTTGCGGTGAAAATCAGATAACAAGATATTAATTAACTTGCATCATATTTCTTTTACAACCGACTTTGATTTATCCAAAGGAAAGGTTCAAGATCGTTTAAAAACCTAAAGGGGGGAGATCTAAGGTTCGGGGGTTGGTTACGCCTAGGGAAGGTATTAGCACCCTAAACGTCCGTAGTACTCGCATAGGACTGGAGTTCATCACGTAGATTGGGTGGGCACAAATACGGTTCTCAGAATCACGGGCACCTAGGTCGAGAGTAGTAATGTTTTCACGAACGGATTCGTTCAACATGACTAAACTCTCAAGAGGGCCTCAACTGAGTGATGGTGTCTCAATTCAACTTTTCAGGATTCGACTCCCTCAAAGCCTCCTTGAATACCATCGTCCTATCATAAGTGTACGCTCAAGTCCAGGTATAGGACTTATCTCACCACTCAAAGTAACAACCCTGCATACACAAAAAAGCCCAAGCACAGACAGGTATATATATAGATATAAAATATGCAAGTATACAAGCAAGCAAACATATAAATAACACAAATACAAACAAGATAGGCTTAACCCTCTTAGAGACTCGTTTTCCCTAGTGAAGTCGCCATTTCTGTTGCGGTGAAAATCGGATAACAAGCTATTAATTAACTTGCATCATATTTCTTTTACAACCGACTTTGATTTATCCAAAGGAAAGGTTCAAGATCATTTAAAAACCTAAAGGGGGAGATCTAAGGTTCGGGGGTTGGTTACGCCTAGGGAAGGTATTAGCACCCTAAACGTCCGTAGTACTCTACGGGAACCTCTTGTTAAGTTTGTGTTACGTTATGTTTGCTTGCTAAGATAATATATGTACTAAGGTAAAGACCTAAGGGTATGTACAAAGTTTGTCTCGTCTTAATCATGATTTAATCGAGAAATTGATAATCAATGATTCTTGACTTTCATCGACTAAATAGTAAATGAAACTGAAATAAAAATAAAGTGGTCTTATATTGATCAAAGTTTTGTCGCTTTAATGAGATCAATCAAACTATGAAGTTTGTTATATCATCGACCACAATAAAGATAATGGAATCAAAATGAAAAATAAAGTTAGTCTCGTCTTGATCAAGATTTAATCGGAGGATCGATAATCTTTTGATATTCGACTTTCATGGACCAACAAAAATAAAGAAATAAGCCTCATACATATCAAGACTTTTTTAGTCATTTTGCATAAATCAACTAAGTCATGATTTTGTAATATCATTGGCCCTAAAAATCGAAATAAAGATCGTAAGCGAAAAATAAAAATCAAAACAAAATTCGAAAGAAAAAGTTATGAATTCAAGAAATAACATGATAAATTGAAACTAAAAATTCAAAGTGCTCCTAAAATAAAAACTAGAGAAACAAAAATAAGAAATAAATAGAAAATAAAATAAAAATAGTATGAAATAATAAAAGGGTGGTGATGAAGCATGTTTTTTGTCTTTTTGAATTTTTATCTTATCTTTTAAACATCATTCATAATAAAACCAAACAAAAATTATAGGATGTTACAATACTTTTTCCAGAAAAATATTAACATGCTAATGACCTTGATAACAGCATAGATAAATGATCATGGTACTTTGAAAACGGAGAAATAAAAGAGGTGAATGTTACCTAGTGGAGACGGTCCACTGCCTCTTCAATGACACGAGTTATGGAAAAATGAAGACGAGCCTTCTCTCCAGAAAATTTGCAAGAATAATTGAGGGAGAAAATTAAGAGAGTATTCAGCCTTTGTGTGGGGTGAATCTGGTGTGCCAAATGAGAGAATGAGATATCTTATTTATAGTGTGAATAAAGTGGGACTGTTGATGTGGCAATCCATGTGACTTTATGAGAATGATTCTTGGCCATTGATAAGTGAAGTGTAAGAATGCTTTTTGGTCATTGATAAATCCAAGTTGGCAATCCATGTGAAGTGTTAGAATGATTGAGTGGTCCCCACTTACCATGAAGATAAACAAAATAAAAGTAATTTGGTTCATACAGAAGATTTTTCAAGACTCATACTGGGGCAAGCTTTCCCAGTGTACAGTAGGACAATCATCTTTCAAGACTCAGACTGGGGAAAGCTCTCTAAGAGCACCATGAAATGGTCATTTTCAGAATCAGACAAGCTGAAGCAATGATCAGCTCATCCACAATAATCAGCTACTCTGGGGCAATTTACCTGAAGAATCCCCAAGCAACGCTTTATCCTTCCTACAAGGATCATCAATTTGGATACAGTTTACCAGTGTGGCGGATGATGTGTTCAGCATCAGCATCTCTAGTCCCAAGCGGAACGGCAGTGATCTCCGTGTAGAGGAATCAGTCTTCCAATCTTGTCTTCCCAGAGAGTCGAGCCATGTCGTCTACATCTACATTTGCATTTGATCATATATCATCTGCATAATTCATATACATATGCATAGCATGAGTGTTTCATCCTCATTTGCATTTCTCCCGAGGTCGTGTTGTTATCCACGTCTTACCTTACCAAAACGTTACATGTCCTTCATTCAGTGCCATTCCTGAATGTTGTCATTCTCTTGCGCATCTAATCTTATTGATAGATGTTGGTCTTCTCACTCCAGTGCCACTCCTGGATGTCTGTCTCTTGTGATCTCCAGTGCCATTCCTGGATATCTTGTTCCTCTTGTTTCTCCCAGTGCTATTCCTGGAAGTTTTGCCTCTCTTTTGTAATCCTCATCAAATTTGCTTGGATATCTTTCAGTGTCATTCCTGAAAGTCTTATTTGTCCATTCAGTGCCATTCCTGGATAAGTTTTCTCCTTTGCATTCAGTGCCAGTCCTGGATGTCTTTCTCGCTATAATTCGATGCCATTCTCAGTTATCATGATTTGTACCTTCCATTCAAAGCCATTATTGAATGCCTGGTGTCCTTTTATTCAATGCCATATAGTCTTATTTGTTCACTTTATCTAAAGCCGTTATTAAATATTGTGATCTATACCTTTCATTCAAAGCCATTATTGTATGTCTGGTTTCTCTACCATCCGATGCCTTTCTGGATGTGTCTCTCCTTCTGATGTTTTTTCAGATCGAGTCCTTGTTCACTTTATCTAAAGCCGTTATTAGATATTGTGATTTATACCTTTCATTCAAAGCCATTATTGGATGTCCGGTTTCTCTACCATCCAGTGCCTTTCCGGATGTGTCTCTCCTTCTAATGTTTTTTCAGATCAAGTCCTTGTTCACTTTATCTAAAGCTGTTATTAGATATTGTGATTTATACCTTTCATTCAAAGCCATTATTGGATGTCAGTAGTTAGTGAAAAAAAGAAATAAAACAAATTAAGTTCGAACGAAAAATGCATGATTATTGATCAATGAAATGTTTAACTAAAAATGCAAAAATGGCCGATTTAAGATGATATGAAATGATCTGATGATCTGAGGGTAAAATTTGGGGTACAACAGTCTTGTACAAAGCCCAAGACGGAGGCTAAAAGGGGAACTGACCTAACAAGAAGGTCTATTATACTCAACAAGAGAGTGATTTTCTATCTCGTATGAAGCCCGAGATTGAGGCTAAAAGGGAGATTGACTCAATAAGAGAGTATGAAAAGGTTAGCTCCGCTAGGGAGGGTCATTGTACAAAGCCCAAAAGGAGGCAATCTTACTACTGAGGATTTTTGAGGTCCTTAGGCAGGTCCAAGTGTGGGGAACTCTCATGAGAGAGACCGGGGTTTCTTCCCATGTTTGAAAGGAACTTGCGAATATCTTTGAGACTCAATAAGCTTAGACTGTCCAAGTCTAGAGTTTTATCTTTTGTACTATGCCCAAGAGGAGTCACGGGCATTAAGGGATGAGTATCAACCCTAAAATGGCTAGAGTTTTGACTCTGGAAATACTGCTCTAGCAAAGGATGACTAAGTTCTGTCTTATACCTTTAAGAGGTCGTCAGGGTCCTTGTATTAAGCCCAAGAAGAGGCATGAGAACTTCTAAGAAGCCGACGGGTCCTTGTACAAGGCCCAAGAGGATGCGGGGATGCTTTTAGGAAGCGTGTGGGTCCCCAAACCACGAGAAGTTCAAGAAATGCAATTCACAGAGAAGAGATCATTCCAGGAAAGTTTGAGAATTTGGAAGAAACTCAAGAGATGCCATTCACGGAGAAAAGATCATCTCTGGGGAGTTAGAGTTTCTTTGACAATTTCTAAGGGTGACAGTCTGAGAAAAGGTTCACCGAGAATACTGCCTTTCTCTTTGTTTCATATTGTTTAACCCCAAGAGAAGGGAAGACTGTATCTGGAATCCTACGGGGGACCTAGTTTTGTTTGTATTTAAGAGTGACCAACAGGGCATTACCTAGTGCTAGACGTAGTTTCCGGGGAAAACTCTAAATAACTATACTAGTATTACATAGTGGATATCTGACAAGTATATAAAAGGATGTGAAAGAAGACTTACAGTGAAACATCCCCACAATACAGTTATATACATATGAAAACGGTAAATGAAAGCGGATAAACACTTACCCGTTGTAGAGCTTCCATGTTGTTTTATTAGTTGTTCAACAAAGAAAGTTTTGATAACAACATATATCTGAATTCAAAATCAAAGGAGAAATTATTTTGAAAATATTGTTGGGGCTTACACCTCAAGGAGAGGTCCAAGTTTTAACGATGATCGCACCGTTGTTTTGAAAACTGTTGTAACACCCCAAAATTTGCCTTGTTGTTTTTAGATAACTGGCTTATGTTTCTTTTCATTTCTTGCATTTGCATTGTGCATAACATTTGGTTTTTAGCATGGGATCAAGGTACTTGGTCCATATTCTCAAGTCTCAAGCTTCAAGGTGGTTCATGGAGTTCATTATATCTTCATAAGATCAAAATTGGCAAGAGATTTCAGAGGGATCACACTCTCCTAACTTGGTTTTTAAATTAGGGTTTTGGAGATTCTGAGATTTAACCCTCAAATGAGCAAGCTCTTTGATTGTTTATCATCTCCAAATGGCACTTATCATCATTGATGGACATGACACACATCATACTCAGAGGAATTTGAATTTGGAGGATGTGCTGATTTCTCCTAACCAGAGGAGCCAAAACTAGTGTTTCCTATAGAATCAGTTTATTTCTGATTTTTGGGACAAGACTCGATTTCATGGTATTCCTTATAGCCTCAAGTGTCTAGGGATAGAAGATCGCCCATCAATTTGCTTCAGAAGGTTTTAAATTGATCAGAAATTGCAAAATCAGGAGAATTGGGAATAAAGTCAATTGGGCAGTGAAAAAGTCAACTCCTAACTTTTTGTGGTCAACATCATGATTCTCAGGTCAAATATGGTCCATGGACAAGATTTTATCAAGAAATGTTCAAGGATTCATGAAAAATCAAAAATGTGGAAAACTTGCTATTTTTGGAAATCTAGGTTTTTAAGAAGTTGCTATTTTGGGAAAAGTTCTAACATGAATTCAGCCATCTTCCAAGCCAATTTCCATCATGATACAAGCCTAATTTCAATTTCCTTTAAACATGAAAGTTTTAGAGCTTGTTCCAAGCTTTCTAACCATGTAAAGTTTATCTCATTTGGATTATTTTTGAGAGAGTTATGATGTTTCAAAGATGGAGGTTTTAAGTTGTAAAAACTTGAAAACTTAGAATTTTTTCTAAGTTATTCTTGGACAGTTTGGTGTACTCAAGTTCATGCTCACTTTTGGATGACTTCCAGGCCTTGGATTGAGAAACTTCCAACATGAAAAGTGTAGAGGGCAATCCCCTCTTTTCAAAGAACCCAAGTTTGTGTCATTTGAACCATTGTGGTGAAAGTTATATTCCTTCAAAGATGGTGTCATCATGTGGTCAATTTGTGTTCATGACTTGAAGTTTTTATTCAATTTTGCTAACCGTGAGAACCCATATTCATGGTTTATTTTCACAAAGATCCAAGAATCATTTCAATTTCATTTTAACACCAAACCTGCTCACTTAACTTCCTACTTTCTTGTGATTACAAGAGTGCTTTGTTTGGCTCATTTTTCACTAAGTTAAGATGGGTTAAAGGAAGCCATATGGATGTGTTTTCAAGTATGTCATGTCCTTATCTTAATGCTACACGCCATGCAATCAATCTGAACCACATTTCATGTGTGAAGCCTTGGTTATTTGCACCAAATTCATCACCAATTTTAGCTAAACCTACCATGCACATGTGTACTCTTTTTGGAAAAATTTGGAATGGATAAAGATTGGACAAACTCTGATCCCTTTCTCTTTCTCACGTACCACTTCATTCACACCCACTCACATCCTTTTCATACCCCAAAAAACCACTACTTGTACCGTTCTCTCTCTCTCTCTTTCAATCTTTGCAAAAGTTTCCAAACACCACTTTGTCATTTTTTTAGGCCCAAAATCACTCTCAACCCACCATATAAAGTCATCACAAACCCTAGAATGAGAGGGGATTCCATTTCACACGAAAACCATATCAGAAAAGCTCACACTCTTTTATTTTTCCTCTGATTCGAATCACTCATTTGCACAGCCACTTCCTTCTTTTTTTGATTGATTCTGCATCCCTGGAGTGTGATCTTGCTTTTGTACGCATTTTTTGGCAACTGGAACCCTTGTTCTAGTTGGTTCAGCATCTCCATCTTCATCATCTAACCAAGTTTTTGTTGTGAGAAATTGAAGACGATTCCAAGCAAGCAAGGCCTCGATCTACTCTTCCCAAGCCCAGAGGAGTTGATCTGCATCTTTTACCAACCTCATCGCAAGGTTTGAAGGACCAACGGAGTCGCTCCGTTAGGTAACTTTTCTTGATTCACACCTGCTATAATACACGTTCATTTCGCTTGTTGTGAGCTCCTCTGAAATCCTACCAAGTTGTAGGCAATTTTTGTGATGTGTATGAACTTGTTTATTAAGG
The DNA here is from genome assembly GCA_022829125.1 of Lathyrus tuberosus. Taxonomy (NCBI): domain Eukaryota; kingdom Viridiplantae; phylum Streptophyta; class Magnoliopsida; order Fabales; family Fabaceae; genus Lathyrus; species Lathyrus tuberosus. The sequence continues at coordinate 18,246,147 of JALAZF010000024.1, read as the reverse complement.
TTTCAGTTTGAGTATGTTTACTTGTGAGCTTCGATTTGCCATGTTTTATTTGTTTTAAATGATTTTGGATGGTGGATTTGGCATCCACATGAAAAATACTTCAAAATGGTGTAAGGTTGTGGTTGTTTTGGTACCGTTTACAGTCGTCGCCGGTGAGCCTTGCCGGGGAAGACGACCGGAGCTAGGGCTCCGGCGTCTGAGGTGTTTGGTGAGGTGGCATTTTGACCCTGGTCCTTGCACGCGTGGACGGGTTTGACTTTGATATGGATTAATGAAACGCAGCGTTTCACTTGTGCTGAGTTTTTGTGTTTTTGTTTCTCAATGATATTGGGCCTAGTTTTCTTTTGATTTTCGCACCTCCTTAATTCTTGGCCCAAGCGCATTTTGGTTGGCTCCGTGTGTTGTTAAGAATTGCTGATACACCCCTGGCTTCATTTCATTTCATTTTTATTTTCTATTTTTGCATACCATTTCATAATTAATTTTTAAAAATACTTGCATATACTAAAAAATTCCAAAAAATTTCATCACGCATACTCATTATTAAAATTAATTCTTCACATTTTATTTTATTATTTTTGCATTAAATTTACATTAAATATTAATTTTCCAAATTAATTTTTCTCATTTGCACTTCATATTGCATCATTTATTTCTCTCATTTTAAAAGTGATTTGATCCTGATTCTTTTTGGGTTGTGTTCATAACATGTTGAGGTATGTTTGAGATTTTTGGGATGATTTTTAGGTCCTGTTTGGATGACTTTTGATGTGTTGCTTTGAGCATGAATGTATGAAATCCTATTGATGCTTTGACCTAATTGTTGATTGACATTGGTTCTGATTCATTGCTTGTGGCTTTGATATGTCAATTACACATGTTTGAGATGCTTGAATACTGAATGACATAATTTTTTAGGCATGTTTGTTATTTCTTTGAAGCATGAACTTTAACTTGTCCAATTTGTGAATGTATGCTTCATGTTTGGTTTGCTTGATCATGAAGGCACTTGTGCCATAATTTGGGGTCTTGTTTGAGAATTGATAGCATGTTAATTGACTTCAGGTTGTGATATTTGAATCTCATCTTTGCATGTTTGATGTTTGCCTTGCACCTTAAGTCACTTGTTTCACAAGTATGAATCATGTTTCACTTCACTTCACTTCTTCTTCTTTGCTTCTTAATTGGTCGTGAAAGTGTTTGTGTGACTTGAATGATGTTTGAAGATCATGTTTAGGCACATGTTTAGGATTGTGTCACTTCTGGACTTGGTTTACGTTGTGGAATTTTGACTTGGTTGCTTCACATGATCACTTCTTTTCATCTCACTCCTTCTTTAATGACTTGAATGATACTTGATTGACTTCTCCGTTTTCTTTTTGACTAATTGTGCATGACTAATATTAGAGGTCAGTAGGACCATTAGGTTCTGGACTTGATGTTTGATTTACCTTAGAACTTGTTTCTTTATTGCCTTATGCTTGTTTGAGTTTCATTTTGTCATATGTGAATACTTCTAACACTTTCAGGGGCAAATGGTAAGTTGTTTGAGTGTGGATATGCTTCCACATTTTACTTTCTTCCTTTATCTTTTAACTTTCATACTTGTGTTTGAAGTGAGCTTAGGCCACTTGTGTTTCACTTCTCTTTCTCCTCTTTCTCTTTCACTCTTTTCATCCCTCGAGTCTCAAGACTTGTTTAAGTCTTGGATTCTCTCCCTTTAGAGCTACCTAGTCCAACTTAATTTTCGATTAAGCTTGGAGTAGGATTAGCATTAGGTTAGGTAGTCGTTTCTCCTAAACCTCACTAACCACAGGACATCCATGCATGATAACATTAGGACTCTTAGTTTCCCTTTAGAGTTTCCTTTTGTGTCGCTTCTCTTCTCATCTCAAACTTCTTGAAAACACTTAATAAAATATAACGTATATTGCGCTCGAGCCTTAAGTGTAGGAAGTGAAGAACGAGGGGACTCCTCTCTTCTTCTAGGGTGTTTAGCATACGTCTCATTCGGGGGCGACCATGCGACTCACTCGTTCCCGCATGGTAGACTTTGGTGCAATGTAAGTTACGAACTAACTCAAAACACTTCTGTCTAAAAAACACAAAACAAATTCAAATCTTTTTTGATCCTTCGGGATTGTTGGGTTTCAAACTTCTTTTTTCAGAAAAGAGCTCGTCGCTCACGTAAAAAAACACTTATCCATCCGTGGTCGTACCCACGAACTACGTCAGCTCTGATTCCTCTCTCTCGTCTGATTGAGGATACGTAGGCACAAGACAGCGATTGTCTTGGCGAGCAACCTTCCCCCACAGTTCCCGTTCGAACTACGTTGACTCTGACTTTCCCATTGCACTGAGGGAGTACGTAGGCCTAGGACAATGATACCGTCCTATCGAGTCACTTCCTTTTCTTTTCTTCTTCGTTTCTCCGTTCTTTCCCGTACTCGTTCCTTCTTCGGTCCAGTAGCAGTGGAGCTCCAGATGACGATACCCTTTAATGCAGACAGCAAGCGTGGATCCCATCGAGTACGATGGACGTGTTGGGTGCTAACACCTTCCCTTCGCGTAACCGACTCCCGTACCCGTTCTCTTGGTCGCGTGACCGTGCTCTTTCCCTTCTTTCAGGTTTACGCAGTGTTCCCTTTCCCTCTCTTGGGATAAATACACTTTGTTGGTGACTATGTGTTCTTTTGCGCCACTCTCGCGTTTGTACCGTTGGATGCGAATCTTTTCGGGAGCGACAGCTGGCGACTCTGCTGGGGACTCTGGTTGACCTCTTGCTGGTCCATCCCCTTTAGCGAGTCAATCCTAGCGCTTGTCTATTTTTTTTGGGTGTTTGTTTTTATGGTGCTTTGCTTTGTTGTATATTACTGTATTTACTGTCTTATTTACTTTACTGTATTTACAGCTCTTTATTGCATTGCATTGCATTTCATTACTGTCACACTGGATATTGTTGTGCTGTTCTGCTGCTGGATTTTCTGTTTGCAGGGTGGGTTGGATTCATGAGAGAAAAGCCCAATACCAAGGCTTGAGCATACACCTGTGATTAGCGTGGAAAGTAGTGTGACTTGTTTGGCATTTGGCCAGACGAAGTATACATGAAAACTCCACATCCAGACGAGGTTTTCTTGGTAATATTACATCCTGTCCATTTGGGGCAGACGATGGAATATAACTTGGAAAGCTGTCGACTCGGGCGACCGTTTCCCGAGAACTCAGTAACGGCACTCCTCCCGAGACGTGATAATGGCAGACCACGCTCTGTGGTAAATCCATTACGCTTATCGATCCGAGGACCCAATACTGGGAACTTGCTATAGGGTTTCCTTTTGGAAAGGAATCAATGGAAGCACTCCTCGATTGGCGAGAGTACTGTACCCCGAGGGATGAATGTACTATTGCTTCTCGACCTCAGTGCCGAAGCTGAAGACTTGCCATAGGATGTTTTCTTTTGAGGGGAATCAGTTGAGGCCTCCTCGATTGATGATGATGCCAAACCAGAAATGGTGAACGTATCATCATTTCTCGACCTGAGAGCCCGGGATATTGATGATCCTCGCCTTTTTAGAACCCACATGTGAGAGGGGATGGGTGTTTGCAGGTTTGCAGGTAACCGAGACCTCCAACCTACCCGGTTTCTGGGTTTCTCATCTGTGTACTATTATTATCCTGATATTCTGACGGTTTGATTGGGTTGTTATTCTGGATTTCTTGGTTTCTGGTATTCCGGGTCTTATTCAGTCAGCAGAACAGCAGCAGTTTGAGCATTTTGGATACCTGGATCCCATGCCTGCTTTTTGCATCATCTTTTTGCATTCTAACATGTTTGTTCATTTGTAGGGTTACATCCTAACTTTGATTCCGGTTGTTTGAAGACTGTCCATGATGAGTATTAGTGCTGAAGAAAGAAAGAACATCATCCCGTACAAGTTCCCAGAGCTTCATCTAGATGTTGTGCACAAGATCTCGGTTATGGCAAAACCTGAGGTATTGGCAGATTTCAGAGGAGAATATGGGAGGATTCTGAGCTTCGCCCGAAATGTTACCAACTATGAGTTCAGGGCTCTGCACACTTTGGCACAGTTCTATGACCCTCAACTTCGGTGTTTTCTGTTTGCTGACTATCTTCTGGCTCCTACGTTGGAAGAATTCGCTCTTATTTTGGACGTTTCGGTCAAGGAAGGAGCTCCCTTCTATCCTTCTAAGGAGTTTCCTAATCTGGAAAGGGTTGCTGCTACTTTACGTTTGGATCAGTCACTGTTGAAGAAAAATATTGCTAGTAAAGGGGGTTATCAAGGTTTTCACACGAAGTTTTTGATCGAGCAGGCTGTTACTTGTGCTAAGGCTAAGTGTTGGTCGGTGTTCAATGCAATTCTGGCTATATGTGTTTATGGAGCGGCGTTATTCCCTAATGTGAAGGATTTTGTAGATGCACATGCTATCCGGATATTCACCACGAAGAATCAGGTACCTACCTTGCTTGGGGATCTGTATTATTCGATGCACTATAAGAATGAGAAAAGGAGAGGTGGACCTCTTTATTGTTGTGCTTCAATTTTCTATAAGTGGTTTGCTGATCGTCTTCCCAAATCTGGGGCATTCGAAGACACTAAAGGAACTTTAGATTGGGCAAAGAGCTTAATGGGGTCAAGGGCCGACAACTTAGTTTGGATCAATCGTGATTTGTTGGGCCGAGAGATCCTGGTTAGTTGTGGAGGTTACCCAAACGTACCTTTAATAGGAAGGAAAGGGGGGAATTAACTACAACCCCATTCTTGCTATTAGGCAATTTGGGTATGCTTTAAAAGAGCCGCCAAAAGGCCAAGATGTGCAAGAGTCTCTATTTTTGGGTGAGGAAGCCAATCTGGAGGTGTTGAAAGAAGCTGCAAATGCTTGGAGAGATCGCCATAAGAAAGGAAAGACTTCTTTTGGAAAGTGTAACAACAAAGCTTTTCTTGCGTATGAAGACTGGGTTCAGAGCAGAGTAGAGAGTGTACTTTTGCCATTCTGCAGGGAACCTCCCTCTTACCCTTTGCTGATTGAACCCCCAACCATGATTGAGATGGAGAAGTATAACCAATTATGGGCTGAAAAGGAGAAGATTCGAGAGGAGAACCGTGAGTTGCAAAAGGAAATCTACCAGTTGAAACATGAGCGAGGTGAGGCTGTTCATATTGCCAAGCTGAAGACAGAACGTCTCGCTGAGAAAGAAAAGGAGCTGGTTGAAGAGATAGCAGCTAGGAAAAGGGTAGGACAAGCTCTAAAAGGCGTTTGCAAAACTCTCAAATCCAAGAAGGATGACTTAGCCAAGGCTTGGGCGAAGATTCACAGGTTCAATGCTTACCGAGATACTGCAATCACAACCAACAAGCAGAAAGAGGATAAGCATTTGGAGCAGATTGAAAGTCTGAAGTTGAAGCTCGGAAAGAAGGACGAGGAGATCTTGTCAGGGACGTTCCAAAGACACGCAGTCGAGGAACGGCTCAAAGAAGCCATAACAACCATGGAAGAGCTGAAAATACAAGCAGGAGTGAAGAGGTCTAAGTGGGAGTGCTCTAGCTCAGGCAGTGGCCCTCATACGGTGCAAGATCCTTGAAGGGAACTCTACTCAGTAGTTTGTATTTTGTTCTTTCTTTATATTTTGGATCACCACCAGAATTGTTGGCTGGGACCTCTGCTTATTTTTTGTTTCAGGCTATTTTTTGGTACCTTGGGTTGTAATTTCTGACAATGATTCACTCTGATTTATATGAGCAGCAGTTTCATCCTATTTCACCTCTAAACTGGAATCAAGGGGTGGATCACCCTGCGAATATACAAACATGTTTGCATTTGCATAATCATAATCATTTTTGCATTACAGGTTATCTTGGTTTCTCTGGTTTTCTTATGCTCTCTCTTTCTTTCAGTCAGGATTGATCAACCAACTCATCGTTATTCTACCAGTCTCAATCAAAACAGAGTGATGGACAAAGTTCAAGCAGATATGGCTGCTATGCAAGCTCGCATCGACCAGTTCATGGAAATGATGCAGGGTATGGTGCAAAGTCAGAATGAATTCAGAACTCTGGTTCAGCCACTGGTGGCGCAGGTAGACGAAAATGGTATCCTACACGGTGGTCTTATTAACCGTAATATCCCTCTGGGCGGAGTTGGTGCTGGTGGACAGGGCAGAATTCCTTCAGTGGTTGGAGAAGGAAGTACTATCCGAGCTATCCATGGCCCTCATTTTGATGATCAACAAGACGATGTATTTTCAGTCAGAAGTTTAGATGCTGCCCTTCCTGTGGTCAGTGATGAAAGAATCCGTTTAATTGAGGCTCAATTGAAAGGGGTTGTGAAACAGGATGATTTGGGGATAGATTTGGACGACCTAGGGTTAGTTCCTGATGTTGTCATTCCACACAAGATTCAGATTCCTACACTAGAAAAGTACAATGGTTCTACCTGCCCGAGGACTCATGTGAAGGCCTATACCAGGAAGATGGCTACTCACGCTAAGGATGAAAAGTTAATGATGCACTTCTTCCAAGACAGCCTGTCTGGCGCGTCTTTGGAATGGTACATGGGGCTAGAAAGTAGAGATGTTCGTACCTGGAGAGAGCTAGCTGCAGCTTTCATCAAGCATTATCAGTACAACACAGACATGGCTCCCAACAGAACTCAGCTGTTGAGCATGTCCCAGAAGAATGATGAGAGTTTCAAAGAATACGCGCAAAGGTGGCGTGAGTTGGCGGCTAGGGTGCAGCCACCAATACTAGAGAAAGAGATGCTGGATATGTTCATGGACACACTGCCTAAGCACTACTATAAGAAGCTTTTGCCTTGTTCTCTAGGCAAGTTTGCAGATGTGATTGCTATTGGACAGAAGATAGAGGTGGGAATTAAGGCTGGGAAGGTTTCTAGCGGTGATGGATCGTCTTCCGGACAGGGAAAAAAGCCATTTGATAATTATAAGAAGAAAGGAGAGACCAACGTTGTATCATCCCACAGGCGAAAAGGGAAACAGCGCCAGTTTAACAATCAACAGGTAGCATCAGTAACCATTCCAGCAACGTTACCTCCACCACAGCAACAAAGGGGTAATGCTAATCAGAATAGGCAGCAGGGTCAGTATCAGAACAGACAGAGGAATGCAGAGAGGCATTTTGATCAACCCCCAATGTCGTATGCACAGTTGTTGCAACATTTACTGCAGTTGCGTCTAGTTGAGCTTCGTACCCTGGCTCCACCAACAGGGGAACTCCCACGAGGCTACGATGCTAACGCACACTGCGATTTTCATTCTGGTGCTCCTGGGCACACGGTGGAGAAGTGCAGGGCGTTTCAGCACAAGGTGCAGGACCTTGTGGACTCTAAAGCCATCAATTTCTCGAATGACGGACCCAATGTTATTCAAAACCCGATGCCTAATCACAATGGGCCAAGGGTGAATGCTATAATTGAGGACTGTGAAACTTTAAATTTAATCGTGGATGTGGAGGAACTGAAGACTCCATTGGTGGTGGTTAAGAACAGGTTATTGAAAGGTGATGTCTATCCGGGCTGTGATGAGAACTGCTCAGATTGTTTGATAAAGGCTAATGGTTGTGATTCGTTGAAGAGGGGTATTCAGAATATGATTGATGAGGGTTGTTTGCAGTTTGACAGAGGTAATCAGCAAGAGGAGGTTGTTAGTGAGAAGGTTGCCACTATCACCATCCCGTTCAGAACAATTACTATTTCTGGTCCAGCAAGGCCACCTCCAGTCATTATCACAAGGGCTGGACCCATTCCGTACGAGAGTTCTAAGGCTATTCCATGGAATTACGGTGCAGAGGTGTTTGTCAATGGGCAAAAGCAAGAGCTAATGAATACTTCACCAGTGGGTTCTAGTTCAGGGGTTAAAGTTGAGACTGATGCTATAACTAGAAGTGGTAGAGTGCTCCCTCCTGTTAATGATCAACCCAGTACCTCTAGGCAAGATAGAGGAAAACAGGCGATGGATGGTTCTGTTCAGACTCCAGTGATTGTGGAATCTACAGTGAAGGCGGTTGATGATGCTTTTTCGAAAAATGTAGAGGAATTTATGAGGCTCATCCGAAAAAGTGATTATAAGATCGGGGACCAATTACATCAGACCCCGTCCAAGATCTCTATTCTGTCTCTGCTCTTGTGTTCTGAGGCTCACAGGAATGCTCTTTTGAAGGTTTTGAATGCAGCCTACGTTCCTCAAGAGATTTTTGTTAATCAGCTGGAAGGGGTTGTAGCGCACGTGAATACGGGTAACGGCCTGGGTTTTACAGATCTTGACTTGACTTCTACTGGCAGGAATCATAACAATGCCCTGCATATTTCGATCGAATGCCGTGGCTCGCTGATGTCACATGTCTTGGTTGATACTGGTTCATCGTTGAATGTATTACCCAAGAAAGCGTTAATGAAGTTGGATACTCGAGGACTTATTTGTACACCAAGCGACTTGGTGGTGCGAGCTTTTGATGGCTCGAAGAGATCTATTTTTGGCGAGATTGTGCTTCCAATCAAGGTTGGACCAGAAATCTTTAATGCAACGTTTTACATTATGGATATTCAGCTAGCGTACAACTGTTTATTGGGTCGTCCTTGGATCCATGGGGCAGGTGTTGTAACTTCCACTTTGCATCAAAAGCTGAAGTATATGGTTGATGGTCACGTAGTGACAGTGTGCGGAGAAGAAGACATAATGATCAGTCAGCTGTCAACCTTTAAATACGTGGAAGTGGATGGTGAAATCCACGAGACGTTGTGCCAGGGATTTGAGAAGGTGAAAGTTTCTGAAGAAGTTGTTCAGTCTGAAGCTATAATACAGCCCGTAGTGGCAAATCAACCTGAGGGTTCCATGTCTTCGTTGAGAGACGCCAAAGCTATGGTTGAAGCTGACAGCTCACAGAGGTGGGGCCAGGTGGTTGAAGTCCAGAAAAAGAAGGATACTAATGGATTGGGATACAAGCCATCCAAGAGAGATGAAGATCCCCCAAGATTCTATGGCCCTGTCCGTTTCACCAGCGCTGGAGTTTTCTTCGACAGAGTTAATGCTATTGAAGAAGAAGGAGACAGTGATTGTGACATGGATATCTGGATCCGTCCTTGTGTCCCAGGGGAAAGTCTGCACAACTGGTCTTCCGAGAAAGTCATTCAAGTGACAGGCTTCGAGTAATTGCTTTGTTTTCCTATTTTGTTAATCCTGCGTTCTGCCCAAGACGTAGTGATTCTGTTTGTAGGGCTTTTAATTGTCGCATGTTTTGCTTTATCATCAATAAAGGACTTTTCACACTCAAATATTTTGATCTCTGTCTTTCTATTTTTTATTTTTATGCATTAAAAACCCACATCAAAATGGCAGTGTTTTTCTTTTGTTGCATCATAATAAAACATACCTCATAAATCATTGCAGGTCTTTTTGTTCAGATGACACCGATCATGACTCAGCTATAGCTCGGTATGACTTTGACAATCCAATCTATCAGGCTGAAGAAGAGGCTAACGAAGATTGTGAACTGCCCAAGGAATTGGCTAGATTGTTGAAGCAAGAGGAGAGAGTCATTCTACCTCATCAGGAGGAAATTGAGATTGTGAATCTGGGAACCGAAGACGCCAGAAAGGAAGTAAGAGTAGGGGCTGCATTGGAAGACAGTGTCAAGGGAAGATTGATTGAAATGCTCTGTGAGTATGTGGACATCTTCGCCTGGTCTTACCAAGACATGCCCGGGCTCGATACTGATATTGTCGTACACCGGCTACCACTCAAAGAAGGTTGTGCTCCGGTCAAGCAAAAGTTGAGAAGAACTAAACCGGAGATGTCTGTCAAGATCAAGGAAGAGGTTCAGAAGCAGTTGGACGCCGGATTTCTTGCCGTGACAAATTACCCTCCATGGGTTGCTAACATCGTGCCTGTACCTAAGAAGGATGGAAAGGTCAGGATGTGTGTTGATTACAGGGATTTGAATAGAGCCGGCCCAAAGGATGATTTCCCGCTCCCTCACATTGACGTGTTAGTTGACAATACTGCTCAGTATTCTGTGTTTTCCTTCATGGATGGCTTCTCTGGGTATAACCAAATCAAGATGGCCCCAGAGGACATGGAGAAGACAACATTCATAACACCATGGGGAACTTTATGCTACAAAGTGATGCCCTTTGGATTGAAAAATGCAGGGGCAACTTACCAGTGGGCGATGGTGACTCTCTTTCATGATATGATTCACAAAGAGATTGAAGTCTATGTTGATGACATGATTGCGAAGTCACAGACGGAAGAAGAACATCTGGTGAATCTTCAGAAGTTATTTGAAAGGTTAAGGAAATTCAGATGAGGTTGAATCCGAACAAGTGCACCTTCGGGGTGAGATCAGGAAAATTACTGGGGTTTATTGTTAGTGAAAAAGGTATTGAGGTTGATCCTGCAAAGGTAAAAGCCATACAAGAAATGTCTGTGCCGAAAACAGAAAAAGAGGTTCGTGGTTTCTTGGGGAGATTGAATTACATTGCTAGGTTCATCTCGCATCTCACAGCCACGTGTGAACCAATCTTCAAGTTGCTAAGAAAAGATCAAGCGGTCAGGTGGAATGAAAATTGTCAAAAGGCGTTTGAAAAGATTAAAGAATACTTGCAGGAACCTCCGGTCCTTATGCCTCCAGTGCCAGGAAGGCCTTTGATTATGTATCTCACGGTTCTTGAGAATTCAATGGGTTGTGTGCTCGGTCAACAAGACGAGTCAGGTAAAAAAGAGCACGCCATCTATTACCTGAGTAAGAAGTTTACTGATTGCGAGTCAAGATACTCGATGCTGGAGAAAACATGTTGTGCACTCGCTTGGGCCGCTAAGCGTTTGAGGCAGTATATGTTAAACCATACTACCCTTTTGATTTCGAAGATGGATCCGATCAAGTATGTGTTTGAGAAGCAAGCACTTTCTGGTAGAATAGCCCGTTGGCAGATGGTTCTGACAGAATATGATATTCAATATGTTCCCCAGAAAGCCATTAAGGGAAGTGTTTTGTCAGAATATCTCGCTGAACAGCCAATCGAGGATTATCAACCGATGAAGTTTGAATTTCCAGATGAACACATCATGTATCTGAAGATGAAGGATTGTGAAGAGCCTTTGCCTGATGAAGGACCTGAGATTGGGTCTCAGTGGAAGATGGTTTTTGATGGGGCTGTTAATTCATATGGTAACGGAATTGGGGCAATCATTACGACTCCACAGGGTTCTAATATACCCTTTACTGCCCGATTAGCGTTCATATGCACCAACAATGAAGCGGAGTATGAAGCATACATCATGGGGTTAGAAGAAGCAATTGATTTGAGAATCAAGAACCTCGATGTTTATGGTGATTCTGCGTTGGTGGTGAATCAGATTACAGGTGAATGGGAGACTCGTCAAGTAAATCTCGTTCCATATAACAATTATGCCAGAAGATTGTTACCTTTCTTTGATAGAGTAGACTTCCATCACATTCCCCGGATAGAGAATCAGATGGCTGATGCGTTGGCAACGTTGTCATCAATGTATAAAGTGAATCTTTGGAACGAAGCTCCCTCAATCAAAATCATGCGCTTGGATAGACCTGCTTTTGTATTTGCAGTTGAAGGGGTATCAGATGGCAAGCCTTGGTATCATGACATCAAAGTCTTCTTGAAGAGTCAGGAATACCCAACTCTTCCAAGGATAAGAAGACATTGAGGAGGTTATCAAGAAACTTCTTTTTGAACAAGGATGATGTGTTGTACAAGAGAAACTTTGACATGGTCTTGCTACGTTGTGTGGATGAACACGAGGCAGACCTGTTAATGGAAGAAGTTCACGAAGGTTCCTTCGGTACTCGTGCCAATGGGCATGCTATGGCAAGAAAATTGTTGAGAGCAGGGTATTATTGGATGACTATGGAGTCTGACTGTTTTAAATACGCCCGGAAATGTCATAAATGCCAGATTTATGCTGACAAGGTGCACGTACCGCCTACTCCTCTGAATGTTTTATCGTCACTTTGGCCTTTTGCCATGCGGGGCATCGACATGATTGGAAATATTGAGCCGACTGCTTCGAATGGACATCGTTTTATCTTGGTGGCTATTGATTATTTCACGAAGTGGGTGGAAGCAGCATCGTATGCCAACGTCACCAAACAAGTGGTAGCCCGGTTTATTAAGAAGGACATCATTTGTCGGTATGGAGTCCCAGAGAGAATTATTACTGATAATGGTTCAAATCTGAATAACAAGATGATGAAGGAGCTATGCCAGAGCTTTAAAATCGAACATCACAATTCTTCTCCCTATCGTCCGAAGATGAATGGGGCTGTTGAAGCGGCTAATAAGAACATAAAGAAGATTGTGCAGAAGATGGTAGTGACATATAAAGACTGGCATGAGATGTTGCCTTACGGTTTGCATGGTTATCGTACTTCGGTACGCACCTCGACTGGGGCAACTCCTTTCTCACTGGTGTATGGCATGGAAGCAGTCTTGCCATTAGAAGTTGAGATTCCTTCTTTGAGAATTCTGACAGATGTGAAGCTGGATGAAGCTGAATGGGTACGTTCCCGGCTGAATGAACTGAACCTCATTGAAGAGAAGAGACTGAAAACCATTGCGTATGGCCGGTTGTATCAGAGCAGGATGAAGAAAGCCTTTGATCAGAAGGTGCGTCCTCGGTGTTTTCAAGCTGGTGAATTAGTTCTGAAAAGGATCACTCCTCCTCAAACAGATCACAGGGGCAAGTGGACTCCGAATTACGAAGGGCCATATGTAGTAAGACAGGTTTTCTCTGGTGGAGCCTTATTACTCTCAACTATGGATGGCGAAGATTTTACGTCCCCTGTGAACGCGGATGTAGTCAAAAAATACTTTGCATAAAAGAGACCCGCTGAACATAAAAAGAAGGTTCAGGTAAAAATGGGGCATCCTGGCGAACCATAAAAAGAAAAGGTTCGGGCAAAAATTAGGGATAAAAAGAAAAAGAATAAACCCGCAAGGTTGAAAACCTGAAAAGGAAACCTTGGCAAAAAAGGGTATCCCGGTGGATTGAAAACCCGACAAGGGCGATCCAGGCAAAAGTTAGGGGTTTAAAAGCAAAGACTACGATCCGCGTTAGATCTGTGATCACCGTTCGCACTTGGAAAATTCGGAGGAAAGGAATCAGTCTAGTTAGTCGTCTTCGAAGGCCAAAGTATCTGCGGATGAACAAGTCATATGGGTTATAGCTGAGTCGAGTCATGGTGGATGTCTGTTCCCCACATTGCCGACATTTGTATTTTCTTTTGCTTTTTGCGCAATTACCTCTTTTCAGGAATTGCTTCCAGATGTAAATGCCTATTTACAGGCCAATTCATTCAATAAATTTTGCATTTCAGTTAAAGAGCTTTTGTTTTCTGTTTTACCTGTTTTGTTTGTGAAAATGTCCGATATTTTTGATAAAAAACATTACATGCTAAAACGTTGAGCTTTATGACACAAGTTGGAAAACAGTGGCAATTGCTTAGTCGACGGTCACTATGATGATAATCAATGTATTCATTCTTACACGTAGACTTTTTGTTGGTTTTGCAGGATGACAGATGTACTCCCCCAGTAGAGTTGCTCTCTCCATCTTTGAAGTCTGATCGTCCTCAGCGGTTGGATGTTTTCCCCAGTAGAGTAGAGCTCTCCTCAACTTTGAAGTCTGATCATCCTCAGCAGGTTATTACTATTCCCCATCAGAGTATCGAGGGTCGTCTTCCTCAACCAGAGTATAAAGAAGTAATTCCCTAAGCGGAGTCGTTAAGGATCGTCCTCCCTAGCAGGATATAAAAGGTTTTTTCCCTACCAGAGTTGTGATTTGGCTCATCTTTCTTCAGCAAGTGATGTCTCCCCACGGAGCATGGGGCAGCTATTTGTTCCCCAGCTAGTCAGGAAGCATGTGTTATCCCCTAGCAGGGTGGATGTTGACAATTACTTTCTCTCCCAAGCGGAGTCGTTGAGGAGCGTCTTCCTCAGCAAAGTACAGAGGATTATATACCCAGCCGAAGTCGTGCTTGGAATGCTATTTGTCGCTCCCGGGATTTTCATCCTAGTACAAACGCGAAAGTGGCACCGAAACAGAGTCGCCAGCAATGTGTATTTATCCCAAGAGAGGGAAAGGAAACACCGCATAAGCCTGAGAGGAAGGAAAGAGCATGGTCTTGCGACCAAGAGAAAGGGTAAGGGAGTCGGTTACGCGAGAGGAAGGTATTAGCACCCCCTCACGTCCATCGTACCCGATGGGATCCACGCTTGCTTGTTTCAATCAAAGGGTGTAAGAAAAGAATACTGGAAAAGGAACTGAAAGAAAGAAAGGAGAAAGAATGGAAAAGGAACAAGAAACAAATGTAGGGAAAATAAAAGAAGTGCTCGCATGGGCCCTACCCCACTGCCTACGTATCTCATCGGGAGCATGAGAATCAGAGCGACGTAGTTCCCCTCACCTAAGGGAAAGTTGTTTGTGTTTTTTAGAGAACGACTTACGTTCTAGCTCAGGTGTTGCAGGCTCGCTGGTCCGAGTGCGTTACCATCTTGCAAGAGAACGAGTAGGAGCACGTTCATACGTTGAGAGTGAATGAGGTGAGAAAAGAATTCCCGAAGGAAAGACGTTATTGTTTGTTTTTGTCTTTTTAAGAGTTTTTTCCATTTGTTTGCATATGATAGTGTATCTGAATCTTAGTCATTGGAATGTGTACATTCTCACATTCCAAGATGGAATGGGTAAGAAAGCACACTAAGAGTGAAGAAGACCCCCACACTTAGTTCCAATTGTCAAGGTTCAAACACACTAGCATACTTGTGTTTATTAAGTATTTTTGTTGATTAAGAAATGAAGAAGTGTTTTTTATTATTTGTACCTTCAACAAGTATTGCATTTAAGTCCATCATACAAGATCAAATGTTTAACACATTGACCCAAGATGGGCTATATGCTACACATTCTAAGATTATAAGAGAAGACCCCTTATAATCTTTTCTTTATATGAAAGGCCTAAATGCAATAAATGTTTACCTTTATTAGATATTTTGAATTTTCTTTTGAGATGAGAAGAGAGACTCAAGAGAGGAGAAAGGGTAAAAATCTATATGATCTAAGACTCAATCCTAATTGAAGATTAAAGGGAGTGATCCTAATGGTTTGTGAGGTTTTAACCTAAAGTCTAAAGAAAGAATGAATTAAACAATTCACTTCTAAGTTAGAAGATGAATTGTAATTCAAAAAGGGAAAGTGATGAGTTATTAAAAGAAAGCACATAAGTGCTTAACAAAACACAAAATTGAATTGTAAAAGAGATGAGAGGATAGAAGTTTGAATGTGGGTCCCTTATCCACACTCAATTGCAACTTACCAAAGCCCCTACATGGTTAGTAAACATGTATGAGAAGTAAAAGAACATTTAATGCACCATAAAACTCAAAAGCATTAGATGAGAAATCAAATCCTATTGGTCACAACCAGAATATGCATCATATGGAAAACAAAAGATTATCATCAAGCAAGTTCAAGTGGATAGGCAACAAACATCATCCATGACATTAGAACATGCTACCATAAGAAAAGGGAGAATGAAAGATGAAAAGAAATGGAAGAAACATGCCTAAATGGAACATGTAATCCAAGGATCAGAATTGAAATGAAATGAAGAATGATATATAAACACATCACAAGCATTCATGAAACACCTATCAAGCCATTCAAGAAGCAATAGAAGAAGAAATGAAATGGAAATTCAAAAGATAACACAAGTACTTCATATTAAGGACACACAAAGTTCAAATGAAAGTGAACATGCAATGATGACACATAACATGTACCAATGACCTATAATGTCAAATGAATAGTTCACAAAGTAGGCAAATGATCATGCAAGTATGCACAAAAGCAATCATGTAAACATGCACAAAGATTACAAGGATATGACATGTTGTAATGCTTCAAATGAAATGTTTTAAACAAAAATCAAATGAGTTCATGAAAATTATGAAAACATGGTATTGAGGTTCACAAATCAGAGATGAATCACACATCAAAGTATCATGTAAAAAATTCAAGTCAAAAAGGCTTTATACAATGCACTTAAATCAAATTGGATGCACATGCAAAGTAATGCAAAGATGAACATCAAAACATGCCATAACAGGACCTAAAAAATCAAATAAAAATCACTTAACATAATTCAAGATGTTAATGACTCACTACAAAAAGAAGCAACTCAAAACAATTTTTAATGATCAAGAACAAAATTAAACAAAATCATGTACCACATTAAGAATGTATACAAAAGAAAATCAAAGAAAATTGTGGAATAGGGGCAAAAATGTCATAAAATCATAAACTAAAATCATAAAAAATTTTATAAATGTTTTAATGATGCTCATAAATTTTTATGGAATTTTATGATGAAGTTTGGTATTTTTTAAAATTAAAAAGCAAACGTGTAGAAAAAATGAAAATAAAAATGAAATGCAATATGAATGGGGGTGCATGCATAGTAATTATTCAGTTCAAATTAATTGGGCTTTTAAAAGAGGGGTGCGGATATCAGTTTGGTCCAAGGTCCAAGTCTGCACAAAACACACTAGTAACCATGCACTTCAGTCAACAAAAATTGACTCATTAACAGCCATTAGAACAAGTCAAGGTCAAGATTCAGTCAAAGTAATTGGAATCAACACACATGCGTAAAGGACCACACAACACACCATGCACCACACCACATAACGTTTAAATGAAATCAGAAAAGATGCACATGACATGCACATGCGTTTTAATGCGTTGTCATGCTCCTAGCCACACGATCATGAAAAATGAATGGACAAGATTAAAACATGCATAAACCCTAGTCATAACAGTCACCGGCCGGAGGGAACCTCCGGTTACCTTCTCCGGTCACTAGCCACTGTCTGCAACTTTCAAACCTCACCAAAATGCACAAAATATACATCCATCGAAAGCTAAGCTTATGCAGATCATGAATTCAGTGACAAAACATACAAACAGTTCATGACATGAGAGAATCGAACAAAGGAAGATTTGCCCTAACATTTGGTCTATGCCTCTAAAGGCCTATAACTAGCCAGGCAAGTTCTTGAGCTTATAAGAAGCTGCAAGAACCTAAAAACAAACTCACATCAAGTCTATAATGGATGAAACTCGTACCTGAATATTGGAGATTTGGAAGTACTCTTCAGAAAACCAGAGATCTTAGCTTCTTCTTCAACCTTGGAGCTTCACAAACTTAGCAAAATAAATGTTATATAACCAGTGGTCTTGAGAGCAGAGAGATTCAATGTTGAACAATGCTTGCAAAACCTTGAGGACTGTGTAGAAAAACTTCAATCCAATGCCATTGATGATGATGAACATGAAGTAGATGAAGGAAAGATGGTGAAGCTCGTGTGAAATCAGAGGGAAAGTAGAGAGAATGTGAGGGAGAGTTTGAAGTGTTTTGAAGTGAAAAATGAGAAAAATGAAGCTGAAATGAGAAATGTGAGTGAGATTTGGTTTTATAGTGTGAGTTAACCAAGGTTAAACTGAGTGAGGTTAACTGAGTCACAATGGTTTGAGTGAGTCATCCCTAACTAACTGAGTCAAGTTAGTTAGGAAGGGCAATGATATGGTGCAGCTGGTTTATGAAGAACTATGGTGGAGATGAAAATGAAATTGCAATGGCACGACTATGTAGCATAAACTTATTCAGCAAGCCTCATTCTTTCCCTTCTCATGCATAATGAAGCACGTGACATGGTGAATGTAAAAAGTGTTTGGTTTAAAAGGGTAATGGATGGATGGCATGAATAATGCACGTGCAAGCTTGTAACAACAACATCAACAACATTGGTTTTGTTTCTGATTTTTATGGCAGCTGAGAACAATGGAGATATGGTGATTTGGTGATGTTTTTCTCCCTACTCAATGGGTGGATTGATGAGTTTTTGGAGTCATTTGGAAGAGGAGATGTAAGAGAGCATGTCTGGTATGAAAATTGGATGGAAATGAAACTTGGAATAGGTTGAAAAATGACTCACAACACAAAGGTTTGGGAACTGATAGAAGGCGTGGCAATGAGGTTGGTTAGCAAGGCATCTTGGCATGGAATTTCAGCAAGATCACCATAACTTGAGACCATTATATCTCCCTCCTAACTTGATCAAATGGAATTTTGTCCAACATAAATATTGAAGATGACATTACAAGGAACAACTTTGATGTTAAAAAGTTTTCCATTTGAAGCTTTCTTCTTGGAGAAATTGAGCTTGACATTTGGCACACCACCTGCTTGTAGAAATGACTGCGCGCTAGCTTGAAAATCCTTGGTCATAACTTGGTTTTTGCCCTACTTTTCTCCAACTTTGATCAGTCATATCTCACTCAATTTTTATCCAATGGAGATGTTCTACACATGGATTTGAAGCTTAAAGAAAGAGCTTTTGTTGTGGCTGAGTGGAATTTTCATTTGGTGCTTCAATTTTAAATGGCCTTGGTTCAAACTCTGATGCAAAATGGCCAAAACTTGCTATTTTTAGTAACCCTTCTTCATCCAAAAATGGAAACTTTCCACATCTTGATTTTTTCATGATTCCTTTGGAGTTTCTTGATAAAATTTTGCACATTGGTCACATATAACATGAATTTCATGAATTAGGCCTCAAAAAGTTAAGAGTTGACTTTTTCCTCTGATTATTTGACTTGGCCCCAAATTTCCTGATTTTTTAGTTTTCTTCCAATTGAACAACTTCTAAAACCAATTGAGAGGCAATTTTCCACACCCATACACTTAAGGACATATGGAATACCATGACATCAAGTTTTGTTCAAAAAATCAAAGATTCCCTGATTTTATTAGAAACCCTAGTTTTGGTGCCCACCTCCTAGGAGAAAAATGTGCAGTCCTCAATTTCAAATTCCTCAGAGTATGTTGTGTATCCTCTTAAAGGATGATGAAATATGCCATTTGAGGGTGACTTTGTATCAATGAGCTATCTCTTTTGAGGATTTTCCTTCAATTTTTGGATCTCTTGCATGATGAAAGATGTAGGGCTTCAATATCCTATTGAATCTCACTTCCTTGAGGTTTTGGATGATCAATTGAGATAGTGTGAGACATGAAAGACCTCTTGGCTTGCCTTGAATGAAATTGTTTGACCTTTTTGTGCCTTGAAAGATTCCTTGATTGTCCACCTTTCCCCTGATCACATTCCCTGATGGTAAGAGGGATGCTATGCTTTATTTTTCTATGTTAAATGCAATGCAATGCTAATGAGATGGATATGATATGATAGATGATAATGCTATGCTAAGATGACTAAAAGAGAGAGCAAATTTTGGGGTATTACACTATTCCCCATCAAGTACTCAGAAGATGTTTGCTTTAAGGTGAGTGTTGTCGTACCTCCCGCAGGAAGTTTATGGACGAAGATGGTATTATCCCCACAGGGTCCTGATGTCTACTTTCCTCAGTTGGTCAGAAATTATAGTTTGGGCGACAATGGTTTGATCTAATACCCAATAGGGTGAAGGTAAAGTTACTTCCCTAGCAACAGATTAAGCTCATTTCCCCAAGCAGAGTCTGGTGGTGAGTGGTATCCCCAGCAGGTCTTAAGGCCAATCGTTTTTTTCAGGCGCCGAAGCCAAATTCTAAAATAGTTGGTCGTCCCCAGCGATGGAATTTCCATCTTCATTATTCATCTCCATTCCCAGCGGAGTTGCTTCTGGTCTTCAGCATTTATTTTGCTGAGACATCTCTCTTGCATTGCATAAGCATTTGTTTTGCATGGTATCCTCCCAAATGCGTAGCATTTCCACTTCATGTGGAGCATTACGGTAAAATTCAAACATATGCATTCGAAGCGTAAGCCAGGTTTGAGTTTTCCTTCGTCAGGAAAGCCGGATTTCAGAAAGATGTCTTTACTCCACAGGTGTTGGGTTAAGCAATATTTGACAGTTCCCCGGCAGGGTGTTTTGCCAGGATTGTTTATCTTTGACTTCTTTAGTACCCCTTCGTCCAGGTGGTCCTTTGGTTTATCCCCTCGAATTTTACCGTCAGATACTCGTCCGTGTTTGACCCTTTTAAGCCAATGTCCGTCCGTATTGACTTTTGGCACTCGTCCGTGTTTCTTTCAGCACCCGTCCGTGTTTGAACCTTTGATTTCAATACCCGTCCGTATTGACCTTTTGATGACACTCGTCCGTTTTGCCTTCCATTCCCCCAGCGAGATTAATTCCCGATAAAGTTGCTTTATAACCTTTTCAATACCCGTCCGTATTGAATTCTTTTACACCCGTCCGTGTATCTTTTCAGTACCCGTCCGTATTGAATCCTTTTACACCCGTCCGTGTATCTTTTCAATCCCCAGAGAGGTCGCCTTGAACCTTCTTTTACACCCGTCCGTGTACCTTTTTCAATGCCCGTCTGTATTGAATCCCCTTGGCACCCGTCCGTGTTCTTTCGGCACCCGTCCGTGTTTGAACTTTTGTCTCAATGCCCGTCCGCATTGACATTTGGCACCCGTCCGTGTACCTTTTTCAGTACCCGTCCGTATTGAACCATTTTACACCCGTCCGTGTATCTTCTCAATACCCGTCCGTATTTGATATCCTGGATTCTTTGACACTCATCCGTGTTTATCCCCGGCGTAGCTAACACTCGTTTGTGTTTATTTCAAGACTTTTCAATACAATTTTGGTTTCCAACACTCGTATGTGTTGTGACAGTGCAACATTTTTTGTTTGTTCCCCAACGGAGTCGTCCCTCCTTTGAGGATTGCAAATT
This sequence comes from Lathyrus tuberosus, assembly GCA_022829125.1. Taxonomy (NCBI): domain Eukaryota; kingdom Viridiplantae; phylum Streptophyta; class Magnoliopsida; order Fabales; family Fabaceae; genus Lathyrus; species Lathyrus tuberosus. Next base: position 18,225,343 of record JALAZF010000024.1, on the reverse strand, counting down.
TCAAGTTTCTTATATTATTCAATCTCCGTGAATCCTTGGAACGCATGATAGCCGTCACTATCATACCTTTAGGATCAAGTTGATTAAATAGGGGCAGCTGTAACACCCCAAAATTTGCCTTGTTGTTTTTAGATAACTGGCTTATGTTTCTTTTCATTTCTTGCATTTGCATTGTGCATAACATTTGGTTTTTAGCATGGGATCAAGGTACTTGGTCCATATTCTCAAGTCTCAAGCTTCAAGGTGGTTCGTGGAGTTCATTATATCTTCATAAGATCAAAATTGGCAAGAGATTTCAGAGGGATCACACTCTCCTAACTTGGTTTTTAAATTAGGGTTTTGGAGATTCTGAGATTTAACCCTCAAATGAGCAAGCTCTTTGATTGTTTATCATCTCCAAATGGCACTTATCATCATTGGTGGACATGACACACATCATACTCGGAGGAATTTGAATTTGGAGGATGTGCTGATTTCTCCTAATCAGAGGAGCCAAAACTAGGGTTTCCTATAGAATCAGTTTATTTCTGATTTTTGGGACAAGACTCGATTTCATGGTATTCCTTATAGCCTCAAGTGTCTAGGGATAGAAGATTGCCCATCAATTTGCTTCAGAAGGTTTTCAATTGATCAGAAATTGCAAAATCAGGAGAATTGGGAATAAAGTCAATTGGGCAGTGAAAAAGTCAACTCCTGACTTTTTGAGGTCAACATCATGATTCTCAGGTCAAATATGGTCCATGGACAAGATTTGATCAAGAAATGTTCAAGGATTCATGAAAAATCAAAAATGTGGAAAACTTGCTATTTTTGGAAATCTAGGTTTTTAAGAAGTTGCTATTTTGGGAAAAGTTCTAACATGAATTCAGCCATCTTCCAAGCCAATTTCCATCATGATACAAGCCTAATTTCAATTTCCTTTAAACATGAAAGTTGTAGAGCTTGTTCCAAGCTTTCTAACCATGTAAAGTTTATCTCATTTGGATTATTTTTGAGAGAGTTATGATGTTTCAAAGATGGAGGTTTTAAGTTGTAAAAACTTGAAAACTTAGAATTTTTTCTAAGTTATTCTTGGACAGTTTGGTGTACTCAAGTTCATGCTCACTTTTGGATGACTTCCAGGCCTTGGATTGAGAAACTTCCAACATGAAAAGTGTAGAGGGCAATCCCCTCTTTTCAAAGAACCCAAGTTTGTGTCATTTGAACCATTGTGGTGAAAGTTATATTCCTTCAAAGATGGTGTCATCATGTGGTCAATTTGTGTTCATGACTTGAATTTTTTATTCAATTTTGGTAACCGTGAGAACCCATATTCATGGTTTATTTTCACAAAGATCCCAGCATTATTTCAATTTCATTTTAACACCAAACCTGCTCACTTAACTTCCTACTTTCTTGTGATTACAAGAGTGCTTTGTTTGGCTCATTTTTCACTAAGTTAAGATGGGTTAAAGGAAGCCATATGGATGTGTTTTCAAGTATGTCATGTCCTTATCTTAATGCTACACGCCATGCAATCAATCTGAACCACATTTCATGCGTGAAGCCTTAGTTATTTGCACCAAATTCATCACCAATTTTAGCTAAATCTACCATGCACATGCCATGCACATGTGTACTCTTTTTGGAAAAATTTGGAATGGATAAAGATTGGACAAACTCTGATCCCTTTCTCTTTCTCACGTACCACTTCATTGACACCCACTCACATCCTTTTCATACCCCAAAAAACCACTACTTGTACCGTTCTCTCTCTCTCTCTTTCAATCTTTGCAAAAGTTTCCAAACACCACTTTGTCATTTTTTCAGGCCCAAAATCACTCTCAACCCACCATATAAAGTCATCACAAACCCTAGAATGAGAGGGGATTCCATTTCACACGAAAACCATATCAGAAAAGCTCACACTCTTTTATTTTTCCTCTGATTCGAATCACTCATTTGCACAGCCACTTCCTTCTTTTTTTGATTGATTCTGCATCCCTGGAGTGTGATCTTGCTTCTGTATGCATTTTTTGGCAACTGGAACCCTTGTTCTAGTTGGTTCAGCATCTCCATCTTCATCATCTAACCAAGTTTTTGTTGTGAGAAATTGAAGACGATTCCAAGCAAGCAAGGCCTCGATCTACTCTTCCCAAGCTCAGAGGAGTTGATCTACATCTTTTACCAACCTCATCGCAAGGTTTGAAGGACCAACGGAGTCGCTCCGTTAGGTAACTTTTCTTGATTCACACCTGCTATAATACACGTTCATTTCGCTTGTTGTGAGCTCCTCTGAAGTCCTACCAAGTTGTAGGCAATTTTTGTGATGTGTATGAACTTGTTTATTAAGGTTCCAATTTCAGTATGTTTACTTGTGAACTTCGATTTGCCATGTTTTATTTGTTTTAAATGATTTTGGATGGTGGATTTGGCATCCACATGAAAAATACTTCAAAATGGTGTAAGGTTGTGGTTGTTTTGGTACCATTTACAGTCGTCGCCGGTGAGCCTTACCGGGGAAGATGACCGGAGCTAGGGCTCCGGCGTCTGAGGTGTTTGGTGAGGTGGAATTTTGACCCTGGTCCTTACACGCGTGGATGGGTTTGACTTTGATATGGATTAATGAAACGCAGCGTTTCACTTGTGCTGAGTTTTTGTGTTTTTGTTTCTCAATGATATTGGGCCTAGTTTTCTTTTGATTTTCGCACCTCCTTAATTCTTGGCCCAAGCGCATTTTGGTTGGCTCCGTGTGTTGTTAAGAATTGCTGATACACCCCTGGCTTCATTTCATTTCATTTTTATTTTCTATTTTTGCATACCATTTCATAATTAATTTTTAAAAATACTTGCATATACTAAAAAATTCCAAAAAATTTCATCACGCATACTCATTATTAAAATTAATTTTTCACATTTTATTTTATTATTTTTGCATTAAATTTGCATTAAATATTAATTTTCCAAATTAATTTTTCTCATTTGCACTTCATATTGCATACTTCATATTGCATCATTTATTTCTCTCATTTTAAAAGTGATTTGATCCTGATTCTTTTTGGGTTGTGTTCATAACATGTTGAGGTATGTTTGAGATTTTTGGGATGATTTTTAGGTCCTGTTTAGATAACTTTTGATGTGTTGCTTTGAGCATGAATGTATGAAATCCTATTGATGCTTTGACCTAATTGTTGATTGACATTGGTTCTGATTCATTGCTTGTGGCTTTGATATGTCAATTACACATGTTTGAGATGCTTGAATACTGAATGGAATAATTTTTGAGGCATGTTTGTTATTTCTTTGAAGCATGAACTTTAACTTGTCCAATTTGTGAATGTATGCTTCATGTTTGGTTTGCTTGATCATGAAGGCACTTGTGCCATAATTTGGGGTCTTGTTTGAGAATTGATAGCATGTTAATTGACTTCTGGTTGTGATATTTGAATCTCATCTTTGCATGTTTGATGTTTTCCTTGCACCTTAAGTCACTTGTTTCACAAGTATGAATCATGTTTCACTTCACTTCACTTCTTCTTCTTTGCTTCTTAATTGGTCGTGAAAGTGTTTGTGTGACTTGAATGATGTTTGAAGATCATGTTTAGGCACATGTTTAGGATTGTGTCACTTCTGGACTTGGTTTACTTTGTGGAATTTTGACTTGGTTGCTTCACATGATCACTTCTTTTCATCTCACTCCTTCTTTAATGACTTGAATGATACTTGATTGACTTCTCCCTTTTCTTTTTGACTAATTGTGCATGACTAATATTAGAGGTCAGTAGGACCATTAGGTTCTGGACTTGATGTTTGATTTACCTTAGAATTTGTTTCTTTATTTCCTTATGCTTGTTTGAGTTTCATTTTGTCATATGTGAATACTTCTAACACTTCCAGGGGCAAATGGTAAGTTGTTTGAGTGTGGATATGCTTCCACATTTTACTTTCTTCCTTTATCTTTTAACTTTCATACTTGTGTTTGAAGTGAGCTTAGGCCACTTGTGTTTCACTTCTCTTTCTCCTCCTTCTCTTTCACTCTTTTCATCCCTCGAGTCTCAAGACTTGTTTAAGTCTTGGATTCTCTCCCTTTGGAGCTACCTAGTCCAACTTAATTTTCGATTAAGCTTGGAGTAGGATTAGCATTAGGTTAGGTAGTCATTTCTCCTAAACCTCACTAACCACAGGACATCCATGCATGATAACATTAGGACTCTTAGTTTCCCTTTAGAGTTTCCTTTTGTGTCGCTTCTCTTCTCATCTCAAACTTCTTGAAAACACTTAATAAAATATAACGTATATTGCGCTCGAGCCTTAAGTGTAGGAAGTGAAGAACGAGGGGTCTCCTCTCTTCTTCTAGGGTGTTTAGCATACGTCTCATTCGGGGGCGACCATGCGACTCACTCGTTCCCGCATGGTAGACTTTGGTGCAATGTAAGTTACAAACTAACTCAAAACACTTCTGTCTAAAAAACACAAAACAAATTCAAATCTTTTTTGATCCTTCGGGATTGTTGGGTTTCAAACTTCTTTTTTCAGAAAAGAGCTCGTCGCTCACGTAAAAAAACACTTATCCATCCGTGGTCGTACCCACGAACTACGTCAGCTCTGATTCCTCTCTCTCGTCCGATTGAGGATACGTAGGCACAAGACAGCGATTGTCTTGGCGAGCAACCTTCCCCCACAGTTCCCGTCCGAACTACGTTGACTCTGACTTTCCCATTGCACTGAGGGAGTACGTAGGCCTAGGACAACGATACCGTCCTATCGAGTCACTTCCTTTTCTTTTCTTCTTCGTTTCTCCGTTCTTTCCCGTACTCGTTCCTTCTTCGGTCCAGTAGCAGTGGAGCTCCAGATGACGATACCCTTTGATGCAGACAGCAAGCGTGGATCCCATCGAGTACGATGGACGTGTTGGGTGCTAACACCTTCCCTTCGCGTAACCGACTCCCGTACCCGTTCTCTTGGTCGCGTGACCGTGCTCTTTCCCTTCTTTCAGGTTTACGCAGTGTTCCCTTTCCCTCTCTTGGGATAAATACACTTTGTTGGCGACTCTGTGTTCTTTTGCGCCACTCTCGCGTTTGTACCGTTGGATGCGAATCTTTTCAGGAGCGACAACTGTACAGAGGGACTTATATAATATGTGAGGCCCACAAATTTTTTATGTATAAGAGATGGGACTTACAACTCAATGAGAAACCCAATTGTTTTTTATTTAAACTAGCGATCGCGTCGAGGTTTTTGAAAGTGTCATGGGTCTTATACAATGACTGAGGCCCAAATTATTTTGGTTTTCAAAAGGGTTGGGTCTTACACTCTATTAGAGGCCCAAAGGAATTTAAAGGAAAAATAAATGGGGCTTATAACACGAGGGTAGGCCCAGATGATTTGATTTTGAACTGGCGATCGCGCCAAGATTTTTCTTTTAACACAGAGGGACTTATACAATATTTGAGGCCCAAAAACAGTTTTGGTTAAAAGGGGATTGGGTCTTACACTCTATTAGAGGCCCATGAGTGTTTGAAAAAGATTTGTTTAGGCTGATTAAGATCAAAACCCTAATTTGATTTCAAAATGTATTTTAATTAAATAAAAATTCAATTAAAATAATCAAAATTATCAAACATGTGTGCAAAACAAGTTGTGATCTTGGATTAATGTTTGAAAAATCATGTTTTTATCCACAAAATGATTGGAAACCAATTAATTTTGGAAAATCAAGAGAGAAAAAATAATTTAAATGTTAAAAAACAAGTAAAAATTAATTCTTTGCAAAAATATCAAGTATATGAAATAAATAATATTTTTGGGAAATTTTGGTGAAATAAAATATTTTAACATTTTTGTGAATTATTAAAAAATGAATCAACTAAAAATCATTAAAAACCTGAGAGAAATTAATTTTTGAATCAATTAAATAAAATCACAAAATTCAAATATTCAAATTTTCAAAAATGGCGCCAAGAACACACCAAGAACACGCGCCACCCCTCTGTTTCTGCAGATTTGCATTTTCTATCCAATCTCACTGAATACTTAATGAAATCATACAATCTACATATCAATATGCTCGTTTTCACCTCATGATCATGTCTATGGTCTTTAATTTCATTGATTTTAAGCATGGAATAAGAAATCAAGACAAAACCTCCAGAACCCTAAAATTTGTATAAAGGCTGAGAATTTTGGTACACGATTCAAACAAAGCAATTAATTGAGGGGAAACATTCTATGCATGATTATGAACATTTGGCAAAAGTATTGTGCGAGGAAATATGCATAGATTAAGATAGGACCAAGTTTTAACTTACTTGAAGGTCTTGACAGCAAGAGCAAAGTGATTTTTGAATTGGATGGGTTACAGATGAGTTGTGATGATCTGAACAGCTTCCCTACACCATATGGAGTATGTTTGAATGCTTGGAATCGATTAAAAATGGTTGGATCACTTCATGGCATCTCAACTGCAACTTGGTTAAAACCTTGAGCAACTCGTTGGTGATTCTGAGAAATCAGGGTTACAGTTGTGTGTTTAGTGTCTGGATCACTCCTATATGATGTTTATAATGGGTGTGTGTGGTTGGTTTGGTTGGAATTGTTCCCAAACTCAAAACCCGATAGTGACTTGCTTTGGAAGGCAATTTTGGAGTGGAAGAAGAAATTTTGAGGAAAACATCTGTTTGATGGCTCTGGTGTACTTAATTAGAGCACAAATGAGCTCTATTTATAGTAGAGCAAGTTTGTTTTGGCTGCAATAGTGAATGGCAACTGCTGCAGAGGTTTGGCCAATGTTGATCAATAGGAATCCAAGTCTCCTCTAGCCATTGACTAGAGGTTAGAGCACAGGCCTTTGGTTCCCTAGTTCAGAGATAATTCTTGACTAAATTATGTTGGAAATGGCTCAGTCCATGCCACCTTGGTGCATCCATTGAATGCTCCAAAACAAAATTGGAGTCTTGTCCCCTCTTTAGGCTTTTTAGGTTTGGCATGCTATTTTTAGCTCCAAGGACTTGGGAGGCTGATGGATCAATGTTTGTCCCTCCTTGGTCTCTCCCTGAGGTGTTCAGATGGATAAACTTGTTTTTCATTTGCACAAATTGCCCAAATCGAGCAAAATGCACAAATCTGCCTTGTTATGACAGTTGCAGCAAGGCCTGTTGCCATTGTCATAACTCTTAGCTCAGGTTGAGTTTGATAGGGTTCTTGGCCATTTTGGAAAGCTCTCATATGATACAACATGTGTGTGATCATAGTTTGTTTTGATACTTTTTGGATCCAAGTGAAAAATGCCCCTACATTTTGGAAAAATTGAAACAGATTCTGACTTAGTGAAAATTTCACTAAAAGTTGGAAAAAAGTGACATTTCATGTTTTTGTGATTTTGATCAATCCATAACTCAAAATCCATGAAGAATTGGAGTGAGGTATAGTTGACACTTTTAAAGTATGCCATGAGAGCTACAAATCCATCTTTGGATCAGCCCAAAGCGTTGCTTGGATCTCAAGTTATGATCCATGGAAGTTGGTACCCTAGCCACTTTTTTCCATAACTTAGAAAAATTCTAAGTTTTTATGGTTACCCCTTTTACAAGTTATCCCACTTTCTTTGATTTTTCTTGATGAATGATGATTCAAATCACACATTAACATCATTTTAGGGTTAAAGAACCATAATTATGAAAAATCTCAAAAAGTCAAACTTTGACTTTTGTGCACAGTTGACTTTTTACCAGATGAATTCCAAACTGTGCGATCCCCTATGAAATCAAGTCCTTGACCTAAATCAAACTTTATGGACATGTTCCATGGGTGTTACAGGGTGTATTGAATCATGTCCCAAGGTTTGAGAGCATGCCTGAGTCAAAAGTCAAAGGTTCAGTTGACTTTTCCCTCAAAACCTTAATTGTGATCCTGATGAAATTGAAACTTGTTGGTCAAGCTTCTTGGATCAATCCTGAAATTCTGGTATCAGATGTGTGATGTTAAGTGTGATGTCACAACAACATAATCTGCTAATATGAACAAGTCTATAACAACAGTAAATCAACACAATGAACTGTTCATCCAGTTCAGTTTAACTACCTACGTCTGGGGGCTACCAAGCCAGGGAGGAACTTCACTATTAGTAATATCAAATTACAGACTCAACAATCCCAGTTGAAATCTACCTAATTTAATCACGACCCAATGACAATTCTACCTAAGAAACCACTTAGGTATGAGAAACCACTCACTCCCTAAATCACCTCAGTGATACAATCCAATGATTACAAATTAACCACCCAACTTGATTCTGCTTAACAGCTTTGATCAAGAACAATTCTCTTTTGCTTAAAATCTCTAGAGAAACCAATTACAACTCAAAATAGTAACACCAATTCAAACATGAATGGTTTACAAAAACACATACGAAAACTCAAATTGACTCTCAGTCTATGCTCTCTGTCTTCGTCACTATCCAACAAGGGTTGAGGTTGCTCTTATAGAATTCTGACTTGGGCTTGGACCTCTCCCAAAAAATCTGATTTGATTTGTTATTAATCAGGATTTAAAACAGATTTGATATTCTAATCTTTTTAAATCTTTTCAAATCAACCCTAAAGTTAGTTACATGATCTGCTCCATATCTGATTGAAAATAGAAATATCTTCTCCAAGAAATTCGCAACCAATCTCTCTAACAGATCTCCTCAAAAACAAACTAACACGTGCATCCCTAAAACATCACAACCTGACCATCTGATGTTCTGATATAGTGATGTCAAGACATCACTTATAACATCAGCATATAAAACTTTAACCCTGCAACAACTAATGTTAGGATCCAATGTTATGACATCAGACATATGACATCAACATTGTTCAACTTTGTTTTACCAAAATTCTAGCCAATACAAGAACTAACAATCTCCCCCTTTGGCTAATTTTGGCTAAAACAAACTCTGCCATCATCAGAGGTACCTGCAGCGGAAAAACTTCATACCAGCAGCAATCATAATCAAACTGCACAATGATAAACTCCCCCTCAAACCAAGAACCAGCATATCAGTTGTTCCAACATGCACACTCCCCCTCAAGCCTAGAATCACATCAGGCACCTAGGCAACACATAGGCACAAGTCTCCCCTTTTTTAGCCACAATTGGACAACTCCCACTCAGAAAAACCCTCACACAGTCAACACTCACAACAGTTAGTCCTCACCTTGTCAGTCAAAAGTCATCACCACAACATGAAACAAAACCAGATAACAAAAAAGGAAAAATTATCCAAGTTTACAAAAAAAACAACAAAAGCAGTACATCAATCTTCATTAGCATCAGAACCATCTGCACCATCTTCATCACCTTCCTCTGAACATGAATCATCAGTATTGACATTCACATCATCTTCACCCTGTTCCAAGGATTTGATCATCTGCTCAATCTTCATCTTCCTAGCAGTGCTAGTACTGATAACCATATCAAGATCCTTGCAGGTCGCCTTCAATTCTTCAATCAACTCAGTTTTAGTACTGACTTCTTAACCCCAGAACTTGATGTTACAACAATGTCTGGAACTTGACTCCCAGCAAACAGCTTGGGATGCAATGATAAAGCTGACTCCCTCTTACATGCTACATCTGTACTAGTTAAGATTCCAGGATGTTGATCTAAGATCATTCCACATACAAGGGAAGGGAATGCTATAGGCATCTTGATAGCATTAGTGGCACCATGCTTCATAACTTGATCAAATATGTAATTTCCATAGTTGAACTTGACCTTTTTCCCAATAGCATAAATGAACCTTCCTAATCCCACAACTATGGTGGTTTTGTGATTAGTAGGTACCCAGTTAGCAGCTCCAATTCTGTGCAAAATAGAATACTTGATACTGAGTTTGCTAGCTGTCAATTTATCTTTCAGTGGCCACACCTTCACTTGAGTGGCTATGATCTCTTTACACACATCATTATCAGTCACTTCCAGTTCACAACCCTCTTGATCATCTCTTCCCAGATACTTATTGATGGTACTAGGAGAGAAATTAATACACTTACCCCTAACAAACACCTTCATGTAGTCCACACTTCTATTGTCAGGAATTTCTATAAGGATGTTGACAACAAATTCCTTAACAAGTCCACTATAGCATTTAGAGAATTTGGTCACAGTCTTCAACAGTCCGGCAGCATGAATGAGCTCCATAATTTCTTTCATCTCCAATGCATCTTTTCCAAGCTCTCTTTCCAGAGCTAATCCCCTTTAACATACAAATTTCCACAATGGAGCACTGCTAGCATAATGAAAGGATATGTTGTCCACTGGCACTTCAGGAACCTTATCAGAGATTCTCTTCAAAGTGGTCTTTCTGACAGGTGTGATGTCTTGAACATCTTCCTCAACATCATCCTCGGATTCAGATTCTTCTCTAATCTTTCTCTTTTTGGAAGTCACAGCAATCTTGCTCCAAGATTTAGTTGGCCCAACTACATATGTCTTTTTCTTCTTGCCTTCAGCTGTCATCTTAGGAGAAGATTCCACGGTCTTTCCTTTTCTAGTTTTTAATCTATTGGCAATACCAGGAACAACATTACCAATAACTTCATTATTAGATAAGTCAACAACATCCACCACATCAGCATTCTTCTTCCCTCTGGGACTAGGAGTAACATCCCTAGCAGGTGATGTTTCAACATCATGTTCAACATCAACCTCATCTTCAACATGAGTATCCCTTTCTCTTTCAGCTACAGCTTCAACATCATCTTCATTCTCAGTATCTTCAATGACTGACACAGCCAATCTATGAAGATTGGTTTTAGAAGATTGCATGTCACCCTTTTCTCTAACAGATTGATCAGCAGGCATTTGACTCAAAGGTCTAGTTATTCCCTTCACCGGAATCCCCTTCTCAAAAATTTTTGTGACAATCTGATCAACACACTTGTCCACATCTACCCTTTCTTCAACAGCTTGAGGACGAGGGGTGGTAGTCTTAGGAGTAGGTTTGTCTCCAAACAAAACACTAGTGACAAACGCTCTGCTTTTTCTATCATCAAATTTCTTACTAGTAGATTGATCATAAGTATTACCTTTTGAAGGCCTCTTAGGTTGATACTTCTCAGGTCTTGTCTTTTCTGAAGCTGGAATCATAGAGATAGGAGCAATGTCTATAGCTTCATCCAAGGATACCTCTTCTGTCGAAACCCTAGGATTGGTATGAATGGAACTTTTGGACGCAGCCTTCTTGGATGGAGATGACTCTTGTTTAGACATCGTTTCTGTGTGACAACAGATGAACAAAGGAGTTTTGTAATTTCTGTTCTTAGGGTGGAAGATGAACGGACTTTGAATCCTTTTCCACATGCCCAAATTTCTACTTGACACTTCACAAATTTCAGCACACATATCTTTAGGGAAATCTTCATTACCCTTCATACCTGAATGATCAACCTCTACTACCTTGGTTTCTTCAATATTCCTTCTGAATAGTTGCATAACACTAGGTTGTTTGGTGATTCTTCTAATGTCACATTCAGATGTCATAACATCATCCTTGACATTACGAGATAAGTTGGACTCTTGAGGAACCCATAAATAACAGTTATATATGGATCTAACTCCCCTCATAACGACTTCACACCTCTCATTAATCACTAAACATTCATCTTTAGTGTAGCTAACCTTGAATCCTTCATCACATAATTGACTGATGCTAATCAAATTAGCAGTCAATCCTTTGACTAGAAGTACACTTTCATGATTAGGTCCAGCCTCACAATTCAATTTTCCAATTCCTTTAACTTCACCTTTTTCTCCATTTCCAAAAGTTACATCCTTTGTAGAGTAAGTCCTGATATCCACCAACTGATCCTTGAAACCATTCATATGCATTGAGCATCCACTGTTAAAATACCAATCATCCATAGTTGGGGTTCTAACAGATGAGTGAGCTAATAGACAAGTGACAGCAGCTTTAGGAGCCCATTGTTTAACAGTCTGAGGTCTGTCCTGTTTCTGTCTAGGTTGAGGAACTGGATTGGGATAACCATGCAGTTTAAAGCAAGAGGATTGTATATGGCCAAATCTTCCAAAATAGTAACATCTTATTCTTTGAGACTCTTCTCTGAAGTGATTGAAATATCTCCCTCCTTGATGATGATTTTTGTCATAATGCAGAGGCTGCCATCTGTCAAAATATTGATGTTGTCTTCTCCCATAATTAGGTTGTCTTTTGTAGTGCTTAGGCTGTCTTTTACCATGATGATGTGACCTTCTTCTGCCATAACCATAAGGCACAGCATTATTAGGTCCAAACCCATACATTTTCCCTTGATGTTGAGACATCGGATGGAACATGTTATGTTTGAGATTATAAGCCTGCATACTCCTATGGTATTGGGGAGGCATATACTATCTAGCTCCAGACACCTGAGGTTTTCCTTGAGGTTGAGACAAAAACTTCCTATGAACAGGACCATAGCCTTTTCCATTATTTTGTGGCCCAAGGTGAGGGACTACCTTCTTAATTCCAGAACCATGTCCTTTTTCATGCTGATGAGGGATGTTTTGTTTAACCCCAGAAGAACTAGCCTCTGCAGATATCTTCTTCTCACCCTCATATCCTAGACCAGTCTTATCACTTGCACCTTTTCCAGCTTCAAGAATTTTATCCAGAGTGTCAGTTCCACTGTTTAACATTCTGATGGATTTTAACATTTGATCAAGCTGGGATTTTAACAACAAATCTTCATTCTTAAGTTCAGCTTTCTCAGTCTCAAGTTATACAATAATCTTCTTCTGCTTCTCTCCTTCTTGAAGGACCTCTTCACTTCTCAGACACAACTCCTGATAAGAGGATGCCAGCTCTTCAAAGGTCAGTTCACCATCACTTGACTCTCCATCAGAGGCACATAGTCCAGTCAATGCCTTAACATGCTTGGCATTCTCTTCTTCACTTTCACTATCTGTATCAGACCAGGAAATAGATAACCCCTTTTTCTGCCTTTTGAGGTATGTAGGGTATTCTTTCTTTACATGACCATAACCCTCACACTCATAGCATTGAACTCCTTTGTCATGATTGGACTTTTCTTCATCTCTTGTTTTCTTCACTTGATCACTAGACCTGTTGTTGTCAGATGTGATGTTCTTAACATTAGGTATATAGTTTCTATCCATTCTCTTTAAAACCTTATTAAACTGTCTCCCAAGCATCACAACAACATTTGACAGTTCTTCCTGAGTTTCATAACTACACTCCTTCTTACCATCTTCAGTATTGGACACCAAAGCTATGCTTTTGGTCTTCTTTTCAGGTTCCTCTTCCATTCCTAATTCAAAGGTTTGAAGAGAACCTATCAACTCATCAACCCTCATCTTGCTGATGTCTTGGGCTTTTTCTATAGCTGTCACCTTCATTTTATATCTCTTGGGAAGAGATCTAAGAATTTTCCTCACCAGCTTCTCTTCAGTCATCCTCTCTCCTAGGGCACTAGAAGCATTTGACAACTCAAGGATGTTCATGTGGAAATCATGGATAGTCTTATCTTCCTTCATCTTCAGATTTTCAAACTTTATTGTCAAAAGTTGAAGTCTTGACATCTTGACTTTGGAGGTTCCTTCATGAGTAGTCTTCAAGATATCCCATGCTTCCTTAGCTACTTCACAAGTGTTGACCAATCTGAATATGTTCTTATCAACACCATTGAATATGGCATTCAAGGATTTAGAATTCCCAAGGGCAAGCTCATTTTCTTCCTTGGTCCATTCTTCTTCAGGTTTCAGTTTTGAGCTACCCTCTACTTCCTTTCCATTCTCATCCTTTTCCACAATAACAGGATGTTTCCATTCTTTCACAATAGCCTTCCAGGCTCTGCTATCTAATGACTTCAAGAAAGTAACCATACGAGGTTTCCAATAGTCATAATTAGAGCCATCTAGAATAGGGGGTCTATTCACAAATCCACCAGTCTCCTTGTCCATTGCACCAGAAAGTATCAGCCCTAGATCTCACCCAAATGCAGAGCAGGATGCCTGCTCTGATACCAATTGAAATTTTGGTATCAGATGTGTGATGTTAAGTGTGATGTCACAACAAAACAATCTGCTAATATGAACAAGGCTATAATAACAGTAAATCAACACAATGAATTGTTCACCCAGTTCGGTTTAACTACCTACGTCTGGGGGCTACCAAGCCAGGGAGGAACTTCACTATTAGTAATATCAAATTACAGACTCAACAATCCTAGTTGACATCTACCTAATTTAATCACTACCCAATGACAATTCTACCTAAGAAACCACTTAGGTATGAGAAACCACTCACTCCCTAAATCACCTCAGTGATACAATCCAATGATTACAAATTAACCACCCAACTTGATTCTGCTTAACAGCTTTGATCAAGAACAATTCTCTTTTGCTTAAAAGCTCTAGAGAAACCAATTACAACTCAAAATAGTAACACCAATTCAAACATGAATGGTTTACAAAAACACATATGAAAACTCAAATTGACTCTCAGTCTATGCACTCTGTCTTCGTCACTATCCAACAAGGGTTGAGGCTGCTTTTATAGAATTCTGACTTGGGCTTGGACCTCTCCCAAAAAATCTGATTTGATTTGTTATTAATCAAGATTTAAAACAGATTCGATATTCTAATCTTTTTAAATCTTTTCAAATCAACCCTAAAGTTAGTTACATGATCTGCTCTATATCTGATTGAAAATAGTAATATCTTCTCCAAGAAATTCGCAACCAATCTCTCTAACAGATCTCCTCAAAAACAAACTAACACGTGCAGCCCTAAAACATCACAACCTGACCATCTGATGTTCTGATATAGTGATGTCAAGACATCACTTATAACATCAGCATATAAAACTTCAACCCTGCAACAACTAATGTTAGGAACCAATGTTATGACATCAGACATATGACATCAGCATTGTTCAACTTTGTTTTACCAAAATTCTAGCCAATACAAGAACTAACAAATCCATTATTGCAAATGGATCAATATGGTGTGTTAGAGACCCTCAAATCATGTATTGAGGTCTTGGCTCATGTTTTGTCCCAAAAGTCAACTTAGGGGTGAATTAGGTCAAGAAACCCTAATTCCTGATTTTTGGTGAATGCGTCCCCTGAGGCTAAATTGACTTGATGATTGGGTCCATGAGGTCTCTTGGAGTGTCTTAAGTTATATTTTGAAGCATTGGCTCATGCCCAGAGGAAAATTTCCATCTGGAGGCCTTGGTCGACCAAAAACCCTAATTTGGTGACATTGGGGATCTTGAGGCTTAATCCACTGGGAATGCTGCAACCTTGTGCTTGATTCTTGATGTGGGAGTCCTCTTTATCCATTGTGGATGTTTGAGAGGTTTAGACAAGTTGAAGATCATGTCATTCCTTGATTGATCTTTTGTCTCAGTGCTCTGAAAGGGCTTGAAACCCTAAGTTTGATTGTAGTGGATGCTCACCCATCTTTGGGGAGACTAATGAGGTATGATGATTCATCCATATTGTGATGATGATTTGCACAATGATGGGGAATCTTAGTGGTCAAATTTTGGGGTATGACAGATGCCCCTATTTAATCTTCTTGAACCCGAAGGTGTGAACGGCGAAGGTATTCGGGCATTCGGGGTGCAAGAGGATTAAATATCGGAATACCCGAAATTTTGATGGTGGTTATGAACGGCAGCTTGCGCATCCCTCTTCTTTTGCTAAGCGATGACGCTTAGAAAAGGTAAAACTTCCCCCTCGATCCGGGTTTCCTACCAAGGAACTGGTCTCAATTTCCGATATAAACTTCCCCTCGATCCTGGTTTCTTACCAAGGATCTGGTCTCAGTTTCTGATATAAACTTCCCCTCGATCCTTGGTTCCTACCAGGAACTGGTCTTAGTTTCCGAAATAAACTTCCCCTCGATCCTGGTTTCCTACCAAGGAACTGGTCTTAGTTTCTGAAATAAACTTCCCCTCGATCCTGGTTTCCTACCAAGGACCTAGTCTTAGTTTCTTTTGTCAATAAACCTTATTGACAAGGGACACTATGCGTAGCGGTTTTCCTCAAACTTCTCACCGAATTTTCCTGGGGAGATGCCTTTTGATGGGAAAAAGTTTATATGTCAGACTTGCTGGGGGGAATCTGTCTGAGTTGTAGATGTGTATAAACGTCTCTGTTGGAGATGCCATTTGTTGATTCTACTGGGGAAAACGAGTCTCTTGAAAGACTGCTTTCTGTTTGGGGAATATTACATCATACTTTTCCCGAGATCTTCTCGAAGAAATGCCATATGATGTAGTCCAATTTTGAGGGGCTTTCTATGGGGATTTTCCTTAATCCGGGAAAGAGACATCATCTTCGATGACGAAGAGTGACGTTGGTTGAAGGTTCTCTGGCTTTTCACAAGTTCAAGTTATCAAAGTGGTCAAGGGACCAACTTTAATTCAGCAGCAAAGTGGAGGAGCGATTATTCAGACGCCAACTTTCCCGACGAGGAAAGAACTGACAACTCGATTGAGAGGACTCTTATCACTGGGGGATAAGATCGACTAGAGTGATAGTGATGCAATATGAATATGAATGTAAATCAATAATGCATGATGTATGTATGTTTATGCTGACAAAACTGACGCGACATACAGACTAATAGATGAACATGACTGGATACTCGGCCACAGCGGGAGATGAAAAGTATCGCTGGTTCCAAAAATAGCAATTCTGCCTTGCTTAGGAGAGATAGTCCCTGTTGGGAGCTATGTTGGTCGGGCTTAGGAGGTAAGAACTCGGCCGGTGATGTCAGACGGAACATTCGCATCAGACACAGTTGATCCTTCATCAGGTGTACTGGTTTAGAAGAAGTACTTTGATTTTGCACTTTGAAGCTCGATTACTTCTAGAGAAGCGATCGATGTTCTTTCGATGTTCAACAGTCAAAAGAAATTGCCATCTTTATTTTAAAAGCAGAAAAAGTTTGACAAGTAAATTCATTTTTGTTTTATTTCAAGAATCGTTAATCATATTAAAATGTCGTTCTGTAAAGGTAAAACAACTAAGAATTGCAAACAAAAGTACTAGGGCTCAAATTTTATTGATAGGATGGAAATCAGCCAAGTGCGTGATTCCATAGAGTATATACAAAGTTAGAAAATGGTAAATTACGGGAAAAGGGCTACATCGAAACATAACGATCGTTATCCTTCTACCAACTTTTAATTCTGGACAACCTGAGTTTCCGTCGAAGATGAACTTGACTGGAGTCTTCCTGACGGACGGTGTAACTGCCGCTGAAGGATTGGCCCCTTTTAACCATAGTTACTTGCCATTAATCCCTAATTTTTTCCTGGATTGTACTTTGAGATTTCCAATCCACCGGGATGATTTTCGATTATGTCTCTAATTTTTTCCTGGACCACCCTTTCGGGTTTTCAATCCACCGAGACGCTCTTATTTTTTAATTTAGGCGAAGTATTTCTGGACTACATCAACATTCGTGGGGTAGGCAAATTCCTCTTCGTCCATGGTTGCGAGTCTCAAGGCGCCGCCTGAGAAGGCTTTCTTGAGCACATAGGGGCCGCCATAATTCGGGGTCCTCTTGCCCCGGGAATCTATGAGGAATGATTGTATCTTTTTTAGCACGGGGTCTCTTTTCCTGAAGACGCGAGGTCAAACCTTTTTGTCAAACGCCTTCTTCATTCTTTGCTGATACAACTGACCATAGCATAGAGACGTCATTCGCTTCCCTTCGATCAGATTTAGTTCGTCGTGTCGATTTTGACACCGTTCAGCTTCTGTTAGCTTAGGTTCCATCAATACCCGGATTGATGGGATCTCTACTTCTACGGGGAGCACTGTCTCCATGCCATATACTAGAGAGAAAGGGGTTGCCCCTGTTGAAGTGCGGACAGACATGCGATAATCGTGAAGGGCAAAGGGTAGCATCTCGTGTCAGTCTCGGTAGGTTACAACCATCTTTTGAACGATCTTTTTGATGTTCTTGTTAGCCGCTTCTACCACTTCGTTCATCTTGGGTCGGTAGGGAGACGAGTTATGGTGTTCGATCTTGAACTCAGCACATAACTCTTTCACCATCATGTTGTTCAAGTTCGATCCATTATCCGTAATGATTTGGCTTGGAACACCATAACGGCAGATGATATTGTTTTTTATAAATCGGACCACCACTTGTCGGGTTACATTGGCGTATGACGCTGCTTCGGTCCACTTGGTGAAGTAATCAATGGCTACCAGGATGAACCGATGTCCGTTTGAAACTTTGGGTTCAATCATACCAATCATGTCGATTCCCCATATGGAAAAAGGCCATGGAGAAGAAAGAACTTTGAGATTTGTTGGCGGTACATGAATTTTGTCGGAGTATATCTGACACTTGTGACACCTCCTCATGTACTTGTAGCAGTCAGATTCCATTGTCAACCAATAGTACCCTGCTCTTAGGATTTTTCTCGCCATTGTGTGTCAGTTGGCATGAGTGCCAAAGGATCCTTTGTGAATTTCCTTTATCAGCATGTTTGCTTCTGGCCTGTCTACACATCGGAGCAAGACCATGTCAAAGTTTCTCTTATAGAGTGTATCACCGCTCAGGAAGAAGTTTCCGGCTAGTCTCCTGAGGGTTTTCCTGTCCTTTCCGGATGCCCCAGGTGGGTACTCTTGTTTCCGAAGGAAACATTTGATATCGTGATACCAAGGTTTGTCATCTATGACTGCTTCGATCGCGAAGATGTAAGCGGGTCGTTCTAGGTGCATTATGTCAATCTTAGGTATGTCATTCCATTGACCTACACTAATCATGGAAGAGAGAGTGGCTAATGCATCAGCCATGTGATTCTCCTCACGAGGGATATGGTGAAACTCGATTCTGTTGAAGAAAGGCAACAACCTTCTCGCGTAGTCTTTGTAAGGAATCAATCCTGATTGGTATGTGTTCCAATCTCCTTTGATCTGATTGATAACCAGGGCTGAGTCACTGTAAACATCCAAGTTCTCGATCCTTAAGTCGATCACTTCTTCGAGACCCATGATACAAGCTTCGCATTCCGCCTCGTTGTTTGCACAGTTGAATGTCAGTCGGGCGGTGAAAGGAATGTGGGTACACTGAGGTGTTATGATGATTGCCCCAATTCCATTTCCATAATGATTGACAGCTCCGTCAAAGATAAGTCCCCATTGGGAACCTGGTTCTGGCCTTTCACTGGGTAGCAGTTCATCGCAATCTTTCATTTTTAAATACATGACATCTTCGTCTGGGAAAGAAAACCCGACTGATTCCTGATCGTAAATTGGTTGATGAGCCAAATGATCGGCTAAAATACTTCCCTTAACGGCTTTCTAAGCGTGGTAGTCGATGTCGTATTCTGATAACAACATCTGCCAACGGACTATCCTTCCCATGAGAGCAGGTTTTTCAAAGACATACTTGATTGGATCCATTTCTGAGATTGGCCAAGTAGTGTGACGAATCATGTACTGGAGAAGACGTTTGGCTACCCAAGCCAAAGCACAGCAAGTTTTCTCAAGCATAGTGTACCGAGTCTCGCAATCGGTGAATTTCTTGCTCAAATAGTAAATGGCATATTCTTTCCTTTTTGTTTCGTCTCGTTGGCCAAGTACACAACCCATTGAGTCTTCCAAGACTGTTAGGTAGATGATCAGTGGTCTTCCTTCCACTGGAGGTGATAGAATCAGTGGGTTCAACAGGTATTCCTTAATACTGTCGAAGGCAGTTTGGCAGTCTTCTGTCCAAACGCAATCCTGATTCTTTTTGAGTAATTTGGAAATCGGCGCACATGTCGCGGTCATGAGGAATATAAATTGGGAAATGTAGTTCAAACGTCCCAGGAATCCCCTGACTTGTTTTTCAGTTTTTGGAGAAGGAATTTCTTGAATGGCCTTGACCTTGTCAGGAATAACCTTAATTCCTTTTTGGCTGATGATGAACCCTAAATGTTTTCCTGAGCGGACACCGAATGTGCATTTGTTGGGATTCAAACGGAATTGGTATTTTCTCAGGCACTCGAATAATTTCGACAGGTGGGTCACATGCTCCTCTTCTGTTTTAGATTTTGCAATCATATCATCAACATATACCTCGATTTCTTTGTGTATCATGTCATGAAACAGGGTAGTCATGGCCCTTTGATAGGTTACCCCGGCGTTCTTCAAACCGAACGGCATTACCTTGTAACAAAAGGTACCCCATGGGGTAATGAACGAAGTTTTCTCCATGTCTTTCGGTGCCATTTTGATTTGGTTATAGCCCGAGAATCCATCCATGAAGGAGAAAACTTTGAACTTTGTTGTACTATCTACCAGCATGTCTATGTGTGGTAAGGGAAAGTCATCCTTCAAACTGGCTTTGTTCAGATCCCTGTAGTCTACACACATTCTGACATTTCCGTCCTTTTTCGAAACTGGTACTATGTTGGCTAGCCATTGAGGATATTCTAATGTGGCGAGGAAACCCGTGTCAATCTGTTTTTGTACTTCCTCTTTTATTTTGATGGCCATGTCTGGATGAGTCCGTCTCAACCTCTGTTTTAGTGGTGGACATTCTGATCTTAACGGTAGATGATGTTCCACGATACTGGTATCCAACCCTGGCATGTCCTGGTAAGACCAAGCGAATACATCGTAAAATTCTTTGAGAAGCTTTATCAAATTTTCTTTGACACTTGGACTGAGCAGTGCCCCAATCTTGATTTCTTTGCTCTCTTCTTCGGAACCTAAGTTGACCGTTTCCAACGGCTCCTTGTGAGGTTCAATGGACCTTTCCTCTTGTCTAAGTAATCGGGAGATCTCCTCTGGAATTTCTTCATCATCTTCTTCTTCAGCCTCAAATACAGGGAATCCATAGTTGGGAGAAGGCATCAGATCGTATGTTTCAATAGGGTTTAAAACAAGCAATCTGCATGACGTGATGATTTGTGTTTAGAAGAGATAGAGAGAATGTAAGAGTGTGTGCAGTGTTATTTCTGAAAACTGCTTGTTTATATATATATATATATATATATATATATATATATATATATATATATATATATATATATATATATATTTGTTGTTTTTAGGATTACCATTTTCTGAAAAAGCGAAAAGAGAAAACAGCAATAAATGCAGGAATTACAGAATGATGTCATTTTATTTATGATTTTGTCGATTCTTGAAACTACAGCCCTATAAAACAAAACTCTGTCGCTTTGGGCAAAGCGAAGAGGGATATTTACAGAATGTGAGCCCTATCAAAACATCTGTTTCACCTGGGCAGGGTGAAAGGTTAAGATAAAGACGGAAATTACTTTGACTTATGAACGATCTTCGGAATGTCGACTACAACCCATTGGCGGCGAACTCCTCAGTGAATCACAAAGTCTGGTACCTTCCTTGATTTGTCTTCAGAAATAACGCTGATTTCTGGTGGAGCAAGATCATTGGAATCTGTCTCCCAGGCAGAGTTGTCGTAGGAGGATTCTTCAGCTGTATTTTGCATAATATTTGTGATCTCAGGCAAATCTCCCCACCCTGTTGGCTGGATGTCTTTGAGCCTGATACGAGAGCTTTCAGGAATGGTGTATTTGACCAAGAAGTCGTATTTTCCACTCGGTTGTCCCAAGGTGTCCCACACTTCTTTGGAACTGGAGGAGTCATCCCTTTCGATGACGTTGACCTCAGGAAAAGCATAGTTAAGGAACTCTTATCTTGCACTCTTTGCGAATTCATCATCCGTCTGTATATTTTCTAAATGCCCTGAGTGTTGATCCCATGATTTGGTGGGGACACAAGTATTCTTTTCAATGACGTTGAGCTGATATGCATCGTTGGGCTGATTTTCTTGCCCCGAGTCTCCTGGGTACGGTTGCCACATAGGCAGGCCATCCATTGGGCCATAATAGTCGTGGTCAAAGTTGTCTTTCATCAGAGTGTCCTCCTCTAATGAGTTTGGCGGAGCACAGCATCCTCTCGGATCAAAATCTTCGTATATCATTTTGACGTCTGACCTTGGTATAAATCTCGGACTCTGTGCGGGATAGAAAAATGGCGTAGGCACCTCTTCCCGAGACATATAACCGTCCTTATTAAGATAGGATTCCCATTCTTCCTCTGTATCGGAGGAATCACCTTCGTTGATTGTATGTACTTCTTGAGACACTGGGTGGAGAAAACCTCCACTGTGGAAGAAATTCCTAATGGGATGAAGACTTTCGTCTTTAGTAGCAGTCTGGGTACAGGTTGTGGAAAAACCAAGACCCTTCTTTGTTTTGTTATTAGTGGGAATGACAAGTTGTCCCCACCCTTTTGCATTGTTGCCTTTGATCACCTCGAGAGCATCTCTGTACGAGGAAATTGACGTTCCCTTTTCTGATTGATTGTCATTGCTCACCGAAAGCGCTTGGAACTGGGTTCAAATAACCTCCTCGGGTTCTATACAAGTAGACAATGAAAGGTTACTCACGATCAAAGCTTGTTCTCCCCAGACCGTGACGATTTGGTCATTCTTAATGAACTTCAGCTTCTGGTGAAGTGTTGAAGTGACTGCCCTAGCCTGGTGTATCCAAGGTCTTCCCAACAGACAGTTGTATGCTGCTCGGATGTCCATGACCTGGAAAGTGACATGGAAAGTGTGAGGACCGATAGTTATGGGAAAGTCAACTTCGCCGATAACTGTTTTTCAAGATCCGTCAAATGCTTTGACGACGATCTCACTTCCTCTCATCGGAGATCCTTTGAAGGATAGTCGCATTAGAGTAGACTTCGGCATAACGTTGAGAGCCGATCCGGTATCTACCAGTATGTTGGCTAATGCATCGTCCTGGCAATTAACTGTGATATTGAGCGCCATGTTATGATTCGGGCCCTCTCCCGGTAATTTATCTACACTAAATCCCAAGTTGTTGCAGGAAGTGATATTAGAGACGATGTTATCGAACTGTCATATTGACACGTCCTATTCCACAAAGGCCTGTTCTAGGACTTTCTGTAGAGCCTCCCTGTGAGCCTCGGAACTGAGCAAAAGCAATAGCACTGAGATTTTTGAAGGACTTTATAACAGCTGATCAACAACGTTGTATTCACTCTTTTGGATGAGCTTCAGCATCTCATCCTCATTCTTTGAAAGGTCGAGATCACCGGATTGACCGACGGGTTGATCAGGAACTCCGGTTTGAGGTTCCTTTTCTTTGGTAGGTTCTCCAACTCCTCGGTTGAAGATCCGACCGCTCCGTGTTACTCGACTAATGTCTGCAATATTCACGACGGAGGGTAATGGAATTTCCTTTCCATTCTCAATGGTTGTTGCATCGTATTTGTAAGGGATAGCCTTAGTTTATTCATACGGTAGCGGTCCTGGCAGATAGATAACTATAGGAGCCTTCTGATCTTTCTAACTGTCGTAAGCAACTTCAATAAGTTCCTGGTTAAGAACCTTCGATTCGTCAAGTAAAGGGATGTTTGTACAAATATATTTGATCCTCTCGTGATCTGAGATTATGACAACATCTTTGATTTGGTCAGCGAAATAGTCTGGCGTCCAGTTGATGGACCCTGAAACTGGACACGGTTGAATCTCTTTGCGGTCCAACCGACCTTGAAGGGCTGCTCGCACGAGGTAACATCCTTGATTATTTTCCGAGCAGACACTACAGCATTTGTAGTTATGTGGTGGCACCTGGCCACGCCCGCTCTGAATGCAGTGTAACTTCACTAGGTCCATTTCCGTGGATCGAACATCCTGACTTTGATGTCGAGTAGGGTTCCCATTAGTCATGCTGACTTGTCGCATGTCTTCATCCAGATAGATCGGAAGCCACCATTGATTAACAAGTGTTGTAAAGTTCGTTGGACGAGAGCACATCCTTAGTCACTCTCACAACACACTTTACAGTTCTGATAATTATGCGAAGTTAGGAAACCGAGCTGGACTTGTGTAGCGTGTAACTCTACCAAGCTGGTATTCATCAAGCGAATATCAAAGATTTGAATCATATTTACTTGATACTGGTTTTTATTGCAGTAATCCTGAATCCATCTAAGATCCATCTAACGTTGGAGGGCCTCTTGTATAAAAGAGCATCCCTGTTTGTTTACCGAACAAATCAGACAAGAATCATAATCGTGTCGTGGCAGATTATGATGTTGGTTTTGCCTTGAGTGCATTTCCACCAAGTTGACATTCATTGCACGAATGTCGTGATTTTGAATGACATTGGAATTCGTATAAACCACGTTGACCCTACAAATTCGGTGCTCCTGAATCCATCCGAGATCCAATTGTTCCTGTAGAGCTGATTGCACTACAGAACATCCCTAATTGTCTTTAGAGCAGATATCACACTGGTGATAGTTATGAAACAGTACGTGCCCGTATCCACTCTGCCTGCAATGCATCTTGACTGGGTTGGCCCTTAATAAGAGTACATCATGAATTTGATAGTTGTGGTTAGACTCTCCCTCTATCAAATTAACTGCAGCCTTCTCGTGTTGAGGTAACGGGTTCGTGAGAACATTAGGATTTGTATCCATGAAGGATAAGACCCCGCTCCTAACAAGCTTCTGCACATCGAATTTGAAGTTGAGACAGTTTTCTATATTATGCCCTGGTCCTCCTTGATGATAAGGGCAAGTCTGATCTGTTTTGAACCAAAAAGGCGGATTCTCCGGTATTGTAAGAGGAGCCCTGGTTTGGACATGTCCTTTGATTAGTAGTAATGGGAACAGTTCTGCGTACAACACCAGTATAGGATCGAACCCTGGTGGTCGCGTTGTACGGTTGTTGTTGTACAGAGGACGAGCCTGATGAAGAGGTTGTTGTGTCCTTTGCTGATATAGTTGTTGATTAGGTTGGCTTTGAGCAACCTGAGGTTGATACGTTGGAACAGGCGCAGGGTTGATAGCAGGAGTTACAGCTGCTACTGGTTGGTACCGTCGCCTCTGCTTTCCAAGAGAGATATTCCTAATATATTTCTCTTTTTCTTAAGGAGAGCACTACCGTATCTTTTGGTACTGCTGGATGATCCAGCATCCTTTACTAAATGTCCTTCTCGGACTGCTTCCTCGAGACGGACTCCCATGCCTACCATTTCGGTGAAGTCACTAGGCGCACTGGCAACCATTCTATCGTAATAAAATGAGCTCAAGGTTTTTAAGAATATCTTTGTCATCTCTTTTTCCTCAAGAGGTGGACAAATCTGGGCGGCAATTTCACGCCATCTTTAAGCGTACTCCTTAAAAGTTTCCTTGTCCTTCTGTGACATGGCTCTGAGTTGATCTCTATCCGGTGCCATGTCCAAATTATACTTATATTGTTGCACGAAGGCAGCGCCAAGATCTCTGAAAGTGCCGATCTTAGTGCAGTTTAAACCCATGTACCATTTGAGCGCGACACCGGTTAAACTATCCTGGAAATAGTGGATCAGTAGCTCCTGGTTCTTTGTTTGAGGGCAAGAGTTACACTTGTACTTTTCAAAATCGGGTACCTGGAATTTGTGCGGAACTTTCACATTGGGGACCAAACAAAGGTCCGCGGCGTCCTTTCCAAATAAATCCTGACTGCGAAGGGCTTGCAGTTCCTTCTGCATTTCCAAGAACTGTTCCTAGAACTCATTCATTCGGTCGAGCATACCTTCGTTTCCCCCAGAAGGTATCTGTGGAATCTTTCCTTCTGGGACAGTGTGTACCACGGGTGGTGGTACTGTCATTATAGCAATGACTCTTGGTGCTTCCCGAAGTTTGTAACCTTCAGGAGTTGCCGTCATACCCCTGGAATCTACGCTTTCCCGAAGTTTGTAACCTTCAGGCCCAGCGGTTCCTGCTGTAGTTTCTGGATCTTCCATGATCGACGGAATATATCCTTCCGGGATATAGTTAATAGGCATGCCCCAGGGATGATCTTTCGGCATTTTATACCTAGGATCATACTTTTCCACTATAGCCGTTGATGTGATCTCTGAGATCACAGTCCTTTGTTGTTGCATCTGAGCTTCTGCCAGAGCTTGCATGTTGTTATGAAGCTTTCTCAGATCTTCTTTCAGAGTGTTGATCTTTTCTCTCAACTCTCTGTTCTCTTCCTCGAGATTATCCATCTTTTTCTGACGATTGGCCCGAGTATTGTACGAATGAGACAGTTTGACTCTAGAATTGAGACACAAACGCGAGATTCGTAAGGAAAGAAGAATGTGTTACGTGAGAATGATGAATGATATGCAATGATTATATTAATTGTATATTTTTTATTTAAAGTAAACTTCGACAATTAGATTGCAAATATCAAACAGTGGGGAAACCCCATTTTTTTGAATTCAAAGATTGCGGAAATGGAAATACAGTAGATTACAAAGTGCTGAAAAAGGAAATGTCTAAGCTAATGGGTCCTGAGTCCTCTCTGAGGAGAGCTCAGGTGCTGGTTCTGGTACTTTCCTTTTCTTTGACCGGGGTTCTTGAGCCATTGTCGGGTTGTCATTCCTTTGCCAAGTGAAAGGAGCAAGCAAATTCCTTTGGTCATCCTAATTTTCTACAGCATGTTGCTCCAAAATCTCGATCAGAGCATCCTTCTCTCTTAACAGTTGCTGTAGTTTCTTACATTCCACATTGAGAATACGGTACTTGTTCCTCCAAGAACTTCTCTCCTGTTGAACTTTGTTGAGAGTCACCTGAAGTTTTTCCGTATCAGACATAAAGTAAAGGGCAGGGTCCCGTAATGGAAGAACTTCCTGACGAGGGTAAGGCATCCTCAGCTTGAGAGCTCTAGTTTGTACCCAGTGGAGATAAGGTTCCACCGAGACACAGTCCAGTTTTCCTAAAGACTCTCTTCCTTTCCTGTGAAAATGTTTCCAGGCATGCACTATCTCTGTCTTTAGTGCCCTGTCATTTTCTCCTTCCTTGAAGAAAAGACCTTCCAGATGAACATTTCGTGGGACGTGTCTCATCGGGTATCCGAGTTGACGACGAACTAAAACTAGATGATAGTTAATTCCTCCTTTAGTTCCTATGAGGGGTACATTAGGGAAGTTTCCACAACGGTCAATGATTTTGATCCCATCATAGATTTGATTGTACCAATCGATGTCAGAGTTGGTAAGAGACATGATTCTCTGCGACCAACGTAAAGTACTCTTTTGATCCCAAAATGCAGCAGACTTGGGCAAATGGGAAATGAACAATTTGTATAGCAAGGGTACACAACATGTGATCATTCCTCCGCTATACAAAATCCTTAAATGTACAGAATGATACGCATCTGCGAGCAAGGTCGGTACAGGGTTTCCAATAGGAAAAATCTTAATGGCGTTGATATCAATGAAGTTATCAATGTTGGGAAACAGAAATAACCTGTAGGTGAACAAAACAAAGATGTTCTCGAAAGCGGCCACGTTCCCTATACTAGTAAAGTACAAGGCTTTCTTTATCAAGAACTGGGCTGGCAAACCCTGGATTCCACCCTTAGTGGTCATGTGAGTCCTGACTTCTGACTCGTCCAAATAGATTGCTCTTGCAATGGTTTGATCCTTTGGAATTTCTTCCAGTCCAGAAAATGGAGCCTGATCAGTAATGTGTAAATCAGTCAAGTGAGAGTACTCCTCCAGTGTTGGTGCTAGTTGATAATCCAGGAATGTGAAACAGTGATAGACCGGATCGTAAAACTGAATTAGTGTGGAAAGGATTCCTTCGATTACATGGACCCTTAACAGAGACAGCAGTCCTCCATACTTGCCTCTGAAAGGCTTAGGGTTGGTTATCATCCTTGTCAATCCTCTTAAATCCTCTAGTTTTGGAACCTTGAAAGCGTACTTGTGAGTTTTCCTTCTACCAAAATCCATTAGCGCAATCTTTTTATCTGATATTTGCAATTATTGTCTTAGTTTAATTTGAAAAAGAGAGAGACTAGAAGAGAAGATTTTTCTTTGTTTTTTAATGTTTTTTAATGAAATGAATGCATGAATGCAGCACATAAAAACATAGAAAAAAACATGGGGTCAAAGGGTCGGTGTCATGAAGTCAAGGCTCTACCCATCCCCAAAGGTTTTATACTAGTGATTTTTTGTACCTGTCCTCAAAATCACGGACCCCTCTTGGGATAACAACAGCAAGCGGATCGCCAGCGAGCTGTAGTATCTTAGAGTAGTCTCAAATGAGGGTAGTATCGCGTGATAACTATTTCTGATAGCTTCCGCACTACAAAATGGTTTTAGTCTACTAAAATCCTCAGCTTCTCAGATAACCCAATGGAACAATCTTCTTTCAACAACCGAAGTCGTATAGGCATTGAATCCGCAAAGGGCACCTCCATTGATTTGATGGTCGACCGGGACCTCTTATCTGGGATTCACTCCCCATAAGATTACCCTATAATGCCATCACCTATCTTAGGTGTGTACTCAATCTTTCCAGATACGGCATCACACGCATTCCCATTAGCAGAAAAGTAAACACAAATATCAATTAGGAAAAGAAGTATATATATTTGTCCTAATATGTTAGACCTCTATGATCCTATAATCCTAACAGACAATGACTCCCCAACAGAGTTGCAATTTCTGTGAACTTTGAATTTAAAGTTTCTACCCTTGGGAATGCAAGAAAGAATGCCTCCCAATGTGGTCGCCATTTTTCTGTAGCGCGATATTTGTGGTTTCGAATCATTATCGCTTTGGTACTACGGTTAGATTCATTTTTTATCCTGTTAAGCTGATTGAGGAAGGGAAATAGATGTCTCCAATTAACCCTGCTTGCAAACTGAGGTTAAACAGTCAAAACTGTTGGTTTACAGATGCTATCAAATAGGGGGTTCGTCTTTGGGGTTATTTTCTTAAAAACATGAAGGATCGGGATTATTGGTGAGGCTTTTGGTTAGGATACTAGACTTGATTTTCTTTGTTTGATGTATGAAGGTACTAGATTTTGGGTTTTTTTATTAGTGTGCTCGCTAAGATTTTGCAATCTTATGCCTACGTATTCCCGTTTAACGAAACAGGGAAATCAGAACGATCATAGTTCCTCCTATTCTATGGGAGGAAAAAGGTGTTTTGGGGTCTTGTTTAAAGCCCAAGATTGAAGCTAAAGGTGATTTGTATCTTGTTTAAAGCCCAAGATGTGAAGCTGAAGGGTTTTGACTGAGAGAGAATTTGTCATCTTTAAAGAGGAGCTGTTGATGTTTGTATGCTGTGAGCAAAGCACAACTTTGATGCTAAAAGGTTGATTGACTCAGCTATGGATTTCTTTATACAAAGCCTAAGAGGAGGCTAAAAGTTTGACTTTTCCGGGGAAAATGTTCTTTCTGTCTTGTACAAAGTCCAAGATTGAGGCCAAAAGGGTTTGACTCAACAAGAGAGTCTGTTATACTCAACAAGAGAGTAATTTGGTGTCTCATATGAAGCCCGAGACGGAGGCTAAAAGGAAGATGGACTCAACAAGAGAGTCTGAAAAGGTGATTGACTCAACAAGAGAGCCTAAAAGTTGCTTGACTCAACAAGAGAGTCTTTTATACTCAACAAGAGAGTGATTTGTTGTCTCGTACGAAGCCCGAGATAGAGGCTAAAAGGAGATTGACTCAACAAGAGAGTCTTTTATACTCAACGAGAGAGTGAGTTTTTATTTATATGTCTTGTACAAAGCCCAAGACGGAGGCTAAAAGGGGAACTGACCTAACAAGAAGGTCTATTATACTCAACAAGAGAGTGATTTTCTATCTCGTATGAAGCCCGAGATTGAGGCTAAAAGGGAGATTAACTCAACAAGAGACTCTGAAAAGGTTAGCTCCGCTAGGGAGGATCATTGTACAAAGCCCAAGAGGAGGCTATCTTACTGCTGAGGATTTTTGAGGTCCTTAGGCAGGTCCAAGTGTGGGGAACTCTCATGAGAGAGATCGGGGTTTGTTCCCATGTTTGAAAGGAACTTGAGAATGTCTTTGAGTCTCAAGAGGCTTAGACTATCCAAGTCTAGAGTTTTATCTTTTGTACTATGCCTAAGAGAAGGCACGGGAATTAAGGGATGAGTATCAACCCTAAAATGGCCAGAGTTTTGACTTTGGAAAGACTGCTCTAGCAAAGGATGACTAAGTTCTATCTTATACCTTTAAGAGGTCGTTAGGGTCCTTGTATTAAGCCCAAGAAGAGGCATGAGAACTTCTAAGAAACCGACGGGTCCTTGTACAACGCCCAAGACGAGGCGGGGATGCTTTTAGGAAGCCTGTGGGTCCCCAAACCACGAGAAGTTCAAGAAATGAAATTCACAGAGAAGAGATCATTCCAGGAAAGTTTGAGAATTTGGAAGAAACTCAAGAGATGCCATTCACGGAGAAAAGATCATCTCTGGGGAGTTAGAGTTTCTTTGACAATTTCTAAGGGTGACAGTCTGAGAAAAGGTTCACCGAGTTTACTGCTTTCTCTTTGTTCCATATTATTTAACCCCAATAGAAGGGAAGACTGTATCTGGAATCCTACGGGGGATCTAGTTTTGTTTGTATTTAAGAGTGACCAACAGGGCTTTACCTAGTGCTAGACGTAGTTGCCGGGGAAAACTCTAAATAACTATACTAGTATTACACAGTGGACATGTGACAAGTATATTAAAGGAAGTGAAAGAAGACTTACAGTGAAACAGCCCCACAATACAGTTATATACATATGAAAGCGGTAAATGAAAGCGGATAAACACTTACCCGTTGTAGAGCTTCCATGTTGTTTTGTTAGTTGTTCAACAAAGAAAGTTTGGATAACAACATATATCTGAATTCAAAATCAAAGGAGAAAGTATTTTGAAAAGATTGTTGGGGCTTACAGCTTAAGGAGAGGCCCAAGTTTTAACGATGATCGCACTGTTGTTTTGAAACCTGTATAGAGGGACTTATACAATATGTGAGGCCCACAAAGTTTTTATGTACAAGAGATGGGACTTACAACTCAAGGAGAAGCCCAATTGTTTTTTATTTAAACTGGCGATCACGCCGAGGTTTTTGAAAGTGTCGTGGGTCTTATACAATGACTGAGGCCCAAATTATTTTGGTTTTCAAAAGGGTTGGGTCTTACACTCTATTAGAGTCCCAAAGGAATTTAAAGGAAAAAGAAATGGGGCTTATAACACGAGGGTGGGCCCAGATGATTTGATTTTGAACCGGCGATCGCGCCGAGATTTTTCTTTTAACACAGAGGGACTTATACAATATTTGAGGCCCAAAAACGGTTTTGGTTAAAAGGGGATTGGGTTTTACACTCTATTAGAGGCGCATGAGTGTTTGAAAAAGATTTTTTTAGGGTGATTAAGATCAAAACCCTAATTTGCTTTCAAAATGTATTTTAATTAAATAAAAATTCAATTAAAATAATCAAAATTATCAAACATGTGTGCAAAACAAGTTGTGATCTTGGATTAATGTTTGAAAAATCATGTTTTTATCCACAAAATGATTTGAAACCAATTAATTTTGGAAAATCAAGAGAGAGAAAATAATTTCAATGTTAAAAAACAAGTAAAAATTAATTCTTTGCAAAAATATCAAGTATATGAAATAAATAATATTTTTGGAAAATTTTGGTGAAATTAAATATTTTAACATTTTTTAGAATCATTAAAAAAAGAATCAACTCAAAATCATTAAAAACCAGAGAGAAATTAATTTTTGAATCAGTTAAATAAAATCACAAAATTTAAATATTCAAAAATGGCGCCAAGAACACACCAAGAACACGCGCCACCCCTCTGTTTCTGCAGATTTACATTTTCTATCCAATCTCACTGAATACTTAGTGAAATCATACAATCTACATATCAATCTGCTCGTTTTGACCTCACGATCATGTCTATGGTCTTTAATTTCATTTATTTTAAGCATGGAATAAGAAATCAAGACAAAACCTCAAGAACCCTAAACTTTGCATGAAGGCTGAGAATTTTGGTACACGATTCAAACAAAGCAATTAATTGAGGGGAAGCATTCTATGCATGATTATGAACATTTGGCAAAAGTATTGTGCGAGTAAATATGCATAGATTAAGAGAGGGCCAAGTTTAGGCTTACTTGAAGGTCGTGACAGCAAGAGCAAAGTGATTTTTGAGTTGGAGGGGTTACAGATGAGTTGTGATGATCTAAACAGCCTCCCTACCCCATATGGAGTGTGTTTGAATGCTTGGACTCGATTGAAAATGGCTAGATCACTTCATGGCATCTCAACTGCAACTTGGTTAAAACCTTGAGCAACTGGCTGGTGATTCTGAGAAATCAGTGTTACAGTT
Organism: Lathyrus tuberosus; assembly: GCA_022829125.1. NCBI lineage: Eukaryota > Viridiplantae > Streptophyta > Magnoliopsida > Fabales > Fabaceae > Lathyrus > Lathyrus tuberosus. The sequence goes on along the minus strand of JALAZF010000024.1, from coordinate 18,193,133 downwards.
GTGTGTTTAGTGTTTGGATCACTCCTATATGATGTTTATGAGGTGTGTGTGTGGTTGGTCTGGTTAGAATTGTTCCCAAACTCAAAACTCGATAGTGACTTGCTTTGGAAGGCAATTTTGGAGTGGAAGAAGAGATTTTGAGGAAAGCACCTATTTGATGGATTTGGTGTACTTAATCTGAGCACAAATGAGCTCTATTTATAGTAGAGCAAGTTTGTTTTGGTTGCAATAGTGAATGGCAACTGCTGCAGAGGTTTGGCCAATGTTGATCAATAGGAATCCAAGTCTCCTCTAGCCATTGACTAGAGGTTAGAGCACAGGCCTTTGGTTCCCTAGTTCAGAGATAAGTCTTGACTGAATTCAGTTGAAAATGGCTCAGTCCATGCCACCTTGGTGCATCCATTAAATACTTCAAAACAAAATTGGAGTCTTGTCCCCTCTTTAGGCATTTTAGGTTTGGCATGTTATTGTTAGCTCTAAGGACTTGGGAGGCTGATGGATCAGTGTTTGTCCCTCCTTGTTCTCTCCCTGAGGTGTTCATATGGATAAACTTGTTTGTCATTTGCACAAATTTTCCAAATCAAGCAAAATGCATAAATCTGCCTTGTTATGATAGTTGCAGCAAGGCATGTTGCCATTGTCACAACTCTTAGCTCAGGTTGAGTTTGATGGGGTTCTTGGCCATTTTGGAAAGCTCTCATATGATACAACATATGTGTGATCATAGTTTGTTTTGATACGTTTTGGATCCAAGTGAAAAATGCCCCTACATTTTGGAAAAAGTGAAACAGATTCTGACTTAGTGAAAATTTCACTAAGTGTTGGAAAAAAGTGACATTTCATGTTTTTGTGATTTTGATCAATCTATAACTCAAAATCCATGAAGAATTGGAGTGAGGTGTAGTTGACACTTTTAAAGTATGCCATGAGAGCTACAAATGCATCATTGGATCAGCCCAAAGGGTTGCTTGGATCTCAAGTTATGATCCTTGGAAGTTGGTACCCTAGCCACTTTGTTTCATAACTTAGAAAAATTCTAAGTTTTTATGGTTACCCCTTTTACAAGTTATCCCACTTTCTTTGATTTTTCTTGATTAATGATGATTTAAATCACACATTAACATCATTTTAGGGTTAAAGAACCATATTTATGAAAAATCTCAAAAAGTCAAACTTTGACTTTTGTGCACTGTTGACTTTTTACCGGATGAATTCCAAACTTTGCGATCCCCTATGAAATCAAGTCCTTGACCTAAATCAAACTTGATGGACATTTTCCATGGGTGTTATAGGGTGTATTGAATCATGTCCCAAGGTTTGAGATCATGCTTGAGTCAAAAGTCAAAGGTTCAGTTGACTTTTCCCTCAAAACCCTAATTGTGATCCTGATGAAATTGAAACTTATTGGTCAAGCTTCTTGGATCAATCCATTGTTCCAAATGGATCAATATGGTGTGTTAGAGACACTCAAATGATGTATTGAGGTCTTGGCTCATGTTTTGTCCCGAAAGTCAACTTAGGGGTGAATTAGGTCAAGAGACCCTAATTCCTGATTTTTGGTGAATGCATCCCCTGAGGCTAAATTGACTTGATGATTGGGTCCATGAGGTCCCTTGGAGTGTCTTAAGTTATATTTTGAAGCATTGGCTCATGCCCTGAGGAAAATTTCCATCTGGAGGCCTTGGTCGACCAAAAACCCTAATTTGGTGACATTGGGGATCTTGAGGCTTAATCCACTGGGAATGCTGCAACCTTGTGCTTGATTCTTGATGTGGGATCCCTCTTGATCCATTATGGATGTTTGAGAAGTTTGGACAAGTTAAAGATCATGTCATTCCTTGATTTATATTTTGTCTGAGTGCTCTGAAAGGGCTTGAAACCCTAAGTTTGATTGTAGTGGATGCTCACCCATCTTTGGGGAGACTAATGAGGTATGATGGTTCATCCATATTGTGATGATGATTTGCACAATGATAGGGAATCTTAGTGGTCAAAATTTGGGGTATGACATTTACGCCATGAAAACAAAGTTATCAAACACGAATTTCAGGTACGCACCCTTGTCCTGCGAAGGAACCAGAAAGATTCGCGCGAAGGCAAGCTCGCCGTGAACTGGGAGGGCCCCTATCGCGTCCGCGCGAAAACGGGGACGGGAGCCTACTACCTCGAAAATCTGCATGGGGAGGAACTTTCTCGACCATGGAACGCTGAAAAACTTAAATAGTACTACATTTAAACACTGCCCGCGACCCATCTGCGTCGCGACCACGGGGGCTCACTAAGGTACAAGCGCGATTCCCCTCCTCGAGACAAGAAGACAAGGGCATGCGTTATGAGTGCACGAGGACCCTTAATCCGACGGGGATACCTCGACCGAGCTCCACCGTCATCGTACCAACTAGGCAGGACACCCGGCTCGCGATGGGAATTTCACGCCATGAAGGAAAACCTCAACCGAGCTCTTAGCTTTGTCGAAGGTCGGAATACAGTTCCGACCACTCGACCAGTTTCCTACACTGTTGAGGATCAACAAAGTCCAGCAAAGGCCCCAAAATACTTAGACAAAAACGAAAGTAACAGATATATAATCAACATACAAGCATCACACACAAGATAAGAAAAGGCAATACATTCAACCGGGCAAAAGCCCATTGTTCAAAAGGTAAAAAAAGTTCCCAAGCCCCTGGCACGCAGGCCGGGCAAAAGTCAATACAAAAAACTGGCATGCAGGCCAAAAAAACTAGACTAGAAAGCTAAACAGCTGCATGCTCCTCAGATTGCTCATCCTCCATGGTCTGGTCATCTTCTTCCGCCTCGGTTTCCAGCGCGACAACCCGTCCGCAACCACCTGATGGTAAGGACCTGTCCCCTCAGTGATGAGCTAAACAACCTAGGTTCACGAGCTGGAGCTGCTTCACTGCGGCAGCAAAACCCTCCTCGACAGCCCCCAAGACATCCTGCTCGAGTAGCCTGATCCTCGATATCAGTTCGGCCTGAGAAGTCAGCAGCTTGTCCTCATCGGTCTCACTATCGGTGGGCCTGGCAGCCGCCTCCAGCTCAGCAATCCTGGCCAACAGAGTCTTCCTCTCCTCAACAACGTTCTTCATCTTCTTCTCCATCTCCCCGTGGTGCTCGACCTGAGCCTCGTTATGTTTCTTGCACTCGTCGAGGTCTTTAGCCAGCTTCTGCATCTTAGCCTCGACTGACGCGAAGCTGCCCTGCAGTTTGGTCAGGTCAACCGATGGGCAAGTCACATTGTTCAGGATCAAAGTTGTGGGAAATATCTGTATCATCGCAGCCATGTCCTCCAACAAGACTTTCCTCCTCACAACCCGATCTGTGCCCAAGATGGCCTTGGATTCAGCAGCGCTGACAGTCAGGGAGTTGGCCCCGAAAAAGAATTTAAGCCGCAGGTTGCAAGCTGGGAGCACGAACTTCTCACCAGGCGGACTTTCGGTGAAGTCGACATGCACAGGTTCAACGGTTCGCTGCCTCTTCGGGGACCCCTGTGAAGTTGGAGATTGGCTACACTGTGGGGAGTTGGACGAGTCCCCGGGTGTCGCGTTGGGGCCATGCATTTGTTGTCGGACCTGATTGACTCGCTCTTTTCCACCTTTCTTTGGGCCTCGGGCAGCAGCCATCTTTTTGACGCGTTCTTCCAAGCTCGACATTGTATCTGCAAAAGGGAAAATAAACATCAGCGAACCAGCGACAGAAACATTGATAGGGCCCAAGTAAAGGGTAAGCCCGCTACCTAAGAACCGAACAGCCTCCTCGTCGGTTTCAAACTCGAGGAGGGCTTTTGTGTTTATCAGCCGGGCCTCCGTTAAGATCTCCTCGAGATCGTTGCGCTTAAAGTTTCCATCCAGAGTCACCAACTTCGTGCAAGTGAAACCGGCGACAAACGTGACTAACTTCTGGTAGGCCAGCCGGTCCTCCTCGCCCAACGCACTGGGACTAATTATATAACTATCTGTGCCCCTTTTGAAGTGCTCCTCCGTCCACTCTAGGGGACACTTTGATTCGAGGTTCTCCTTCTGCCGTCCATCTTCCGTCTCCCTAAACACACGGTCATACAATGTACTGGTGACCGCGCAGGTGAGGGGCTTGACGACGAACCACTGATGTTTGAAATTACGGACAGAATCCAGATAGGCTCGAAACAGCCTCCTCGGCTGCTTAAAGGACACCCAACTATGCCAGCCCTCGACCGTCTGTCTCTGCAGATGGATGATACGAAAGAATAGGGGTATCATGGCCCCGATGCCAAGGTATTTACAAACGAACTCGTATGCTCGCACGAACGCGATTTCATTTAGATGAAGTTGTGAGGGCGCCAGACGCAACCAGGAAAACACCTCCCACTGGAAGTCACTAAAGGGCAGACGCATGTCAACTTCTAGGAAGGCGAACTCGTACATAGGGAACCTCGTTCCTTTGAATGTCGAACGTATTTGGTGGTGCTCAAGGGGTTTGTACATCTTCCAGCTCCGCGGGGAGCCCTCGCAAAGGTCATCGGTGGTGGCATAGGCGTCGGAGTCATTTGTGGCAAATAAAGATGGCACGCTCAGGGGCTCCTCCCCAGCCCAATCCTCGGGCGTTCGTCTCCGAGCACCACTGGTCTGTGCTACTGGTGAGTCGGGCTCGCCGTCAGTTTCGATGACCCCCTCAATCCTCCTTGCAACCATTTTTTACCTGAAAAGCAGAGGAAAACGGTGAATTCAACATTCCAGATCAAATCCATCCTTCCACCGCAAGTCAAGTGAAAGGGCGAGGAAAAGAGGCGAGGGGGCGAAGAAAGCGCGATAAGACTCTACCCGCGCATAATCAAAAAAATTATCCTCGACATATACTCCCTCCGGCCAAACTTTTTTGCGGCCACAAAATCAAGGAGACCTCCTGGCCGAGGTCGTCGCTGCGTTAGCCAGATGGCAGGGCACGATCCCCCTCGAGACCATCGGCTAAGGTCCCCGAGACCTCCACCTGATGTCCTCGGAGCCTTCATCCCACGCCCTCGGGACCTTCTTCCCATGTCCTCGTGGTATTCATCTAACATCCCTGGGACCTTCATCAGATCCCCGAGTTCTTCACCCTATAACCTCGGGAGATTCATCCCGTGTCCTCGGGTCATTCATCCCAGCTCCCCAGGACATTCATCGAAAATCTAAAGGAGTCCCGCTGTTTTCGCCGGAAACTCTGTGGTCTCCCCGGGAACTTCACTGGTTCATCGGAGGAACCACCATAGAATGCATTAAACAAAGAGAAGAGGGCCAGAAACTTACTTGGAACAGTGGTTGTGGATCAACGGTACGGCAGCGCGCGGCGGACGGCTGACAAACGACGGTGGAAGTTGGAGAGAGAGAGAGAGAGAGAAAATGGTCTGAGCAGGAAAGCAGAAACGTGCAAATGGCACGAACTCAACTCCTATTTATAGGACTGTCACGGGACTCGAGGCATCCCTAGGCCCTTGAGTGCCCTACTCGTAGCCACCCTAGGCATTGATGGCGAGGGACACGTGGCGCTCAAAACCTCGCGTGCGTCCTCTCATTTCCCTTTGTGCTCGCATGATGAACGCGTCTGTCTCCTTTCATCTCCCCATATCGTCGACTGGAAATGGCATGTGGGACGTCGGACGGATGTTAGTCCCCGAGACTCCTGCCCGTCGAACATCGCCTGCTCCTAACCACCTGCATCTTCCACCAACTCGGTATTTCGGGTACGCTGCCTCCACTAAACAGGTCCCCAGCGAATGGGCTGACCCTTAAGTCATTACTCTGACTCTTCGGAGCAACGACTTGGGGGGCTCCTGTTCTGGACTGGGTTGGGGGCGCTTGCCCACCTGTCGGGCATGCCCAACCCAATGTTACACTAAGCATCCCATTAAGGCCCAATTTTCTCCCTCGTCGGGCACATCCAGATCCCACCATCGTCGAGCAGGGGACTGCATGGCTCGGGGAGAGACTTCGTGTCCGCCGCTACGGACTCCATGTGCCCCCCACGCGGGGACACATCATCAGGTAACTGCCCACTTCCGGAAGAGTTAGTCAACTCACTTTCCAGAGATCACGGGGCAGTTACTCCACATCGAAGACCGCGTGCTGGTCATCCCTACGCCATGTAAGCCCTGGCAGTTATCTACATTGGGCCTAGTGATCCAACCCAGTGCAGACGACCGTTGGCCCAGCGTTGGGAGCACAATATAAATACCCTCTTTCACTAGAGGGTCTGGTATTTTAATTCTCACTATCACTACCTTTCTATACTTGCTTGCTCCATCTTTGACTTTAGCATCGGGGTAACTTGCAGGTACACCCGCACCTTCTCACCACCACCAGAGTAACGGAGCTCACGACGTGCAGTTGGCCACCAATCCAATTCTGATCAGGTACGATCAATTATTATATTTATTATTATTATTATTATTATATTTTAATCACGAATAAATTATTTTGTACTCATTATTTATAATAATAATAATATTATTATTAATTATTATTATTATTATTACTATTATTATTATTACTATTATTATTATTATCATCACTATAAAGTTATTTTGTACTCATTATTTTGTTATTACTTTTTATACATATAGTGAGTTTTTTTTCATAATCTATTTAAAAATGTAATAATTTCATCATTTATTATAAGTTAATTGAATATAATTTAATTTAAATAAAACAATGAAATTTATTTTTTTTTTAAAAGAAGATACTATTTTTTTTAATTAAGAATCCTGATATTTTTAAAAAAATATTTAGAATCACATTTTATTAAAAATAATATTTTTAAATATTTCTTTTATAAATATGAAATGGATTAGAGTCTTTAGAGAAATAAATAAATTATTAATAGATAGATATTATTTTGATCGAAAAGAAGCACCACTCTTTTTGCAATCAAAAGGAAAAATGGTGATGACAATTGACAAGGGGACGAGGGAAGCCGAAAAAGACGGTGTCGTCGTCACCGGAGACTCGTGGAAACAATGGTACGCAGACGGAAGAAAACATTCAGGATAATGTTGGAAGCAAGCCTAACTTTAAAATCATTGAAGAAATTGACAATAATGTACTGGAGAGGGAATATGAAAACGTGGAAACCCTAGATCCCAAAATGAACGAAGATTTGAAGGATGATTTGAAAGAAGGTAGGAAGTTGTGGGTTGATGTACTCAAAGATATCAGGAATCCGACTAAAGGAATGGTGATTGAGTACATTGCTCCAACCATGGTTGATGGAGAGATTGAAATCGAGATTGGAGTGGAGGATTTGGAATCGGAGATGAAATTATGGGAATCCTCTTTGATCATGTATGTGCTTAGAGGAGAATTTAGCATGAATGTGGTAACGCAATTTATAATGAAAGCTTGGAACTTTGTTCAATTACCAGATACGTACTACCACGGTGAGGGCTACTTTCTTCTCAAGTTTCGGTCGCACAAAGATATGGATACGATGATGATGAGGGGTCCATACACCATTAGAAATATGTCAATGCTACTTAGAGAGTGGAAACCAGATTTTAACCTAGAGTAGAACATGTTGAGAACTCTGTTGATTTGGATAAACCTGCCTCAATTACCTCTCCATCTTTGGGGGCAAAAAGCTAAAGTAAGATTGGGAGTGTTATTGGTAAACTGCTAGTTACAGATGAGTGCACTGCTAACAAACTTCGCGTTTCGTATATCAGGTTTTAGTGGAAGTGGATTTAACTCAGAAGATGAAACAACCTGTGGAATATGAATGGAAGCCTTTGTTTTGTGATAATGGGAACTAAGATAGCACAGTGCAACATATCAATATTTTGGCCATGAGAGAGGGACCTCAACTTATTATAGAGCAGAAAGAAAGTCTAGTGGCCCCCATAAGTGAGTAGGAGATTCTTATTGCTCTAAATGGTATAAGTGACCTAAAATCACCTGTTATTGATGGCTTTAGTGCTAGGTTTTTCAAATCTAGATGGAAGGTTGTAATAGGATATGTGATAGCTGCAATTATGGAATTCTTTGAGAATGAGAGGATATATAAGGATTTTAATTGCATTGTGGTGAATCTCATTCCTAAGAGTGATGAGGCTAGGTCCATTAAGGATTATAGACCTATATTTGGATGTACAACTGTGTGTAAAATCATCTCCAAGATCATTACTACTAGTCTGGGTAAAGTTCTTGGTAACATCATCAATCAGAGCCAGAATGCTTTTATCCTGAGACAACAAATCCATAATCAGATTTTATTGGCCTATGAATTGATTAAGGTTTATTCTAAGAAAGGTGGCACTCCCATATGTATGGTGCAAAAGGATCTTCATAAAGAGTACGACATGGTGAATTGGAATTCTCTTAAGTGTATCCTGAAAGAGGTTGGAATGCCTAATCAATTTATTAGATGGATCATGATTGATGTTACCACTGTTTCTTATAGGTTCAACATTAATAGATGTTACTATAATCTTTTCTAGGCTAGGCGTAGAATTAGGCAGTGGATCCCATGTCCCCTATTATTTTCGTTATCATTATGGAGTATCTGAACAGAATCTTATACAATATGCAGAAGAACCACAGCTTTAATCATCACGTTATATGTGAGAAGATTCATATTACTAACCTGTTCTTTGGAGATGATTTACTTCTATTTTCAAGGGGAAATTATAGATCTGTAGAGCTTATGTTGAATGAATTCAATAATTTTTGCTTGTCCACTAGGCTTAAAGTAAATCCTGGAAAATGTAGAATTTATTTTGGAGGAGTTAATGGTAACACTAAGAGGAACATTATCAACCTTACTAGTTATAGATAGTCCCTCTCCCTTTCAGATATTTTGGTGTGCCTCTGACTTATAAAAAACTATTCATTCATCATTATATGATTCTGGTGGATAAAATTGTGGGAGAATAAAACACTGGAGTATTAATCTTCTGAGCTATGAAGGGTGTGTCCAACTTATAAGGAGTGTGACCTTTGCCATTGCAAATTAGTGGATGTGTCGCGGTGAGAATTGGGTATCAAGCTATTGATTAACTTGAATCACAAATCTTAATTCAGCACCGAACTTTGATTTATCCAAAGGAAAGGGTAAAGGTCGAAAACCCTAATTGTGCTATGTAAGAACAGAGCTTAGAGATCTAAGGTTCGGGGGTTGGTTACGCCTAGGGAAGATGTTAGCATCCTAAGCATCTATAGTACTCTACAGGAACCTCTTGTTAGTATTTGTGTTATTTATTGCTCGCTTGCTAAGGGTATGTGCTAAGAGAAAGACCTAGGGGTTAGTTCCTAAGTATGCTCGCCAAGACATCACATCTCGTGCCTACGTATCCTGACGGGGATGGAGTCAGAGCATCTGTAGTTCCCCTCTTCGAGGGTGAGAAACTGTGGTCAAGGTTCAAGGGGGAAGGTAAGCATCCATGGCAAGACGCTTACATGGAGTGCGGCGACTCCAAAGTTAAAAGTTATGTTGAAAGGGTAAAAGAGTAAGTATCCATAGCAGGAATTTACATGGAGTGCGGCGACTCTGATCCTAAGGTTTAGGAACAAGGGGAAGGAGTTAAAGTTTTCCTAGGCCATGACATGGCAGTCAACAATAGAATACTTTCCTTTGGAATGTGGGGGATAGAGGGTCAAAGAGAGACTTCAAGTATCAATGAAAAGAAACATGTACAACAAATGTTCAAAACTCGAAAGATGAGACATCAACATTAAGATTTAAACACAGCTACTTGCATCAAAGATTAAATTTAAAATTGAACTTCAGAAAATAACCAAAATGAAAATACAGATGATCAAGATTAAATAGATAAAAACGTGATTAAATCAAAATTTACTTAAAACTAAGTATTAAATAAATTTTAATCAAACTATCTAATTAATTCTAAAAACTAAATGATTAGGTTCTAATTAAAAGTTACTAATTAAATTAAACTAAATAATTAATTCTAAATAATTCCCAAAACTGATTAAGAACTGATTCTAAAATAAAAATAGTTAATGATTCTAAACAAAAACTAAATAAATTAAAGTTTAAAAGCTAATTAAATAAAGACAGGGGTGAAAAAACGAAATAGGGTCTGCAAAGAGAAAACATATTGGGCTGTTACTAAGGCCCGTCTAATTTTTAGAAAAAAAGAAGAAAAAGATAAAAAAAACAAAAGAGGAACAAGGGCTTCAGTATCCCTCATTTCCCCTGTCCGATACTTCTTCTTCCTCTCACAATGCTTCTTCTTTTTCTTCGCGTAACCATCACCAGAAAAAGAATTGGTTCGCCTCACCACTACCCTCTCAATCACTTTATTCTCTCGCTCAACACCGCTCTCACTCTATTCTCCCTCATTTCCAGTATGCCTCAAACTATTTGCTTGATCATGTTTGGATATTCTTGATGAAGTGATGATTTCTTGCTGAAACTGTTACCGACATTCTGATTAAACTTGGCTTTTTTACTCTGACATGTTCGATTTTGTGAAGATTGAAATGAACGAATTTGGATTGGTTTTGATGATTTATGATTTCACATATTTGTACGGTTTGACGAGCTGATTCGAAACTTGCTGGTTTTTTCAATTACCACCATAAATGTATTTCCATTTTCAAATTATCATGCTGATTGTGCGTTTGGAAATTGATGGTTGTAATAACTATTTTTGATGTATTATGTTCATTCTTTTTGTCGGTTTCAGTGTATCTTTGAAATGGTCAATGGCAATTACTAACGGGAACTAGAAGTCAAGCTGCTTCGCACAATATGTCTATTCGTTCAGCTCCAACTGCTTCAGATTGGTTTCCTTAGCGAGCTCTTCAAACCATCAGCAATAATCACGTTTTACTTCCATTACCAAACGTTCCTCATAATATTATCACTGCCTTTGCTTTCAGCTTCAAATCCATAGCAAGTGGGTACTTGGTTTTTACTTGAATTTCTTGCGGGTAGTAGATACAAGGCATAAAGCATGCTCTTTGTAATCTTGTATGGGCAACATGTGAACTTTGCAAAGTGAATTTGTATAGAATCACCTTGTACTTAAAAAATGAATTTTGTAGCATGTGAACTCTAATTTTGAAATCACCTTGAACTTTGAATCTTCTTGAATTTACATGCTTGAACCTCATGATAACTTGATGTTGAATCTTAAGCATCACTACTTGAACATTGTGCTTAAAACCATGAATGCACACTTGAGCTTTACGCTTCTCTTGATAAACCAAAACCAAAACTTAGAAAATCGGATGGATCAATAGCTTGACCTTGGATGAAATTTGGTATCATGAATTTGAATGGGCGTGTTTGAATCACTCCTCTTTTAGTCTTAACTTGTAAAAAAGGGACCAACGCCTTAAAATGAACTCAATTGAACCTGTAATTCTTGAATCCTTTAGAATAAAATGAGCTCAAAAATATGAGCTTGGCATGCTTTGCGTAATGGTCATGATAATATTTGCCCAAAAACCATAAGGATCCTCGGACTCCTCACTTGAACGTGTACTCTGTATGAATGAGAACTTCTTTCGAATTTTATGAATCATGAAACTCTTAATAATGGTCAAACTTCGTCCAAAAAAAACATCATATTGCAATCAAGCTTGAAATATCGCAGCCCAAATCAATGTACTAAGTCTTCAAGAACACACATACAACGACATTATGAAAATCACGGCCCGATCCTGACTTTAATGTGAGATATGGTCATAAAATTCATCCAGTCTATCTTCACAGTCTTGTTCCAAAAATAGCCCATGAACGGGAAAGAATTCTAAAAGTGGAGCCCAGATCAATTAGAAACCCTAAGACCACTTTAAATCAGATTTAACTGGTCATGCCATGAAATGTTCTGCTGAGAGAACCAAAACCATCTTCACTTGAAAATAATGCGCCTGCATAAATGGGTTAGTCACAGTAAACACGCACACAAGGTCTTATGACCTAAATCTCAGAAGATCATGACCAAAGGTCAGACGATCTTACAGAGAGAACGCTGAGAAAGACAAATATGGGGTATAACAGATGAAATGCGTGATATGTCATGCAAAACGAAGAAAACAGAATCTTAGGGTCAAAAATTAGGGTATGACAGGATGCAATGCTTTCCTATTCCTAAACATGTTATTCACAAAATTGAATTTGTGCGCAGATCATTTCTTTGGACGGGTGGACCTTATGTTAGTAGGAAAACTCCTATTGTATGGGATGTTAGACTTGAAACTTCACACACAATAGGGGGTCAATTGTGTGGTTTGGAAAAAACATGTTTTTGAAAACTTTTCTTAAGATATATCAGAGTTATAAAGTTTTTCTTAGACTTAGCAACGGAATATAAATATATATCAAAATAAGGTGCAGAAATACAAGAGTTAAGGGAAGAAGAAGAACACCAAGAGTTATAGAGGTTCTGTCAAAATAAAATACCTACTCCTTTCCCCAAGAATTGATCTTGAGAGTTTCCATTATATGCTTGAGAGCTTTTATTAGTTAAGGCTCACGAACCCCTTTATACAAGGAAATGATTGTTATCCTATAACCAAAATATTACAAGACGGAAGATATTATTGTTTGCGTCTTCTCCAATGAAATTGTTGAGACTGAAGTGGCCAAGCTTCCTTCTCAACTGTAGATTGAAGCAATTAGTCTTCTCTCCACGAAAAGGTCCTTGTAGCGGTTAGTCTACAAGTTCCACAAAAATAACTGAGCTCAAATTGGTTTAACAGGTTAACCAACAACCTCTTGAGATTTTAACAGGATAATCTTCTAACTTATGGTTTTAAATAGGATAACCATGAACCAATGGTAAGTTTATTAATATTGATTATCTTGAACCTTTAAACAAACAAGGGTTGCTAAGAGCCTAAAGGAAGATCATAAATATTGACGATCTTCAACCTAAATAAATATAGGAACTGATCACATAGTCCATAACCAAAACTTTTAACGGGTTTAGCTTCTAACCACATATTTTATCCTTATATGAACTGTGTTCATCCAAGATGCATAAACAACATTCTTGGAGAACTTATACAATGCTAGCCATCTAGAATTACAAGAACACCTAACTCACAAAAGATATTTCCTCACAAAAGCATTTGGCTATAAGAACTAGTGAGAGAAACTGAAAATAAAAGGTTAGAGAGAGAGAGTGTCAATACATAATTGTATTCCGGATGAAATGAAATGAGAAATGAGACATCTATTTATAGGCTTGAAATTCCCCAAAAGAGGAAATAGTATTAAATTCAAAATGACCGTTGTTAATCGATTAACTCATTTATATGTAACGCCTATGAGTTCCAAAATAGGAAAGAAGTGGTATATATTCGTTGCATAGGATCTGAGTGCATTCAGACTTTCTTGTTCCTCAAGAGAGTGATAATCTAACTGATCAACACTATGTTCTAATTGATTATATTCAGTTAAAAAATATTTTCTGGCTTTTTGAATGCTCCCATCCTTTTCTATACATTGACACTTTTCTTGAGAAATTCTTTTTAGGCTTTTGATGTAATCTTATTGTTTACCTTTGTCTGAAACTTTATCGATGCTTGGAACTTTGTCGATCCTTATCAAACCTCATGGATTTCTTCTTTAACTACTTAAATACATTGGTTGACTTTCTTAATGGTTTGACTTTTGTCGCATCTCGAAGAACGCAATCCTTCGCGAGGCGTTCGCATGCTCGCGGAAAAAATGGTTCGAATAGAGTTTCCACCCAACTTTATTTATTCCAAAAGAGGAATGGAAAAATATCAATAAAACCCTAAAAACAAAATAAAAACAAAATGGTCATCGCAACCAAATTCAGGTTCGGGAGTCGGTTATGCAAGGGGAAGGTATTAGCACCCCTCACATCTGTTGTACTTAATGAGAACCTCTTAGTTAGATTTGTAATTGAATGTTAGCTTAGTTAATTGTTTTCTTCGACTTAATAAGCGAGAAAAAGAAAGAAAAGATGGATGCTTTTTAACATTAAAGTGCCTGAAGAGATTTCAAAATCACGCTCCTATGTATCTCCAGGTGCTATGGAGAACTCAAAACTATGTGGTTCTACTTACAAAGAACTATTGGGTTGATTGTTTTTAAGGAGTGGTCTTTTAGATATATTGAGTGAATAAACCTTTACTTGTTGCTCGCCCTTGGAGGCGGAAGTCTTTGTTTGTTTCACATCGATATAGATAAAGTATACTCATTTCTGAAAAAAATTTTGAAAGCATGCAAGGGCGGAAAACAAGTTTGATTTGTTGAGTATTTTTTTTTGGATGAGGATTACTCAAATGATCGAGTATGGCAACTCATATCCGAATAATTTAAAAGATGAATAGAAGGCTTTAGACCATCTCCCTTTTCATCCCTAATTATAAAAGGATTTATATAAGGTTAATGTATTTTTGACCGACGACAAATACTCGAATGGAAGAGTAAGGCTACTCGTATCCAAATACTTAATGAAGGAATAGAATGCTCGAATGGTCGAGTAAGAAAACTCGTATACAAATAATCAAGGAGAGGAATAGAAGGCTCTAGACCATCTCCCTTTTCACCCTTTTGAAAGGGCGTTTAAGTATGATTAGGTATTTTAGTTTGAATTGGATAAAAGACGCTCGATGTTGATCGAGGTTTTTATTTGTGTTTAAATTGAAATATGATGAAATGATCTTAGGGTTTAAAAATATGGAGAAGCTATGATAGTGTTAATGGTTTTGATTTTGGAAAATTTCTCGACGTTGGATTGAGTATTTGTTTTTGTTCTTTTTTTAAAGTGGTTGATTTTAATCTTTAAATTAACAATCAACTAATACAATAAAATTAAAAAAAAAAAGCGGTAAACTTATTACACTTCACGGGAATAGGGGTACGATTTTTCGAATGGGAGTACAGTACAACAATTAACAATACAAGCTCAATAAACAATTCACTAGCGCAAAAACGGTTTTAGACAGCGCTTTTTTAGCCTTTAGACAGCGCTTTAAAGCGCTGTATAAACCAGCGACGCTATAGGTTTAGACAGCGCTTTTGGTATTACCCAAAGCGCTGTCTAAAGAGGCATGTATTTAATGAAAAGCGCTGTCTATGGTACCTTTAGACAGCGCTTTTTCGCATTATATGGATTACTTTAGACAGCGCTTTCGTCAAAAGCGCTGTCTAAGCCCTACCTTTTTTTGACTTTTTTGGTACACCTTAGACAGCGCTTTATCCAAAAGCGCTGTCTAAGACCTTCCTTTTTTGACTTTTTTAGTACACCTTAGACAGCGCTTTCACCATAAGCGCTGTCTAAGACCTTCCATTTTTGACTTTTTTAGTACACCTTAGACAGCGCTTTCACCAAAAGCGCTGTCTAAAGTGGACCTTAGACAGCGCTTTCACCAAAAGCGCTGTCTAAGGTGTACGAAAAATTTTATATAATTTTTTTTTAACCACAATTTTACCAGGTTTTTTCAACCAGAATTTGACCTGTAATTTTCAACCAGCAATTTTTTTCAGAATTGGCAATTCAAACCATTGGCCTTTCTACACCAAAATTATATATCCAAAATTGGCATTTCATACCAATATATATATTTAAAATTACAAACCAAAATTGTATATACACCTATTTATAATTACAAATCATTACATTTTTCTACAAATGCACATTTTACTTATTCACCAAAATTGCATCCAACCAAAGTATTGCTTCCAACCAAAGTTATTGCTTCCAACCAAAGCATTTTTTCTACAATGCACATATTACTTATACACCAAAATTGTATATACACCAAAATTGCATCCAACCAAAACATTGCTTCAATCTACATTATAGGTCCTGAAAACACAAAGATTGTAATTCAAAGTATTAAAATTCAAAGTATATACACCAAAAATTGTAATTCAAAGTATATACACCAAAATTGTAATTCAAAGTTTGTAATTCAAAGTATATACACCAAAATTGCAATTCAAAGTATATACACCAAAATTGTAATTCAAAGTATATACACCAAAATTGCATCCAAAATTGTAATTCAAAGTTTGTAATTCAAAGTATATACACCAAAATTGCAATTCAAAGTATATACACCAAAATTGCATCCAACCAAAACATTACTCCAACCAAAGTTACACATATTAAAATTCTCATCAATTAAAGTAAGAGTATAATATTATACCTTAAGTTTGTAAAATTCCGAGCTCCATAATGTATTGACACCACTCCTCTTTGATTTCATCCAATAGAGCCTTTGTGTAAGTAGCACTCCTGAATTCTTCAAAATACTACATAATAATATAACATATAGTTTGATTTAGTTTTAACTATTTCATTAGACAATATGAGAGATATGTGTTAAAATAACTCATAAGTTAGAAATACATACATCGGGTGGAATCTCCATTCGATCCAACGAAATAGTGTCTCTCATAAATCTCAACATGAAATAGCCGCAATCTATTTGATTGCGTTGCCGATGACACTACAAATGAAAATAAAATATGGATAAATTCTAAGTTTTATCAAGTAAGCATCACTAATATAATAAAACATGTGATAATTAATATACCTTCACATAATTCCATGTAATGGTGTGGTCGATTCCCCGATGTTCTAGGAATGCTTGTATAGTGCTAATAAAATATAAATGAATATTTAGAACAATTCACATAAATAAATAAATATACACATTTCTATTTAGAACAATTTCACTTACGTGTCAATACAGTCCTTCATATCCGGGTATGTGGTCCAATCATTTCCTAAGGAATCCAGATAATACACTACTCCGCGGATAGGATTGATTGCAACCAACAACCAATGTCCACTGTAAGATTAAACAAGTGTTAGATAGAAACTTTCTACACGAAGTCAAAATACAAAAAAAAATATAATAGATGAATTTAGAATGAAAATCTAACCCAGTATTAAACGGTAAAAGGTACAACTTTTCCGTTTCTTGGTTGTCCATAAAGACGTTGCGTATATACGCATGGACCTCATTTGGTTTCGTCAATATTTCGGTTAAGTTGACAGCGCTGGGGCATAAGAATGCAAATCTTTGCTCCAATCCCCGGGGGCGCATAAAACTGTCATACAGAAACCTGAAATAAAAACATCATTAACATTAGAATATTCATTTGAAAAATAAAGTAAATAAGTTGTTCAATTACCAAAGTAGATCGGATATACCTCAAGTATATATTGACAACAGTGACGCCCAATTCTGTATGTTGGAAAACTTGCTCGAAGTCTTCATTACCAACATTCTGGTCAAATTCAAAGCCATACAAATCTTTCTCCATAGTTATCAGACGAACACCTCCAGTCGGAATATCCGTCATTAATTGTAGAAAGGTCTGAAGGCACGTCCTAACCTTGCGGATAGGTTGTTTTCTAACCCTGGTATTCTTAGCACCAACAGTTTTTTGCGTTGAAACGTTGCTAATCACTTTACCAGGCAGCTATAAATCATATAATTTGTTAGATGAAGTATAAGATATCCAATTTATCATTTTCTATGCATATAATTGTGATGTACCTCTTTTTTTGAGACAACGGACTCGGTATGCTCCGGAATCCGCTTATCCTTTGTTTTGGATTTTGTTGGAGTCTAAATAACATTGCCATGTAAAAAATGAAAATAAAATGCTCGTAAAATCTTTGAATTTACACATTAAGATTAACAAAGGTTTATAACGGTTTTAAGCATATATACCTCATATCCTACGAGTATGAGATTTGACGGCCATGCAACAAACGACCCTATAGCTTGTCCCACCACTCTTACCTCCGAATCATCGTTAGGATAGGGTAATAGTGCTTCATTCTCCATAGCAATATCAACTGATACTTTCAAACTTCCAGTAGGGAGGGATTCATTATGAAGTACTGTGACCCCATTGTTAAACACTTTTCCCTTGGCAACCATCCGATGAATTGGTGAAGATAAGAATAGTTGACATTGGTGAATGCCCTAAAACCAAAAATACATTGGCAACCATTCGATTAAATAATTTAAGCTACTAATATAATTTCATAGATATATATATATATATATATATATATATATATATATATATAATTACCTCTGGAATAATCGGATGAAAGCTGCAGTTGATACTATCCTTCTCTGATCCATCTCTAACACCAGAAGCGTTATCCCTTTCTTTTTCCT
This sequence comes from Lathyrus tuberosus, assembly GCA_022829125.1. NCBI lineage: Eukaryota > Viridiplantae > Streptophyta > Magnoliopsida > Fabales > Fabaceae > Lathyrus > Lathyrus tuberosus. Next base: position 18,175,008 of record JALAZF010000024.1, on the reverse strand, counting down.
TTCTTAATTCCCGCACCTCGGCTTCTAGTGCTTCCAATTTAGCTTCAAGTACTGAATAACTAGCAGCCTTTCCCTTTTTAATATTCAGGGAGGTCGGGGTGATCCCAAATGCCTTACCCCTCACCCGACCAGGATACTCAGGGACATCTAATGCCCGACTAAGTATGCTCCTGGTATCATCTGCAGGTACAGACTGAGATAACGCCTCCTGAAAATCAGATGAATATCGAATATTTGTCAAATATTTGTTAATAAAGTTTTGACTTAATTAAAGAAATATTGTTATACTTACACATTTCTCATATACTTGTAGAACCTCTTCTGGAACAGATCCAGACTTGCCCACACGGGCTTCCTTCCACAAGACATGTGCAGGAAGAGATGTTTCAGAGCTACCCGCCTTTTGTAACTACATATAAAGCCAAATAATATGATCAAATATAACTCATGATGAACAATTATTATGTCATTGCAATTTATTGATACTTACCAATTGTTGCTCCAAACGTCCATATCCAGTACGTCCTTTCCTGTATTTATATTGGGGATCTGATGCTCTATCCCGATTAATTGCACTTAAACTCTTAAATTGCTCGGTTTGTCGTTTGGCTTTAAACGTCACCCATTCTTGTGGTGAAATGAAACTTGCATATTTAGATGGAAACTCTCCATCAACAAAATTACCTTCAGCATCCTTAAGATAGGTTTTGTTTAAATATGTCCTAAACCCTCTTAGGAGCTTCCCTGCCAATCTCATCAAATAAGCTTTTCTGTCGTCCTCGACATTAAAGCACCTCTAAAAAAACCATACACATTGGTTAGTACAAATAATTTAAACGACATAATTAGTTGGCATAATTAAAGACATAATTATGGTACCTTTATCTCATTCCAAATTTTTTCTTTGGTTTCCTTCAACTGTTTGTTTCTCCAGTCATCTAAAGTAATAGGAACCTCATTCCTTACAAGTGTACCAATGAAACTTGTCAACATATGACCGTTAGGCTCAACAAGTGTGCCTGTTTCGCTCCAATGCACATTATAAGTCATGCCTTGATTTCTAGCATGGATCACTCTCCTCATTATGGTTATTCCTCTCCTAATCTCTTCTTCCATAGTTCTGCTACTTCCAACCTGATCATCATGTGGATGATCATCATCATGTGCGTGATCATCAGCATGTGGGTCATCATTGTTAGTAGCCATCTAACCTGTAATAAATAAATCAAGGATATCAAATATAATATATAACAAATATAATAAAGAAATAAAGGATATCAAATATAAAAAATATGACATAATATATAACAAACTTAACGAAATCCAATACCCCATTCTCGTACTCTTTGGACAATCGATCGGCATCCATCCATTTTTTATCCATGGTTTTCCTACTTATTAATCCTAACAGTTAGAAAGAATTTAACATTAGCATAACAAGTCCAAACTAAGAAATTCAAAGCAATTAACTTCATTAACAAAATTGCTTTGAATTTCGGTTCTTTAGAACAACAACCTCAAGAATTTACATTATTAACATTAACACTAACACTAACACTAACACTAACACTAACCTAACACTAACACTAACACTAACCTAAACTAAACTAAACTAAACAAACACATTATATAGCAATAGTTAACAATGTAGAAAAATGTTAACAAGAACAAACTATAATAGATGTTCTAAACTAACACTAACACTAACACTAACACTAACCTAACACTAACACTAACACTAACACTAACCTAAACTAAACTAAACTAAACAAACACATTATATAGCAATAGTTAACAATGTAGAAAAATGTTAACAAGAACAAACTAAACTAACACATTATATTGATTCTATTCCTATATCACCAAAAATGAAGTTAGCACATATTTTATTCTTATATCCAACAACAGTCCAACATTAGCAACAACATTAACAACATTAGCAACATTATCAACATTAGCAACAGTCCAACATTAGCAACAACATAAACAACATTATTATCAACATCAACAACAACATTATTATCAACATCAACAACAACATTATCAACATTATCAGCAACATTATCAACTGAAACTCTGAAACTCTGAAACTCTGAAACTTCCAAACTGAAACTCTGAAACGTGTAAAATGTGTAATACTCTGAAACGTGTAAAATGTGTAATACATCAACAACAACATTATTATCAACATCAACAACAACATTATCAACAGCAACATTATCAGCATACCTTATAAAATGTGTAATAATCTGAAACTCTTAAACTTCCAAACTGAGCGACGAAAACGCGAAATGAGAGAGGAACAGACGGTCACGGTGGAGTAAAGGTCGTCGGAGTCGCGAAATGTGGGAGGAACGGTGGACGACGGCGCGGTGGACGACGGCAAGGGTTTAGCTCAGGTTCGCAAGTATCCGTTCGCAACAGGGGAGGGAGAAGAAAGAGCGCAAAACTGAAAATGAAAACAGAGTATATTCATATATTTTAATTTTATTAGACCTTAGACAGCGCTTTTCAACAAAGCGCTTTCTAAGGTGGCCCTTAGACAGCGCTTTAAAAGCGCTTTCTAAGATTGGCCTTAGACAGCGCTTTTGTTTTTATTTTTTTAAATATTTAAGACCTTAGACAGCGCTTTCCTTAAAAGCGCTGTCTAAGGTCTTATATTTTTTTTAAATTTAAAAGGCCTTAGACAGCGCTTTTAAGGAAAGCGCTGTCTAATATTTTCCATTAAATTTTTTTAAAAATTTAAAAGGCCTTAGACAGCGCTTTTCACTAAAGCGCTGTCTAAGGTCTTATATTTTTTTGCGCTTTTCCTTTATTAAATTAATAGATTCCGTGTTTTTGACCTATAGCAGCGCTTTTGTAATAAAGCGCTGTCTAAGGTGAGATGTTATAAGTCCTTTTTGTTGTAGTGATTGTAAATAATAATGAATTTAATGCAAAAGTACACCAGAGAAAGGCAAGAGATTGGAAATAAATCAGTGTTTTAATCTACTAAATTTAGCGCTATGTTAAGCAATCGTAAAGTAATTTATGTAGGAATCACTCTATATGAGGCCGGTCAATAAACTTTATGCATTTAAGCAGTTTCTGAAGTTATCTTGAATTTTTAACTCTGAAATTGCAATGCATCTAAAAATCCAACAACTCGATGATTTAAACGACATTTTATAAATGTAAAATAAAATGATAATTAAACTACTGAATTTAGCGTTATGTTAAGAAATCGTAGAGTAATTCACGTAGGAATCATTCTATCTGAGGTTGGTCAATAAACTCTATGCGTTTAAGCAGTTTCTGAAGTTAAATTGAATTTTTAACTCCGAAATTGCAATGCATCTAAAAATCCAACAACTCGATGATTTAAACGACACTGTTTTAAAATAAAACAATAATTAAACTATTGAATTTAGCGCTATATTAAGCAATCGTAGAGTAATTCATTTAGGAAACACTCTATATGAGGCCGATCAATAAACTTTATGCGTTTAAGCAGTTTCTGAAGTTAAATCAAATTTTTAACTCCGAAATTGCAACGCACCTGAAAACCGATGAGACAATTTAATCCAAAAAAAAATTAACAATTTAATCCATAATTAAGAATAACAATAATAATAATAAAACAATAATAATAATAATAGCAATAAAAATAATTAACAATAATAATTAATAATAATAACACTATTAACAATAATAATATTAATGTGTGTGAAGAAAAGCACGTGGTTACACCTCTTAGGTGTTCAGAATGATTCTCTTGAGGTTTGAATGCATAGCCGAATTAACTGAAACCTACCTTGTCCCTAGTTTGGATTAAGGGTTTTTTCATATAGAAAGAAACACAAACTTCTAGGCTCAATGGGTTGACGAGGGATTATTCTCCTTATATCTCACGGGTTTGGGAACTGAAATAATGTCTTACATCATCAACAAAGTTTTATTCGAAAGCATACCCGTCACCAATTTTGGATAGTCATCATTCTCCCTTCAAACTTTTCTTAAACAAGAGTTTTGATAAAGAAAGTGGAATAAGAGGAATAACGATATATATTTTTCTTTTTGTGAAAAAAAAGGAAAAACGAGTGAACATGAAATGATGGAGTCAAAATAGTGCATGCTCATTTCATTACTATTACCATTAATATTAACAATATTTAAGACTAAATAAACACTTAGCAAACAATAAAAAACTACAAAATTCAAATGATAAAGTGGCATAATGATCTGCTTTGAGGACAAGCTATCCTGTCTGATTTAGTGGCTTTGAAGACATGCTTCTCAAAGTCTTCACACTTATCCAGGTAGGGGATTGTCCACTACATTGGGAATGTCTGCAAATGACATTATCTTTTGATCAATTAACTCTTGTACCCGGTATTTGAAGGGTTTGCAGCCTTCCGTGGTATGCCCTGGCGGTCCATCATAGTACTCACATATAACATTTTGTCTAAAATTAGGTGGTACGTAATCAATGGATTAAGCTTCTTGGGGAACACCAAAGATCTCTGAATCAACTAAGGAAGCAATTTAGTGTACGCCATCGGAATTGGATCAAACAGAGGTAGTCTTCGAGGACCTGTTTGATTATGATTATAATTCTGGTTTTGACCCTGTTGGTAATGTTGAGGTGCTGGTTGGTGATATTGTTAAGGAGTCTGCGGATGATATGGTTGAGAAACTCTTAGATTATACGGTTGGGGAGCTCGTGGCTGATACGATTGACGAGCTCATGGCTGATATGGCACTTGAGGTGGAACCGGAGCCCGAACAGCTTGTGGATTAGGCATGGCAGGATATTGTGCAGCTGCTATATATGGGTATTAGAAGTAAGGCATTGGGACCGCTGCCCTCTGTTAGGTTTTCCCTCTTTGAGAGAAGATGGCACTTGTATCGCCCTCATTATTTTTAAACCCGTTGAAATTTTCCTCACTCCAGCCTGGCTACTGGAGCCTCCCTGAATCTTTCAACTCTTTAAACCCTCTTCCACTCTTTCACCAATAATCACCATGTCAGAGAAACCTGCTGACACACTACAGATCAGTCTTTCATAGTATTGGCCATGTAAAGTACCCATGAATATATCAATTAATTCACGGTCCACAAGCAGTGGATGCACTCTTGTGGCCAGCTCCCTCCAACGTTGCGCATATTCATTAAAGGATTCATTTCCTTTCTGTGCCATATTCTGGAGTTGAGTACAATTTGGGGCCATGTCAGTGTTGTATATGTATTGTTTTGCGAACGCATCATCCAGCTCAGTCGAAGTATATACATTGTTGCGCTTCAATTGCATGTACCATTCTGCAGATGCTCTAGTCAGACTATCTTGAAAACAATGAATCATTACCTTATCGTCTCTAGCATATGCGGCCATCTTTCTGCAATACATCTTCATATGGATATTAGGACAACTGAGGCCATTGTACTTCTCAAATTCTGGCGGTTTGAACTTAGAAGGCATCACCATATCCGGTACTAGACATATTTCCATAGCACCCAAACTAGTTGAGTTATATCCCTTCATGACTCTCATTTTTTCTGCCAAGGCACGACACATTGGAATAGCTTCAAAATCCTGAGCACAAACAGGATTGACCACTAGAGCACCCCTTTGATAGTTATGCATTTTGTACTCATCTTGGATTTCCTCATCAGTGCGAGGAAGGGGGATTTAATTTACTACAGATGGCCCTTGCGGAGCAACTCCAGAGATATGTATTGAATGAGACACATGAGTTCCCTTAGGCAGAGGAGTGAAACCAGGAGGAATACCATAGATCACAGGATTGGGAATATGACCTGTAGGTCTTAAAGGAGAAACAGAACCTTGACGGGAACATCATTCCTTGCAGCAGTAGCATCATGAATCTCATATTCTCTTCTGGATAGAGCTAACATCGTCTCTATAATTTGATCAATTCTGTTTTTGACGAAGTCAATTTCCTCTCCCATTACCTCTTGTTCTTGTTGAACCTAATCCATTACTCTTCTTGTAGTGGAGCGAGTAGCGTACTAACATCGACGAAACAACTTGAATTATTGGAAACAAGAAGAGATGAAATGAGTTTTTGGTTTGAAAAATGAAATGCATGATGCATATTTAGTGCATGTGGATGCAAAATTTGTTTTTGATATGTAAAAATGTAATGCCATGTCACATATGGATGCAATGAAATGTCATGTGCAAGTAACAGTACGGGGTAACACTGGTAACAACATAACAACTTAATTAGGTAGGCCTCCTATATTAGTATAGTTCTAAGTTTCATGAACCCATGAGACCCACTCACCGGGTTTGCTTTAAGAATTTGGGTAAAGGGTTCCTAGAGTCACGAACCTTTATCAGAATTTCGCCATGCAACAGCGAACCATTTTATGACAAACTTCATAAAAAATATATACTCTAGGCAGGGTCTTTAAATTAATCATACAAGGTGTACTCCTTGGGGATCAACACTACACAACCACCAAAGATGGGACAGATTATAAAAGGTCCTCAGAATAATGGATCGAAGTTGAAATTATTACTGTGAAGTCAAGCTTCTCTATGATGAATATGTTTTGATAAAGACAAGACTCTTAGTGACAAGAAGGAAAAGATGATCTTCAAGATAAAAGCATCATGTTCAAGACTTTGGATTTAAAGATTTAAAATGTCAAGAAGGTATAATGACAATAATTACCTTAACTAAAGTCTTAGATGCTCAAATGATCAATCACTCTTGCATAAATCATTTCCTTTCATGGCATAAAATACTTAGGAAATTTTTCAATTTCCAACTTATGTAAATCGATTTGCAGTTGATGTAAATCGATTTGCATCTGAAGCTTGCCTAAATTATCTTTGCAAAATTTCATATTTTACACATTGTAAATCGATTTGCACGTCATGTAAATCGATTGCATACTGTAACTTTTCAAATTTTTTATAACGTTGCTTGATGTAAATCGGTTTTCACATAACAACAATCGATTTGCACCTGAACGAAATTGAAAAACTGTAACTTTTTTCTTGATACCTTTTCATGATTTTCTTGTAAAACCTTTTCATTATAACTTGCCATTTGCTCATGATAATTTTTGTCAACTTCACATTGATTCATAAAGGTGTCATACTCATATAAATACATACATTTTCATATTTCAAAATCACCTCTTCCATTCAAATTCTTAATTTTTCAAAATTCACATTTCAAGTCTTAAACTTTTATACAAGAAATTTTTTGCACACTTTCACATCATCTAAACCAAAAATTTCTTGAGAAATCTAACACTTTAGTGTTTGTGAATTATTGTTATTGGAAGAGAAGATCAATCAAGAGATTGATACATTGTACATTACCTTAAACTCTTGTAAAAATTCAGATTATTTGTTGTAATCCTTGTTGTCCATGATTGTTGGAAACAAGAGAGTCATTAAGGGAGGATTGTTCTCTTAGTGTACTTAGTGAAAAATCCAAGAGGATTGTTCTTGGTGTTTTTTTTAGTGTTTGTATAGGAAGACTAGGATAGTCTTGTATAAGTCCTAACAATAGTAAAATCTCTTGTTGCGTAAGGGGACTGGAGTACTCTCGGATTGTGAATGGAACAAAGATATATCGATGTGTCTTTTATCTTTCCACATTTTACCGCTTTCATCACTTAGAATCATAAACGGAAAAATTAAAAGACTTAAATTAAAAAAACCGGAAATTTTTTTGAAGTACCTAATTCACCCCCCTCTTGGGTGCATACTCTTCTTACAATTGGCATCAGACCAGGTTATAGGTAACGTGTTCCTACAAGATCCAGTATGGCTTCCACACGCAATAATTCGGTTTTCAAAGATGGTGGTAGTAGCAACAAACCCCCACTATTTTCTGGCGAATATTTTGATTTTTGGAAATTTTGCATGAGGCTCATTTATAAGCACAAGGAGAAGGAATTTGGGAAACCGTCGAAAATGATCTACATAATCCAGTTAGTGTCATGAATGGTGTTGGAACTCCAAAGGCTAAAAGTTCGTATGATGAAGATGATAAAAAGAAAGTCCTTAATGAAAAAAAAGCAATCAACATTCTTCAAAACGCACTTAGCATGGACGAATTCTTCTGTATATCTCAATGTAAATCGGCAAAAGAAATTTGGGATACTTTGGTGGAAACTTATGAAGGAACCGCTGAAGTTAAAAGGTCAAGATTAAATACCTTGAGTCAAGAATAAGAAATATTGTGAATGCTGGCCGGAGAATCTATCGTCGTGTTGCAGAAGAGATTCGTGCACTTAACAAATCATTTGATTGCTCTTGGTAAAACTTTCACTAACGATGAATTAAATCTTAAAATTCTTAGATCTTTAACCAGGGAATGGCAACCCAAAGTGACGACAATATCTGAGAAGAAAAGCCTTTCAACTATGACGTCCGCATCATTGTTCGGAAAACTCCAAGAACATGAACTTGAACTTGGATGACTCGAAAAACATGAAAATCAAGAAAAGAAATCCAAAGGCATATCTTTAAAATTTGAATCAAAAGAAGAACAAGATGATGCTCCAAAAGAATATGAGAACTTCATGCTTCTTATGAAAAGACTTGGTAAGTTCTCTGGCAAAAATGATAAATTTTTCAATTATGCAAAAAGAAAGAAAAATTTCAGGAAAAGGAGGCTTCCACGTCAACACCCGATGTCACTTGTTATGAATGTGGAAAACAAGGCCATATAAAGATGGATTTTCTGAAACTCTCCAAGAAATGTAGCTTCAAGAATAAAAAGGAGAATAAGAACAAAACAACCTACATAGCATGGGAAGAAAATGAGATAAGTTCTTCATCAGATTTAGATAGCAACGAATGTGCAAATCTAGCATTGATGGCTTTTCACCATTCCGATGATGAAGAAAAGGTTAGTAATGAATTTTCCATTTACGATAATGATGCACAAGGTACTATAGATGAACTTCTAAGAGAATGCAAAATTTTGTACGAAACAATATCATCACAAAAGAAACAAATCTCATCTCTAGAAGAAAAAATTGATACAATGGAAAAACATTTCAAAGATGAAAAATAAAAGATAATAAGTGAACAAAAACAGAATTTTGCATGCAAAGCATGTGAATCTCTTTCTTTTCAAATTGTCCAACTAAAAAGAGTACTAGAAAGATATGAAAAAGGACAAATAGGTTTGGAGGGTACAAAGATATTCCAAAGATAAAAGTGGTCTTGGTTATTCAAAATTTAGTAAACCAAGTTCAAGTAAAACTATCTTTGTTAAAGCTAGTGATCAAACTCCAAAAGAGAAAGTTAACAAAGCCAAAGTTGTTCATCCTTATTCTAAAAGGAAAAGATTTGTTAAAAAGAAATCATATGTTCCTAGGTATAAAAGTAATTTTGCTCCTACATGTTTTTATTTTGGTATAGTTGGCCATACACCTAATGCTTGCTATGTTAGAAACTTCAGTGTGGCAAGTGGGCATTATCTGTGGGTAAAGAAAGGTACTAATTATGAAGGACCCAAGCCAATTTGGGTAGCTAACAAAACTTAATTTTTTTGTAAGTATGCTTGAAGACCACTTCTAAATTGTGGTATCTTAATAGTGGTTGTTCGAAGCATATGACGGGAGATATTAACAAAATTTCAGATCTAGTGCTTAAGGCCAAGGGTTATGTTACATATGGAGATAATAACAAAGGAAAAATTCTTGACATAGGCAAAGTTGGAACACCACCTTTCACATCCATTGAAGATGTTCTTTATGTTGAAGGACTAAAGCATAATCTTCTAAGTATTAGCCAACTTTGTGACAAAGGCTTCAAGATCAAGTTCACCAAGGATGAATGCTTGATTGAAGATTGAAATTCTGGAACCTAGATACCAGATGTCGAGACAGATGTCAAAACACTAGGCCCAAAAGAGCTTGATCACACAATTAAAAATGCATAAACTTAAATAACAGAAAAGTAAAATAACAACAGTAGTTGTTAACCCGGTTCGGTGCAACTCACCTACATCTGGGGGCTACCAAGCCAGGAAGGAAATTCACTATGAAAATATTAGTTCAAAGCTAAACTCCCCCATTTACAACTTCTCGCCTAATCCCTATCTTGTGCAACTTCTACCACTACAAGAAAAAAATTGGATTTACGACACATGAGTTGTGACACTTACCCAAAAACTATCATAACTTCTTATCTGCGACAGTTTCTGCAGCTGTAAGAGCCAATCGTCGCCTATTTTTTGGTTAATTGAAGGAAAACTATAAAGAAATTCCTTTAGTTTGAACGTACACGTCTGATTTTATATCCCACGACGGTTGAAGAACCGACCTCGCTAAAACTTCATGACGGTTCTCCACCAGCCACCATATTCTTATATACCAAAATTTTCAATTCACGCGGCTATGCTTTCCAAATCGCGTTTTCATTTTCTTTCAGCCCTTGTTCTTTTTCCATCCAAGAAACCATATTCCATTTTCCTACAATTGCAAAACTTTATTGTTCTATTGAATCTCGGAATCGCAAAATCATTCTTCTTGCACATCTCATGTACAAAGAAGCTTAGTGAAGGTATGTTTTACTCGCGTTTTTACGTTTTGCATTTCTGTGAAGATTTTGTTTTGATTTGGGGATCTAGGGTTTATACGTTTTAAAGCTTGTGAAATCATTTGTTAATTATGTTGTTTTGATTTTGGGATTTACGTTTTGTTCCTTTTGTTTTGGGGTTTAGGTTATGTTGTGTTAGTTTTCATTTTGGTCTTTCTAAGATGTTACACTTTTGAGATGTTAACATTTGATGCTTTCTATATTGATGTAATTCTACCTTTTCTTCTCCTTTGGAATTTCATTTGCAGGAGTTATATGGAAAGATTATAGCTTAATAGAAGGAGTGCCTGAAACGCTGGACATGCTTTAGGAAAAGGTATGAATTGGAACTAGACCTTTACCAGCATGTGTGTATGTTACTGTTAACATTACATTCAACATGTCATTGTTATTTTTTGCACAAACTCTGAGATTTGGATCTCTTGACAAACTTGTTTAGGGAAAAAGATTGGTTTTTGTCACCAACAACTCGACTAAGTCTAGGAAACAATATGGAAAGAAGTTTGAAACACTTGGCCTGAATGTCAATGAGGTTAGTTCACTTTTTTTGTTTTTTTCCTTCCCGGGGCTTGCTCAGAAATTGTTTGCTCTATACTCATAACTTCAAAATATTTAACAACTGAGTTATTTTAGGAGGAAATTTTTGCAAATTCTCTTATAATAATGGTGATGCTAAACATGATGCCACATTGTTTATGTTAGGCATATACTGCTTGAGAAACAATATTGAACACTATCGTTTTATTTCTATTATGGTATTGTTGAATGCAATATCATGTTTAAACTATTCTTCAAACGACTGTGTGAATTAGTACAATACTGATCCATTAGCATGATTTAGGTTTATGTCATTCGAGAAGATGGCATCTTGAAAGAGCTTGAGCTTTAAGTGTGTTAGTGGGCCGGTAAGTATTGAGCTTGAATAGGTAAAAGCTTTACTATCTGTTCTTTTGCAAGCTTTGAAATTTGATCACTTGTTAATTTCCAATATCATTTTATCTATTCTAGGAGGAATTATTTGGTTTGAGAGAAATATTTCAAAATATCATATTGTTATCGAAAAAAAATAAATTGACTTAAGGAAACGCAATTTATGTCCTAAAATAATAGTTTTAACTGATCCTAAAATTGAATCGTGTGTATCTTAACTGATCCTGAAACTAAACCGTGTGTATCTCATGAAATTTACTTTGTATATTTTTATTCAATTTTGTTATTAACTTTGTTTTGGATATTTCAAGTCAAGTAGATTTGTGAGATTACAGAGTATAAAACCAACTATAATAGGGGACAATTTATACCGAATAATTTATACATTAGGTTTATCCGTTTTACTTTGTTTTACTCTAATTTGTTTTATTGATTTAGATTGTGTTATGAATCAATGAAATAGTAGTTTCGTACATCTTATATAGGTGAATGATGATTCCCCTCTAATAGTCACTCTCAGAGTCATTATTATGAGTCTTAGAAATTATATCATTTTGAGGACTCATATGAAATGAATTGAGATGGATGCATGAGTAGTAATATGCTTTGTGCATAATTTTTAGTTTCTTAGTCTCGCTACCATGTAGCAGGATTTTTCAGTTTCTTAGTCTAGCTACCATGTAGTAGGATTTTTCAGTTTCTTAGTCTATCTACTGTGTGCATATGCCCATTTTAAGGAATTTGGCTCGCTAACATTATCCTACTAGTCTTGTTTGTGTATTTTGTTTCCACATTTGTCTACTAAGTTATTATATGCCTTGAATAATGAAATATAAGCGTTATAGAGAAGATGACATGACATATAATTTAGAAGTAGTTAGATACTTTAAATAGAAATTTTTCATCAGGTTCTCAATACACCACAAGAAAATTCATATTTGGCGACACATATTTGGTTCTCAATTAAAAATGCAGAAACTTAAATGACATAAAAGTAAAATAACACCAGTAGTTGTTAACCCGGTTCGGTGCAACTCACCTACATCTGGGGGCTACCAAGCTAGGAAGGATATTCACTATGAAAGTATTAGTTCAAAGCTAAACTCCCCCGTTTACAACTTCTCACCTAATCCCTACCTTGTACAACTTCTACCTAGACACCATCTAGATATGAGATCCCCCTCTCACTTCCTATTAGTCACAAACCATTGACAATTCAATAACTACCCAAAATAAAAGTACCGATCCCTCCAAGGACAATACTTGGTTTTGCTTAAAAGCTTCAACCAAGAACAATACACTCTTGCTTAAAAGCTTTAGAGTGGAAAATTAACACTGAACAATTAGTCTACCTTAATGCATCAAAAGATACATGAGTGACATACAAACAAAAACACACTAAACCCTAAAGACCTACCAAAACACGGCTAATCCTTATTCTCCAAATTCCACATTTTCTTTAGGTTTAGAGACTCCTTTAAATAACCATCACAGCTGCATGGGCTTGGTCTTTTAAAACAAAACGCAAAATGCCAGAAATCAAGCTTTCAATCATTATATACTTTCCAGCACGAAAATAGGAACAAAATACAAAGTTTCCTAAAAAGGCTCAAGGATCCTTTTTATGAAAAACCAACAAATCTGTCACAACAGAAGTTCCCACTATATCCCTCCTTGGATAACGCAAACGTGTGAATTAAAACACACTCAAACATCACACTAAAAATATCAATACAATCATGCCCTAACTTTATGGTATAACATGTCCTGGCACATGTCACAACATCATGCTGAACATGATGTCTGACTGTCATGGTAGAACATCTGGTTTAACATCTTGCTAACAGCATGTTGTTTTACCAAAATGTTGCCAATTCAAAAATCACAGAACTTACAATCTCCCCCTTTGGCAAATTTTGGTTAAATCAACCTTAGCACACATTAGAGACATACACAGTCAAATCAAAGCAAAAAAACCATAAACCCAAACCTGTCAAAGCAGTAGAGCACACCTGACAACACAATGTCAAGACATTTAGTCTGACATCTAAGATCAACCAGAACAACACAAGCTACATGAGAACATTTAAGCTTTGTACAAACTACAACTTTGCAGCTACAGATCAGACAGGTACAAAGCTCCCCCTGTCCTACATAACCAGTACTCCCCTTGAAGGGGAAAACCAAAAACACAAGAAAAAATGCACATGAACTCTTGCAAGTTCATACAATAGAACCAAACTTCAAAAACACCAAACACATACACACTTCCCCTGAACATCACAACGTACTACAGAGAAAATGCATTCTCCCATACACAACATATGAAATGATGTCAGAACATATAGAATGACATCCCAACACCACCAACACAAGCCTCCCACCAACACAAAAGAAACCCTAAGACTGGAGTACTTGTATATATGTTTCACACTCTGAGACTTTCTCCCTCTCACAGTATCAACATTATCATCACCACTACTACTCCCCCTTTTTAGCCACAAATTTGACACCAGTCTTGTTCTTTTCCTTGTATCCTACATGATCAAGGCTAATTGCTATAATTCTTCAACAATGCAAATTCCAAGTTCTCCTCTTAGTTTCTCAAATTGGTTTGCATCCAAAGCTTTAGTGAAAATATCAGCCAATTGCTTCTCAGTGGCTACATGCTCAAGACTGACCACTTTTTCTTCAACAAGATCTTTGATAAAGTGATGACGGATGTCAATATACTTTGTCCTACTATGTTGAACAGGATTCTTTGATATGTTAATAGCACTCAAGTTGTCACAGTACAATGTTGTTGCGGTGAAAATCAGATAACAAATTATTAATTAATTTGCATCACATTTCTTTTACAACCGACTTTGATTTATCCAAAGGAAAGGTTCAAGATCGTTAAAAAAAACCTAAAGGGTGGAGATCTAAGGTTCGGGGGTTGGTTATACTAAGGGAAGGTATTAGCACCCTTAATATCCGTAGTACTCTACAGGAACCTCTTGTTTAAGCTTGTGTTATGTTATGTTTGTTTGCTAAGGGTAAGGTAGAGATGTTGTTAATGACTATGAGGTCAAAGGCTAGATGGCTATGAGGCCAAAGTGATAATGAGTTATCTATGACTATGAGGTCAATAGAGAGACTTTGTGACTATGAGGTCAATGTTGGAAGGTAGCTATGAGGCCAATGGAGAGGGCTATGACTATGAGGTCAAAGTTTTGTTTATGATTATGAGGTCGAAGGTTAAAGATGGCTCTATGACTATAAGGTCACGAGAGAGTCCTATGACTATGAGGTCAAAGGATGGTAAATGAGCTTTCTATGACTATGAGGTCAATAGAGAGACTTTGACTATGAGGTCAAGGTTGGAGAATGGCTATGAGGCCAAAGTTTTAATTATGACTATGAGGTCAATGTTGAATAAATTGCTCTATGAATTTGAGTTCAAGAGGGGTCCTATTGGCTATGAGGTCAATGAGGGAAGGTTGCCTAAAACTATGAGGTCCAAGGTAGTAATGAGCTTTCTATGATCTTGAAATCAATAGAAAAACTTTTCCTTTGGAAGAAAGGGGGAAATAACATCTTATAAATAAGAGTTACAAATAGTTGACATATATGTTTTAGAATTCCAACAAAACAGTGAACATTAACATGTGAAATAGAATTCCAGAATAATTAATAGCAAGTATAGATGAGCCATATAGGTACATAGCAAGTATAAAGTTCTTAACTTGACAATAGATGCTTTTAAAGTCTTGTAATCTTTGTAACAGAGACCAGGGAATATAAATGGCACTTGTTCAAAGTTTGAAAAAAAAGAATATCATTTCACAAGTTACAATAGAGTTTTAGTGTGATGAAGCATGTGGATTTATCATCTCAAAAGCAGTAAATGATAACATGTGAAACAAGAAGGTGATAAACTACAAAGTTAATGAATATGACAGAAATATGATTTTCACAGTTTGGAACAATGCATTTAAATTGGTGACAGTAGCCAAGGAAAAATGAAGAGCATTTTTATTATGAAACTTATTTATTTACAAGAGGAAAAGAAAGGGTCACTGTAAATTTGTTTTTTTTATTTAAAAAGTGTTAATTGATTTTCTTTTTTTAAAAAACAATCTCAGAATGAGATAAAAATATTTTCACTTGCTGTTGTTGTTTTTTTTATAATAATATAAAAAAGAAACAAATAATAAAAAAAAGTATACTAAAAGAACAAGAAAGAAAAGAATAGAAAAAAGGAAAAAAAACAAAAAAAAAGAAAAAGGGGGGTGGCTTGCGCCACCCGTGTGTGTGTGTGTGTGTGTGTGTGTGTGAGGAGGGTGGCTTGCGCCACCTCCTTGTATGTGTAATGGGTGGCTTGCGCCACCTCTTGGTGTTAGTGGGGAGGGGTGGCTTGCGCAACCTCCTGTGTGCTTAAAAAGGGTGGCTTGTGCCATCTTGTACATGAGGGAAGGGTGGCGTGCGCCACCCTGTGTTGTTTGTTTTTTTTTTATATTTTGTGCAAGGGGGTGGCGCGGTGTGTGTTATTTTTTGTGTAATCTGGCGACCGCCAGATTCGTTGTCTTGTTTTTATTTTTTTTTTAGAACTTCATTCCAGTTACGAAACAACTTACGTATTCATCAACATAACAATCAGAGATTCGTTGTCTAACAGGACCAACAACACTTAGCAATATTCACAAGAACAAAACAATAACAGTATAGGAAACATGCATTGATATGAAACATAACATTATATGAATAACAGAGAGTGGATTACCTAGTGGAGTAAGTCCACTGCTTCTTCGACTTTGGTTCTGGAACAGAGCAAGCTACCTCCTCTCCTCCTTCAACTACTAAGAGAAGGATGTGTGAATACTTTGGCGGTGTTTTATGGGAAGTGTTTTGCAGTGTTTGCTGAGTAATAAAAATGGAGAATTTCTTGCAAGTTTGAGGATAACTTGCAAGAGTAAGGACGTGAGAATATTTGAGAGTTTCTGAGTGTTTAGTGGGTTCTCCCGGTGTGTTGAACAAGGAGGAAATGAGCTCCTTTTATAAGCAAACAAGGTGGTTCAAGCACAGTGGGTAAAAGCATTATCCATTGGGGATAAAATTAGGGTTTGCAAGGACTGATGGGTAAAGAATTAGGGTTTGCAAGGATATTTTTCAAACTTGGTCGTTCACAAAATCTCAGAGAAGCAGGAGGTAGCTTTGTCATTTTTCACAAATTCATGTATTACTGCATGCTTCCTTTTTGTGGTGTCATAGGAGAGTGAGCTCAAACAGGAAAGTGTTAGGGACAAGCCAAAGGTGAAAATCAACGGTAAATTTTGAAACCAATATTCACTCACGGTAGTACAAAAGTAAGAAAGGAATAAAAGGAAAAGAAAATAAATTTTTGAAAAAAGAAACTAATACGGTAGAATAATTGGAATGGTCTTAAATGAAAGAAAATGAAATCTCTATATTTAAATGACCTTTTTGCAAGAGAAAAATAAATGAGAGCTAAATAAGTAAAGTAAGAATAAAACCTAAATTTAAAAGTAAACTTAAATAAAATTAAAATTAAAAGTAAACTAAAATTGATAAAAATTAAGCTAAAATATTAACTAACTAATTTAGTTCTAAATGATTCAAGATAAGTATTTTTAAAAGAAAATTCAAAGTACCTACGGAATAATAAAAATTGGCAGAAATGCATCAATGATAAATTTGACTAAAAATGCCAGGATGGCAAATTAAAAAAAATGATATGCAAATGAAACAACGAATCTAAGGGTAAAATTTCGGGTGCAACAAATGTCATGACATCTTGCTTGATATTGTACTCCTTCAAGATCTGCTTCATCCAAAGTAGCTGAGAGTAGTTGCTTCCTGCTGTAATATACTCAGCCTCAGCAGTGGATAGAGACACACAGTTTTGCTTCTTACTGAACCAAGAAATAAGGTTGTTTCCCAAGAAGAAACATCCACCAGAGGTGCTTTTTCTAGCATCAGCACTACCTTCCCAATCGGCATCACAATATCCAACCAACAAGGCATCAGAACCATGTGAGTACAACACTCCATAGTCACAAGTATCGTTCCCATACTTTAAAATCCTCTTTACTTGATTGATGTGAATAACTTTGGGCTCAGCTTGATATCTAGCACAAACTCCAACAGCAAATGTGATATCATGTCTACTAGCAGTCAGATATAGTAGATGATCGCGACTTTCTGAGTCTAACGGTTACTAACTGCAAGCGCACAGCCTATCGCGTAGTAATAAAGATATTGATCCCACAGGGACTTGGTAATCAACCTAGTGCTACGGTTTGCTACTGTGTTTAGCTAAGGCAAAGAAGTTTTAGTTTTAAGTTCAAAAAGGGAAACTAAAGGGAATCTAAATTTTTAGAATAAACTATTTGACGTTAGGATATCGGTACGTAACTTAGTATACCATCGTGGATTCAATAAGACCTAAGCGTATAAAAATAAGTCACATTATATTTCTGTAGAAAATATCAGTTTAAAAACCCTCACCTCACACTCTCGTGGTTGTTGCTTCGGACTATACTCCTAAATCGTAACGTCTGCTCTCGCTAGCCCGTCAGAGTTTAAAAATACTTTTTGAAAACTAATACAATCTAATTAACTTTAAAGCGCTCTCACTGTTTTTAAAACCAATGCTTGATTTCAGCTATCCGGTTAGAATCTCACACTCTCGTGGTCTTAATCCTAACCTTTGCTACCTTTTTACTCTCGTAATAAAAGTCCAGTTTTACTTAAGAAATCACGGCCAGAAATTAAGTTGTTTATTGTTTTAGCTTAGAATTATCGAATCCAATCCGGTTACTTCATTACATACAGATAAATCGGATTTAGCTAGACATATTATTTAAAACAAACATGCATAAATATAAATTACACAACATTAAATTAAACATGGCAATGAGAAAACGATAATACTACTATTAAGATAATGAATAAAAACCTGATAAATATGCAATAAGTTGGTTCTCGCAATTCCTCCACAAGTCGGTAGGCTTTTGCTCGATGTATCGGAATAACGAAGGATGAAGGCAAGATTGAAAATAAATCCTAACTATGGTGCCATAGCTCCTCAATGTGAGAAACTACCACTATTTCAAGTAATGGTAAACAAGGAATGGGAAACGGGAAACAAACAAGGAATGCAAGGAAAGTAAAAATTCGGAAATAAATTCTGCAGCAATTCGGGGTGAAATTCTCTCCTCCGTTGTTCTTCAATCAATGTTGTATTTATAGCCCAACCTTAGCCTTTACATTGGAGAAATTATAGGAGCATAACCTCTAGTGGTTGAGAAGTCTAAGGGAGACTGGCTCATGTACCGTTGAAGTTGAGGTTGAGAGAATGTAGGAGAAAATGCTGATCGTGCGTGTGCATTGGTCTTCTTTGTCCACGTCTGCGTTTCTGAACGTAATAACCACTTTGGTGCGTGTGACGGTCGTGATGACTGTGTGACGAGCGTGGTGCGCTTTTGGATTGCGTGACGGTCGTGGTGAGTGTGTGATGGGCGTCACACCCACCACTTTCCATTTTCTGCTCTTTTTCTTATTAATTCTTCCTGTTTTCTTCTAATTTCATCATGTTTTCTCTACTTTGCTCCTTTCAGCTTGGACAATGAAATACCTGCAAAAATACTAGAATACTCGCGGAATAATCGGAACTTGGGCTGAAATAACGTAATTATTAGTCGTAAATCAAGGCAAATATATGATACATTTTCGTGTTATCAAACTCCCCTACACTTGAATCTTTGCTTGTCCTCAAGCAATTAGTCAGTAAGAATGTTGGACAACTTTTATCAACCGCACACACTTGACATACCTTTCGTTTTGAAAATGTTTTGTAAGGCATTTTGTCAAGATGATGGATACTCAAGTAAAGCAATAAAGATACATTAGTGACACAAGAAACAAACATAATCATCGACCCCTTTATATATATATCATATCGTAGGTTGTGGGGGATCGAACCGTAGTCCGCCCTACCGAGTTCAGAACCAGGTTCCTCTGAACCAACCAACAATGGGTTCTTTCTTTTCTTTTGTAATACTTTTGCAACCGTAGGTCTGGTGCATTTTTCAATTTTTCACAACAGCGAAGAATACAAAAGCTATTTAATGATTCGACATCAATCACTTATCTTCATCGGCTCTCCACGTGGTTTGTGTTTAAGACGGTTCTGACTGCTAATATAAACTACTTGGGGTTACTTTTAGAACTAGAACTGAGGGTATCGGTATAATGGGTATTGAAACTGATCTCGCGTATGCAAGAGGTCTAAGGTGTCAAGACGGTATCAATCTTGTTAAATTTTTCTCGATTTCCTAACATAGCCTATGTTTCGGTATGTTAAGTTGTGCAATGATCATAAAAAATTTTGTTATAGCTGAATAAAGTGGGGAAATTTTGAAATGTACGAAAATTTCATATAATTGCTTCTTTATTCGAAAGGAAATACGGAAAGGGAATACACAAGGGAAAATAAAAGGTACCTCTCCCACACTATATCTGACATTGTCCTCAATGTTTTGATATAAATGCGGAAAGAAACTACAAAAAGAGACAAAGCTAAAACAAAAATAAAATCTAAATCTAATGAGGTCCACGTCCTCTGCCTCGGGTACGAGCGCGTCCATGCTGGGCTACATGATCTGGAATGCCTACTTGATGGATATAATCATGTAGGTCTTGCACGCGTAGCGTCAGGGCACCCATATCTTCTATCACACCGTCGATCCGTTGTCCTTGGTGGACTTGCCCCTGTTAGATTTGTCGCATTAGGCTCATCATCTCATTGTACTGCCTCTGTTGCTATTCTTCTCTTTGGGCAGCCAATTGGTTTTGTTGCCATATGCCCCTTAAGATTTCTTCATTAGTGACGGGATCTTGTTCTGGAGTGGCGCGACGACGACGTCTGGTGGATGTTGAGGCATCTTGGGAAGGAGGTTGTGGGTCCTCAGTAGGCGGATGATCCATCTCTTGCTCCATTTCATCGACTGCTTCATTATTTTGGTTTTCTTGAGCAGCCACATTAGGCTCAGGAGCACGGAGATCAAAAAGCCAATTTTCCTGTCTTTGAGGGTCGATGCGGTTTTTGCATGGCATGATGACGCCCCTGATTATTCCGGTACAGACCACTGGGTGGTATCGTCCATCCGCCCTTGCTTTAATAAGGTGGGAGGAGTGACAATACTCGGTATCCAGGGACTCAGGTGGTATGGAAGGTAGATTAGTGAGGTTGTCTCCCAGACCAAGGCCGAGTGCGATAGAAGTTACAATACCTCCGAAGTAGAAAGGTTTAGAACCTCTAGCACAGTTGGCGTGGATGTGAGACAGTAGGAACGGGGCTGCATTGATTGGTTTGGGGAGGAGCACACAATGAAGGAAAAAGAGCTCCTTGGAGTTGACCTTGTGGTTGTTGTCCCTCGCGAAGATTGTATGTCCTAAAACTCTGTGAAAATATCGTATTGTTGGGTTATGAATGTAAGTTGCGTTGAGGCTATCCCAGCTTGAAGCAGCTACACCTGTAAGTCAATTCCAAAGGTCGAAAGCTTCCTGGAACCAGGCATCGTTAGGCAAGCGGCAATGAATATTCTCGCCATGATGGAATCCAAGCATTTGGGGAAGTCAGTTTTGGCCCACTGAATTCTCAGAGCCAAACATGCGGAATGTAGCTACACCTGTAAGTTGGTTTGTATCTCCCGGAGGTGTAACATAAGCAAATGAGCTCAGAAATTCCAGAGTCAGAGCTTCGTAGGTAGGCTGCCCTTGTGTACAGAGCTGCCATAAGCCGGCATTTTGAAGCATCCAACGTACACCTTCTAGCATACCCAACTCTTCAAGGCTGGCATTGTGGACGTACTGCGTCGGTTGGAAAGAGCATTGATAGAAGCTGACGTAACTCGCCCTTTGGCGGTCACCGGCTTCTCCCTCTCTGAATGTAACAGTGGAAAGGTCAGGAGCTTATCTGGTGTGTCTAGCATGGTGCATGCAAAGTGAAATAGGTTTAATGGAGGAAGTGGGTGTGAGTAAGGGTTGTTATGTGAGAATGAGAGTGTTTCGTTAGGTTTAAATAAGAGGGTTTGGAAATATGAAGTGGTGGAAAAATTTTGGGATTTAATGTGAGGGTTTTATGGAGAGTAATGTGAGTGGGATGGTTAAGGAGGGTGAAAAGAGAGTGGGTCGTTTGAAAAGAGATTGAAGGGAAAAGAAGATGAAGAGGAAGGGCCTCTGTTATAAATAGAGAGCACGTTAAAATATGTATGACGCTCGTCACCGGCCCGTCACGGTCGTAAGCCGTGTGACGGTCGTGACAGGGGCATTACGCCCGTCACGCTCACCAAGTCTGCATTCTCACAGAAGCTAAATAAAAGCTGCCACATTATATATATATATATTGGAACATGGCAATTCAATAGCAGTAAAATTAGAATGCATATAAAATGACAGAAATAAAGAAAAATAAAAATAAGCAGGAACATTATATCATCAACTCAACCACTAACAATAAAGGCGAATTGAGTATTTTATTAAAATTGGAAAATCATAGCAGTGTACTCAAAGTAAAATTGCAATAGAGTATTAAAGTGGAAATTGAACTGAAATAAACTTGTTCCTTGACAAAAAAGAAAATGACAGTAAAGTAAATGGTTCTAAAACATTAAAAGAAAAGCAATTAAATGGAAAAATGTTGTGTGACAGTATCCGCCAAGTTGCTTCTTCAAAGATTCCACAACTTGGTTCAGATGATCAAATTCCTCCACAGCGGTATCCATTAGTCCGACAACGTCAAGACGGATGAGTTGAAGTTCATCTCTCATATCTTGAAGTGTAGTGCGGAAGGCTTCGAGTGTGGCATGGATGTTAGCAGGGGGACAGTATCATTATTGCTCATGGGATGCTCAGGGTAATCATGATAGTGAGGAGGAGTTTCAGGGTCAATCTCAATGTCGGACACATAACTACCAAAATCTCTTTCAGGCAGGGGCTCATCTAAATCATACAGCCAATTATGGTGGTTATGCACACTAGTTCGCTCGTGATCAGGTAGTGTAAAATGTGGAACAACTTCATTATTGACCAGGAGTTGAAACGGGGGTGGTCCAAGATTCCTAATGAGTCCTCGGTTAAAACAGAAAGTTATGTTCATTGGCCTATATCCGCCTAGAGGGTTCACTTGGGAAAGTCGTGTTCTAAATCCCATGGCATCAGTAATTTTTGTTACGAGGCCACCTATCAAAATGGGACCGTGCTCAACTTGAGTAATCCTGCGGAGATTGTCAAGCATGAAAGTAGCTCCATTAACGGGTCGGGATTGGAACACACAAAACATGATAAAAAGCTCATCTCTAGAGATTAGGGTGTCATTCTCGGCTTTTTCAAAAAGGGTGAAGGCTAAAATCATATGAAAATATCTAATGGTCGGGTTGTGAATTTCAGTGGACACCATAGGGTGCGGGTCATGATGAGGTCGTCCTGAAATACTACTCCAGAAAAGGTCCATTTCTTCTTCCATTACCAAATCTTCCTGTGCCATAGTAAAAACGTCGGGTCCATTGGGGAAATCCAACAGGTCCGCAATCTCTCTAATGTTGAAACGGCACGTGTATCCAAATAACCTAAAGGTTATGTTACCCCTATTGAATCCTATGCCATAGTTAGGGTAGTAGGACAATGAGCTTAGGAATTCTAGGGTCAGCCTGTGGTAAGTTGGATACTTCTTTCTAGCAAAACATTCCCATCCTATCTGGCTATACATAAAGTCTATGCTATCTCCTATACCTAAGGCAGTCATGGTAGGTCCATGGGCAAATTTGGTTAAGGCCATAGGCCTGCGAGAGAGAACCTCATAACGGTGCCATTGGACAGCGTCCCTGAATAGCACAACCATGGTGTCTTCATTATCCATCTTAACGGTTAATCGGGAAAGTAAAGCAGATGTAGAAGGAAGAAGGTAGAAAGACTTTAAAAATCCTGTAGCATGTAATTATGAGATCAGCACAGCAGTTTCCATAAAAAAAATTTAAATTTTTGAGAAAATAAATAAAAACGAAAAAGAAATGTAAATAAGATTAAGTATAGGGAAATGGAGAAAAATGAAAATAGAGTTAAGAAAAATGTAAAGAAATTTAGAAAGAAATGAAAATAAAAGAAAGTTAAAAGGAAAGAAAACAATCTCGTGGGTTGCCTCCCACTAAGCGCTGTTTTTAACGTCGTAAGCCTGACGAAAGCTTAGTAATGATTCAGTTATAGGGACGAGCGGGCAGCTTTAAAAGTCTTAGACTATTCGAATAGTCTCTGTTCGCAATATTATGATAATTTTTTAATCGTTGCCCGTTTACTATGAATGGTTCACTATTTCTTCCTTTTATTTCTATCGCTCCACTTTGAAAAACTTTAGAAATTTCAAAGGGTCCGGACCACCTAGATCTAAGTTTTCCTGGAAAAAGCTTAAGTCTCGAATTAAATAGGAGCACGACGTCTCCCACGCTAAATTCTTTTCTAGATAAGCGTTTATCGTGCCATCTCTTAGTTCTTTCTTTGTATATGCGGGCGTTCTCATAAGCATCTAGTTTTAATTCTTCTAATTCATGAAAATCTAAGATTCATTTTTCTCCTGCGGCAGCGTAATTTAAACTGAGGGTTTTAATAGCCCAATAGGCTTTGTGCTCTATTTCTACCGGCAGATGACAAGATTTTCCATAGACTAACTTAAATGGAGTGGTTCCTATGGGGGTTTTGTAAGCAGTTTTGTAAGCCCATAAAGCTTCATTAAGTTTAGTTGACCAATCCTTCCTAGAGGTAGCGACAGTCTTTTCTAAATTTTTTTTTATTTCTCTATTCGAAACCTCGACTTATCCACTGGTTTGTGGATGATATGGTGTTGCCACACGATGTTTGACTCTGTATTTTGATAGCAGTTTATCGAATATTTTAAATATGAAATGGGAGCCACCGTCACTAATGACGAGTCTTGGCACACCAAATCTAGGAAAGATTATGTTCTTAAAGAGCTTTATCATTACTCGTGTGTCATTTGTAGGAGAAGCTACAGCCTCGATCCATTTGGAAACGTAATCGACAGCGACGAGTATGTACTGGTTACAAAAAGACGACGGAAATGGTCCCATGAAATCTATTCCCCACACGTCAAAGACTTCTACTTCTAGAATGCCCTTTTGAGGCATTTCATCGCGTCTGGAGACAGTACCAGTGCGTTGACACCGGTCGCAATTTATAACCGCGATATGGACATCTTTCCATAGAGTAGGCTAAAAGAGGCCAACTTGCAAAATCTTAGCACAAGTCTTTGAAGTGCTCGGGTGCCCACCATAGGGCGCGGAATGACAATGAGAAATTATGTCTTCCATCTCATCTTCGGGTACACAACGACGGAAAATACCATCAGCGCCCCTCTTGAAGAGAAGTGGTTCGTCACAATAATAGTGTTTAAGGTCGTGAAAGAATTTCTTCTTTTGTTGATAGGTTAGATCAGGTGGCAGTACTCCGGCTGCTAGATAGTTGACAAAGTCAGCATACCATGGCAGTGTGGTCTTAGTGTAAACAGATTCTACCACTTCATTAGTTTCTATATCTGTATAAGTTAAGGATTGTTCTATTGTATTGCTTTCTAACTGGGCTAAGAGTCTTTCATAAGGGAAATCGTCATTAATAGGTACTTGGTCTGGTTGGATGTTTTCCATTCTCGACAGGTGGTCAGCTACTATATTTTCAGTGCCTTTCTTGTCCTTGATTTCTAAGTCGAATTCTTGTAGGAGTAGAATCCACCTCAGAAGCCTCGGTTTGGCATCCTTTTTGCTTAATAGGTATCTGATTGCGGCGTGATCGGTGTAGATGATTATTTTTGCTCCTACTAGGTAAGAACGAAATTTATCTAATGCGAACACGACAGCCAAGAGTTCCTTTCCTGTGGTAGCGTAGTTCATTTGTGCATGATCCAAGGTTCTACTGGCATAGTAGATTGCGTGAAGCTATTTGTCCTTTCTTTGTCCTAGGACTGCACCTACAGTATAGTCGATCACGTCGCACATGATTTCGAATGGTTTATTCCAATCTGGGGGTTGCATAATGGGTGCTGATATTAAAGCTTGCTTGAGTGTTTGAAATGCATCCAAGCATTTGTCATCAAAGACGAATTCAGCGTCTTTCATTAATAGCTCAGTTAGGGGTTTGGTTATCTTAGAGAAATCTTTAATGAAACGTCGGTAAAAACTGGCGTGTCCTAAGAAACTTCTTATTTCTCTGACGGTTTTCGGTGGCTGGAGATTTTCTATTACTTCTATTTTTCCTTTGTCGACTTCGATTCCTCTGTCGGATACTATATGTCCTAGCACGATTCCTTGTCGGACCATGAAATGGCATTTTTCCCAATTCAGCACTAGGTTGACTTTTACACATCGTTCAAGTACCATTTCGAGGTTTGATAGACATCCTTCAAAACTTTCCCCACAGACAGAGAAATCGTCCATAAAGACTTCCATTATAACGTCTAAGAAGTCTGAGAAGATGGACATCATGCATCTCTGAAATGTTGCGGGTGCGTTACATAATCCGAAAGGCATTCGCCGGTAGGCAAAGGTTCCATATGGACATGTGAAAGTAGTCAGGATGGATAGGAATTTGGAAGAATCCAGAATATCCGTCTAAATAGCAGAAATGGAACTGTTTAGCCAGGCGTTCAAGCATTTGATCTATGAATGGTAAAGGGAAATGATCTTTATGAGTGGCTTTGTTTAGTTTTCTATAATCGATACACATTCTCCATCCGGTTTGAGTGTGTTGTGCTACAGATTCGCCTTTTTCATTATTGATGACTGTAACGCCTCCTTTCTTGGGTACCACGTGAACTGGGCTAACCCATTCACTATCTGATATTGGGTATATGATTCCTGCTTCTAATAGCTTTTGCACTTCTCTCTTAACGACATCACTCAGAATGGGATTGACTCTCCTTTGATGTTCTCTAGAGGTTTTACAGTCTTCCTCAAGCATGATGTGATGCATATAGATAGAGGGACTTATTCCTTTCAAACCTGAGATGTTATAGCCTAAGGTAGTAGGGTACTTTCTCAGGACATGCAATAATTTCTCGGTTTCTATTTGTCCTAAGTCTGCGTTGACTATAAATGGTCGTTCGAGTTCTGTATCAAGGAATTCGTACCTTAGATCTTTGGGTAATGTCTTCAGTTCTACAACTGGTTTCTTTGGTCAAGGCATAGGGTCAGGAGTGAGTGTGAGACATTCACTTAGATTATTATCTTGGTATTCACCACGCCAATCATCATCTTCAAAAATTGGTGGCATCGGAATTCTCAGCACTTCAGAACACGTGTTTTGGTGTTTTTCCATTTCTTTAACGCATTCATCAATTACATCTAGGAAGCAGAACGAATCTTCTATAGCAGGTGCTTTGAAAAATTTTGAGAGGATAAATTCTACTTTTCCTTTACCAACCTCGAAAGTCAGTTTTCCTTTTTTTACATCTGTGATGGCTCCGACAGTAGCTAGGAATGGCCTTCCTAAAATGATAGGGATGTTTGATTCTTCCTGGATGTCCATGATTATGAAATCTGTAGGAATATAAAATTGTCCTATACGTACCGGGACGTTTTCTAGCATTCCTAGAGGAAATTTCACTGATCTATCAGCTAGTTGTACAGACATTCTTGTTGGCCTCAGTTCTCCCATGTTGAGCCTTTTAAAAATAGACAAGGGCATTAAACTGATGTTGGCTCCTAAATCACACAGGGCTTTGTCTATGACAGACTTTCCAATCACACATGGTATGGAGAAACTACCAGGATCTTTTAGCTTAGGAGGCATGTTGTTTTGGATTATAGCGCTACACTCTGCAGTAAGCATAATGGATTCAGTATCCTCGAGCTTTTTCTTATTAGTTAATATTTCTTTTAGGAACTTAGGGTACGAGGGCATTTGTGTGATTGCTTTTGTAAAAGGTATTGTGACATTCAATTGTTTCAGAAGTTCAACAAATTTCTTAAATTGGCCTATGCTTTTAGATTTAGGGAATCTTTGGGGATACGGGATAGGCGGTTTATAAGGCGGCGGAGGCACATATGGTTCTTCTTTCTCTTCGGCCTCTTTGCCATTATCTTCCTTCTCGTTTTCCATTGGTTCGCCTTCCTTTTCAGACTCCTTACTAGGCTTTTGGTACATGGCTGGATTTTCGATTCTTGGGTCAGTGGGTCCTTCTAATTATGTTCCACTCCGAAGTGTTATAGCGTTGGCATGTCCCTTCGAATTAATTTGAGTTTGACCTGGAAGGTTCCCAGCTGGGGCAGCGGTAACTGCTTGTTGTTGAACCACTTGTAAGATTTGTGTTTCTAACATTTTGTTGTGAGTGCCTAAAGCGTCAACCTTGTTGGCTAATTGTTTGATTTGCTCACCGGTGTGAACATTCTGGTTAATGAACTCCTTATTTTTTTGAGCTTGTGCAGCAATGAAGTTCTCCATCATAATTTCAAGGTTTGACTTCCTAGGAACGTTGGGAACGTTAGCAGCAGGTTTTTGATATCCTGGTGGAACGGCAGGCACTTGGCCAGGTGCATACAGAGCATTATTATTCTTATACGAAAAGTTTGGATGGTTTTTCTAACCAGGATTGTAGGTATTTTCATATGGGTTTCCTTGAGTATAATTCACTTGATCAGCGGAGACTCCTGCTAAAATTTGGCATTCGGGGGTAGCATGTCCGGGTACTCCGTATAATTTGCAGTTTGGAGCTACGACAGCCACGGTGGCTGCGGGTGTTATGGTCAAGTTGTCTATCTTTTGAGCAAGGGCATCTACCTTAGCATGGACATGGTCAAGACTACTAACTTCGTACATTCCACCTTTCGTTTGGGCTTTTTCCACTGGCCTTCTTTCACCTCCCCATTGGTAATGGTTTTGAGCCATGCTTTCAATGAGTTGATAGGCTTCAGCATAGGGTTTGTCCATAAGTGTACCACCAGCGGCGGCATCTATTGTCATTCTTGTATTGTACAAGAGACCATTGTAAAACGTATGGATGACTAACCAATCTTCAAGACCATGATGCGGACACATCCTTATCATATCCTTGTATCTCTCCCATGCATCGAAAGAGACTCGGTGTCTTTTTGTCGAAATCCATTAATTTGGGCTCTCAGCATAGTTGTTTTGCTTGGTGGGAAATAATGTGCTAAGAACACCTTTTTCAACTCATCCCACGTAGTGACGAAATTTGATGGCAAGGATTGCAACCAAGCCCAAGCTCTATCTCTTAATGAGAAAGGAAAAAGACGTAGTCTTATTGCGTCTGCAGTCACACCATTTGCCTTCACTATGTCTGCGTACTGCACAAATTTGGTCAAATGTTCATTAGGATCGTCTGTAAGATTTCCAGAAAATTGATGTTGTTGTACGGCTGACAGCAATGAGGGTTTCAACTCGAAATCGTTTCGGTTGATAGCGGGGGCAGCAATGCTGTTGTGTGGTTCTTGCTCAGATGGGGTAGCATAATACTTAAGAGGACGGCTCTGTGGTCCATCAGCCATATTTCGTTCTTTGACTGGTTCAGGAGTATGAGCGAGAAGATCGGGAATATTGTACTTGCGTTGATACTCAAGTATTTTGCGTCTCAAATGTAAGAAACGTTCTAATTCGGCGATTGGTGGTTGCAAGTCTTCGCTTTGTGAGCGAGTACTTGGCATACAATCAACGAAAAAGAAAAGGGAAATAGAATTTTGTTGCCTTAGTCTATACTGCGCAACAAAGAATCGCACTATTGACTAAATCAAAGTCCCCGGCAACGGCGCCAAAAACTTGATCGCGACTTTCTGAGTCTAACGGTTACTAACTGCAAGCGCACAGCCTATCGCGTAGTAATAAAGATATCGATCCCACATGGACTTGGTAATCAACCTAGTGCTACGGTTTGCTACTGTGTTTAGCTAAGGCGAAGAAGTTTTAGTTTTAAGTTCAAAAAGGGAAACTAAAGGGAATCTAAATTTTTAGAGTAAACTATTTGACGTTAGGATATCGGTACGTAACTTAGTATACCATCGTGGATTCAATAAGACCTAAGCGTATAAAAATAAGTCACATTATATTTCTGTAGAAAATATCAGTTTAAAAACCCTCACCTCACACTCTCGTGGTTGTTGCTTCAGACTATACTCCTAAATCGTAACGTCTGCTCTCGCTAGCCCGTCAGAGTTTAAAAATACTTTTTGAAAACTAATACAATCTAATTAACTTTAAAGCGCTCTCACTGTTTTTAAAACCAATGCTTGATTTCAGCTATCCGGTTAGAATCTCACACTCTCGTGGTCTAAATCCTAACCTTTGCTACCTTTTTACTCTTGTAATAAAAGTCCAGTTTTACTTAAGAAATCGCGGCCAGAAATTAAGTTGATTATGGTTTTAGCTTAGAATTATCGAATCCAATCCGGTTACTTCATTACATACCGATAAATCGGATTTAGCTAGACATATTACTTAAAACAAACATGCATAAATATAAATTACACAACAGTAACTTAAACATGACAATGAGAAACGATAATGCTACTATTAAGATAATGAATAAAAACCTGATAAATATGCAATCAGTTGGTTCTCGCAATTCCTCCACAAGCCGGTAGGCTTTTGCTCGATGTATCAAAATAACGAAGGATGAAGGCAAGATTGAAAATAAATCCTAACTATGGTGCAATAGCTCCTCAATGTGAGAAACTACCACTATTTCAAGTAATGGTAAACAAGGAATGGGAAACGGGAAACAAACAAGGAATACAAGAAAAGTAAAAATTCGGAAATAAATTCTGCAGCAATTCGGGGTGAAATTCTCTCCTCCGTTGTTCTTCAATCAATGTTGTATTAATAGCCCAACCTTAGCCTTTACATTGGAGAAATTATAGGAGCATAACCTTTGGTGGTTGAGAAGTCTAAGGGAGACTGGCTCATGTACCGTTGAAGTTGAGGTTGAGAGAATGTAGGAGAAAATGATGATCGTGCGTGTGCATTGATCTTCTTTGTCCACGTCTGCGTTTCTGAACGTAATAACCACTTTGGTGCGTGTGACGGTTGTGATGACTGTGTGACGAGCGTGGTGCGCTTTTGGATTGCGTGACAGTCGTGGTGAGTGTGTGACGGGCGTCACACACACCACTTTCCATTTTCTGCTCTTTTTCTTATTAATTCTTCCTGTTTTCTTCTCATTTCTTCATGTTTTCTCTACTTTGCTCCTTTCAGCTTAGACAATGAAATACCTGCGAAAATACTAGAATACTCGCGGAATAATCGGAACTTGGGCTGAAATAACGTAACTATTAGTCGTAAATCAAGGCAAATATATGATACATTTTTGTGTTATCAGTAGACTTTCTATCATGCTCCGGTAAAGACTTTGATCCCCACTAATTCCATTTTCATCTTTAGAAAGCTTCAAATGAGTAGGTGCAAGAGTCCTTTTGTGACTGGCATTTTCCATGCCAAACTTGTTAACTATGTTCTTGGCATACTTGCTTTGGTATATGAAAATAGAATCCTCCATTTGTCTAACTTGAAGTCCAAGAAAATAAGTCAATTCCCCTACTAGACTCATCTCAAATTCAGGCTGCATTTGTTTGATAAAATGTTGGACCACCTGGTCTGACATTCCACCAATGACAATGTCGTCAACATATATCTGAGCAATCATGAGCTTGCCATCCATTTCCTTAACAAACAAAGTCTTATATGTTCCTCATTTTCTGTACCCATTTTTTACCAGGAATTCTGTCAGTCTTTC
This sequence comes from Lathyrus tuberosus, assembly GCA_022829125.1. Lineage (NCBI taxonomy): Eukaryota > Viridiplantae > Streptophyta > Magnoliopsida > Fabales > Fabaceae > Lathyrus > Lathyrus tuberosus. The sequence continues at coordinate 18,143,689 of JALAZF010000024.1, read as the reverse complement.
ATACCAAGCCCTAGGGGCTTGCTTTAGACCATAAAGAGCCTTCTTTAGTGTGACACATGATTTGGAAAAGTGGAATCCACAAATCCTTTTGGCTGTTCAACATAAAATTCCTCTTGTAAGATCTCATTCAAGAAGGCACTTTTTACATCCATCTGATATAGCCTAAATCTCAACAAACATACCACCCATAGTAAGAGTCTTATAGATTCAAGGAGCACAAAGGTCTCATCAAAGCCAACACCTTCTATTTGAGTGTACCTTGAGCGACAAGTCTAGTGTTGTTCCTAGTAACCACTCCATTTTCATCAGACTTATTCTTATATACCCACCTTGTGCCAATGACATTGGTTCCCTTAGGGCTAGGAACTAAATCCCAAACTTCATTCCTTTTGAACTGCTCCAATTCTTCTTGCAAGGCATTGATCCAGAACTCATCAGTTAGAGCTTCTTTCATATTTTTAGGTTCAATTTTTGAAACAAAACAAGCATTGGATATCACTTCCCTTGACCTTGTAATAACCCCTTCATTGGGATTTCCTATTATGAGCTCTTTGGGATGATCCTTCTGAATTCTGATAGAGGGCCATTTACTTGTCTGATTGTCATCATCTTTCACAATAACAGGATCATTGTTGATGTTATTGTCAGCATCATTTTCTTCTGTGACAGTCCCCTGAGGTGATGTTTCAACATCATCTTCAACATTTGTATGCTTCTCTAGAGTTGATTCATCTATCACCACATTAATAGACGCCATAATTTTCTTGGTTCTTATGTTGAATACTCTATAGGTTCTGTTGTTTATGGAATAGGCTAGGAAAATCCCTTCATCACTTTTAGGATCCATTTTTCTTCTTTGTTCACGATCAGCCAGAATATAACACTTGCTTCCAAAGACATGGAAGTACTTGACAGTAGGTTTTCCTCCCTTACATAATTCATAGAGAGTGGTTGAAGTACCAGTTCTCAAAGTAAATCTATTATGAATATAACATGCAGTATTCATTGCTTCAACCCAAAAATGATATTGCAGGTGCTTAGCATTAAGCGTGACCCTAGCAGATTCTTGAAGAGTCCTATTCTTTCTCTCAACTACCCCCATTTTGCTGAGGAGTGATGGGAGATGAAAACTCATGATTGTTGCCTTCAAAAGAGAAAAAATAAGTAAACTTGCTATTTTCAAATTCCTTTCCATGATCACTTCTAATTCTGACAATTTTGCTTTCCTTCTCTCTTTGAAACTATTGACATAAACCCTCAAAGACTTCAAAGACATCTGATTTTTCTCAAATGAAATGCACCCAGGTGAATCTTAAGAAATCATCAACAACAACTGTTAGTTTCTGGATTGGCTGGAATTTTGGTAAAACAAGGTATGTTCAATGTTGATGTCAAGGTGTTGATGTTGCAACATTGAAGTCTTAACACTAGGCTGTGTTAAGTATTTAATTGCTGAAGTTGGATGTCTGATGTCACACTGGCGATGTTGTAACATCAGATCTGCAGAATTAACAACAGCAGGCTGTGATGTTGTTAGGGTTGCGTATTAGCTGGAATTGTGGAGAGCAAGCTGTCTCATTGGATGCGAATATCTTGGGATAGATATTTGCTGCTGCATAGGAGATCTGCTGCAGATTTGTAGGAGATTTAAAAGGTTGAAGATTTAAAAAGATTTTAGGAGAAAATCTGTTTTAATATTCAGTTTTAAATAACAAATCTGGGAGATATTGTAGCAAGTCCAAGACCAATTCAAGGAGCTATATAAAGCGCACAAGACCAAAGGAAAAAGTACAGAAAACATTCAGAAGATTAGGAGCTGGAGGCTTAGTGTCTAGAGTTTGTTTAGAGTGCTTGTATTTACACTATTCTAGGGCTTGAATAGGTGTTGTGTTTCTGTCCTCTCTAGAAGCTGTGAAGCAATAGAGAGTGGTTGATTGATCGAAGCTGTGAAGTAAGATCAAGGTTACTCAAAGTGGGTTCTTTGAGTGTTTGTAAGGGATTGAGTGGTGTTCTCATACCTAAGTGGTTTCTTAGGTAGGAAGTCATTAGTAGAGTATAAGTTTAGGAGATTGTCAACGGGTTGTTGAGTCTGTAAATTATATCTACAAGTAGTGAATTCCATCCCTGACTTGGTAGCCCCCATAGTAGGTTGGTTGTAACCAAACTGGGTCAACAATTCTTGGTGTTATTTTACTGTTATTGTTGTCCATTGTGCAGAGTGTGTTGTTGTGACATCACACCTTAACATCACACGTCTGATACCAGAATTTCAATTGGTATCAGAGTAGGCATCCTGTCTGTCTCTGGGTGAGATCTAGTGAAGTTACTTTCTGGTGTAAAGATGGACAAAGAAGTTGGAGGATTCGTCAACAGACCCCTATTTTGGATGGATCCAATTATGACTATTGGAAGCCAAAGATGACCACCTTCTTAAAATCCTTGGACAGTAGGGCTTGGAAGGCTGTTATTAAAGAGTGGAAAGCTCCTGTTGTATGTGAGAAGGATGATGCTGGTAAAGATAAAGAAGGCACCTCTAAGCCAAAGCCTGAAGAAGAGTGGACCAAGGAGGAAGACGAGCTTGCCCTTGGAAATTCCAAAGCTTTGAATGCAATCTTCAATGGAGTATATAAGAATATCTTCTGGTTAATCAATACCTGTGAAGTTGCTAAGGAAGCATGGGATATCTTGCAGGCTACACATGAAGGAACATCTAGAGTTAAGATGTCGAGACTTCAGATTTTAACATCAAAATTTGAAAGCCTGAAGATGAAGGATGATGAGACTATTCATGATTTCCACATGAATGTTCTTGAGCTGGCCAATGCATCTAGTGCTCTTGGAGAGAAGATGTCAGATGAAAAGCTTGTGAGGAAGATTCTTAGGTCCCTACCTAAGAAGTATAAGATGAAGGTTACTGCCATTGAAGAATCACAAGACATCAGCAAAATGAGAGTAGATGAGCTCATTGGATCTCTTCAAACTTTTGAGCTTGGGTTGAATGAAGAAGAACCAGAAAAGAAGCCAAAATGTATAGCCTTGGTGTCAAATGATACAGAAGAAAAAGGAAAGAGTTCTGAATCGCAGGAGGATCTATCTCAGGCCATAGTGATGTTGGGAAGACAGTTCACCAAAGTATTCAAGAGAATGAGTAATAACTCTAGGCCTAATGTCAAGAACATGACTTCTGACACCAGCAAGAAGGATGAAGAGAAAACTACCCAAGATAAAGGAGTTCAGTGCTTTAAGTGTGAAGGGTATGGACATGTCAAGAAAGAATGTCCCACCTTCTTGAAAAAGCAAAAGAAGGGCATGACAGTTTCCTGGTCTGACTCTGATAGTGAAAGTGAAGGCGAGTCAGCAAAGCATGTGAGAGCTTTAACAGGAGCTGTGGTTTCTGATGATGATTCTAGTGATGGAGAAGTAACTTATGAGGAGTTAGCATCTACCTATCAAGAGCTGTGTTTAAAAAGTGCTGAGATTTGTCAAGAAAACAAGTGCCACAAGCAACAGATTGCTCAGCTAGAGAATGAAAAGACGGATCTGGAGAATGAAGTGGTGCTAGTTAGAGCCCACCTTGGTCAAATGACCAAGTCTGTTAGGATGCTGAGCTGTGGTACAGACACACTTGACAAGATCCTTCAGTCAGAAAAAGCTGCTGGAGACAAAGCTGGGATAGGTTATGTGGTTGAGGATAAGGGAACTTCAGAAGGAAGCACTTCAGGTTCAAAGAAGGAAGTGTCACAACTTTCATCTCAACATCAGCCAAAGAAGCAGGATCCTACCCCTAAGAAAGCTGATGTTTCCCAACCTAAGAAGATTGAGAAGAAGACTGGTCCTTATCAGAAGAGAAAGCAGCCACAAGGAGCTAGTCAGTATATGCCCCCACAATACCACGAGAGCATGCAAGCTGCTCAGTTCAAACAGCACATGTCTCATCAGGTGTCTCAACATCAGGACAACTGGTATGGTTATGGATACGGATACACCAATGTTGTTCCTTATGGAAGAAGAAAGCCACACCATCATGGGAGACAATCAAGGAAACAACATTCTCAGCCGTCTTATGGGAGAAGATACCAACATAATAGATGGCAGGGCAGTTATGATAGGAGGAGACCACATTATGGATGGCAGCATAAGCAATCTCATCATGGCAGACGATTCAGAGATGAAAGGGTGAGATGCTATTATTGTGGAAGGTTTGGACATATGCAGTACTCTTGCTACAAGCTGCATGGATACCCTCAACCTCAAAACAGATGGAGAGAGCACAGGCCCAAAGTTGTTAAACAATGGGTACCTAAGGAGAAGGTGAAGTGCTTATTGGCTCACATGGATGATAGAGAGTTTAAAGAAGGAACATGGTATTTTGACAGTGGGTGTTCCAAACACATGTCTGGATGTAGATCCATGTTTGCTGAACTTAAACCTTGTCCCTCTCATGAGGTTATATTTGGCAATGGAGGAAAAGGTACTGTTGTAGGAGTTGGGAAAGTGCAAAGTGATGGTAGACCTGAACTTGACAATGTTATGCTTGTCAATGGGTTAAATGCAAATTTGATCAGCATAAGCCAATTGTGTGATGAAGGTTACAAGGTAAACTACACTAAGCATGAGTGTGTGGTTTCTGATGAGCGTAATCAGATTGTTATGAAGGGTGCCAGAACCAAAGACAACTGCTATCAGTGGATTTCTCTTGAAGGAAATTCAACTAATGATGTCCAAGTTGATGTTATAACATCAGACTATGACATCAAGATGCTGAAAGATCACTCTGAGTTAGTGAGTCCTGATGTGAATTGTTTAAAAGGAAAGTCTTTATGGAGAGGGAAAATTAGTAATTGGTCTTTAAAGAGTATTCAAAATCAGGCGCCTTACTATATTGATACTACTTCAAGACTTACCAAAGCATTCTCATCGCAACGTTTCATCTCCCTAAATCTCAACAGAATAGAAAGCTCTTCCCCAAACCTAGTCTGTCACAAAGGAACGATGTCTTTCCCTTCCAAGAACTCAGAGTAGGTACGAACTAGGGTTTCTTCCGAAGAACACATCTCTATTGATCTTCCCGAGTCAAGTAACCCTAAACCCTCAACCACGGTGAGTAAACCTGAAGCTAGGTCATCATCCTCTCAAGCTGTTGTGGAGAAGTTTGATGTAGACAAGCATTTGGCACAGCTTGCCACCAAAATCCTTGAGAAAGGGATACGGGTGAAAGGGATTTCTGTCCTTTTAAGGCAAATGCCTGCTGAACAAGTCGACTCTCAAGGCGAGGACTTAAATTCTCAAAGACAGACCCTGAGTCAAGAAGCTGAAGGTGAAGATCCTGATAACACTGATGTCAACTTGGATGTTAGAACATCGTCCCCTAGGAATGAAAGTCACAGGGGTAAAGGGAAGGAACAGGTTGAGGTTATAGAGATTGAGGACTCATATGATGATGATAGAATTGGAAGAGGGAAGGATAAGAAAAGGACTTCATTTACAGACTCTCCCAAGTCATGGAGCAAAGGTGGCAGATCTGGCAAGAAGAGGAGAATCAGGGAAGAGTCAGATTCTGAGAGTGATGCTCAAGACATCAACCCTGCTACAAATCAAGTGCCTGATAACATCTCATCTCACAGTGCCAGAAGTGCATCCTTGTGGAGTTGTGTTAGCCTAAGAAAGATAGCTCTGGAAAGAGAGGTAGTAGCAAAAGACTTAGAGTCTACTAAAATTATCGACCTAATTAAGCTTGCTGGTCTCATAAGGACTGTGTCAGGGTTGACTAATTGCTATGATAGACTAGTCAGAGAATTCATAGTTAATATACCTGAATCGATAAATGACAGCAAGAGCCGAACTTTCAGAAGAGTTACCATCAGGGGTAAGTGTGTCTGGTTCTCTCCTGAGATGATCAATGCCTACTTAGGAAGAAATGAGGAAGATTATGGGGAATTAGAAGCCTCCAACGGTGTTATATGCAAAGAAATCACTGCTGGTCAGGTAGATGTTTGGCCCATAGAAGGAAAGTTGTTAACCAGTTTGTTAAGTGTCAAATATGCTTTTCTGCACAGAATAGGTATTGCCAACTGGGTTCCTACTAGTCACAAGACCACAATTTCTGTTGAATTGGGGAAGATAATTTATGCAGTTGGGACAAAGCAAAGAATTGACTATGGCTCCTACATCTATGATCATACTATTAAGCATGCTGCTACTAATGCTGTAAAGATGCCCATTGCTTTTCCCTCTCTCATTTGTGGGATTGTCTTGTCTCAACATCCTGGAATTCTACAGCATTCAGATGTTGCTTGCAAAAGGAAGCCTGCCTTGTCACTCCATCACAAGTTGAAACATGTTCCTTACAGTGTCAAGACATCTGCTTCAACATCACATCAGTCACCAGCCAAGACTGGGTTGATTACTGAACTAGAGGAAGCTTGCAAGGAGTTAGATGAAGTCATAAGAGTTAGTACTGAAAGGAAACAAAAATTTGAAATACTTGTCATGACTCTAAGATTGGCAACAAAGGAAGGTGAAGCTGTCAACCCAAGAAAGGATGCTGTTGATGAAGACGATAATGATGATCTCAGCTCAGAAGATTCAAGCTTTTAATCTTTGCCTTCTATTTTAGTAAGGTTAGCTTTATTTTCTGTCTTTGTTTTAGCACTTAATGTGCTTGGTTTTGTAATTTGAATTTTGTGTTGTTTTATGCACTGGTTATGTTTTTAGTTTCCTTCTATGATTTGTTTTGCCTGTTTACTAACTGAGAGGCTAACAATGAGAGCTAGGGTATACTGACTAGTTAATAGGGCTTCTAACTAAAGTTTGCCTAATTGTGGCTAAAAAGGGGGAGAAAATAGCTAAGATAGTCAAGAGTACTATTGCCATATGCTGCTAATGTGATGCAGATATTAAGTGAGAGATAAATTGATGCTACTAAAAGGTGTTTAGTTGAAAAGTGGTAATGCAGTTATTGAGAGGAGTTATTGACAGTTGTTATGCTGGTGGGGGAGCAAGATTGTTGAAAGTTGTTGCTGCATTAAGGGCAGCTAAGCAGACATTTGAAGAGTGCAGCCAAGCAGACATCAAGGGGGAGAAAAGTGCTGCACATTGTGAACTACTGAACAGTTGTGATGCTGGTTCATGTTTTAGAGGGGGAGCACCAATTGGCTGTTGTCAATAATGAAGATGGTGCTGCAGTAGATTAAGTAATGAAGACTATGAAGATTGTCAAACTGCTGCTGATTGAGAGGTTCAAAGTTCTGAAGATTATTCCGCTGCTGAAATCTCTGAAGGTGCAGAGTGCAGAAGTTGATTGCAGAGTGCAGAGATTGTTTTAGCCAAAATTAGCCAAAGGGGGAGATTGTTAGTTCCTGGATTGGCTGGAATTTTGGTAAAACAAGGTATGTTCAATGTTGATGTCAAGGTGCTGATGTTGCAACATTGAAGTCTTAACACTGGGCTATGTTAAGTATTTAATTGATGAAGTTGGATGTCTGATGTCACACTGGCGATGTTGTAACATCAGATCTGCAGAATTAACAACAGCAGACTGTGATGTTGTTAGGGTTGCGTATTAGCTGGAATTGTGGAGAGCAAGCTGTCTCATTGGATGCGAATATCTTGGGATAGATATTTGCTGCTGCATAGGAGATCTGCTGCAGATTTGTAGGAGATTTAAAAGGTTGAAGATTTAAAAAGATTTTAGGAGAAAATCTGTTTTAATATTCAGTTTTAAATAACAAATCTGGGAGATATTGTAGCAAGTCCAAGACCAATTCAAGGAGCTATATAAAGCGTACAAGACCAAAGGAAAAAGTACAGAAAACATTCAGAAGATCAGGAGCTGGAGGTTTAGTGTCTAGAGTTTGTTTAGAGTGCTTGTATTTACACTATTCTAGGGCTTGAATAGGTGTTGTGTTTCTGTCCTCTCTAGAAGCTGTGAAGCAATAGAGAGTGGTTGATTGATCGAAGCTGTGAAGTAAGATCAAGGTTACTCAAAGTGGGTTCTTTGAGTGTTTGTAAGGGATTGAGTGATGTTCTCATACCTAAGTGGTTTCTTAGGTAGGAAGTCATTAGTAGAGTATAAGTTTAGGAGATTGTCAACGGGTTGTTGAGTCTGTAAATTATATCTACAAGTAGTGAATTCCATCCCTGGCTTGGTAGCCCCCAGAGTAGGTTGGTTGTAACCAAACTGGGTCAACAATTCTTGGTGTTATTTTACTGTTATTGATGTCCATTGTGCAGAGTGTGTTGTTGTGACATCACACCTTAACGTCACACGTCTGATACCATAATTTCAACAACATAAGCATACCTTTTTCCATCAAGGATCTCAACTTGCATGGGACCCGTTAAATCCATGTGAAGAAGTTCCAACACTCTTAAAGTGGTCAGATGTTGAACCTTGGGATGGGACATCTTGTTTTACTTTCCAATTTGGCACTCACCACAAATTTTTCCTTCCTCTATCTTGAGCTTGGGAATTCCTCTAATTGCTTCTGATGACAGGATGTTTCATTATATTTTGGTATATGTTCTTATCCCTAGAAATGGAAATCATTGCAATGTTAATGAGGTTGAAATGCAAATTTTGTATGCAATCAAGAATGGTATTAAGGTAAATTGGGCTAGGATCATTATGCATCATATGTTGAACCACACCGCCAAGATTAAATCTTTACCTTACAGATGGTTTATTACTCGTAATGCTCAACACTTTGACATAGATTTGGATGGTCTTAAGTGAAGTCTCATGAATTCAAGTGGTCACAAAATCACTATCAAGAATGTAGACAAGAGAATGGGAGTTCGTTATGATTTGGAAAACTAAACCATAACTTATCTTGGTCAAGACAATGAAGAAAGTGATCAAGAAGATGAAGATGGCGAAGATATTCCTAATTCTCATGTTCCAAGTGGTCCAAGCAACCAAACTCTTTTTGACTACATGACTACTAAATTTGCAAATTTCAACTCCACCATGAATGATCAATGGACTTCCGTTCATAACCAAATCTCTCAAAATCATGAAGCAACCACCAACCAAATCAATGAGTTTAGGACCGACATGAATTGACAACTTTCATACCTATACTCACACCTCCATATTCCACCATATGATTCTAATAACCCTTCCAACCCTCTTCCAACATTTACTCCTCTTTAACAATTCAATCCATTCCAAGACTTCAACAACAATAACAATCATGATATGGACCAATCATAGTTGTTTTTTTATATCTTTTTGTTTTATGTATTATGTTTTCTTTTGTTTTGTAACTTTAAGTATGCTTTTAGTAAGCTTTTGTGTTATCTATGTTTTATGTGTAAGGTACTATGTACCATGACAATTTTTACTTGCTTATGGTCTCTTATTGAATGCATATATGGTTATGTTATTATGAGACAATGTTTAAGTAGTATGTTACTTGGTTAAATGTTAGTTTCAATTTTCATTTTTCTTGTGATTTTGGTTTTCCCGTTTAAACCTCTTTATTTCCCAAATTATTATCGTTCACCCATCTTTCCCTTCTTTTTGATAATGTCAAAGGGGGAGAAAGGTGTTATGTGTTATGCTTGTGTATTTCCTTGTGTTAAGCTTTTAAAAGGTACAAACTCTTCAAATACTCCTTCAAGATGATCAAGTTCAAATATTTCCAAGCTTCATATATAAAGGGGGAGTTATACATCTTAGGGGGAGAAATTGTCCAGAAATTACATCCCATCAAAGAAGAATGTTTGTCATCATCAAAAAGGGGGAGAATGTGAAGTCAAGCTTCTCTATGATGAATATGTTTTGATGAAGACAAGACTCTTAGTGACAAGAAGGAAAAGATGATCTTCAAGATAAAAGCATCATGTTTAAGACTTTGGATTCAAATATTTAAAATGTCAATAAGGTATAATGACAATAATTACCTTAACTAAAGTCTTAGATGCTCATATGATCATTCACTCTTGCATAAATCATTTCCTTTCATGGCATAAAACACTTAGTAAAATTTTCAATTTCCACCTTATGCAAATTGATTTGCACTTGATGTAAATCGATTTGCACCTAAAGCTTGCCTAAACTATCTTTGAAAATTTTCATGTTTTACACTATGTAAATCGATTTGCACATCATGTAAATCGATTGCATACTGTAACTTTTCAAATTTTTTATAATGTTGCTTGATGCAAATCGATTTGCACATAACAACAATCGATTTGTACCTGAACGAAATTGAAAAACAGTAACTTTTTTCGTAACACCTTTTCATGACTTTCTTGTAAAACCTTTTCATTATAACTTGGCATTAGTTCATGACAATTTTTGTCAACTTCACATTGATTCATAAAGGTGTCATACTCATATAAATACATACATTTTCATATTTCAAAATCACCTCTTCCATTCAAATTCTTAATTTTTCAAAATTCGCATTTCAAGTCTTTAACTTTTATACAAGAAATTTTCTGCACACTTTCACATCATCTAAACCAAAAATTTCTTGAGCAATATAAAACTTTAGTGTTTGTGAATTATTGTTATTGGAAGAGAAGATCAATCAAGAGATTGATACATTGTACATCACCTCAAACTCTTGTAAAAATTCAGATTATTTGTTGTAATCCTTGTTGTCTAGGTTTGTTGGAAACAAGAGAGTCATTAAGGGAGGATTGTTCTCTTAGTGTACTTAGTAAAAAATCCAAGAGGATTGTTCTTGGTGTTTTTTGTTAGTGTCTGTATAGGAAGACTATGATAGTCTTGTATAAGTCCTAACAATAGTAAAATCTCTTAGTGGGTAAGGGGACTGGAGTACTCTCGAATTGTGAGGGGAACCAGAATATATCGTTGTGTCTTTTATCTTTCCGCATTTTACCGCTTTCATCACTTAGAGTCATAAACGGAAAAATTAAAAGACTTAAGTTAAAAAACCGGAAAAAATTTCGAAGTACCTAATTCACCCCCCTCTTAGGTGCATACTCTTCTTACAATTACCGCCAGAACGACTAATCGTAAGACATTAATACTTCTAATGGATCTCATTTGAGTGGGGTTCTTGCATCAACCCAATGAGTCTGATGTCTCACAGATCAATACTACACAACCACCAAATATGGAATAGGTTCTTAAGGGTCTCTAGAGTCATCGATCCAACTTGAAAATATTATCGCGATTACGAAGGCTCATCGGACAATAATATTTCTAAGAGAATCTACTCTATGAGGGACCTTCGTATTGTCCCAACGAGGGATTCTCCTTGCAAGCCAATACTACACAACCGTCATCTTAATCCTATAATTTTTTCTCAGACTCAGGTAGAGAGCCTATCTCACAAAATGCTAATAATCAAGGATCCCCAATAGTATCATGAGAACCGACAACAGATCACAGATAGCAACAATACAATAAGATGCCAAAAAGAAGATAGAAGGAAACAAAAAGACAAAGCTAACATTTATCACAAATTGAACTAAGTTAGTCTTAACTCTCTCTTGCTTAGGGCACTCCCCAGAAGAATCTCTAGTTGTCGCATCTCAAAAAACGCGATCCTTCGCCAGGCGTTCGCACGCTCGCGGAAAAAATGGTCTGAATAGAGGTGTCACCGAACTTTATTTATTCCAAAAGAGGAAAGGGAAAATATCGATAAAACCCTTAAAACGAAACAAAAAGAAAATGGTCGTCACAACCAAATTCGGGTTCGGGAGTCGGCTATGCAAGAGGAAGGTATTAGCACCTATCACATCCGTTGTACTTAACTAGAACCTCTTAGTAAGATTTGCGACTAAATGTTTGCTCAGTTTATTGTTTTCTTCGACTTAATGAACGAGAAACAGAAAGAAACGATGGACGTTTTTAAACACTAATGTGCCTATCGAGATTTCAAAATCATGCTCATATTTTTTCTCCAGGTGCTATGGAGAACTCAAGGCTATGTAGTTCTAAATACAAAGAACTATTGGGTTGATTGTTTTTAAGGAGTGATCCTTTAGACATATCGAGTGACTAAACCTTTACTTATTGCTCGCTCTTGGAGGCGGAAGTCTTTGTTTGTTTCACATCGATATGGATAAAGTATACTTATTTCTGAAAATGTTTTTGAAGGCACACAAGGGCGAAAAACAAGTTTGATTTGTTGAGTGTTTTGTTGGATGAGGATTACTCGAATGGTCGAGTAAGGCAACCCGTATCTGAATAATTGAGAAGAGGAATAGAAGGCTCTAGACCATCTCCATTTTCATCCTTAATTGTAAAAGGTTTTTAATAAGGTTAATGTATTTTGGACGGATGACAAATACTCTAATGACAGAGTAAGGCTACTCATATTTAAATACTCATGGAAGGAATGGAAGGCTCTAGACATCCTCCTTTTTCCTCCAAGTTATTACGAAAAATATGATTGACTTTAGTTTGATTATGAAAGCGGATTGAGGTAAATCAAATTAGAAGTTTTAAATGGATGAAAATTGCTCGAATGGTCGAGTAAGGAAACTCGTATCCAAACAATCAAGATGAGGAATAGAAGGCTCTAAACCATCTCCCTTTTCACCCTTTTTGAAAGGGTATTTAAGTATGATTAGGTATTTTATTTTGAACTGGATAAAAGGCACTCGATATTGATTGAGGTTTTTATTTGCGTTTAAATTGAAATATGATGAAATGATCTGAGGGTTTAAAAATGATGGAGAAGCTAGGATAGTGTTAATGGTTTTGATTTTGGAAAATTGCTCGACGTTGGATTGAGTATTTGTTTTTGTTCTTTTTTTAAAGTGGTTGATTTTAATCTTTGAATTAACAATCAACTAACACAATAAAAATAAACGAAAGTGGTAAACTTATTACACATAACGGGAATGGGGTAAAATTTTTCGAATGTGGATACAATACAACAATTAACAATACAAGCTCAATAAACAACTGTAAACAGCAAATGTAAACAACAATGAAATCAATGCAAAAATACATCAAAGAAAGACAAGAGATTGCATATAAATAAGTGTTTTAAACTACTAAATTTAGCGTTATGTTAAGCAATTGTAAAGTAATTCATCTAGAAATCACTCTTTATGAGGTCGGTCAATAAACTCTATACGTTTAATCAGTTTTTGAAGTTAAATTGAATTTTTAACTCCGAAATTGCAATGCATCTGAAAACCGATGAGACAATTTAAATAATTTTTTTTAACAATTTAAAATAAACAATTTTATCCATAAATAATAATAACAATAATAATAAAACAACAACAACAACAACAACAACAACAACAACAACAATAATAATAATAATAATAATAATATAGAAATAACAATAATTAATAATAATTAACAATAACAACAACAACAATAATAATAATAATAATAATAATAATAATAATAATAAAAATAAAAATAATAATAATAATCAACAATAAAAATAAATAATAATAATAATAATAATAATAATAATAATAATGACAACAATAGTAATTATTAATCAATAATAAAAATAATAATATATATATATATATAATGAGAAGCGGTTAGTTTCATATGGAAACATGAGAGGGCTAAGACTTTTTCACTTTTAAGAAAATCTCCACTCCCTGCCGACATGTGACAGGGAGAAAAAAAACCATCGTTGTTTTATTCTTTCTCTTCCATTCGTCTGTGTTGTACTCCCTCTTGTCCTTAATATTAAAAAAAAAATAGAGTTTAATTATTATGCACTCATAGTGTAAAAAGACAAACTCCTCTTTATATTTAACAGTTATAATTAATTAATAATGTAAAATTCTTTTACATTGTCAGTGTATTTTAATTAATTTCAAAAAAAAAAAAAAATTTAAATTTATTAAAAAATTAATATATTTGTATTATATGTTTTTTAAATACATTAATTTTTTAATAAATCTAAAAAAAAAACATTTTTTTTCTTATATTAAAGATCAGAGGTAGTATTTGACAGCATACCACAAAAAGATTTCAAACACAACAAAAATAAAAACTCCTCCTCCTCTCAAATCTATTAACTCAAAGATATCTCTCTTATTATTTCACAATAATACAAGCAAAATTCTAATGTAAGAAAATATCACAAAACAAATAAAATAAGGTGGAGGACAATGTTACTGCAGCGATGATGGTGTTTGTTTCGGTTGTTTCAGAGTTGTTATTGTTTGATGGAGGAAGAGTTTTGGTGAGTTGTTTGGATAAAGTTGGTGATGGGTTGAAAACGGAGGGGAGTTTTGAATTGTGGTTGGTGGTTATGGTTGTTGTGGGTGAAACGAAGTCGCCGGCGATTTAGTGGACAGAGGTTGTTTGGTCGTGGATGAGGTTTGATGTAAGGCGGAGCATGGGTGGTGATGGGTTTCTGGTTGAAGGAGACATGGATGGTGGGTGAACTGTGGTGGTGGACTGGTGGTTTTGTGAAATGGTTGGTTTTGGTTGTTTGTAGGAGGTAAGATGATTGAGAGTGAGGAGGAGATGTTGTTCAGAAAAATCAAATGAAAACCAAATGCCTTCTTCTTGTTTTCTATTGAGTGAGTTCTTCTTCCTATTTATGTGAGTCTTAAAAATAAAAGGCTTTGTGTGTGTTATTTGGCATATGAGAGATGGAAAAACATGAGAACAACTTGCCTTTAGCACACAAAATTGAAAACAAATTAGCGGTTCAACACAATTTTTTGATAGGACTAATCATTAAAATTAAAACAAAATTTAAACGCAATGTGAACAATTAATATAATAAAATAGGATAAAAATAGAGAGTTTCATTATTAAAAAGTAACTGAAGTCCTCCAAACAAATTCGAGTACGGAAATGTGAATATATATGGTGAAAATTAAGGTTACTCATTTTTATTATTGTTAACAATACCCCTTTATAGTATTATTTTAGTGAAAATAAATTTGAAACAATTAGTTACAATAAAAATAAAACCTTTTAAATAAGCACACAAAAAATCGAAATGAAACATGATTAATTCTAATTAATTACACCGATTATTTTGGCTAAAAATAAAAAATAAAAAGATTAAAAATGAATAAAAATCGAACACAAAAATGCCTAAAAAAATTAAAATGAATGCACCAAAATGATCAGCGCGAAATAAACTTCTCGGAAACATACAAAATAGTTGGTTAAAAGGCTCAGAATGATCATAATACGACTGAAAAAGTTGTCAAAAAAAATATAAAACGAGCACGTCAGGTTAAACCACGTGAACCGTAAATTAAGAATACTGATGTTTGCAAGCTTGATTTTAAATTTTATCGCTCATTAATTCTGCGTACATTTGAAAATTGATTCAATCGGACTGTTTGTAGATCCGGAAATTTATTCTGGATGACATTTTAAAACATTATGCAGAACGAAATGCATGTTGTGATAAGTAGAAAATGAAGACGTCTTGTGAATGTGTTGATTTACTGATCGAGAAATCATGAATAGGCAATCAGATGCAAAGGAATCACTCTTGGCCCATTTGCTTCTGATTCTCAATTACAATTAAAATCCTACAAAGATTCAGATGACGATAATACTCTTAATTGTCCCATTCTGGACCTTTGAAACATGGTGAACTAGAATGAACGATACAGTGAGACTGAGAAATCAAGTCTTTTGACTTTTTAATTAACAAATAACTGAATGAAATGTCATCAAGATCAGATAAAGTGCCAGAACTCCTGACCTTTGATATAAGCCCTGGTGAATGCTTTTGACTAAAAGAATGCATGATAAAAATGAAATGATTTTGCTATGCTGATGCAGGTGAAAAAACTTAGGATAAAATTTAGGTTATGTCAACTTTCTTAATGGTTGCATCTTTATTATGCTGAATGACATATGTTATGATCTTTTACAATTTTCATCATGTTTCATCTTTATCGTGCTGAATATCTATTATGTTTTTCACAGTTGTCATCTTCAAAAGAAAATATATTACCTACAAAACAAGGCTCCGCATTCTCCCCCTTTTTTATGATGACAACGCATCTCTCAGGGGAGGTGGTAAAAGAAGTAAAGCAATATCTACTTTGAAGTAATAACACACGCCCCGAGTTAGATAAAGTGCATACCCCCTAATGGGAAATAACATATTTATCCTAAACAAGGTTTTCTAATCCTTAGGCATGGTATAATTACATATGTGTAAGATATGAAAAACTTATACATGGCATAGATATAATGACATAATGAGGAAGTGTCATGAAGCATGTGTGTGGCATGGGAAATATCACTCTTAGATGAGACACATGTTTTCTTTATAGTATAAAATAAGGTTCCCTACAACATATATTTTGGCATGATATATAAGTTTTTGTCATGTTCATGGATATATTAAGTTTTCATCTTGAGGTGTTCCTAACAAGGGTAACTTGGCAAGACAAGGTTATGGGCATCAATGTTTAATTTTTGTAGAGCAATTTAAACACATAAAGGTACTACAATTATTTTAGAAAAGGGAAAAACATACTTTGTTGAAATCAAGGATACATAAAGGGAATGCAAAAAGAGAAAGTACATAAGGGAAAAGTACAAAAAGAAAATTACAAGAATTAAAGACAAATTGCAAGAAATTTTAGAAATCTAATATGGACTATTCTTCATCAGGATCATCACGATGGAAAAGGTGATGAGGAAGTTTGGATTTGTTAGGAATGAAGTGGCGTGCGATGAAGTCAATTTTCTCATTTAGTATTTCAATTTTCCCACACAAAATTTTCATCAAATCTCTGGTTGTGAGAATCTGAGGAGAGGAATCATCACTTTCGATAATTTCTATGGGTATGTCTTGACTACTGGCCTTTCTCTTTCTTCTATTAGTAAGTGGTTTTCTTATGATTTTTTCATTCTTCAAACCATAATGCATTAAGGGTAAGATAACTTTTCTTATTTTTGGGGTTTTCTTATTGAAGTTAAATTTCTCATCTAGGTTGAAATCTGTTTTCTTAAGTATTTATGTGACCAAGTTTCCACATGGTAGTTGTGTATTTTTTGTTCTAATTTCTAACATTTAATTAACTACTAGTTGAGCCCAGTTCAATTTTACTTTGTTCTCTATGAACCATATGGTTTTTACATCTGTCTGGGTTAGGAGACCAAAGTTTCTTTGTCTGGTAAACAGAATGTGGGTTAAGATGTAGTGGACAAGGAATAAGTGAGGATGGTTATATCATTAAGGAGGATGCTACATGAAAATAATTATACCTTATGGATTTGTCTCCTAATTCAATGAGGTGGTCTTCATTAGGGAGATCAAGAAGTTTTCTAAAGTCTTCTACTGACAGGGTTATGGGATTTTTTTCTACTTCGCTGTAAAGTATTTCATCAATTTGATGAAGGTTTGAGAAAAACATTTTCACTAGGGTGGTGTAGATTTTTTCCCGAGGGTGTGCAGATGAAGTTTGAGAGTTTGAGCTCTTCTAGGGTTTTGAAAAAATTACACTCTTTGGAATCTTCGAGATCTAAGGTATGAATTCTCATGACTTCTTGATTGGAAAAGTGCCTGAAAATATGTTTTCTTGCTGTTTGAATCAACCAGTGAGAATTCAAGGGATCTTGATCCACGATGAATCAACCAGATCATCACATTTCACACCAACGAATCAACATGGAGTTATAACTACCCTAGTGTATAAAAGGGTAACTCATCATTTCTCAGGTACCATTTAAATTTGAATATCCCTTTCCAGAGCTTTAACCTTCCATTTCTAAATATTCTTTTCTTTGAAAAGAATGCTCGAGGCCAAGACATCACCCCATCCAACAGAGACAAGAGAAAATAGAGAAGCAGCTTTGAACATGTAGTGACCAATATATATATATATATATATATATATATATATATATATATATATATATATATATTGCTCACTACATGTTCAAAGCTACTTATATATATATATATATATATATATATATATATATATATATATATATATATATATATATATATATATAAGCAGCTTTGAACATGTAGTGAGCAATATATATATATATATATATATATATATATATATATATATATATATATATAAGCAGCTTTGAACATGTAGTGAGCAATATATATATATATATATATATATATATATATATATATATATATATATATATATATTCTGGTAATTTTGGCCTAGTGAAAATGCAAGGGATCTTGATCCATGATGAATCAAACAAATCATCGCATTTCACGCTAGCAGGTCAACTTGGAGTAATAACTATCATATGGTATAAAAAGGAAACTCATCATTTCTCAGGTACAATTTGAATTTGAATATCTTTTTCGATAATGTTAGCCTTCCATTTCCAAATATTAATTGCACTTAAGATAGAGCAAGTATCAATCCATCTTTTCCTCACTTCGGTAGAGGGAACCTCACTAGGGCCGAACTTATCCTCATAGTCAAGCCCTTGAAACCAGAATTACATTTCCTCCTCCGCCATAACCTCGTATGGAGAAAGAGAACTTGACTTGGTACAATAGAAAAATGTAGCCCGATTGAAATGAAGTTTGGGCCAATATTTTGGATACAAAACCCGACAAGGGAAATAAAGATCAACAGAAAGGTAACGGAAAACATAGTGAGTCACGAGAGTGAGGGACTTTCACCAATAAAAATCGCCCCAGAAAATTTCCCCAATCCAGAATAAAGGGGTCGAACCATTTATGGACCATACGGAAGTAAATGAGCCTGTGATTACAAAAATTATCCAGGGAGGTATGCCTCGTATGGAAAATATCAAAGAATAATTTAATATAGAACTTCCAAGACTTGTGCTCAAAACTCAATTGGAAGACCTTTATATATGGCTATGACCCCGGGCTGTGAAGGGGCGAATTTTAAATGTTTCAGGAGATCTACCTCAAACTCAGAAAAACGCCGTTAGAGCCATACCCTCGTTAACAAGCATTCATGAAATGGAACTATGCAGTTATCAAAAGAACTGCATATCCTCTTCTCTTCTAGAACTAGAAGGGCTAACCACTTCGAAGGATCACCAACCACAATGTTAACATCTCTCAGGGCGACCTTAGTGATCAGAGCCGAGTAAGTTCTCGCTACCTTTTCATTTACCCAATCATACATTGGCGCGCCTCACTGACTCACAAGGTTCCTCTTTGGCTAGGCTCACAACCTACTCTCAGTGTCGCTAGGCTCGCAACCTACATTCTGCTGGTGAGTCTGAATGAAATCTCTTGCAAGGTCCCTCTTTTCAAATTGGCTAGTATATCCTCTTGTGATAAAATAGAAGGGGGCATATGGACCTTAACGTTAGTTGTTCTTCCGCCAACATTTGATATAAGGGCGTCTAACGACCCTGAAAAGGAATAAGTGTTTTCTGAGTCGAAATCATCAAATATGGATATAATTTATGGCCCTATACGTGATGGTACTAAGAGGGGATGGGTAGAATCAGGGGATGACCCATATGAAGTTTCCACCTCAGAATCACTCACTAAATCAGCATTATTATCACTCATCTTGACTAAGGAAACAGAAAATGATGAAGGTAAATCTTGAGCTAGAAGGGTACCTGGTAAGAGGAGAATGATGAAGCAAGAATAATGAAAAAGGTGAAAGATTTAAACAAAGCTCTGAGTCACTTCTAGTGATATTCTCAGGGAAGAGGGAACAATGACATTTTTCAAAAAAGTAACTGAAAGCTTGAAAGCTAAAAGGTTGTGATAACTTTCAAATATTCAACTTATTCTATTTTTAAGCAACAATAGTTAAAAGATCAAGACCAACTATGAATAAAGACCACATGATCAAAAACTAGATTTTCACTCATGGATACACGATAACTCGAGTGGACTCGAAAACTCTCTAAATGGAATTGTACCATAGTTGGTCATGTAACTGCACATGTCAGGAATGGGTAGCAAAGTATTGCATCTATGAGACCACATTCAATATGATTGTTCCCCATTACTTCCTCAAGAAACTGATCCCAGGCAATTTGGTTTTATTCCACATCGGACTACAACATGGAAGCCGATCAATGATACTTAAGGCTTCCCTCGACTCCTTCAGTATCAAGAAAAGGCTTGGGAAAATTGTTCTGGACTGACCAAAAGGCCCAATTGACCAAGGTCTAATCCATCAAAATCCCACTCTACTCGACCCAATATATAAAAGTAGTTCATATGTTATGTGAAGGTACATAATCTCTAATCTCCAATTTCATTATACTCATCTTGAATCTTTAACTGACTTTAGCATTGGAATACTAACCATGTGGGTCCAACCCACGCCAAATGAGATTGGAACCACCCTTCAGGATCACCTGTTATCCAACTATCTTTATTCCTGGTTCCTTCGTGATCCATTTCGAGTTCCCAAACAGAACATAAATTAAATTTAATAATGAGTAAATTATTGTTATATGCAGGAAAAAAATTATTTAAACAAAAAAAACTTCTTAGGTCGGTTATTTATGAAAGATATTAAGTCAATAATGATAAATGAGGTTTTTGGATTCTCAAATGCATTACTTGTTATGTCAGTTAATATTTCATCGACCTAACAATCTTATTTAAGTCAGGTCAAAGTATTTGGGCTAATGTGTTGTATAAAGCATTGGCGATTTTCGAATAACTTAGTCAAGAGAGTAGGGGACAAGGAAAGGTCGTTATTGCAGCTTGATTCTTAATTGGGAAAAAATATTAAAAGGCGTTTTTCTAAAAAGAAATATTCTAGTAGAAGATAAGTTTTTATCTTTGAGGAAGATAGTTATTTAGAATGGACAAGAATGAGAATACTCGTGTTAGGTGGAGAAGAACTTTGTACTAGAGAATTAATGAATATTCTTTCCGGTCACTATTATAAGTAAAAATAATTACTTTTATATTAATTAGTTAAATGTAATTAATTTTCTTGATTTATGTACAATTAAGATAAAATTTATTATAATATCCTTAGTAATAACATTGATGAGTTTTATTTATAATAGTGACCAAATGTCATTTTTTTTATTTATAATAATGACCGGAGCGAGCAGGTGATTAAAGGGTATGTTAGAAATGTTAAATTTGTAGCCAATAAGGAGGACTCTTGGGGTTGGACTAGAAATTCTTACTTTTTTAAAGAATCTTATAATCAGGTCAGGTTCAAATTGAATAGTTATGCCGACATGAACTTATCATGAAATGTGGTGTAATTTACTCGATATAAATATTTAATTGTTATTAATTAAATAAAAATTACAGATTTCTATTTCATTCAGAAGATCCGTAATGCAAAATGAATCAATAAAATCAAGAATTCATATAAGTTTAAAAAATTAAATAACAAAAAAAAAAAAGAACATAGAAGAATTCCGTGTCTAGTCTCTAGATGATCAAAGCAGTTACGAAAATTAAAAGCGCAGATCCAGCAGCAACAGAGACTCTGTTCAAAACTACACCGCCGGAAGCAGGTCCTGGTGCTTCAGATGGTGGACCAGAGATGGAAGAAGGAGAGATCGCCGGAGGAGATGCCGATTGTTCAGGAGAAGAACCTCCGTTGGCGGGAGAAGAAGCAGGCGGTTGAGTCGCCGCAGCTGGTGAAGGAGAAATAGCTTTTCTCGGTGACTTCGATTTGGTTGGAGATGAAGCTGGAGATTGAGCCATTGTAGTTGCCAACAACAATGTAGCCACAATTATAAATGCCAATTTCAAGTTGAAGAGAGACATTGTTAATTCTTTAGAATTCTTCAAAATATAAAGAGAGGATAGAAAGAGTGTTTGTGAAAAGAGAGTTAGGTGTTTGAGAAAAGCAAAGAGAGGATGGATATTTATAGGAAAGTAAGCGCGTGAAAAGCGAATACGCAGACGTTTTATTTTAAGCCGTTGATGTTGAAAGGGTCCACTTATGATGATTGATTATCGAAGAAACAAATAAATAAAAGTTTCCGTTGGAGATTGGAAAATTGGTAACGGTCCAAAACAAATTCAAGTGAAATATTAAATTAGTTTTGTTTAATAATTTATTGGCTAAAATACAGTTTTGGTCCCTCTGTTTTTCAAAATTCACAGTTTTGGTCCCCCTGTTTTTTTTTTTAACAGTTTTGGTCCCCCACCCCAAATTTGGCCCAAAAAAAGTGATGAACAGTAATCTGTCCGTACATGTCTGTACATGAACAGTACATGCCCGTACATGAACAGTGAGGGGTGGGGGACCAAAACTGTTAAAAAAAAAAATAGGGGGACCAAAACTGTGAATTTTGAAAAACAGGGGGACCAAAACTGTATTTTAGCCTAATTTATTTGATAAATTTTCGGTCTGATGTAGATAAAAGAGAATAAGTATGATGTTATTAGTGCAAGTATCTCAATTTTTAGCCTACCACTAAACTCACATTATAGTATGCGTTTCATCTTAATTTAAAATTTCAAAATGTGCGCAATTATAATCATGGATTTACAATTTTGTTAAATTGAAGAATTTTTTTTTAATTTTATTTTATATATACCTCGTAATCTCAATTAAACACAATATTAGAGAATAATGAATTTTTTACTCAAATATCCTAGTTTTTTTTAAAAAATTAAAATAATCCACTTTTCAAATCTTTTTCCAAAGTACCCCTCTTTAAGGTACTGATTGAGTGAAGGCGTCATACCAATTGGCGATCTCTAACAAATGCCAAGAGTTATCGTCAATTGGGTTGGAGACACCACACGGTGTTGCCAATCCAATAGGCGCCACAGTGTAAAGTTTTAAAGGGTGTCGTCAATTCAATTGGAGACAAGGTGGAAAGTGCAATTTTTTAACATAATAGGATGAGTATGACATTTCAATACTACCTTAACGAAATTAGGATGTCAAATGCAGATGCAGGAAGGTGGTTGGATAACATTCCATTGGACAAGTGGGCAAGGGCATTTGACGGTGGATGTCGTTGGGGCCACATTACAACAAACCTTATGGAATTCATGAACGTCGTCTTTGTATGAATTAGAAATCTTCCAATCTCAGCATTGGTGAGATTAACCTATTATAGGTTGGCATCACTTTTCGTAACTAGAGGCGAAAGATGGAGTGTAGCGTTAATGTCGGGTCAATTATTCAATGAATGCATAATAAAAGTGATGAAAGAGGAAACTATCAAATCCAACACACATGCAGTTACAATCTTTGACTGTCATAGGCAAACTTTCAGTGTACAGGAAACAATAGACCACAAAGAGGGGAGACCAAATTTATCATATACTGTCAAACTAAACAGATGTTGGTGTGACTATGGCAAGTATCAGGTCTTCCATGTACCTTGCTCCCATGTCATTGCGACATGTGCACATGCTCATCAAGACGCTTACAGTCATCTATCTGATGTTTACAAGGTAATTAGCATTATGAATGTCTACAACGAAGGCTTATGCAGTATATGTCGTCAGCCTAGACACAATTGGAAAAATTGTCCCAATGTCGGAGCAACCTCTCTATCATAATTTAGTTTCTCCTTTCGATTGTTGTAACCTTATATTTTGATATATTAATGACTTTTTGTTACAACAAAGTTAACAACAAACAACACATACAACACATACAACAAATATCATAACAGACAAACAAAACATTTCTAACTGATTACTACAATCAAATTGATATCATTTGGTCCAAACATCACTTCTCTTGCATCATTGTCAGTCTTAACGCAAACTAACCCACGAAGGGCATCATGTCTCTCGATACATCTAATTTTTCCCCTTTAGGTATGCCTCCGTCTAACCAGTGATCCAGCTCCCTCTGTAGTTGCTTGAAACTTTGAATGTTCCAAAAGAGCATGTCCATCAGAAGCTTTTCTCTCGAATAAATCACTTTCTCATAGCGGCGACGATACATGTTATCAATAATACAAGAATATGAGATGAGATGTGAAAATAAGTTATCAGAACACTTCTATTTATAGAAAAATTGCACTTTACACCCTATCTCCAATTGAATTGGCGACACCCTTTAAAACTTTACATTATGGCGCTAATTGGATTGGCAACACCATGTGGTATCTCCAATCCAATTGGTGACAACTCTTGGCCTTTGTTAGGGGTCGCCAATTGGTATGGCGCCTTCTCTCAATCAGTACCCCAAAGGGGGTATGTAATACCCCATATTATCTAAATGCTCAATTGGATATCAGATGAGTATCTATGTGTTCTATCTTTGGTAAATTGGATTAATGGAATCCTCTAAGTACTTCAAGTATTATCAATTGGGATCAATAGAGCAATTGGTGAACTCTAAAGAGATCAATTATTTTATGAAAGAGACAGATCAATAATTATTAGTTCAAGAGAGTATATTAAGTAACTCTAATAATTGATCAATTGGTGTTAGATGACAAAATATCAATTAGAGATATTTTATCCTGTTGGATTTATATATATAATAAGTTATATATATATATATATTTGTTAGAGAAGCAAGAGAAAAGAAAAAGATAGTAACAAGAAGAGAAAGGAGAAAAAGAGGAAAGAAGAGAAAGAATAAGAGAAAGTCTTGGAAGAAGAAGAAGAAGCTTGGATTCATCATCTTCTTCAACCTCCTCTTCGATTATAAGGTGGGTTCTAGTTAGAAACTCTAAGTTCTAGAAATCCATGATTTGAACTTAGGTTAGATTTGAGAGAAAATGATTAAACGGATAAATCAATGAAATCTAACGGATGAAATTCGATATAAACTGCGTAGTGTAGTCGTAATATGCATGTGATCATTTGATAATACTTGCTTTGATGTTTGGAAATGATCTGGTGTGGAAAGGATGGGTTTTTGAAGCTCATGGAACCCTAAATACGCAACTGAGAAATTTTGTTTCTGATGCGCACCGTCGGGCGGCGTTTTGAGCGTCGGGCGACGCAAGGCTTGCGCCGCTGCTCCGCCGGGCGAAAGCCAAGAGGCGCATCATGTTTTGATTCTGGAACTTTTGGTTTTTGGCATGGGTCTTACGCCGCTGCTTCGCTGGGCGAAGTAGCAGGCCCAGGGGGCTCCGCCGGGCGAAGCTTTGACCGTCGGGCGCTCCTGGGAGTTTTTCAAATAATTCATTTTCTTTAAAAAAATTCATAACTTTTGAACCGTGATTCCGATTTAAGCGTTCTTGGTATTGTTGGAAAGCTATGACGATCTTCTACCCAATAAAAAGTGAAATTTAGGGGTATGATGTGGGATAAATTATTTGGTGGGAAATGAATGAAAATAATGTTTATATGATATGTTGAAAATCCATATCTTTTGGATCGTAAATCCGATCGAGGCATGGTTATAGCCGATGCAAAGCTGTGAAAATATCCTACGGGATAAGAGTTAGAAATATTGTTTTCATTGTCCGATTAAATAAATTGGAGGAAAACCCAAAAGTGGTATAACTTATGTTTGAATTATTACATGTAATTCTATTGTGCAATTGTAATATGTTTTGCCTATCTTATTGTTGTTGAACTTGATATTGAGAGATATGCATGCTTAAAATGAATTAGGAAGAGTGAGGAAACTTTACCCCAAACAAAATGATATGATTCTAGGTTGTGAATAGAATTGTGATAGAAAACCTAGATGGCAAGGCTCGGGCACTTGATGTAGGAAGATGCATCCGTGACGAGATTGGTCTAGGAGGGAGTGAAACACTAGTATGGAACATGTTGAACTTTTGTGATTATGAGAAAAGGCGAATGTGGCCTTAAGGCATTGTAGCCTTGTGATTGTCGAATACAATCACGTTTATGTGTGTGATCACGTAATCGTAACCGTTTCACCCGAGTGCGTTTCATGAGTCTCGAGCTCCTCTGAAACATGTGCACAATTACTTGGCAGGTTTGATTCCTGTGTGTGAGTACGAATGGAGCCTAAGGGTAAAGAGACTTGTGACGGTTTATGGCCCGTGTGAAGTGATGGTTCATAACGGTTAATGGCCCGTAGAACCCGAATCCATTTTGTATGCCAAGTAACTACAAGGATCCATGACTCGGGTCGACTTCTAGACGTAGAAGAGAACGGGAAAAGGGGATGCCTTGGTACAGGTTATCGATTAGTGATATATTTTGAGTTGGTGAACTCATGAACATGCTTCCATATAGTGTGAGGTTGTGAACTCAAGGTCATTTTCCCTTCCCCTTGACTTGAGTTAGGATTGATAGAACCCTGTAAAGCCGAGAGAATCCATAAGATAGGGAACTCACTGTAGCAAGCAATTTTTGTCGGTGACGCGACCACCTTATCGCTGGGGTTGGGTTTTCCTCCTCGAGGAGAAAGGGGGTGCTACTTTCTGATTTCTTATTTATCCCATGAAGCTAGAAGGGAAAGGAAAGGCATCTAAAAGTAACCTTGCACGTGAATGTTTAACTGAACAAAAGCTTAAAGAGATTGGGGGTTCGGGGTCAGGTTATACAATGGGCAGTTGCCAGTTACCCATCCTATATGTGGTTATCCAAGGGATATTAGCTTTAGATTTTGCTTTGTACTTGATGGTGTTTATCTGGTAATGGGTTTGGGAAAGTTTCTTGGGAAATGTGACAGGGAGAGTGAGTTTTTGTTGATGTTTTTGGGAAGGTGTTGGACCTATGTTTTGATTGACGTATGAAGGTATTGGACCTAGAGTTTTTTATTAGTATGCTCGCTAAGATTTCGCAATCTTATGCCTACGTATTCCCGTTTAAACGAAACAGGGAAATCAGAGCAATCGTAGTTCCTCTTATTCTAATGGAGGAAAAAGATGTTTTGGTGTCTTGTTCAAAGCCCAAGATTGAAGCTAAAAGGGTATTTATGTCTTTTTCAAAGCCCAAGATTGAAGCTAAAGGGGTATTTGTGTCTTGTTCAAAGCCCAAGATTGAAGCTAAAGGGTTTGACTGAGAGAGTATTTGTCATCTCTAAAGAAGGATTGTTGATTTTTGTGTGCCTTGATCAAAGCACAAGGTTGATGCTAAAAGGTTAATTGACTCCACTGGGGAAGTCTTTATCTGTCTTGTATAAAGCCCAAGATTGAGGCGAAAAGGGGTTAGACTCAACAAGATAGTGCTTTTATCTGTCCTGTACAAAGCCCAGAATTGTGGCTGAACAAGCTGAAGAAATCATTATACAAAGCCTAAGAGGAGGCTAACTTCGTGCTAGGGGAAATCTTTATACCAAGCCAAAAGGAGGCTGGAAAGGATTGACTCAACAAGAGAGTATTTTTTATCTGTCTCATACGAAGCCCGAGATTGAGGCCAAAAAGAGTTGACTCAACAAGAGAGTGCTAAAAGGTGATTGACTCAACAAGAGAGTCTATGAGAGTGATTGACTTAACAAGAGAGTCTGAAAAGGTGATCGACTCAACAAGAGAGTCTGGGAAGTAATTGATTAACTCAACAAGAGAGTCTGAAAAGGTTAACTCCGATGGGGGTGAATCATTGTACAAAGCCCAAGAGGATGATGACTTTCCTAAGGAAAGGATCACTATACTAAGCCTAAGAGGAGACTAGCTTATGTTAGGGATTCTTGAGATCCCGAGGCATGTCCAAATGGGGAAACCGACTTTTGCAGGGGAATGTAGAAGAGTTGATAGATCAGATACCTTGAGGTTCTGATTTGAGACAGTGTTATATGATGATAAACTAGCCCTGGTTGGGGAGTTTTTAGGAGAGAGACGTGGTTTTAGAACCCACAAGTTTTAACTCAGCTGGAGAGTAATCCAGAATCCGGGGTTTCTCCTATATTTGTAAGGGACTTGGGAATGTCTTTGAGACTCAAGGAGATTTAGACTGTCCAAGTCTATTGGAAAGGTCTATCTTTGTACAACACCCAAGAGGAGGCCGACTCATTTAAGGGATGAGTATCAACCCTAAAATTGGTCTGAGGGCTTTTGTAACTCCTTTTAGAAAGACAGCTCTAACAAAGGATGACTAAGTTATGTCCTATACTTTTAAGAGAAGAAGCCGACGGGTCCTTGTACAAAGCCCAAGAGGAGGCGAGGGTGCTTTTAGGAAGCCTGTGGGTCCCAAACCAAGAAGAGTTCAAGAAATGCTATTCACAGAGAATAGATCATTTAGTGAAAGTTCTGTGATTTGAAGAAACTCAAGAGATGTTATTCACAGAGAATAGATCAACTCCGGGGAGTAGAATTCCTTTGACAATTTCTAGGGGTGACAGTCTGAGAAAAGGTTCACCGAGAATACTGCCTTTCTCTTTGTTCCATATTGTTTAACCCCAAGAGAAGGGAAGACTGTATCTGGAAATCCTATGGGGATCTAGTTTTGTTTGTATTTAAGAGTGACCAAACGGGCTTTACCTAGTTCTAGACCTAGCTGCCGGGGAAAACTCTAAATAACTATACTAGTATATATACTGCTGATATATGACAAGTATACAAAAGGGTATGAAAGAAGACTAACCGTGCGCAGCTTCCCACAATACAGTTATATATATTTGACATGTATTTAAAAGAATGAAAGAAGACTAACCATGCACCGCTTCCCACAATACAGTTATATATATTAAAGCAAGTAAATGAAAGCGGATAAAACTTACAAGCGAGCAAGCTTCCATGTTGTATTGTTAGTTGTTCAAAGAAATTAAAGAAAGTTTTGATAACAACTGTATATTTGAATCTAAATCAAAAGGGAAACTGTTTTGAAAAGATTGTACTAGGACTTATACAACGTATGAGGCCCAAAGGTTTTGGTTAAAAAAGGGATTGGGTCTTACACTCTAGTAGAGGCCCAAAGATTTGTTTTTTGTACAAGTGGTGGGGCTTACAATTCAAGGAGAGGCCCAAGGTTTATTGTTTAAAAAGACGACGATCGCGTCGAACTTTTGAAAATGTACAGAGTTACTTATACAATGTCTGAGGCCCAAAACAAGTTTGGTTTCAAAAAAGGGGTTGGGTCTTACACTCTATTAGAGGCCCAAAGATTATTTTGAAAAAGAAAGATGGGACTTACAACACGAGTGTAGGCCCAGATGATTTGTTTGAAAACGGCGATCGCGCCGAGGTTTTTGAAAACACAGTGGGTCTTATACAATATCTGAGGCCCAACAAGGTATCTTATTTACAAGGAATGGGTCTTACACTTTATTAGAGGCCCATAAAGTGTTTATATACAAAAGATGGGGCTTACAATCCAAGGATAGGCCCAAGTGGTGGATAGTGATCGCACCGTCGTTTTGAAAATCGCCGAGGGACTTATACAATATCTGAGGCCCAAAAAGGTTTTTTATTTACAAGGAATGGGTCTTACACTCTATTAGAGGCCCATGAGTGTTTGAAAAGATTGGTTAGGGTGAAATCAATCAAAACCCTAATTTTGTTTATCATGGAATTAATTTTGATTAAAAATTAATAAAATCATTGAAAACATGTGAGAAATGAGTTGTGATCTTGGATCAATGTTTCAAAAATCATGTTTTTATCCACAAAATGATTAAGAACCATTCAAGTTTGGAAAATCAAGAAGGAAACAATATTTTAAATGTCAAAAAACAAATAAAAATTAATTCTTTGTAAAAATATCAAATTATTGAAATAAATAATATTTTTGGGAAATTTTGGTAAAATAAAATATTTTAACATTTTTGTGAATTATTAAAAAAAAGAACCAACTCAAAATCATTAAAATTCAGAGAGAAATTAATTTTTGAATTAATTAAATAAAATCACAAAATTCAAATATTCAAATATTTGAAAAAGGGCGCCAAGAACACCTTGGTTTTTCCTGCGTGCCCTGTTCTTGGCTGATTTGCATTTTCTCATCAATCTCACTGAATACTTGATGAAATCACACAAACCACATATCAATCTGCTCGTTTTCAACTCACGATCATGTCTATGGTCTTTAATTTCATTTATTTTAAGCATGGAATAAGAAATCAAAGAGAAACCTCAAGAACCCTAAATTTTGTATGAAGGTTCAGAAATTCCATACACGATTCATACAAAGCAAGTGATTGAGGGTAAACACTCTATACATGATTATGAACATATGGCAAAACTATTGTGCGAGGAAATGTGCATGAATCATGAGATGACCAAGTTGAGGCTTACCTCTTGCAGCTGGTGATCGTGTTTTGAGTTGGAGGTGTTACAAGCTGGTTCTAATGATCTGAACAGCTTCCCTAGGTGCCAAGTGATGTGTCTGAATGCTTGGAATGGTTTGAAACAAGCTGGAACTTGAGATGGTACCTCAACTGCAACTCTGTCAAGAACTTGAGCAGTTGGATGGTGATTTTGTGAAATTGATGTTCCAGTTGTGATTTTAGTGTTTGATCAGCTTACATATGATGTTCATGAGGTGTGTGTGTGATTGGTTTGGTTGGAATTGCTCTCAAACTCAAAACCCGATAGTGACTTGCTTTAGAAGGCAAAATTGGAGTGAAAATGGAGATTTTGAGGAAAGCATCAGTTGTAGTGCTTTGGTGTACTCAAACTGATCACAATTGAGCTCTATTTATAGTAGAGCAAGTTTGTTTGCAAGGAATAGGGAATGGCAACTGTAACATGCCTTTGGCCAATTGTGATCAAATGGAATCTCAAGTCTCCTCTAGCCATTGACTTGAGATTAGAGCACAGGCCTATGGTTCTTTGATTCAAGGATAAGGCTTGACTAAAGTGTTCATTCTTGCTCTGATACATGCCACCTCTAAGCATCCATTAAATGTTCCAAAACAAAATTGGAGTCTTGAAGCATCTTTAGCCTTTTTAGGTTTGGCATACTACTTGTAGATTTTGGGACTTTGGAGGTTGATGAATCAGTGCTTGTCCCTTGTTTGTTCCCCCTTGAGGTGTGCAGATGGATAACCATGCTTGTTGTTGCACAATTTGATCAAATCGAGCCCTTATGCACAAATCTACCTTGCCAAGACAGTTTGCAGCAAGGCATGTTGCAGCTGTCATAACTCCTAACTCAGATGGAGTTTGAGGAAGTTCTTGGACATTTTGGAAAGCTCTCATATGATATAACACATGTATGATCATAGTTTGTCTTGACATGTTTTGGATCCAAGTGAAAAATGCCCCTACATTTGAAAAAAAAAAGAAAGATTCTGACTTAGTGAAAATTTCACTAAGTGTTGGAAAAAGTGACATTTCATGTTTTCGGCCATTTTGATCACCCCATAACTAAAAATCCATGAGGAATTGGAATGAGGTGTAGTTGACACTTTTAAAGTATTCCATGAGAGCTACAAATCCATCTTTGGATCATCCAAAATGGTTGCTTGGATCTCAAGTTAGGATCCTTGAAAGTTGGTACCCTAGCCACTTTGTTCCATAACTTAGAAAAATTCTAAGTTTTTTATGGTTACCCCTTTTACAAGTTAACTCACTATTCTTGATTTTTCTTGATGAATGATGATTCAAATAAAAAATTAACATTGTATTACGATTAGGGAACCTTGGTTGACCAAAAAATCAAAAAGTCAAAC
Source organism: Lathyrus tuberosus (assembly GCA_022829125.1). Classification (NCBI taxonomy): domain Eukaryota; kingdom Viridiplantae; phylum Streptophyta; class Magnoliopsida; order Fabales; family Fabaceae; genus Lathyrus; species Lathyrus tuberosus. The sequence continues at coordinate 18,112,363 of JALAZF010000024.1, read as the reverse complement.
TTTGACTTTTTGTACAGTTGACTTTTTATCAGATGAAGTTTAAACTGTGCGATCCTCTATGAAATCAAGTCCTTGACCTAAATCAAACTTAATATATGGATTACATAGGTGTTGTAGAGTGTATTGAATCATGTCCCAAGGTTTGGGAGCATTCCTTGGTCAAAAGTCAAAGGCACAGTTGACTTTTTCTTCAAAACCCTAATTGTGATCCAGATGAAATTGAAACTTGTAGATCAAGCTTCTTGGATCAATCCATTGTTGCAAATGGATCAATGTGGTGTATTGGAGACCCTCAAATCATGTCTTGAGGTTTTGGTTCATGTTTTGTCCCAAAAGTCAACTTAGGGGTGAATTAGGTCAAGAAACCCTAATTCCTGATTTTTGATAAATGCATCTCCTGAGGTTAAATTGACTTGATGATTGGGTCCATGAGGTCCCATGGAGTATCTTAGATTATGCTTTGAAGCATTGGCTCATGCCCAGATGAAAATTTCCACCTGGAGGCCTTGGTCGACCAAAACCCTAATTTGGTGACACTGGCGATCTTGAGGCTTAATCCACTTGAAATGCTGCAACCTTGTGTTTGATTCTTGATGTGGGAGTCCTCTTGATCGTTTATGGGTGTTTGAGAGCTTAGACAAGTTGAATATCATGTCATTCCTTGATTGACCCTTTGTCTAAGGCTCTGAGAGGGCTTGAAACCCTAATTCTTAATTGTGGTGAATACTCACCCATCTTTGGGAAGACTGGTGAGGCATAATGGTACATCCATATTATGGTAATGATTTGCACAATGATGGGAAATCTTAGTGGTCAAAATTTGGGGTATGACAGATGCCCCTATTTAATCTTCTTGGACCCGAAGGTGTGAATGGCGAAGGTATTCAGGCATTCGGGGTGCAAGAGGATTAAATATCGGAATATCCGAAATTTTGATGGTGGTTATGAATGGCAGTTTGCCCATCCATCTTCTTTTGCTAAGCAATGATGCTTAGAAAAGGTAAAACTTCCCCTCGATCCTGGTTTCCTACCAGGGAACTGGTCTCAGTTTCTGAAATGAACTTCCCCTCGATCCTGGTTTCCCACCAAGGATCTCGTCTCAGTTTTTGATATAAACTTCCCCCCGATTCTGGTTTTCCTACCAAGGAACTGGTCTAAGTTTCTTATATAAACTTCCCCTCGATCCTGGTTTTCCTACCAAGGAACTGGTCTCAGTTTCTAATATAAACTTCCCCTCAATCCTGGTTTCCTACCAAGGAATGGGTCTAAGTTTCTTTTGTCAATAAACTTTCTTGACAAGGGACGCTATATGTAGCGGTTTTCATCAAACTTCTTGCCGAGTTTTCTACAAGGGAGATGCCATTTTATGGGAAAAAGTTTTGATGTCAGACTTGCTGGGGAACCCATTTGCCTGAGCTGTAGAGGTGCTCAAATTTTTCTGTTGGAGATGTCATTTGTTGACTCTACTGGGGAAAACGAGTCTCTTGAGAAACTGCTTCCTGCTTGGGGATACTACATCATACTTTTCTTCGAGATCCTTTCGGAGAAATGCCATGTGATGTAATCCCATTTGGAGGTGCCGATGACCTTTTTTGATAGCAAATTTTCAGAGAGAAACTATTGTGTTGCCGAATCTTCGGTTGTGAGGCTTTCTCTGGGGATTTTCCTTAATCTGGGAAAGCGAAGATATCATCTTCAATGGCGAAGAATGACGTTTGTCGAAGGTCTTCTTGTTTTTCAGAGGTTCAAGTTATTAAAGTGGTCGAGGCTCGGCTCCAACCCAGAAATAAACTGGAGGAGAGATTGTTCAGACGAAACACTTTCTGACAGGGGAAGAACTGACAACTCGATTGAGAAGAGGACTTTTGTCACTAGGGGATAAGACCAACTAGAGTGATAGTGATACAATATGAACATGAATACAAATCAATAATGCATGATGTATGTATGTATATGCTGACAAAACTGACGCGACATATAAACTAACGGATGAACACGACTAGATACTCGGCCACTGCAGGGGACGAAAAAGTATCTCTGGTTCAAGATAGAAATTCTGCCTTGCTTAGGAGAGATAGTCCCCGTGGGGAACAACCTTGGTCGGGCTTAGGAGATAAGAACTCTGTCGGGGATGTCAGATGGAGTATTTGCATCTGACAGCCGACCCTTCATTCAGGAGTACTGGTTAAGAAGGAGTACTTTGATTCTGCACTTTGAGGTTCAATTGCTTTCGGAGAAGCGATCAATGTTCTTTCGATGTTCAACAGTCAAAAGAAATTGCCATCTTTATTTTAAAAGCTAAAAAATATTACAAGTAAATTCATTTTTGTTTTATTTTAAGAATCGTTAATCATGTTAAAACGTTGTTCTGTAGAGCTAAAACAAATAAGAATTGCAAACAAAAGCACTAGGGCTCAAATTTTATTGATAGGATGGAAATCAGCCAAACGCGTGATTCTATAGAGTATTTACAAAGTTTAGAAAATGGTAATTTAAGGGAAAATGGATACATTGAAACATGACGACCACTATCCTTCTACCAACTTTGAATTCTGGACATCCTGAGCTTCCGTCGAAGATGACCTTAACTGGAGTTTTTCCTGATTGATGGCATTACTGCTGTTGAGGGATTTACCCCTTTGTTGGACGTAGTTACTTACCATTATCCCTAACTTTTTCCTGGATTGTACTTTGAGATTTCCAATCCACCGGGATGACTTTTGATTATGTCTCTAATTTTTGCCTGGACCGCCCTTTCAGGTTTTCAATCCACCGAGACTTTTCTTTATTTAGGCGAAGTATTTCTTGACTACGTCAACATTCGTGGGGTAGGCAAATTCCTCTCCATCCATGGTTGCGAGTCTTAAGGCGCCGCCTGAGAATGCTTTCTTGACCACATAGGGGTCGTCATAATTCGGAGTCCACTTGCCCCGAGAATCAGTAAGAAATGATTGTATCTTCTTGAGCACGAGGTCTCTTTTTCTGAAGACGTGAGGTCGGACCTTTTTGTCAAACGCCTTCTTCATTCTTTGCTGATACAACTAACCATGGCATAGTGCCGTTATTCACTTTTCTTCGATTAGGTTCAGTTCATCGTGTCGACTTTGGCACCATTCATCCTCTGTTAGCTTAGCTTCCATCAATACCTGGATTAATGGGATCTCTACTTCTACGGGGAGCATTGCCTCCATGCCATATACTAGAGAGAAAGGGGTCGCCCCTGTTGAAGTGCGGACAGATGTGCGATAACCGTGAAGAGAAAAGGGTAGCATCTCATGCTAGTCTTTGTAGGTTATAACCATCTTGTGAACGATCTTTTTGATATTCTTGTTAGCCGCTTCTACCGCTCCGTTCATCTTGGGTCGATAGGGAGATGAGTTATGGTGCTCAATTTTGAATTTAGCACACGACTCTTTCATCATTCTATTGTATAAGTTTGATCCATTATCAGTAATGATCTGGCTCAGAACACCATAACGGAAGATGAGATTGTTTTTGATAAATCGGACCACCACTTGTCGGGTTACGTTGGCGTAAGACGCTGCTTCAAACCACTTGGTGAAGTAATCAATGGCTACCAGGATGAACCGATGTCCGTTTGAAGCCTTGGGTTCAATCATGCCAATCATGTCGATTCCCCATATGGAAAAAGGCTATGGGGAACAAAGAACTTTGAGATGTGTTGGCGGTACATGGATCTTGTCTGATTATATCTGACACTTGTGACATCTCCTCATGTACTTATAGCAATCGGATTCCATGGTCAACCAATAGTACCCTGCTCTTAGGATTTTCTCGCCATTGTGTGTCCATTAGCATGAGTGCCAATGGATCCTTCGTGGATTTCTTGCATCAACATCTTTGCTTCTGGTCTGTCTATACATCAGAGCAAGACCATTTCGAAGTTTCTCTTATAGAGTGTATCACCGCTCAGGAAGAAGCTGCCTGCCAATCTTCTGAGGGTCTTTCTGTCTTTTCTGGATGCCCCAAGTGGGTATTCTTGTTTCTGAAGGAAGCATTTGATATCATGATACCAAGGTTTGTCGTCTATGACTGGTTCGATCGCGAAGATGTAAGCGGGCCTTTCTAGGCGCATTATGTCAATCTTAGGTATGTCACTCCATTGACCTACACTAATCATGGAAGAAAGAGTGGTTAGTGCATCAACCATGTGATTCTCTTCACGAGGGATATGATGAAACTCGACTCGGTTGAAGAATGGTAACAACCTTCTCGAATAGTCTTTGTAAGGAATCAGTCCTGATTGGTATGTGTTCCAATCTCCTTTGATATGATTGACAACCAGGGCTGAGTCACCATATACATCCAAGTTCTTAATCCTTAAGTCGATCGCTTCTTTGAGACCCATGATACAAGCTTCGTATTCGGCCTCGTTGTTTGTACACTTGAATGTCAGTCTGGCAGTGAAAGGAATATGGGTACCCTGAGGTGTTATGATGATTGCCCCAATTTCGTTTTCATAATGGTTGACAGCTCCGTCAAAGATTAGTCCCCATTGGGAACCAGGTTCTGGCCCTTCACTGGGTAGTGGTTCATCGCAATCTTTCATTTTTAAATACATGACATCTTCGTCTGGGAAGTCAAACCTGACTGATTCCTGATCGTCAATCGGTTGATGAGCCAAATGATCGGCTAAAATACTTCCTTTAACGGCTTTTTGAGCGTGGTATTCGATGTCGTATTCTGATAACAACATATGCCAACGGGTAATCCTCCCCGTGAGAGCAGGCTTTTCAAAGACATACTTGATTGGATCCATTTCGGAGATTAACCAAGTAGTGTGACGAATCATATACTGGCGAAGACGTTTGGCTGCCCAAGCCAGAACACAACAAGTTTTCTCAAGCATAGTTTACCGAGTCTCGCAGTCGGTAAAATTCTTGCTCAGATAGTAGATGGCAGACTCTTTTCTTTTTGTTTCGTCCTGTTGACCAAGCACACAACCCATGGAGTTTTCCAAGACTATTAAGTAGATGATCAGCGGTCTTCCCTCCACTGGAGGTGACAGGATAGGTGGATTCAACATGTATTCCTTGATACTGTCAAAGGCGGTTTGGCAGTCTTCTGTCCAAATGCAGTCCTGATTCTTTTTGAGTAATTTGAAGATTGGCGCGCATGTTGCGATCATGAGGAATATAAATCTGGAAATGTAATTCAGATGCCCCAGGAATCCCCTGACTTGTTTTTCAGTCTTTGGAGAAGGCATTTCTTGAATGGCCTTGACCTTGTCAGGATCAACCTCAATTCCTTTCTGGCTGACGATGAACCCTAAGAGTTTCCCTGAACGAACACCAAATGTGCACTTATTGGGATTCAAACGGAGTTTGTACTTTCTTAACCGCTCGAATAGCTTTGACAGGTGCGTCACATGCTCCTCTTCTATTTTGGATTTGGCAATCATATCATCGACATACACTTCGATTTCTTTGTGTATCATGTCATGAAACAGAGTAGTGGCCCTTTGATATGTTGCCCCGACGTTCTTCAAACCGAACAGCATTACCTTGTAACAAAAAGTGCCCCATGGGGTGATGAATAAAGTTTTCTCCATATCTTCTGGCGCCATTTTGATCTGATTATAGCCCGAGAATCCATCCATGAAGGAGAATTCTTTGAACTTTGTCGTACTGTCTACCAGCATGTCAATGTGTGGTAAGGGAAAGTCATCCTTTGGACTGGCCTTGTTCAGATCCCTGTAGTCTACACACATTCTGACTTTTTTGTCCTTTTTCGAAACTGGCACGATGTTGGCTAAACATTGAGGATATTCTGATGTGGCGAGGAAACCTGCGTCAATCTGTTTCTGTATTTCCTCTTTGATTTTGATGGCCATGTCTGGATGAGTTCTTCTCAACCTTTGCTTTACTGGCGGACATTCTGATCGTAACGGTAGATGATGTTCCACGTTGTGGGTATCCAACCCTAGCATGTCCTGATAGGACCAAGCGAATGCATCAGAGAATTCTTTGAGAAGCTTTATCAAATCTTGTTTGATAGTTGAACTGAGCAGTGCCCCAATCTTGACTTCTTTTATCTCTTCTTTTGAACCCAAGTTGACCGTTTCCAATGGCTCTTTGTGAGGTTCAATGGACTTTTCCTCTTGTCTGAGTAATCGGGAGATCTCTTCTGGAATTTCTTCTTCATTTTCTTCTTCAGCCTCAAATACCGGGAATTCAAAGTTGGGAGAAGGCATTGGATCGTATGTTTCAATGGGGTTTATAACAAGCAATCTGCATGACGTGATGATTATTTTTAGAAGAGATAGAGAGAATGCAAGAGTGTGTGCAGTGTATTTTTTTGGAAAACTGCTTGTTTTTATTATTGAGTTATTTTTTAGGATTACCATTTTCTGAAAAAAGCGAAAAGAGAAAACAGTAATAAATGCGGAAATTACAGAACGACGTTATTTTATTTATGATTTGGTCGATTCTTGAAACTACATCCCTATAAAACAAAACTCTGTCGCTTTGGGCAAAGCAAAGAGGAATATTTACAGAAAGTGAGCCCTATCAAAACATCCGTTTCACCTGGGCAAGGTGAAAGGTTAAAGTAAAGACGGTAATTACTTAGACTTATGAACGATCTTCGGAACATCGATAGCGACCCATTGGCGGCGAACTCCTCGGTGAATCACAAAGTCTGGTACCTTCCTTTTTGACTTATCTACAAAAATAACACTGATTTCTGGTGGAGTAGGATCGTTGGAATCTGTCTCCCAGGCAGAGTTGTCATAGGAGGATTCTTCAGCTTTATCTTGCATAGTGTTTGTGCTCTCAGGTAGATCTTCCCATCCAGTTGGCTAAATGTCTTCGAGCCTGATACGAGAGCTTTCAGGAGTGGTGTACTTGACCATGAAGTTGTATTTGCCACTTGGTTGTCCTAAGGTGTGCCACACTTCTTTGGAGCTGGAGGAGTCATCCCTTTCGATGACGTTGACCTCAGTGACATCATAGTTAATGAACTCTAGCCCTGTAATCTTTGCAAATTCATCGTCGCGCTGGATACTTTCTGAATGTCCTGAGTGATGCTCCCATGACATGGTGGGGACGCATGTATTCTTTTCAATGATGCTCAGTTGATAAGCGTCTTTGGGATGACTCTTTTGTCCTGAGTCTCCCGAGTACAGATTCCAAATAAGCAGACCATCCATTGAGCCATAATAGTCGTGGTCAAAGTTGTCTTTCATTAGAGTGTCTTCCTCTAATGAGTTTGGAGGAGCACGGCATCCTTCTGGACCACAATCTCCATATATCGTTTTGACATCTGACCTTGGTATAAATCTCGGACTCTGTGCGAGATAGCAAAATGGCGTAGGCACCTCTTCCTGAGACATATAATCGTCCTTGTTGGGATAGGACTTCCCCTCTTCTTCTGTATCGGAGGAGTCATCCTCGTTTGATGGTATGTACTTCTTGAAGCACTGGGTGAAGGAAACCTCCACAATGGAAGAAGTCTTGAATGGGATGAAGACTTTCATCGTTAGTAGCAGTCTGGGTATAGGTTGAGGAAAAACCAATACCTTACTTTGTTTTGTTATTAGTAGGAATGACAAGTTGTCCCCATCCCTTTGTATTGTTACTTTTAATCAATTCGAGAGCATCTTTGTACGAGGAAATCGACGTTACCCTCTCTGATTGATTGTCATTGCTCACTGAAAGTGCTTGGAACTGAGTTCCAACAACCTCCTCTGGTTCTACAAAAGTGGTCGTTGACAGGTTACTCACGATCAAGGTTTGTTCTCCATAGACTGTGACTAGTTGGTTGTTCTTGACAAACTTCAGGTTTTGGTGAAGTGTCGAAGTGACTGCCCCAGCTTGGTGTATCCAAGGTCTTCCTAACAAACAGCTGTATGCTACCCGGATGTCCATGACCTGGAAAGTGACTTGGAAAGTGTGAGGACCCATAGTTATGGGAAGGTCGACTTTGCCGATAACTGTTTTTCGGGATCCGTCAAATGCTTTGACGATGACCTCACTGCCTCTCATCGGAGATCCTTTAAATGATAGTCGCATTAGAGTAGACTTCAGCATAACATTCAAAGCCGATCTAATGTCTACCAGTACGCTGGCTAAAGCATCGTCCTGACAGTTGACTGTAATATTGAGTTCCATGTTATGACTTTTGCCTTCTTCTGGCAATTCCTCATCACTGAATCTCGAGTTGTTGCAGGAAGTGATGTTGGAGATGATGTTGTCGAATTGTCTTATCGACACATCTTGTTCCACAAAGGCTTGCTCTAAGACTCTCTGTAGAGGTTCCTTGAGAGCTTCAGAACTGAGTAAAAGAGATAACACGGAGATTTTTGAAGGAGTCTGTAACAGCTGATCAACTATGTCGTACTCACTCTTTTAGATGAGCTTCAGCATCTCATCGTTGTTCTCTGAAAGGTCGGGACCACTAGATTGACCGACTGGTTGAATTAGACCTTCTGTTTGAAGTTCATTTTCTTTGCTGGATTCTCCAACTCCTCGGTTGAAGATTCGACCACTCCGTGTTACTCGACTAATGTCTGCGATATTCACGACGGAGGGTAATGTAATTTCCTTTCCATTCTCAATTGTTGTTGCACCATATTTGTAAGGGATCGCCTTATCGGATTTGTACGGTACTGGTCCCGGCAGATAGATAACTACAGGAGCCTTTTGATTTTTCTGACATCGTAGCTGGCCTCGATTGGTTCGAGGTTGAGAATCCTTCCACTATCAAGAGGAACTCTTAATTCACGGAGTAAAGGGATTATGGCGCATACATCTTTGTCCACTTCTCATTTAGGGATCAAGACAACCTTTTGGTCTCGATCAGGGTGATAGTTTGAAATTGAACCAGAACTTGACCATGGTTGAATCTCTTTGTGGTCTAACTGACTTTGAAGGGTTGCTCGCACAAGGTAGTATCCTTGGTTATCCTCCGAGCAAACTCTACAGCACTCATAATTATGTGGTGGCACCTGGCCACGTCCGTTTTGTATGCAGTGTAACCTCACTAGGTCTGTTTCCATTGATCAAACATCCTGACTTTGATGCCTAGCAGGGTTCCCATTAATCATATTGACTTGTTATGTGTCTTCATCTAGATAGATCGGAAGCCACCAGTGGTTCAACAAGTGTTGCAGTGTCCTCTGAATGAGTGCACATCCTTGGTCACTCTCACGACACCCTTTGCAGTTCTGATAATCGTGAGAAGTCAGAAAACCGAGCTGGACTTGCTTACCGTGTAGTTCCACCAAGCTGGTATTCATCAAGCGAATATCAAAGATTTGAATCATATTCACTTGATAATGACTTCTATCGCGGTAATCCTGAATACATCCAATATGCATCTGACGCTGGAGGGCCTCTTGTACAAAAGAGTATCCCTGATTGTTTACCGAGCAAATCAGACAGGAATCATAATCGTGTCGTGGCAGATTATGATGTTGGCTTTGCCATGAGTGCATTGCCACCAAGTTGACATTCATCGTACAGATGTCGTGGTTCTGAATGATGTTGGAATTTGTATAAGTCATGTTGACCCCAAGAATTCTGTGATCCTGGATCCAACCGAGATCCAACTGTTCCTGTAGAGCTGATTACACTACAGAACATTCTTGATTGTCTTTAGAGCAGATATCACACTGGTGATAATAATGAGATGGTACATGCCCATATCCGCTTTGTCTGCGATGCATCTTGACCAGGTTAGCCCTCCATAAGAGTGCATCATGAATTCGATAGCTGTGGTTAGACTCTCCTTCTATCAAATTTATTGTAGCCTTATCGTGTTGAGGCAGCGGGTTCGTCTGAACATTTGGATTTGTATCCTTGAAGGATAAGACCCCGCTCCTGACAAGTTTTTGCACATCAGATTTGAAACTGAGGCAGTTTTCTATGTTATGCCCTGGTCCTCCTTGATGGTAAGGGCAAGTCTGATCCTCTTTGAACCAAAAAGGAGGATTTTTCGATACTGTAAGAGGAGACTTGGTTTGGATGTGCCCCTTGACCAGTAGTAGTGGAAACAGTTATGCGTACAACATTGGCATAGGGTTAAACCCTGGTGGTCGCGTTGTACGATTGTTGTTGTCCTGAGGACGAGCCTTTTAAAGAGGTTGTTGTGTCCTTTGCTGATATTGTTGTTGATTCGGTTGGCTTTGAGCAACCTGAGGTTGATACGTTGGAACAGGCGTAGGGTTAATAGCAGGAGCTACAGTTGCTATTGGTTGGTACCGTCGCCTTTGCTTTCCGAGAGAGATATTGCCAATATCTTGCTCTTTTTTCTTAGGGAAAGCACTACCGTATCTTTTGGTACTGCTTGATGGTCCTGTATCTTTGACCAAACGTCCTTCTCGGACTGCTTCCTCAAGACGAACCCCCATGCTCACCATCTCAGTGAAGTCACTGGGCGCACTGGCGACCATTCGGTCGTAATAAAACGAACTCAAGTTTTCAAAAAATCTTTGTCATCTCTTTTTCCTCAAGAGGTGGACCAATCTGAGTGGCAATCTCACACCATCTCTGAGCATATTCCTTAAAGGTTTCCTTGTCCTTCTGCGACATGGCTCTAAGTTGATCTCTGTCTGGTGCCATGTCCAGGTTATATTTATACTGTTGAACGAAAACAACACCAAGATCTCTGAAAGTGACGATCTTAGTGCGGTTTAAACCCATGTACCATTTGAGTGCGGCACTGGTTAAACTATCCTGGAAGTAATGGATCAGTAGTTGTTGGTTCTCTGTCTGAGTTGACATCCTCCGAGTGTACATCACCAAGTGACTTTGAGGGCAAGAGTTACCCTTGTATTTTTCAAATTCGGGCACCTTGAATTTGTGCGGAATTTTCACATTGGGGACCAAATAAAGGTCTGCGACGTCCTTACCGAATAGATCCTGACCGCGAATGGCATGCAGTTCCTTCTGCATCTCCAAGATTTCTCTTGGAACTCATTCATTCTGTCGTACATATTTTCATTTTCACCCGAAGATATCTGTGGAATCTATCCTTCTGGGACAGTGTGTACCACGGGTGGTGGTATAGTCTTTACGGCAGTGACTCTTGGTGCTTCCCTATCCCGAAGTTTGTAACCTTCAGGAGTTGCTGTTATGCCCCTTGCATCTTCGCTTTCTCGAAGTTTGTAACCTTCAGGCCCAGTACTTCCTGCTGCAGTTTCCGGATCTTATGTGATCGACAAAATATATCCTTCCGGGATATAATTGAGTGGCATGCCCCAGGGACGATCTTTTGGCATGTTATACTGAGGATCATACTTTTCCACTATGGGCGTAGATGTGATCTCTGAGATCACAGTCCTTTGTTGTTGCATCTGAGCTACTGCCAGAGCTTGCATGTCATTGTGAAGCTTCCTCAAGTCTTCTTTTAGAGCGTCGAGTTCTTCTCTCAACTCTCTGTTCTCTTCCTTGAGATTATCCATTTTCTTTTGAATGTTGGCCCGAGTATTGTACTAATGAGACAGTTTGACTCTAGAATTGAGACACAAACGTGAGATTCGTAGGGAAGAAGAATGTGTTATGTGAGAATGATGAATAATATGCAATGATTATATGATTAATTTTTTTTTAATCAAAAGAAACTTCGACAATTGGATTGCAAATATCATACAGTGGGGAAACCCCGTTTTATTGAATTCAAAGATTGCGGAAATGGAAATACAGTAATTTATAAAGTGTTGTAAAAGGAAACGTTTAAACTTATGGATCCTGAGTTCTCTTTGAGGAGGGCTCAGGTGCTGGTTCTGGTACTTTCATTTTCTTTGGCCGGGACTCTTGAGTTGTTGTCGGGTTGTCATTCCTTTGCCAAGTGAAAGGAGCAAGCAAATTCCTTTGGTCTTCTTGATTCTCTACAGCATGTTGCTCTAAAATCTCAATCAGAGCATCTTTATCTTTTAACAGTTGTTGTATTTTGTTACAATCCACATTGAGAATGCGGTATTTGTTCCTCCAAGACCTCTTCTCCTGTTGAACTTTGTTGAGAGTAACCTGAAATTTTTCCGTATCAGACATAAAATAAAGGACAGATTCCTTTAACAGAAGAACTTCGTGACGAGGGCAAGGCATCCTCAGTTTGAGAGCCCTAGCTTGTACCCAGTGGAGATAAGGTTCCACCGAGACACACACTGGTTTTCCTAGAGACTCTCTTCCTTTCCTGTGAACATGCTTCCATGCATGCACTATTTCTGTCTTTAGTGCCCTGTCATTTTCTCCTTCCTTGAAGAAAAGACCTTCCAGATGAACATTACGTGGGATATGTCTCATCGGGTATCCGAATTGACGACGAACTAAAATTGGATGATAGTTGATTCCTCCTTTAGTTCCTATGAGGGGTACATTAGGGAAATTTCCACAATGGTCAATGATTCTTATTCTGTCGTAGATCCGATTGTACTAATCGATGTCAGATTTGGTAAGAGACATGATTCTCTGTGACCAACATAAAGTACTCTTTTGATCCCAAAATGTGGCAGACTTCGGCAAATGGGAAGTGAACCATTTGTATAGCAAGGGTACACAGCATGTGATCATTCCCTCGCTGTACAAATTCCTTAAGTGTATAGAATGATAAGCATTTGCGAGCAAGGTCGGTACAGGGTTTCCAATCAGAAAAATCTTAATGGCATTGATATCAACGAAGCTATCAATGTTGGGAAAAAGGAATAACCCGTAGGTGAGAAAAACAAAGACGCTCTCGAAAGCAGTCACGTTCCCTATAATGGCAAAGTACAGGGCTTTCTTTATAAAAAACTGGGCTGGAAAACCTTGGATTCCATCCTTAGTGGTCATGTGAGTCCTGACTTCTGTCTCGTCCAAATAGATTGCTCTTGCAATGGTTTAATCTTTTGGAATTTCTTCTAGTCCAGAAAGGGAGTTTGGTCAGTGATAGGTAAATCAGTCAGGTGAGAATACTCCTCCAGTGTTGGTGCTAGCTAATAATCCAGGAATGTGAAACAGTGATAAACCGGATCGTAGAACTGGAGTAGCGTGGACAGGATTCCTTCGATTACATGGACCCTTAACAGAGACAGCAGTCCTCCATACTTAGCTCTGAAAGCATCAGGGTTGGTGATCATCCTTGCCAACCCTCTTAAATCCTCTAGTTTTGGAACCTTGAAGGTGTACTTGTGAGTCTTCCTTCTACCAAAATCCATAACGTAACCTTTTTCTCTCTGACATTTGCAATCATTGTCTTAGTTTAATTTGAAAAAAAAAGACTAGAAGAGAAAAATTTTCTTTGTTTTAATGTTTTTTAGATGAAATGAATGCATGAACGCAACACACAAAAACATAGAAAAAACATGGGGTCAAACGTTAGGTGTCATGAAGTCAAGGCTCTACCCATCCCCAAAGGTTGTATTGGTGATTTTTTGTGCCTGTCTGCAAAATCATTGACCCCTCTTGGGATAATAACAGCAGGCTGGTTCACCCGAGCGAGCTGATGTATCTTAGAGTAATCTCAAATGAGGGTAGTATCGCGTGACAACTATTTCCGATAGTTTCCGCATTACAAAATAGTAACATGGTTTTAGTCTACTAAAATCCTCAGCTTCTCAGATAACCCAATCGAACAATCTACTTTTAACAACCGAAGTCGTATAGGCATTGAATCCGCAAAGGGTATCTCCACTGATTCGATGGTCTACCGGGACCTCTTATTTGGGAGTCACTCCCTGTAAGGTTACCCGTCTCATGCCATCACTTATCTTAGGTGTATACTCAATATTTCCAGATGCGGCATCACCCGCAGTCCCATTAGCAGAAAAATAAACACGGATATCAAGTAGGAAAAGCAATATATATATATATATATATATATATATATATATATATATATATATATATATATATATATATTTATTCCTAAAGCTAACATCCTAGACCTCTTAGGAGCTATAATAATCCTAGTCCTAAACAATAAAATGCGTCCCCAGTGAAGTCTCCATTTTACTGTAGCGAGCGATTTTTGTCGGTGACGCGACCACCTTATCGCTGGGGTTGGGTTTTCCTCCTCGAGGAGAAAAGAGGTGCTACTTTCTGATTTTTTATTTATCCCATGAAGCTGGAAGGGAAAGGGAAGGTATCTAAAACTAACCTTGCACGCGAATGTTTAACTAAACAAATGCTTAAAGAGATTGGGGGGTTCGGGGTCAGGTTATACAATGGGCAGTTGTCAGTTACCCATCCTATATGTGGTTATCCACAGGATATTAGCTTTAGGTTTTGCTTTGTACTTGATGGTGTTTATCTGGTAATGGGTTTGGGAAAGTTTCTTGGGAAATGTGACAGGGAGAATGAGTTTTTGTTGATGTTTTTGGGAAGGTGCTGGACCTAAGTTTTGATTGACGTATGAAGGTATTGGACCTAGATTTTTTTATTAGTATGCTCGCTAAGATTTCACAATCTTATGCCTACGTATTCCCGTTTAAACGAAATAGGGAAATCAGAGCAGTCGTAGTTCCTCCTATTCTAAGGGAGGAAAAAGATGTCTTGGTGTCTTGTTCAAAGCCCAAGATTGAAGCTAAAAGGGTATTTATGTCTTGTTCAAAGCCTAAGATTGAAGCTAAAAGGGTATTTGTGTCTTGTTCAAAGCCCAAGATTGAAGCTAAAGGATTTGACTGAGAGAGAATTTGGCATCTCTAAAGAAGGATTGTTGATTTTTGTGTGCCTTGATCAAAGCACAAGGTTGATGCTAAAAGGTTAATTGACTCCACTGGAGAAGTCTTTATATGTCTTGTATAAAGCCCAAGATTGAGGCGAAAAAGGGTTTGACTCAACAAGAGAGTGCTTTTATCTGTCTTGTACAAAGCCCAGGATTGTGACTGAACAAGCTGGAGAAATCATTATACAAAGCCTAAGAGGAGGCTAACTTCGTGCTAGGGGAAATATTTATACGAAGCCAAAGGGAGGCTAGAAAGGATTGACTCAACAAGAGAGTATTTTTATCTATCTCGTACGAAGCCCGAGATTGAGGCCAAAAAGAGTTGACTCAACAAGAGAGTGCTAAAAGGTGATTGCCTCAACAAGCGAGTCTATGAGAGTGATTGACTCAACAAGAGAGTCTAAAAAGGTGATCGACTCAACAAGAGAGTCTGGGAAGTAATTGATTGACTCAATAAGAGAGTCTGAAAAGGTTAACTCCGATGGGGAGAATCATTGTACAAAGCCCAAGAGGAGGCTGACTTTCCTGAGGAAAGGATCATTATACCAAGCCTAAGAGGAGGCTAGCTTATGCTAGGGATTCTTGAGATCCCGAGTCATGTCCAAATGGGGAAACCGACTTTTGCAGGGGAATGCAGAAGAGTTGATAGATCAGATACTTTGAGATTCTGATTTGAGACAGTGTTATATGATGATAAACTGACCCTGGTTGGGGAATTTTTAGGGGAGAGACGGGGTTTTAGAACCCACAAGTTTTAACTCAGCTGGAGAGTAATCCAGAATCCGGGGTTTCTCCTATATTTGTAAGGGACTTGAGAATGTCTTTGAGACTCAAGGAGATTTAGACTGTCCAAGTCTATTGGAAAGGTCTATCTTTGTACAATGTCCAAGAGGAGGTCGGCTCGTTTAAGGGATGAGTATCAACCCTAAAATTGGCCTGAGGGCTTTTGTAACTCCTTTTTGAAAGACAGCTCTAACAAAGGATGACTAAGTTCTATCCTATACCTTTAAGAGGTCGTGAGGGTCCTTGTTTGAAGCCCAAGAGAAGGCATGAGAACTTTTAAAAAGCCGACGGGTCCTTGTACAAAGCCCAAGAGGAGGCAGGGATGCTTTTAGGAAGCCTGTGGGTTCAAAACCAAGAAGAGTTCAAGAAATTTTATTCACAGATAATAGATCATTTAGTGAAAGTTCTGTGATTTGAAGAAACTCGGGAGATGCTATTCACAGATAATAGATCAACTCCGGGGAGTAGAATTCCTTTGACAATTTCTAGGGGTGACAGTCTGAGAAAAGGTTCACCGAGAATACTGCCTTTCTCTATGTTCCATATTTTTTAACCCCAATAGAAGGGAAGACTGTATCTGGAAATCCTATAGGGATCTAGTTTTGTTTGTATTTAAGAGTGACCAAACGGGCTTTACCTAGTTCTAGACCTAGTTGCCGGGGAAAACTCTAAATAACTATACTAGTATATATACAGCTGATATATGACAAGTATGTAAAAGGGTATGAAAGAAGACTAACCGTGCGTAGCTTCCCACAATACAATTATATATATTTGACATGTAATTAAAAGAATGAAAGAATACTAACCATGCACCGCTTCCCACAATACGGTTATATATATTAAAGCAAGTAAATGAAACCGGATAAAACTTACAGACGAGCAGGCTTCCATGATGTATTGTTAGTTGTTCAAAGAAATTAAAGAAAGTTTTGATAACAACTGTATATTTGAATCTAAATCAAAAGGGAAATTATTTTGAACAGATTGTACTGGGACTTATACAACGTCTGAGGCCCAAAGGTTTTGGTTAAAAAAGGGATTAGGTCTTACACTCTAGTAGAGGCCCAAAGATTTGTTTTTTGTACAAGTGGTGGGGCTTACAACTCAAGGAGAGGCCCAAGGTTTATTGTTTAAAAAGACGACGATCGCGTCGAACTTTGGAAAATGTACAAAGGGACTTATACAAAGTCTGAGGCCCAAAACAAGTTTGGTTTCAAAAAGGGGGTTGGGTCTTAAACTCTATTAGAGGGCCAAAGATTATTTTGAAAAAGAAAGATGGGACTTACAACACGAGGGTAGGCCCAGAAGGTTTGTTTGAAAACGGAGATTGCGTCGAGGTTTTTGAAAACACAGTGGGTCTTATACAATATCTGAGGCCCAAAAAGGTATCTTATTTACAAGGAATGGGTCTTACACTCTATTAGAGGCCCATAAAGTGTTTATATACAAAAGATGGGGCTTACAATCCAAGGATAGGCCCAAGTGGTGGATAGTGATCGCACCGTCGTTTTGAAAATCGCCGAGGGACTTATACAATATCTGAGGCCCAGAAAGGTTTTTTATTTACAAGGAATGGGTCTTACACTCTATTAGAGGCCCATGAGTGTTTGAAAAAGATTTGTTAGGGTGAAATCAATCAAAACCCTAATTTTGTTTATCATGGAATTAATATTGATTAAAAATTAATAAAATCATTGAAAACATGTGAGAAATGAGTTGTGATCTTGGATCAATGTTTCAAAAATCATGTTTTTATCCACAAAATGATTAAGAACCTTTCAAGTTTGGAAAATCAAGAAGGAAAAAATATTTTAAATGTCAAAAAACAAATAAAAATTAATTCTTTGTAAAAATATCAAATATATGAAATAAATAATATTTTTGGAAAATTTTTCTAAAATAAAATATTTTAACATTTTTGTGAATTATTAAAAAAAGAACCAACTCAAAATCATTAAAATTCAGAGAGAAAATAATTTTTGAATCAATTAAATAAAATCACAAAATTCAAATATTCAAATATTTGAAAAAGGGCGCCAAGAACACCTTGGTTTTGCCCGCGTGCCCTGTTCTTAGCTGATTTGCATTTTCTCATAAATCTCACTGAATACTTGATGAAATCACACAAACCACATATCAATCTGCTCGTTTTCAACTCACGATCATGTCTATGGTCTTTAATTTCATTTATTTTAAGCATGGAATAAGAAATCAAAGAGAAACCTCAAGAACCCTAAATTCTGTATGAAGGTTCAGAAATTCCATACACCAATCAGTGCTTGTCCCTTGTTTGTTCCCCTTTGAGGTGCGCAGATGGATAACCATGCTTTTTGTTGCACAATTTGATCAAATTGAGCCCTTATGCACAAATCTGCCTTGCCGGTACAGTTTGCAGCAAGGCATGTTGCATCTGTCATAACTCCTAGCTCAGATGGAGTTTGAGGGAGTTCTTGGCCATTTTGGAAAGCTCTCATATGATATAACACATGTATGATCATAGTTTGTCTTGATACTTTTTAGATCCAAGCGAAAAATGCCCCTACATTTGGAAAAAAAACAAGACAGATTCTGACTTAGTGAAAATTTCACTAAGTGTTGGAAAAAGTGACATTTCATGTTTTCAGCCATTTTGATCACTCCGTAACTAAAAATCCATGAGGAATTGGAATGAGGTGTAGTTGACACTTTTAAAGTATGCCATAAGAGCAACAAATCCATCATTGGATCATCCAAAATGGTTGCTTGGATCTCAAGTTATGATCCTTGAAAGTTGGTACCCTAGCCACTTTGTTCCATAACTTAGAAAAATTCTAAGTTTTTTATGGTTACCCATTTTACAAGTTAACTCACTATTCTTGATTTTTCTTTATGAATGATGATTCAATTCACAAATTAACATTGTATTAGGGTTAGATAACCTTGGTTTACCAAAAAATCAAAAAGTCAAACTTTGACTTTTTGTACAATTGACTTTTTATCAGATGAAGTTTAAACTGTGCGATCCTCTATGAAATCAAGTCCTTGACCTAAATCAAACTTAATAGATGGATTCCATAGGTGTTGTAGGGTGTATTGAATCATGTCCCAAGGTTTGGGAGCATTCCTTGGTCAAAAGTCAAAGGCACAGTTGACTTTTTCTTCAAAACCCTAATTGTGATCCAGATGAAATTGAAACTTGTAGATCAAGCTTCTTGGATCAATCCATTGTTGCAAATGGATCAATGTGGTGTATTGGAGACCCTCAAATCATGTCTTGAGGTTTTGGCTCATGTTATGTACCAAAAGTCAACTTAGGGGTGAATTAGGTCAAGAAACCCTAATTCCTGATTTTTGATAAATGCATCCCCTGAGGTTAAATTGACTTGATGATTGGGTCCGTGAGGTCCCATGGAGTATCTTAGATTATGCTTTGAAGTATTGGCTCATGCCTAGATGAAAATTTCCACCTGGAGGCCTTGGTCAACCAAAACCCTAATTTGGTGACACTGGCGATCTTGAGGCTTAATCCACTTGGAATGCTACAACCTTGTGCTTGATTCTTGATGTGGGAGTCCTCTTGATCCTTTATGGGTGTTTGAGAGCTTAGACAAGTTGAAGATCATGTCATACTTTGATTGATCCTTTATCTAAGGCTCTGAGAGGGCTTGAAACCCTAATTCTTGATTGTGGTGAATGCTCACCCATCTTTGGGAAGACTGATGAGGCATAATGGTACATCCATATTGTGGTAATGATTTGCACAATGATGGGAAATCTTAGTGGTCAAAATTTGGGGTATGACACTCACTGAGATTTAATATCTCACCCCATTATTGTTGGAGGTTTTCAGGAAGCATTTGCAGGTTTGATTTACAAGTGGAGCTAAGCTTGGATATTTCAAGAGAAGCTTAGTTGAGCTTATTCCGCTGTGTATTATTGTTTTCTTGTACAATGAGGAATATTGTACCCTATTCTTAGATTTTTATTGTTTTGGCTAATTTCCATGCCTTGTACCATAGATTGTATTAGGTTTTTAAAATGGTCAAGTATGTGAATTACGCCATTAGGCACTTATGATGGTGTCACTACCAAATAAAATGCTTGTATTGTATTATTCTAGGTAAATAATTTGAAAAGTGGGTTATTTTGGGAATTTTTTTGAAAAACTGGGATATTTGGGTAAAAAAAATTCGAGAGTATTCATTCAGTTTTTGTTTCCACTCACAATACTTGAATTTAAAATTGTGTTTGAAAGATCTAAATTGAATGGAGCGGAAGGGAGCAAAAGGGAGTGGAGCGGAATGAAATAAATATGTCGTTCCATTGTTCATGTATTTCACGACGAAATATAGAGATTTTGTCATTCCGTCCAAATCGGAGGGTACAAAAAATGATGGGAAGTGATGAAATTGAATGGAATGCATTTCATCCGGTTCCACTCCATTCCATCCTTTTTTTAATCAATTCAAACAACGAAACATAAGTTTATATCATTCCATTTTATCTTATTCCATTCCATTCCATTCCATCAATCTTAACATCTAAATTCAATTCAATTTTGACCAATGTAATGTTGGTAGGGGGAATATAGAATTCATATATGCTAACAAAAAGATGATAAAAAAATATGGAAAATATCTATAAAGAAATGGAAAATATAAAGTATATTATAATTTTTTAAACAATTAAAATTTTTTTATTTGTATTATATAGATGGTATAAATTGGTTCAATGTGATAATAAGAAAACTTTTTGCTTTATTGAGTGCTTGCTTAAGATTGAATGTCTAAGATCTCTAGTTAAGTTAGAAGAAATTTCTTACTATTTTATCAGGATAATTTTGGATTAAAATATATACACAATTATTTATTTTTAAAAAAAATACTTTAGTTAATTATAATTAAAAATAAATAATACACATTACCAACAATTGGTTAAAAACTCTTAACAATGATTATCTTTTGTTCAATTAATTACGTTGAGAAGAAATTTTGTCTCTCAAGTGAGAAATTATTTAACTCATTCAAATTAAGTACATATGTTTAAGGTGTTTGAACTACTAAATTAAAAATTGAATAACATACTCTGGTGGCTAAAGCGGACGTCATTCTGTTAGGGTTTTAATAGTGGAATCAAAGCTCGAGATGGTTTAAAATCCTGCTCTTCGGAGTAGGGACCAAATCGAGTATATTCTCGCCGTCTTTGTGGATCTGCAATGAAGAAAGGGAGGGGTATACTGAAGAAGAAGAATAAGGTGACAACTCCAAGTGCATTCAATCCGTTCATAGTGGAAATACCAAAAACAAGTACTAAGAGAGATAGTAAGAAGATTGAAGATGGCCAAGGTGAGGAAAGTAGTGAGGAAGAGATCACTGCTCAAACCCTAGATGAGAATTCCTCTCTAGAAGTCAAGTAAAAGAGTGTTCACAAAGAAGAGAACACCACAAAGCTCTGGGTTGACATAATCAGTGGAATAGTATCCCAGCAAATGGAATGAATATAGATTTATTGCGCCAAAGATTGTTGAAGGAGAGATTGAAGTAGAAATCGACGAAGAGGATGTAGAAAGTGAGAAGAAATATTGGGAATCCTCGTTCATCATGTATGTTTTGGGAATAGATCTGAGTATGGATGCAGTAAAACAGTTTATGACCAGGTATTAGAACTTCATCAAACTTTCTGACATGTTCTACCACAAAGAGGGATACTTCATTTTGCGGTTTAAATCTATTGATGATAAAAAATTATACAGAAGAAAGACCCTTATACAACCTTCAACATGCCAATGATACTCAAAGAATGGAAACCGGATTTTAATTTCCAAAGAGATATGCTTAGGACTCTTCCTATTTGGGTTAAACTTCCTCATCTTCCACTGCATCTTTGGGGGGCTAAAAGCTTGAGGGAAATAGGGAGTGCATTAGGAAACCCATTGTTCACTGATGAATGTACAATAAACAAGTTGTGTATTTCGTATGTGATAATCTTAGTGGAACTAAACATTACTCAAAAATAAAGGGAGAGCATTACAATCAGAAACCATGAAGGTAATAGAATTCAACAGCAAGTAGAATATGAATGGAAGCCCTTATATTGTGAAGTCCACCAAAAAGTTGGACACAAATGTAATAAGGAAGGGAATAAAGTGGTGAAGCAATGGAAGGAAAAGGTCTCTGTTCAGGAAATATCTAAGGTTGTGGAGCAGGAAACCACTCAAATAGACCCAGAACTAGGACCATCTTCGTGGATTGGGGTAGGAAGCACATGGAGAGGAAAAGGAAAAGTAGGCTCAAGTTCAACTGCAACAATTCCCTGTCATAATGGTTTTTAGACACTAAGGATTTTGAATGATCCTCTAGTGTCTATAGATAAAGGGTAATGATCATATCTTGGAATACTAGGGGGATAAATAACCCTGGGAAATGCGGAGAGGTTATCTCCCGCCTCAATAGCATGATCCCTAATTTGGTCATCTTGGTGGAAACGAGAGTTAAACGGTCAAATTTTAATAAGATCAAAAATAAATTTGGTCCCAAGTGATCTTTTTTAGACAACTATGTTGATCATAATAACGGCAGAATTTGGTTGATGTGGGATTCATTTAAAATAAAGATTAAGTTAGTTTGTAGCAATGCTCGGTTCATTCACTGCGAGGTCTATAATTTCGAGGATGAATTGACTACCTGATGCACTGGGATTTATGTGTTTAATACCTTGGAGCAGAGGAAGAATCTTTAGAATGACATCGAGCAGTTACAGGTGAACAATACTGATCCCTGGTTCTTAATGGGGGACTTCAATGATGTTCTTAAGAGTCAAGATTGTTTAGGGGGTCTATGGTCCAGGAAGTGGAATTTTGTGACTTTTATAAGATGATGAGGAGGATGGATTTGTATGACAAAGAGAGCATTGGTGAGCATTATACCTAGTTAAACAACCAAGCAGAGAATCATATATACTTTAAGATTGATAGGGTCATTGCTAACATGAGATGGCATTAACTTAATGTTGTAATTGTTCTTAACGTGTTGGAATATGGCGTGTTTGATCATGCTTTGTTGAGGCTAATGGACCAGAAGGTAAACAAGGTGTGTAAAAGTCACTTCAAATTCCAAAATGCAGTGACCTCTATAAATGAGTTTATGGAAGATGTGAGAATTAGTTAGAATCTCCCAGTTAGAGGTAATGGTACGGGGGCTTTTTGGAGAAAGCTAGGAATGCTTCAACCTGTCATCAAAGAGAAGAGTAAGAGATTCATTGGCATTAAGAAACAAGTGGATGATGCTAGCGAGGAATTAAGGATAGCCTAACTCAATCTGGTCCAGGATAAAATGAACATAGAGAAAATTCTAGCAACTAAATCTTGCTCTGATAAAGTTATCCAGCTGAATAAAATAGAATACCAAATATTTAAGCAAAGAACTAAAATAGAGTGGCTGAAGCAAGTAGATAGTAATACAGCTTACTTTTATGCCATATATGCTGAGAAGTCAAAGAGTGCAAAAGCAAATTCTTTCTTTAGTGAACAATTCTGGAACTATTATATCTTCTCAAAGGGATATTGAAGATGAAGTGCTTAATTTCTATGGTAACTTGGTTGGTAAGGATTCTCATAGACTTAGAGGGATTGATATCATGGCTTTGAGAAAAGGCAATCAATTATCTTTGAAGCAGAGGGAAAGTCTTATCACTCCCATAAACAATATAGACATTGACAAGGCCCTGAAGAGTATGAGTGATAACACATCTCCAAGTGCAGATAGGTATGGAGCTAAATTTTTCAAATTCACTTGGAATGTTACAAAACATGATGTCTATGCTGCTATTAGAGAGTTTTTTGAGAAAGAAAGAATGTTATATGCATTTAATAGTGCTATTGTTACTCTTATTCCAAAGACAACGAATGCTAAGATGGTGAAGGATTTTTGGCCTATATCATGTTGCACAATATTCTATAAAATCATTTCCAAAATCTTAGCATCAAGAATTGGTAAAGTTCTTACTAGCATAGTGCACTATAGCTAAGCTGCATTCGTGCCTGAATATCATCTCCAAGATCATGTGCTTCTTGCTTATGAGATAATAAAGGGCTACAGTGCCAAAGGCCCCCTAGGTGTATGATCCAGATGGATATTCAGAAGGCGTATGATTTGGTTGAGTGAACAGCTCCGGATACCATTCTGCAGGAATTAGGCATACCTCAGAAATTTATTGGACGGATTCCCTTAACTGTGAAAACTGTTTCTTACTAGTTTAATATCAATGGAGAGCACACTAGATTATTGAAAGCTAAGAGAGGCTTAAGGCAATGGGACCCCTTTCCCCCCTTTGCTTTTTGTCATCATTATGGAGTACCTTCATAGATCCTTTGGAAAGATGTCCAATAATCCAAATTTTAATTACCACTATAGGTTTGAGAAGATGAATCCAGTGCATCTATGTTTTGTAGATGATTTGTTAGTTTTCACTAGAGGTGATACTATATTCGTGCAGCTAGCCATGAAGACTTTTAATGAGTTTTCTGATGCAACAGGTTTAGTGGTGAACCCTCAAAAATGTAAAGTTTTCTCTGGTAATGTAAATGAAGATACGAAAGCTAACATCCTTAATTTGTTTGGATTCAGTGCAGGTAGTCTTCTTTTTTCGTTACTTGGGTATCCCTCTAACATGTAAGAAATTATTAGTAGCATAGTGCAATATTTTGGTTGATAAAATTATTGCTTGTGTCAATCACTGGAGTTCTCATCTACTCAGCTTTGCAGAGAGACTCCAACTAATTAAAAGTACTATATTTGTTGTTACAAATTTCAGGTTGCAGATAATCCTTCTCCCTAAGAAGGTTATTAAACATGTGGAAACAATTTGTAGGTCTTTTCTCTGGTCATGAAGTGGTGAGATAACCAAGAAAGCTCTTATCTCTTGGAAAAAATCTATAACAGCAAGAACCAGGGCGGTCTTAATATTGTTCCTATAGAGGATTGGAAAATAGCTAATCTTCTAAAGCTCCTTTGGAACCGAAGTGGCAAGAGGGTGTGCATATGGATCAAATGGATCCATAGTTACTACATGAAAGGGAAAGATATTATGGAATTTGCGGTTAAGAATAATTGGTCTTGGATAATAAAGGCTATATTTAAATAAAGTTATAGAATATAAGCCAATCAAGAGTGGATGCGAATTATGCAGCAATAGAAGGTAGCTACTAGGGATTTCTACAGGATTATTAAAAGCAGATAATGATAAGGTCAGTTGGTGTAACGCCCCAAGTTCATATTTTAATTATTTATTAATTATTTGTGAATATAAGGTAATTTGATGACATGATGTTGTGTTGCATGGACATTTTTGGGTGAAAGTTATTTTAGTAATAATAATAGTAAGGATAATCATAGTATATTATTCAAATTATTATTTATTATTTAAAATAAGAGAAGTAGGAGCATTGAGGGTATATTAGTCTTTTAGGAGGAATAAGCGAGGATATAATGGTAAGAGCACGATTAGGGGTATTTAAGAGGGAATAGTGAAAAGGAATTCATTATTCTACTATTTGGGGGAAAAGGCAAAAGTGCTCTGAAGAACAAGTGAGAAGGAGGCTAGGGCATAAGAGAATTCCGGAGAAATTGCAAGAGAAGTCGAAGGAGACGATATTTTAAGGTATGGGGAGTATTACTTTACAATATTCTTGATATAAGGATTTGATGTTGGTGGGTGATTGGGGTTTTGTGGAAACTTGGGAATTCGGAGGTTAGGGATAATGGAATTTGATGAATTGAGATGAGATGATTGTTGTTGTCGATGCATATGTGATAGTTGTAGGTTGTAATGGCATAATCTGAAGTAATTGATGGATAAAACGTGTTTTTGGAGTGTAGAATCGTAGGAGGGAAGGTGTTGTTATCGCAGGGTTTTTTGCCAAAATCGCAGAGCTCGCTTAGCGCGGCCTAGCGCGCTTAGCGTGGTCTGGAGAATTCTCGCCTCCTCGATGCAGTGAGTAGCGCACTCAACGTGGGATTAGCCCGCTTAGCGCGACCTGGAAGTTGAAATTATTATTTTTAATTTCTTAAAATTGTGGGAAATTGTCCATGTTATGTTGTATTAATGTTGTAATGATGCCATGACTTGTTACTGCGTGTTGACGTGTTATAAGATGATAAGTTGATGATTTTCAATATGATGATGCATAAGAAGTTTGATGAACTAATGATGATATGATTTACATGATGTTGATGAATTAATGATGACATGATTTATATGATGTTCTGGTGAATGATGATGCACTTTATTACCTTTGTTTATATTGATGAATTTGACGTTGTGCATCATGCATTCATATCATTTAGGACTTCGGTCCAGTGACGATGTTAGGACTTCGGTCCAGTGGTGGCTTTAATCTCATTGTGTGGATTGGAGTATTTTGTGACGTGCTCCCTTGTGGAGGGTTGATGGCCTGGTGTCCATTATTATGACGATTTGGTACCACATGCATATTAGGAAGTTGCATTTCATTCTTGGTGGCATTACCTTATTGCACGATGGTGATGTTGATGACTTGGTGATCTATATGACGATTTGGGGTGAATTGCTATAATGTTGTTTGAGATGAATGTTAACTTGTTAATATCTTTTCTTTATATGAATTATATTGAATTGTGATTACTCACCCTGCCTGTTTGAATGTTACCTCTACCTGGGTAACGTGCAGATAACCAAGACTAGTTCGTGGTGCGTGAAGAGTTAGCTTGGAGTCTTTTCCTTTTAGTTGATTAGAGGGTGTGTCTTGCTCTGATTATGTAACATTGGGGTTGGGAACATTTCTATTTTTGAAGTATTGTGTTATTTGATTAACTTGTTTTATTGAGAATTTTGAGGACGTTGAGTTGTTTTAAACTCCAAATTTTGATGAGATGAAAATGTGATGAGTTGTTTCTTTTATGGTGATAATTCCGCTGCGATGTTTTGTTTTAAAAGAGATGTTAATTAAAAGTGAGTTGCCATTTTCTGTGTGTTGAACCCGTGTTACGGAGCAGGATGTTTAATTTGATGTTTTATGAAGAAATGTGACATGTAACACCCCCTTTCTATACCCCCAAATAATCACATAAATCATTTAGGCACATATAAAATAATTCGCCAGAGTACGATTAAAACATAGTATAAAAGAGGCATGTCACATCATACACTCATTTAATGCATCCATCACCTGCTCATAATATTGATATGCAACAGTGGGGTAACTTGCCACAGAGGAACTTTGTCCTTACACCCACATCTCAATATTTAGAATAAAAGCGGAAACATCTAAAATATTGAATAACAACCACATATATACACCAACATATATATACATCATCCAGTATGAATCACAAACAACATCGTGTTTATATACACTAATTCAACAGCAAGATACATATGAAAATGTATCACAAAAAGATCAAACGTCATAGCTACCCGGTGCTACATATCAGAGCCAACCGACCAACAAGGAAAATGAAGACACGCTTCACAAAAAGACCGCCAGATACCTAATCTGCAATGCCTCATAGAGCATCATAAAACAGCAGAAGGGTGAGAAATATTATCATAATAACAATGCATATAATTATGTACTACAACATAAACATATAACACATATTCTCACCACAACTCATCATATATCACAATATAGATATATCATCAAGCATATTCATTATGCATACATTCACCATTATCATCATTCCACACGAACACACACATACTTGTTCATTCAACAATGCATCATTATAAGATACAGTTTATATCATTTCCCATAAACATACATATATCAATGTTTATTCATTCTTCAATGCATCATTACAACGATACAATTCTTATCACAATTCATCACATCTCATTCAATATACATCGCAAGGCATATATATATAAAACCAAGCATATCCCTCATAATGCTTATCATTCCACATCAACATATACATATATATGTTTATTCATCAATGCACAAATACAATGATGACAAATGCAACTCATAGAGACCGACTCTCGACTCTATGCAGATGCATGCGGTACCGACTCATCACCCGAGCTCAATTGAAGAACTCAATGGAAATATCCTCCCTGCCGGGCCTACGATATTTCCCCATCGCTCATACCATCATGGCATCCGATGTTTCTGGATTGTTCACGCAGACACAATCCGATTGCTCAAACCCCACAAGGGCACACAATCATTCTGAAGATTCCCACGGAATCAAGTGTAACTCATCGCAACGATTACACCCATTGACTACGCAATGTTCAGAGGATCCTCAATGATCATTTGTGTAATCAATCACTCACATCCAACAGGGACGTGATATTACACCCGATTCTCCACGGAATCGCGACACATGAATGCATGTCATGATGTTTCTCATACAAAATGACCACATACACTCATGCAATGCACACATATTTCACAATATAGTCATGCATATAACATTAAATACACACATTACAATTTCTTGCCTTTCGGCCATAATTCATCAACCACAACAATTACAACAACTTGTCACATGCTTCAACATCATCACATTCATGCATTGCAAAACAATTCAAACAATGCATTTCAAACCATAAAGGTCACCACACAACATACATTGAATTTCACATAAACAATGTATTTACCGCACAACAACAACGTTATCACAACATCGCATCTCAACACCTTATCACAACATCTCATCACATGCACTAACATTATACCACATCATACAAGGCATACACATTATTATCAATGCCACATTGTATGTTACACAACCAATATACACATTTAAAACGACAAAAGTCGGTAAATGACACTATTCCCAAATTCTCGACTTTATTTAATCGGCTAACAATTTCAAAATTATCATCATAAGAAAGTACGTTTCATAAGCTTTCCAACGATATAAAGAATGTCCCGATCCGAGTTACGGATCAAAAGTTATGAATTTTCAAAAGTTAAGAATTTATTGAGAAACAGCCAAATTCGCCTGGCGACTTCAGAATTCGCCTGGCCAAACCTCTTTCGCCAGCAATTCGCCTGGCCAATCACCATTCGCCAGCACTTCGCCAGCACTTCGCCTGGCGAATCTCCATTCGCCAGCAGTTCGCCTGGCGAGCTAGTGGCGAGTCACCAATATAGAAAAACTCCAAGAGTTACAGAAGCTACCCCCATTCTGTAATTCCAAATTCGCCTGGCGACTGGCAAATTCGCCTGGCGAATCTGCCTTCGCCAGCACTTCGCCTGGAGAGCTAGTGGCCAAACTCAATTCGCCTGGCGAATCCCAAATTCGCCTGGCGAATCACACCAGAACCAGAAAAATGCTGTTACGGGTTACACGACCCAAAACCCCCAAAAACCTCATTTTTCATCCCAAATTAATTCCAACAACAAAACAATTATCAGCAATGATTCATAAACACATGGTAATCATACAACACAAATTATATCGATTTTCGACCGTAAAAACATCGATTCCCAATCATTTTATCGTTTTCGACCTAAAACTCAAAAGCTATGGAAACAAGAAAACATCCAAGCAAACCCATACATAATCATACACATTGATAAGATAACAATGTTTCACACCCTTACCCGGATTCCAAGCTCGCTAATTGATCGATCTTGATGATTTCCTAGTTTTCCCAACTTTCTTCTCTTTTCTTTCTCTCCTCTTTTCTTTCTCTTCTTTTCTTTCTATCTTTCTCTCTTTCTCTCTTATTTCTCTTTTCTTTCTATTTTCTTTCTATTCTATTTCTTTCTTCTCTCATTTTCCACTAAATCAATTTAATTCATTTTTTTCTCACATAATTCTAATTCCACAAAATTTCTAACTTATGATTAATTATGAAAAGTCTAAAATACCCTTCATTCTAATTTCCCCGCAAACTCTCAAAAACGGTAAAATCACATAATTATTGCCCAATTAAAATGAAAGACTCAACCAACTAGAATCAATCAACACAAAAATGGAAATATCAAAATTGGGCTGTTACAACTCTCCCCCACTTTAGAAATTTTCGTCCTCGAAAATATTACCTGATTCAAACAACTCCGGATACGACTCTCGCATCCCACTCTCTAGTTCCCAAGTCATATTGCCTTCCGCAGCGCCTCCCCACGCTACTTTCACAAGCGCAATATCTTTGCCTCTTAGCTTCTTAACTTCGCGGTCCAAAATCCTAACCGGTAAAGCTTTCACCGTAAGGTTATCTCTCACTTCAACCTCGTCCATAGGAATAACATGTGACGGATCCGGAACATATTTCCGAAGTTGCGAAACATGGAATACATCATGCAAATTCGAAAGGTTCGGAGGCAACGCCACACGGTAAGCCACAACACCAACTCGTGAAGTAATCTGATACGGACCAATAAAACGAGAAGTCAACTTCTTCGACTTCAAAGCACGACCTACACCCGTAACCGGCGTAACTCTCAAAAACACATGGTCGCCTTCTTGAAACTCAAGATCTTTCCTTCTCTTGTCATGATAGCTCTTTTGTCTACTTTGAGAAGCTTTCATCTTCTCACGAATAAACTTCACTTTCTCCGTCGTTTGTTGTACCATTTCCGGTCCAACTAACATCCTCTCACCGGTTTCATGCCAACACAAAGGTGTTCGACATCTCCGACCATACAAAGCCTCAAATGGTGCCATACTTATACTCGAATGAAAACTGTTATTGTAAGTGAATTCAATCAACGCCAAATAACCATCCCAAGCACCACCTTGCTCGAGTACACAAGCACGCAATAAATCCTCCAACGATTGAATTGTCCTCTCGGTTTGACCGTCCGTTTGCGGATGGTAAGCCGAACTCAATCTTAGCTTAGAACCCAAAGCCTCTTGTAAACTCTCCCAAAACCTCGATGTAAATCTAGGGTCTCTATCCGATACAATACCCTTAGGAACTCCATGTAACTTCACAACCACAAGAATATAAATCTCGAATAACTTCTCCAAAGGATAACTAATATCAATTGGAATAAAGTGAGCAGATTTAGTAAGCCTATCAACAATTACCCAAATAGCATTATGACCTCTTTGCGTATTCGGCAATCCCGTAACAAAATCCATCGATATACTATCCCATTTCCATTCCGGAATATCCAACGGTTGCATCAATCCACTCGGTTTTTGATGTTCCACCTTAGACTTTTGACAAGTTAAGCACGCATACACAAATTGAGCTACATCCCTCTTTAATCCGGACCACCAAAAGATTTTCTTCAAATTTTGATACATTTTATTCGCACCCGGATGAATACTTAAGTTACTTCGGTGTCCTTCTTCCAATATCATCTTTTTCAACTCCGCATCATCGGGAATACAAATACGACCACGGAATCTCAAAACTCCAAGATTATCAACCTTAAAATCCTCGTTCTCATTCATCATCAAATCAACAAACTTCAAATCCAACTTTTGCTTTTCTCTAACCGTTGCAAGAAAATCATTCGTAACATGTAATATACCAAGTCTCACACTTCTCGGCGTCATTTCACAAACCAAACTCAAGTCTCTAAAATTCTCCAAAAGTTCCCATTCTTTCATCATCAATGCGGACATATGTAACAACTTCCGACTTAAGGCATCGGCCACCACGTTTGCCTTACCCGGATGGTAATTCAAACCAAAATAATAATCCTTCAAAAGCTCTAACCACCTTCTTTGTCTCATGTTCAATTCTTTTTTATCAAATAAATATTTCAAGCTCTTGTGATCACTAAAAACTTCAAATCTTGCACCATAAAGATAATGCCTCCATATTTTCAAAACAAACACCACGGCCGCTAACTCCAAGTCATGCGTAGGATAATTCTTTTCATGCACTCTCAATTGTCTAGAAGCATAAGCCACAACTTTTCCTTCTTGCATCAAAACACCACCTAAACCCACCAATGAAGCATCACAATACACAACAAATGGTTCATTAGGATTAGGCAAAATCAAGATCGGAGTCGTTGTCAACCTTCTCTTTAGCTCATTGAAACTTTCTTCACAATGAATATCCCAAATGAAAGCCTTTCCTTTACAAGTCAATTGCGTTAAAGGAAGTGCCAACTTCGAAAATCCCTCAATAAACCTCCGATAATAACCTGCCAAGCCTAAAAAAACTTCGAATCTCCGTAACTGATCTAGGAGCCTCCCATTGCATCACCGCATCTATCTTGGATGGATCAACACTAATACCACTACCGGAAATAACATGTCCAAGGAAACTTACTTCCGACAACCAAAATTCACATTTCGACAACTTAGCATACAATTGCTTCTCTTTCAAAATTCGTAACACAATCCTCAAATGCTCTTCATGCTCCTCTAGAGACTTAGAGTAAATTAAAATATCATCGATGAACACAACCACAAAACGATCCAACTGTTCATGAAAAATACGATTCATGTATTCCATAAACACACCCGGCGCATTAGAAACCCCGAATGGCATCACGGAATATTCGTAATGACCATACCGTGTCCTAAATGCCGTCTTTTGAATATCCTCTCCTTTCACACGAATCTGGTGGTATCCTGATCTCAAATCAATCTTGCTAAAAACATTCGCACCAACCAATTGGTCCATCAAATCATCGATCCTTGGAAGCGGATACTTGTTCTTAATTGTCACTTTGTTCAACTATCGATAATCAATGCATAACCGCATACTCCCATCCTTCTTCTTCACCAACAATACCGGAGCACCCCGAGGAGAAACACTTGGCCTTACAAATCTCTTGTCCAATAAGTCATTCAATTGCTTCTTCAATTCTACCAACTCCGATGCTGACATACGATACGGTGCCATCGAAACTGGTCTAGTACCCGGAACTAGATCAATAGAAAACTTAACTTCTCTTTCCGGCGGTACATCCGTAATATCCTCCGGAAACACTTCTGGAAATTCGCACACCATTGGGAACACATCAAGCTCAACTTGACCCTCCACCGACAATGATGCAAACAAACCAAACAATTGAGCTTCGTCCGCTAAAAGTTTCTTCAACTCTTTAGTGGATAGGAAACTCTCAAATTCATCATCTTCCAAAGAAGGAAAACTTACTAACTTGTGATAGCAATCTATATGAACTCGATTAAATTGCAACCAGTTCATACCCAAGATCACGTCCAATCCTTCCAACGGCAAACACACTAGATCCATCTCAAACTCTTTACCATAAATGGTCAAAGGACAACTTAAACAAACCAACGAAGTAGTTACTGACCCCATTGCTGGAGTATCAATAACCATCTTACCATCCATCAGAGACAACACAAGATTTAAACGCTTCGCGCACTCAGACGAAACAAACGAATGAGTCGCTCCCGTATCAATAACAGCAACTAAAGGTGTACTATTAATAAAGCATGTACCTTTAATCAAATGGTCTGCATTCGTAGTTTGAGTCCCCGCCAATGCAAACACCTTTCCGCCCGCTTGAGCTTGTTTCGGCTTAGTACACTTAGTACTAATGTGGCCCACTTCTCCACAATTATAGCACTTCACTACATTCCTCCTACACTCAGTAGTAGCATGCCCTACTCCTCCACAGTTAGAACATTTCACCGCAGTCTTCCTACAATCAAATGATTTATGACCTATACCTCCACACTTGAAACACTTTACGGGACCAGAACTTCCTCCTCCAGACCTCCTACCAAAGTTTCCCCTATGCTTGCCCTTATCAACGGGTGTCACATAAGGTCCACCTCGAGCTTGTTGCTTTCCCTTCCTCTCATTCAGACTTTTATAATGTGTAGAACGAGCCTTGCTATCTTCCTCGAAGATTCTACAACATTCCGTTAAATCCAAAAATCTTCTTATCCTTTGATACCCAACAGCTTGCTTAATCTCCAGACGCAAACCATTCTCATACTTAATACACTTCGAGAACACAGCAGTAATTGCAGCATAGTGAGGATGGAATTGAACCAACTCCACAAACTTAGCAGTATAGTCCACCACGGACATACTACCTTGTTTCAGTTCAAGGAACTCCACCTCCTTCTTCCCTTTCACACTCTCAGGGTAATACTTCCTCAAGAACTCGGTACGAAATAAATCCCAAGTTATCTCTTCATCATCCACCTCAAGAACTTCACGCATACCGACCCACCAATCGTCGGCTTCTTCTTTCAGCATGTGAGATCCAAGCCTCACCTTATTCTCCTCTGCACAACCCATAACTCTGAAGATCCTTTCAATCTCTTTCAACCACAATTGAGCTCCATCGGGATCAAATCTTCCTTTGAAGACCGGTGGTTGATTCTTCCTGAACTCGTCATTAGCATTCACGTTAGGCGTACCTTGCACCGCCCTAGCCATTGCTTCCAAAGCAGCAGCCATCGCATTATCGTTTCTACCAGCCATATTCTGATAATTCCCAAAAATTACAACAAGGTTAAACAACAGTTCAACCATCACAACAACAAGACAGACACAATTGACTCAACTCTGGCTCTGATACCACTTAATGTAACACCCCCTTTCTATACCCCCAAATAATCACATAAATCATTTAGGCACATATAAAATAATTCGCCAGAGTACGATTAAAACATAGTATAAAAGAGGCATGTCACATCATACACTCATTTAATGCATCCATCACCTGCTCATAATATTGATATGTAACAGTGGGGTAACTTGCCACAGAGGAACTTTGTCCTTACACCCACATCTCAATATTTAGAATAAAAGCGGAAACATCTAAAATATTGAATAACAACCACATATATACACCAACATATATATACATCATCCAGTATGAATCACAAACAACATCGTGTTTATATACACTAATTCAACAGCAAGATACATATGAAAATGTATCACAAAAAGATCAAACGTCCTAGCTACCCGGTGCTACATATCAGAGCCAACCGACCAACAAGGAAAATGAAGACACGCTTCACAAAAAGACCGCCAGATACCTAATCTGAAATGCCTCATAGAGCATCATAAAACAGGAGAAGGGTGAGAAATATTATCATAATAACAATGCATATAATTATGTACTACAACATAAACATATAACACATATTCTCACCACAACTCATCATATATCACAATATAGATATATCATCAAGCATATTCATTATGCATACATTCACCATTATCATCATTCCACACGAACACACACATACTTGTTCATTCAACAATGCATCATTATAAGATACAGTTTATATCATTTCCCATAAACATACATATATCAATGTTTATTCATTCTTCAATGCATCATTACAACGATACAATTCTTATCACAATTCATCACATCTCATTCAATATACATCGCAAGACATATATATATAAAACCAAGCATATCCCTCATAATGCTTATCATTCCACATCAACATATACATATATATGTTTATTCATCAATGCACAAATACAATGATGACAAATGCAACTCATAGAGACCGACTCTCGACTCTATGCAGATGCATGCGGTACCGACTCATCACCCGAGCTCAATTGAAGAACTCAATGGAAATATCCTCCCTGCCGGGCCTACGATATTTCCCCATCGCTCATACCATCATGGCATCTGATGTTTCTGGATTGTTCACGCAGACACAATCCGATTGCTCAAACCCCACAAGGGCACACAATCATTCTGAAGATTCCCACGGAATCAAGTGTAACTCATCGCAACGATTACACCCATTGACTACGCAATGTTCAGAGGATCCTCAATGATCATTTGTGTAATCAATCACTCACACCCAACAGGGACGTGATATTACACCCGATTCTCCACGGAATCGCGACACATGAATGCATGTCATGATGTTTCTCATACAAAATGACCACATACACTCATGCAATGCACACATATTTCACAATATAGTCATGCATATAACATTAAATACACACATTGCAATTTCTTGCCTTTCGGCCATAATTCATCAACCACAACAATTACAACAACTTGTCACATGCTTCAACATCATCACATTCATGCATTGCAAAACAATTCAAACAATGCATTTCAAACCATAAAGGTCACCACACAACATACATTGAATTTCACATAAACAATGTATTTACCGCACAACAACAACGTTATCACAACATCGCATCTCAACACCTTATCACAACATCTCATCACATGCACTAACATTATACCACATCATACAAGGCATACACATTATTATCAATGCCACATTGTATGTTACACAACCAATATACACATTTAAAACGACAAAAGTCGGTAAATGACACTATTCCCAAATTCTCGACTTTATTTAATCGGCTAACAATTTCAAAATTATCATCATAAGAAAGTACGTTTCATAAGCTTTCCAACGATATAAAGAATGTCCCGATCCGAGTTACGGATCAAAAGTTATGAATTTTCAAAAGTTAAGAATTTATTGAGAAACAGCCAAATTCGCCTGGCGACTTCAGAATTCGCCTGGCCAAACCTCTTTCGCCAGCAATTCGCCTGGCCAATCACCATTCGCCAGCACTTCGCCAGCACTTCGCCTGGCGAATCTCCATTCGCCAGCAGTTCGCCTGGCGAGCTAGTGGCGAGTCACCAATATAGAAAAACTCCAAGAGTTACAGAAGCTACCCCCATTCTGTAATTCCAAATTCGCCTGGCGACTGGAAAATTCGCCTGGCGAATCTGCCTTCGCCAGCACTTCGCCTGGAGAGCTAGTGGCCAAACTCAATTCGCCTGGCGAATCCCAAATTCGCCTGGCGAATCACACCAGAACCAGAAAAATGCTGTTACGGGTTACACGACCCAAAACCCCCAAAAACCTCATTTTTCATCCCAAATTAATTCCAACAACAAAACAATTATCAGCAATGATTCATAAACACATGGTAATCATACAACACAAATTATATCGATTTCCGACCGTAAAAACATCGATTCCCAATCATTTTATCGTTTTCGACCTAAAACTCAAAAGCTATGGAAACAAGAAAACATCCAAGCAAACCCATACATAATCATACACATTGATAAGATAACAATGTTTCACACCCTTACCTGGATTCCAAGCTCGCTAATTGATCGATCTTGATGATTTCCTAGTTTTCCCAACTTTCTTCTCTTTTCTTTCTCTCCTCTTTTCTTTCTATTCTTTTCTTTCTATCTTTCTCTCTTTCTCTCTTATTTCTCTTTTCTTTCTATTTTCTTTCTATTCTATTTCTTTCTTCTCTCATTTTCCACTAAATCAATTTAATTCATTTTTTTCTCACATAATTCTAATTCCACAAAATTTCTAACTTATGATTAATTATGAAAAGTCTAAAATACCCTTCATTCTAATTTCCCCGCAAACTCTCAAAAACGGTAAAATCACATAATTATTGCCCAATTAAAATGAAAGACTCAACCAACTAGAATCAATCAACACAAAAATGGAAATATCAAAATTGGGCTGTTACAACTCTCCCCCACTTTAGAAATTTTCGTCCTCGAAAATATTACCTGATTCAAACAACTCCGGATACGACTCTCGCATCCCACTCTCTAGTTCCCAAGTCATATTGCCTTCCGCAGCGCCTCCCCACACTACTTTCACAAGCGCAATATCCTTGCCTCTTAGCTTCTTAACTTCGCGGTCCAAAATCCTAACCGGTAAAGCTTTCACCGTAAGGTTATCTCTCACTTCAACCTCGTCCATAGGAATAACATGTGACGGATCCGGAACATATTTCCGAAGTTGCGAAACATGGAATACATCATGCAAATTCGAAAGGTTCGGAGGCAACGCCACACGGTAAGCCACAACACCAACTCGTGAAGTAATCTGATACGGACCAATAAAACGAGAAGTCAACTTCTTCGACTTCAAAGCACGACCTACACCCGTAACCGGCGTAACTCTCAAAAACACATGGTCGCCTTCTTGAAACTCAAGATCTTTCCTTCTCTTGTCATGATAGCTCTTTTGTCTACTTTGAGAAGCTTTCATCTTCTCACGAATAAACTTCACTTTCTCCGTCGTTTGTTGTACCATTTCCGGTCCAACTAACATCCTCTCACCGGTTTCATGCCAACACAAAGGTGTTCGACATCTCCGACCATACAAAGCCTCAAATGGTGCCATACTTATACTCGAATGAAAACTGTTATTGTAAGTGAATTCAATCAACACCAAATAACCATCCCAAGCACCACCTTGCTCGAGTACACAAGCACGCAATAAATCCTCCAACGATTGAATTGTCCTCTCGGTTTGACCGTCCGTTTGCGGATGGTAAGCCGAACTCAATCTTAGCTTAGAACCCAAAGCCTCTTGTAAACTCTCCCAAAACCTCGATGTAAATCTAGGGTCTCTATCCGATACAATACTCTTAGGAACTCCATGTAACTTCACAACCACAAGAATATAAATCTCGACTAACTTCTCCAAAGGATAACTAATATCAATTGGAATAAAGTGAGCAGATTTAGTAAGCCTATCAACAATTACCCAAATAGCATTATGACCTCTTTGCGTATTCGGCAATCCCGTAACAAAATCCATCGATATACTATCCCATTTCCATTCCGGAATATCCAACGGTTGCATCAATCCACTCGGTTTTTGATGTTCCACCTTAGACTTTTGACAAGTTAAGCACGCATACACAAATTGAGCTACATCCCTCTTTAATCCGGACCACCAAAAGATTTTCTTCAAATTTTGATACATTTTATTCGCACCCGGATGAATACTTAAGTTACTTCGGTGTCCTTCTTCCAATATCATCTTTTTCAACTCCGCATCATCGGGAATACAAATACGACCACGGAATCTCAAAACTCCAAGATTATCAACCTTAAAATCCTCGTTCTCATTCATCATCAAATCAACGAACTTCAAATCCAACTTTTGCTTTTCTCTAACCGTTGCAAGAAAATCATTCGTAACATGTAACATACCAAGTCTCACACTTCTCGGCGTCATTTCACAAACCAAACTCAAGTCTCTAAAATTCTCCAAAAGTTCCCATTCTTTCATCATCAATGCGGACATATGTAACAACTTCCGACTTAAGGCATCGGCCACCACGTTTGCCTTACCCGGATGGTAATTCAAACCAAAATCATAATCCTTCAAAAGCTCTAACCACCTTCTTTGTCTCATGTTCAATTCTTTTTTATCAAATAAATATTTCAAGCTGTTGTGATCACTAAAAACTTCAAATCTTGCACCATAAAGATAATGCCTCCATATTTTCAAAACAAACACCACGGCCGCTAACTCCAAGTCATGCGTAGGATAATTCTTTTCATGCACTCTCAATTGTCTAGAAGCATAAGCCACAACTTTTCCTTCTTGCATCAAAACACCACCTAAACCCACCAATGAAGCATCATAATACACAACAAATGGTTCATTAGGATTAGGCAAAATCAAGATCGGAGTCGTTGTCAACCTTCTCTTTAGCTCATTGAAACTTTTTTCACAATGAATATCCCAAATGAAAGCCTTTCCTTTACAAGTCAATTGCGTTAAAGGAAGTGCCAACTTCGAAAATCCCTCAATAAACCTCCGATAATAACCTGCCAAGCCTAAAAAAACTTCGAATCTCCGTAACTGATCTAGGAGCCTCCCATTGCATCACCGCATCTATCTTGGATGGATCAACACTAATACCACTACCGGAAATAACATGTCCAAGGAAACTTACTTCCGACAACCAAAATTCACATTTCGACAACTTAGCATACAATTGCTTCTCTTTCAAAATTTGTAACACAATCCTCAAATGCTCTTCATGCTCCTCTAGAGACTTAGAGTAAATTAAAATATCATCGATGAACACAACCACAAAACGATCCAACTGTTCATGAAAAATACGATTCATGTATTCCATAAACACACCCGGCGCATTAGAAAACCCGAATGGCATCACGGAATATTCGTAATGACCATACCGTGTCCTAAATGCCGTCTTTTGAATATCCTCTCCTTTCACACGAATCTGGTGGTATCCTGATCTCAAATCAATCTTGCTAAAAACATTCGCACCAACCAATTGGTCCATCAAATCATCGATCCTTGGAAGCGGATACTTGTTCTTAATTGTCACTTTGTTCAACTATCGATAATCAATGCATAACCGCATACTCCCATCCTTCTTCTTCACCAACAATACCGGAGCACCCCAAGGAGAAACACTTGGCCTTACAAATCTCTTGTCCAATAAGTCATTCAATTGCTTCTTCAATTCTACCAACTCCTATGCTGACATACGATACGGTGCCATCGAAACTGGTCTAGTACCCGAAACTAGATCAATAGAAAACTCAACTTCTCTTTCCGGCGGCACATCCGTAATATCCTCCGGAAACACTTCTGGATTTTCGCACACCACTGGGAACACATCAAGCTCAACTTGACCCTCCACCGACAATGATGCAAACAAACCAAACAATTGAGCTTCGTCCGCTAAAAGTTTCTTCAACTCTTTAGTGGATAGGAAACTCTCAAATTCATCATCTTCCAAAGAAGGAAACCTTACTAACTTGTGATAGCAATCTATATGAACTCGATTAAATTGCAACCAGTTCATACCCAAGATCACGTCCAATCCTTCCAACGGCAAACACACTAGATCCATCTCAAACTCTTTACCATAAATGGTCAAAGGACAACTTAAACAAACCAACGAAGTAATTACTGACCCCATTGCTGGAGTATCAATAACCATCTTACCATCCATCAGAGACAACACAAGATTTAAACGCTTCGCGCACTCAGACGAAACAAATGAATGAGTCGCTCCCGTATCAATAACAGCAACTAAAGGTGTACTATTAATAAAGCATGTACCTTTAATCAAATGGTCTGCATTCGTAGTTTGAGTCCCCGCCAATGCAAACACATTTCCGCCCGCTTGAGCTTGTTTCGGCTTAGTACACTTAGTACTAATGTGGCCCACTTCTCCACAATTATAGCACTTCACTACATTCCTCCTACACTCAGTAGTAGCATGCCCTACTCCTCCACAGTTAGAACATTTCACCGCAGTCTTCCTACAATCAAATGATTTATGACCTATACCTCCACACTTGAAACACTTTACGGGACCAGAACTTCCTCCTCCAGACCTCCTACCAAAGTTTCCCCTATGCTTGCCCTTATCAACGGGTGTCACATAAGGTCCACCTCGAGCTTGTTGCTTTCCCTTCCTCTCATTCAAACTTTTATAATGTGTAGAACGAGCCTTGCTATCTTCCTCGAAGATTCTACAACATTCCGTCAAATTCGGAAATCTTCTTATCCTTTGATACCCAACAGCTTGCTTAATCTCCGGACGCAAACCATTCTCATACTTAATACACTTCGAGAACTCAGGAGTAATTGCAGCATAGTGAGGATGGAATTGAACCAACTCCACAAACTTAGCAGTATAGTCCACCACGGATATACTACCTTGTTTCAGTTCAAGGAACTCCACCTCCTTCTTCCCTTTCACACTCTCAGGGTAATACTTCCTCAAGAACTCGGTACGAAATAAATCCCAAGTTATCTCTTCATCATCCACCTCAAGAACTTCACGCATACCGACCCACCAATCGTCGGCTTCTTCTTTCAGCATGTGAGATCCAAGCCTCACCTTATTCTCCTCTGCACAACCCATAACTCTGAAGATCCTTTCAATCTCTTTCAACCACAATTGAGCTCCATCGGGATCAAATCTTCCTTTGAAGACCGGTGGTTGATTCTTCCTAAACTCGTCATTAGCATTCACGTTAGGCGCACCTTGCACTTCCCTAGCCATTGCTTCCAAAGCAGCAGCCATCGCATTATCGTTTCTACCAGCCATATTCTGATCATTCCCAAAAATTACAACAAGGTTAAACAACAGTTCAACCATCACAACAACAAGACAGACACAATTGACTCAACTCTGGCTCTGATACCACTTAATGTAACACCCCCTTTCTATACCCCCAAATAATCACATAAATCATTTAGGCACATATAAAATAATTCGCCAGAGTACGATTAAAACATAGTATAAAAGAGGCATGTCACATCATACACTCATTTAATGCATCCATCACCTGCTCATAATATTGATATGTAACAGTGGGGTAACTTTCCACAGAGGAACTTTGTCCTTACACCCACATCTCAATATTTAGAATAAAAGCGGAAACATCTAAAATATTGAATAACAACCACATATATACACCAACATATATATACATCATCCAGTATGAATCACAAACAACATCGTGTTTATATACACTAATTCAACAGCAAGATACATATGAAAATGTATCACAAAAAGATCAAACGTCCTAGCTACCCGGTGCTACATATCAGAGCCAACCGACCAACAAGGAAAATGAAGACACGCTTCACAAAAAGACCGCCAGATACCTAATCTGCAATGCCTCATAGAGCATCATAAAACAGAAGAAGGGTGAGAAATATTATCATAATAACAATGCATATAATTATGTACTACAACATAAACATATAACACATATTCTCACCACAACTCATCATATATCACAATATAGATATATCATCAAGCATATTCATTATGCATACATTCACCATTATCATCATTCCACACGAACACACACATACTTGTTCATTCAACAATGCATCATTATAAGATACAGTTTATATCATTTCCCATAAACATACATATATCAATGTTTATTCATTCTTCAATGCATCATTACAACGATACAATTCTTATCACAATTCATCGCATCTCATTCAATATACATCGCAAGGCATATATATATAAAACCAAGCATATCCCTCATAATGCTTATCATTCCACATCAACATATACATATATATGTTTATTCATCAATGCACAAATACAATGATGACAAATGCAACTCATAGAGACCGACTCTCGACTCTATGCATATGCATGCGGTACCGACTCATCACCCGAGCTCAATTGAAGAACTCAATGGAAATATCCTCCCTGCCGGGCCTACGATATTTCCCCATCGCTCATACCATCATGGCATCCGATGTTTCTGGATTGTTCACGCAGACACAATCCGATTGCTCAAACCCCACAAGGGCACACAATCATTCTGAAGATTCCCACGGAATCAAGTGTAACTCATCGCAACGATTACACCCATTGACTACGCAATGTTCAGAGGATCCTCAATGATCATTTGTGTAATCAATCACTCACACCCAACAGGGACGTGATATTACACCCGATTCTCCACGGAATCGCGACACATGAATGCATGTCATGATGTTTCTCATACAAAATGACCACATACACTCATGCAATGCACACATATTTCACAATATAGTCATGCATATAACATTAAATACACACATTGCAATTTCTTGCCTTTCGGCCATAATTCATCAACCACAACAATTACAACAACTTGTCACATGCTTCAACATCATCACATTCATGCATTGCAAAACAATTCAAACAATGCATTTCAAACCATAAAGGTCACCACACAACATACATTGAATTTCA
Source organism: Lathyrus tuberosus (assembly GCA_022829125.1). Classification (NCBI taxonomy): domain Eukaryota; kingdom Viridiplantae; phylum Streptophyta; class Magnoliopsida; order Fabales; family Fabaceae; genus Lathyrus; species Lathyrus tuberosus. The sequence continues at coordinate 18,069,490 of JALAZF010000024.1, read as the reverse complement.
CATAAACAATGTATTTACCGCACAACAACAACGTTATCACAACATCGCATCTCAACACCTTATCACAACATCTCATCACATGCACTAACATTATACCACATCATACAAGGCATACACATTATTATCAATGCCACATTGTATGTTACACAACCAATATACACATTTAAAACGACAAAAGTCGGTAAATGACACTATTCCCAAATTCTCGACTTTATTTAATCGGCTAACAATTTCAAAATTATCATCATAAGAAAGTATGTTTCATAAGCTTTCCAACGATATAAAGAATGTCCCGATCCGAGTTACGGATCAAAAGTTATGAATTTTCAAAAGTTAAGAATTTATTGAGAAACAGCCAAATTCGCCTGACGACTTCAGAATTCGCCTGGCCAATCACCATTCGCCAGCACTTCGCCAGCACTTCGCCTGGCGAGCTAGTGGCGAGTCACCAATATAGAAAAACTCCAAGAGTTACAGAAGCTACCCCCATTCTGTAATTCCAAATTCGCCTGGCGACTGGAAAATTCGCCTGGCGAATCTGCCTTCGCCAGCACTTCGCCTGGCGAGCTAGTGGCCAAACTCAATTCGCCTGGCGAATCCCAAATTCGCCTGGCGAATCACACCAGAACCAGAAAAATGCTGTTACGGGTTACACGACCCAAAACCCCCAAAAACCTCATTTTTCATCCCAAATTAATTCCAACAACAAAACAATTATCAGCAATGATTCATAAACACATGGTAATCATACAACACAAATTATATCGATTTCCGACCGTAAAAACATCGATTCCTAATCATTTTATCGTTTTCGACCTAAAACTCAAAAGCTATGGAAACATGAAAACATCCAAGCAAACCCATACATAATCATACACATTGATAAGATAACAATGTTTCACACCCTTACCCGGATTCCAAGCTCGCTAATTGATCGATCTTGATGATTTCCTAGTTTTCCCAACTTTCTTCTCTTTTCTTTCTCTCCTCTTTTCTTTCTCTTCTTTTCTTTCTATCTTTCTCTCTTTCTCTCTTATTTCTCTTTTCTTTCTATTTTCTTTCTATTCTATTTCTTTCTTCTCTCATTTTCCACTAAATCAATTTAATTCATTTTTTTCTCACATAATTCTAATTCCACAAAATTTCTAACTTATGATTAATTATGAAAAGTCTAAAATACCCTCCATTCTAATTTCCCCGCAAACTCTCAAAAACGGTAAAATCACATAATTATTGCCCAATTAAAATGAAAAACTCAACCAACTAGAATCAATCAACACAAAAATGGAAATATCAAAATTGGGCTGTTACATGACACCTTGTGTGATGTACTCTGATTTATTTAAGTTTGCTATTGAGTATCTTTATGTTGGGTTAGAAGGGTGTTACAGTTGGCGCAAGATCTGGTTCGACAACCTAGCTAGGCCGCAAGCTCTTTTCATTTTATGGATGACGTGTAACGGGAGACTCACTATTAAGGATAAGTTACATAAATTTGGAATGATTCAGGATTTGAATTGTTGCTTCTGCAATGAGGAAGAAACTCTTCATCACTTATTGTTCAACTGCCCAAGTATTCATAATATTTGGAAGCATGTTCTTCAATGGCTCCAAATCAACCACTCACCTCTTGGATGGCAAGAGGAACTACTATGGTTCTTGAACAACAGCAAAGGGAAAATGTGGAAAGGAAAAATTATGAAATGTGCTTTCGCGGAAATGGTTTATGAATCGTGGAGGTATCATAATCAGCACTGTTTTGGTGATAATATAGAGAGTGTTACCATAATTCCTAAGATCATTAATGTAATTTTTTTATAGATGTTGGAACATACCCAACCTTAGGAGGCATATTAGCCAATTCATGTTGCCTTAAGTAGTTGGTATTGGTTTGGTGTTTTGGTTCTTGGTCGGGTTTTCGGATTGCTTTTGTGTTGTATTTTTTTGGGGGATTTAATAAAATTCTTTTATTCCAAAAAAATTGAATAACATAATCTAAACAGTGTGAATCTTAATAGGGATGCACCCTTCTTTTTCATATAACTGAGTTGTAAATATATTCTTTTTTATATAAGGTCAGGAGTCGGGATTTCAACTCTTCGTTCGACCAATTATGTGTGTATATATATATATATATATATATATATATATATATATAATTTTTAAATATTGCTATTAGGGGCTGATCCCGCGTCCTTAAGATAACTTAAGTATGAAATTAATCACAACATCAATTAATTGTTGAGAATAATAAGTCAAGTGTGATTTGGAGTCTCACATTGGTTATAAATGTAGAGACTTGAGCAATTATAAGTGAGAGAATCCACACACCTATCACCTTAAGGTTTTAGGTGAATATGTGGTGTCTCTCTCACTTGTGTGTTTCTCTTAATCCAATGTTGATACTCCTCATCATGACCCAACAAATGGTATCAGAGTCTGGTTTGAGTAAAGCGACTGACTTGCTTTTATCGAAATGCCCAAGAAGACGTGCTTGTTGAAATTGAAATGCCCAGGAAGAGCTATATCGAAATGACCAGAAAGAGGTGTCAACGGCGGTACAAGTGTATGTGGACAAAAGAGTTTCCACTTGAGGGGTAGCATTGTGTACTCACACTGAGGGGGGTGTTGAGAATAATAAGTCAAATGTGAGTTGGAGTCTCACATTGGTTATAAATATGGAGACTTGAGCATTTATAAGTGGGAGAACTCTCACACTTATCACCTTGAGATCTTGGGTGAATATGTGATGTCTCTCTCACTTGTGTGTTGCTCTTAGGCCAATGTTGATGCTCTTCCTCATAACCCAACATTAACAATTTATAACAAATTTTATATATATTTAGTTTTTGTAATTCGTAATTCATAATTGTTGTTTTAAGATTTTGAAAATCAGCCACAAATGAAATTAATAGATCGAGTTGCGGACTAGGTCGCTCTCTTTAAGACATTTTGCAACACTTCCCAAAATTATGCAAAGCAGTTAAACTACCGCGCCGCCTCCAGGGTAAAATAATCCAGTTTTATATTATACGTTTACTACTTGCATGCTAGATATTCGATCTAAAAATACACCCTCTAATGGTACAAAGACCATTCGAATATGGTATAGATACCACTTGTAGTATCTTGTATAACGACCAGCCTTAATAATTTTTCAAATTAAGAGAAATTCAAATAATTCTCCAAAGAGAGTTTTAATGGTCATTCGACCAATCAAAATAATTTCTCCAACAAGAGAAATTCAAATAATTCTCCAAAGAGAATTTAAAATTTAATACTTGTAATTTCTCAACTCAAATGAGGAGAAATTAACATAATTCTCTAAATAGAATTCAAGAAAATGCTCAAAAAATTCAATGAGTAGAAAGTGAAAGCTCCAATGGTTTGACTAAATTTTGGTAAAACATAATGTTGGAAAATATGTTCCAACATGAAGATTTATGCCCCAGACCAAAGATGTCGAATAAAATGTCACAGCATGAAGATTCGACATCATGACTGTCACAACAGGTTTTGTTTTTAAATCTGTTTCAAGATTCAAGGCGCGAGTGACAGTGGATCAAGGACCAAAGATATGGAGCCCAACAAAGCAGAAGGCTATAAAAATAAAACCAAGACCTAGGCAGAAGAGAAGGAGAATGACATAGACTTAGGAATCCTATTTTGTAAAGTAGGGTTTAGGGTTTTGAGAGTCGTAGGCTTTCTTGTAAGTCTCCCTCTATATCGATTTGATACATTATGGTAGACATAGGTACTTGTACAGATTCAGAAACCCGTAGGTAATGAATCGTGTATTGTTCTTAGATGAAGATTTGAAGCAAATCCAAGTTAACTTGTTAGTCAAGGATGCTTGACTGAAATTTGTTTTGAAAAGGGTGTCTTTCAATAGGATGATACAGTTATGGTGTAGTAATTGCTAGATAATCACAGGTTGTGATTTAGGGAGTGAGATGGGTTTCTTTCATCTAGGATGGAGTTCTTAGATAAAGTCTTCATTAGGTAGTGATAGGTAAACGTGGGTGTTTACTATAAACCTGAGGTTGTTTACATAAAACTATACTACTGATAGTGGATTCTTCTTCCTGGATTGGTATCCCCCAGATGTAGGTGATTTGCACACAATTGGTTCATCATATTCTGTGTTGTTTATCATTCTATAATTTATAGTTCAGTTTTGATTAACATTTTAGAACAGATGTCGAAACATCTGTGTTTGTGGAGTTACTGATATCCTGGATATTAGTCTGTTATTCTGTTCTTGTTTAATATTTATGCAGAATAATGTCTTGACATGTGTTAGGACATCTGCTGTCTGCTATGCCAGAATTTCAATTGGTATCAGAGCAGGCATCCTGTCTGTTTTTGGATGAGATCTTTGGGAGATACTTTCTGGCGTTTTAAACAAGGAGGAGTTTTTTAGATCAGTTCATCAACTCAGACATACTCAAGGGTATTAATGGATGGGATGGATGTTCTGGATCGAAGGTAACAACCCGGTGGTTGTTCATGTTTCTGAGGAGGTTCTATAACAACTGCAGGAGAAGTGGCTAGTTCTCTTGTTAGGGTTCCTTGTAAAATGTTCTGACATCTTATTAGGGCAAGTTGAATTTGTTCCTTGGTGCTTCCGCTGCATATGTTTTTGATGGAAGAACTCTGGTGTTTATGGGATTCTGGAGTTGTTACTAAAAACAGGTGGTGGAAGATCTCAATCGTCGGCCTCTATAATTAAAGATATCTGCATCTTTTTATTCCAAAGTTGGGAGCAATGGAATTAAGAGAGCTGTTGGTAGATGTCTGTTATGATGACTTGGTACTTGGAATCTTGGTTCCATTGTACATTTTGAAGTCATTTGAAGAGAAGGGGAGTTGAGATTAAGCTTATCAAGTTCTTACTCTAGGAATTTGATAAATTATTAATCAGCTAAGTTGTCAAAGATACCTGAGAATTCTCTCAAGTCCACTCATAAAGGCATATCAGTCGTGCATCTGGAGTCTTCTAGTTATTCTTTTGACTAGAGGGTGTTTATGTGAAACATAAACCTGAAGAAAGTGGAGGTGATTCATTTTCACCGTCCAAAAGTGCAATGAAGGATTCATCTCTCTTAATCCTAAGGATGGATCCAATCTGAATGGAGATTTCAGAACTGTTGAGGTAAATAGGGTTCGTTCAGATAGAATATTAGTTACTTGAGTCAAGGGTGGCAGCCTTGGTATCTCAATACTTTGTTTGTCAAAGAAGATACTTGCAAAGATTGAATACTTGATAAGTGTTCATGGAGTGATCTGTTGGATTATGGCTTCAACAGTGAAGCAGGGTTACTGAATAAGGATTTAAGATCAATTTCCTATTTATGATATTCATAAGTATTTCATTGATTGTCCTTGTATGTGAAGTTCAAGATTACTGATGTTCAACACGATGTTGAAACATGTCTTCATCTGGGTTTGTGCAGAATCATGGGAGGGGTACTGCATAATCTTTTGGATCTATTTCTCTTGGGTGTTGACCTAAGAATCTGCTTCAGTGTGGTGTGGCAGAAGCATTTGATCTCTGGAGAGTTTCCTGGCAAGAAACTGGTCTAGACAATAGTGATGTGGAAGATGAAGAAGAAGAAATCATAATCTTGATGAATAGTTCTTGGATAAGTTTATTTCCGATCTAGGAGTATTGGAGTACATCAGTTATGTTCCAGTTATTACTAGAAGCATCTGATGTTTATTTGGAAAGTGTCTTGGAAAGAGACTTGTCCAGAATATGGTGCTGGTGATGGCACAACTTGGGTCGGATTATTTCTGATCTAGGTACTTAGGAGCATGTGATCTTGCTCATCTTGGAGGTCAAGGATAGGTGGCGGTTATCTCTGACTTTCTAGAGACTTCTCTATTTAAGGAAAATGGCATTCTTTGGTATGGCTGTGGTGTAGTCTATGACTACTTCTCTTCTAAAGAATGAGACTTAGCGCGTTGAGTTCTTTGGAGTTATAAAGCAGATATTCTTCAAGGTGTGAGCTTGAATTGAATACCAGTGATATGATTAAGCAGGATGAAGGTTGTCTACTCAAACTTGGTTGTTGAATCAAGTCTATGAGAACATGGAACTCTTGTTCTGTTATAGGGAGAAGGTTCTTCTAAGTGGCAGAAGGAAGGGCTGAATTCCTCAGCTGGATGTCTGAACAGATGTCAGGAGATCAAGCAGAAACTTCAGGGTCTTAGTTGATGTAGTAGCGCATCATTGTAAGATAAGTTGATCTTCTCAGAAATAAATGGAATTAATGCTTTAAAAAGGTCTATCTCATGCAATTTGCGGGAGCTGTGGAAGGAGAAGATGTTACATGTCTAAGGCTTAGTGGATCCAAGATGGCTTACTATGGAGTAAGTAGTTCTTGTAACTTGAAGATTAGGTTTCATTAGTGGATCAGAAGATTGTCTAAAACTCTGAAGAAAAGTTAAGATGAACCAAACAGTGGCATTTGGTTGATCTTTATTGTGCATTCAAGCAGGGTGCTTGGAACTAATTACTCTTGGGCTGAAGGGTAGGTGGTTGAAGACGTAAGGAGGTTCTGGTTCAGTTCTATCTTGGAGCTTGTGGTAGAAGTTCTAAGCTAATTATGGAAGATTACCTTCTTTTGGTGGATGAGAGTTTATTTCTCTCTGTGGTTATCTGGAGTTCTTGTTGATCAAGCTGGTGGCGCAGTGTTGTCTGAAGATCTTCAGTTGGATTACTTTGCAGATAGTAAGTCCAGTGGTGGAACATATCTAGAACCATGTTGGTTAGTGTCTATGATATGTGAAGGATGTCCTAACTGATGTTAGAACATCTTATAGGTTAGTTATCCTTGGAGTAGGATTCTTAGTTCTGTGTGTGGAACTTGACACTCACATCTTGTCTAAGAGGTATTTATCTTGTTGTACGGGAGAATGATGGGTAAAGGACTGTCTTGGAAGTCTGATGTGAATGTGACATGCTAGAAGTGGATCAGTTTGGTGCTTTTAGAGCAAATAAGCTGAGGATTTCTGGAGCATGTGTTTGATGTCCTTCAAGTGTGAGGAATGTCTGGGTGAGCTAGCAAACTAAGGGGCTCTGTATGTCTCTTTGAGGAATGTGAAGTATTCCAGATTCAATTGGGTTGTATCTCAGGGAACAAGGAGATCTATACATGAGAATTCAGGAGGAATTTGTGTGGTGTATAGATGGTTTCTAGACGAGAGGGATCAATGGTGTTTTGGTCTTAATCCAAGAGTTTGTTGGTTTTGGTACAAGGACGTGTTCCTGGTACTCGTACTGTATGATCATGAAGTTGTCATGGGATATCATGTGGTGTTTTTGGGTGGTTCTTGATGAAGAAGCGTCTGTTGAGAAAGATAGGGGGAGAACTTCTTTCTGCTAAAGGTACTGGTGTGGTACGTGGATTACTTGAGGGTCAAGCATTAGGTGAATACGTTCAGCAGGTGTGTTGAACATAAGGTGCGCTCTTGAAGACATGGCGATGCATCTTATGTTTTCCATTCATTTAGGGTGTTCTTCTGACAAAGGAGCACTGGTTATCTACGACAGGGGGAGTTAGACTTCGGTTGTGGATATATGGATGCAGTGGTGCAGATTGTTTATCAAGATTGTTTGTGGTTTCAAGCAGTTTGTGATAGATTGCCTCAGGTGAGGTTGATATGTCAGACGAGATGTCGTGACATTGCCCAACTGGTTAAGTTCTAGGTGAACTTATTAGGTTATTCTAATTTAGTTATTGGTGTCAATGGATTGAATTAGAAGTGGTACATGTATCTTGGGAATCTCTGCTGATGGAAAGGTCAATGGAAGAATTCTGTAGTAATCAAGTTTGCTAATTCTGGATTAAGAAAGTGATTCAGAATAAATAGAAGATGGGTGTAATCATAGTTCTGTCTGTGGGGACGATATATCTGACAAAATCAGGTTAGGTATCAGGACACTGTTCAGAAGCGGTTTCAAGGACAAGTCAGAAATGGTGGAATCTTTCGAAACTAACTTGACCAGCAGTTATTGCACTTATTGACTAGTCTTTTGTTGCTTTCAAATGGATTGGATCTACCTACATAGCATCTTGGATATTTAAGGAGGATTGTGCTAGAACATCTATGTTAAGTTGAGAGCAAATGGGTTTTGTCCGTTGGGGTAAGCACAATCTGGGTATGGGTCTGCATGGGCCATTTTTGCCAACTTTTGGCTAAAAAGGGGGAGAATGGCTTCTTGCCTACTACTGAGAGGTGTATGTCCATCTGTGCTACTGATCTGGAAAAATGTCTCAAAATGTCGAAGAATGTTCTAATGTTAGTTCTAACATCTTTGGAATTGTGTTTTGTGATCAAAGTTAAGAAGCAAATGTGTATTTGGTGTCACAAGGGAATGAAGAGGTTATCTTCTCCCTTCTTCCACTGCATGCACCATCAAGCTGAAGAATGTTTTAGCCAAAATTTGTCAAAAGGGGGAGATTGAAAGCTCCAATGGTTTGACTAAATTTTGGTAAAACATAATGTTGGAAAAGATGTTCCAACATGAAGATTTATGCCCCAGACCAAAGATGTCGAATAAAATGTCACAGCATGAAGATTCGACATCATGACTGTCACAACAGGTTTTGTTTTTAAATCTGTTCCAAGATTCAAGGCGTGAGTGACAGTGGATCAAGAACCAAAGATATGGGGCTCAACAAAGCAGAAGGCTATAAAAAGAAGACCAAGACCTAGGCAGAAGATAGGGAGAACGACATAAACTCAGGAATCCTATTTTGCAAAGTAGGGTTTAGGGTTTTGAGAGTCGTAGGCTTTCTTGTAAGTCTCCCTATGTATAGATTTGATACATTGTGGTAGACATAGGTACTTGTACAGATTCAGAAACTCATAGGTAATGAATCGTGTATTGTTCTTGGATGAAGCTTTGAAGCAAATCCAAGTTAACTTGTTAGTCAAGGATGCTTGACTGAACTTTGTATTGAAAGGGGTGTCTTTCAATATGATGATACAGTTATGGTGTAGTAACTGTTAGATAATCACAGGTTGTGATTTAGGGAGTGAGATGAGTTTCTCTTATCTAGGATGGAGTTCTTAGATAAAGTCTTCATTGGGCAGAGATAGGTAAACGTGGGTGTTTACTGTAAACCTGAGGTTATTTACATAAAACTATACTACTGATAGTGGATTCTTCTTCCTGGATTGGTATCCCCCAGAAGTAGGTTATTTGCACCGAATTGGGTCATCATATTCTGTGTTGTTTATCATTCTGCAATTTACAATTCAGTTTTGATTAACATGTTAGAACAGATGTCGAAACATATGTGTTTCTGTAGTTACTGATATCTTGGATATCAGTCTGTTATTTTGTTCTTGTTTAATATTTATGCAGAACAATGTTTTGATATGTGTTAGGACATCTGATGTCTGCTATGCCCGAATTTCAGAAAGAAATGGAGAGAAGATGATGATTCGACAATGCTAAAGACGTAGAGTTTTCAGAGTGAGGAAGGAAAAACTAAACAGATTAAGTTTTTGCTGTTTTTTGAAATGAAATATAGAATTTCCTTATATAATGAAGTGAGATAGCTAAGATATCTCACCTAAGCAATGTGGGACTAAGAATTTTTTTCAACTAACACACAATGTGTGACTTATGGAACTTTTTCAAATTCATCTCCTTATATTTGAATATTGACATAATGTTCCAATAATCTCTTACTTGAATTTAAAAAAGTGATTTGGAAATAATGTCAAATGTCTCTAAGATTGTGCATAAACAGAGGTTTATACGACTTGAACCTTTGCATAGCAAGTAGGATTCTGATTCAACAAGAGTGACACAGTTGTATTGAACTTTATCTCAAACATCAAACTCGCACACAACCTTTTCTTAAGGTGTATTCTAATAGTTTGCACTTTATGGCCCTGCACCTGTATCCTAGTTTAGTGAAGGATCTAAGAATTCTGGCTTAAAATTCCATAGGAACCATGTAACACCCCAATTTAGATTATTTATGAATTTGTATATTTAATTAATTATTGATCTATGTTGATTAAATAAATAAATTGTGATTCTTGTATGAGTATGTGGATCATGGGAGGGTATAGGGAGAGTTTGGTGGGTTGGTAGAGTAATTAGAAGCGAATAGAATTTAAATAATATTTTATACAATTTAAATAATTAAATTAGTTAGCAAATAAGAAAAATAGAAGAAATTAGAGTTAGTATAGGAATGAGGGGTATTTTGGTGAATAGGAGAATAAGTGAGGATATTGTGGAGATAACAAATTAAAAAGAGGTTAGGTTTTGAATAAAAAGGGATCAGTAGAGAGTTTTTGGGATTAGAACGTGAAAAAAGAAGTTTTGGAGAAAGAGACAAAGGTGCGAAGAACAAATCTAGGGCTCAAAGAGGGAAGAACCAAACTTGATTAGGGAGCTTGCTTGTTGGAAATCTAAGGTAATGGGGGAGAATAACCTTCAATAAGGGCTTATGCATAAGGGGTGAGGTAGAGGAGTACTTAATCTCCTATAGGGTTTGTTATTCCTTTGAGTTATGATGAATGTTGATTAAACTTTGATGATAATTATGTTTTTATAAGCCATGATGTGAATTACGATTTCGTGTGTGTTGACATGTTGTTGTGTTCTTGAAATCAATTGAATCCATGAAAATTGATATGAGATTGAATGACTTAAGGTATGAATCTAAGTGTTTAATTCATGAGAAAAATGGATAGATTGATGATAATTATTGTGATATATGTAGTAATCTTGTTAGAAAATATATGGGGATGTTTTTTAATGAACAAAATTGGAACTAGTTTGGTGGTTGAATTTGGAAATTGGAGGAAAATCACGTAACAAAGAAAACAGGAATTTTTGAAAAAAAAAAACTATAGTGACAATCGATTGCATTAGATGAAATTTTGAAAAGAAAAAAATAACAGCACAATCGATTGACTATCACAGAAAAGTGATTTTTTACGAAGTCAGAAGCGAAATGTGTTTTAGTGACAATCGATTGCATCAGAATGACAATCGATTGCATCAAGCCAAATGGTGAAAATTTCTGCTTTTGTTTTGTTGCGTTGCCGACAATTTTGGCTGTATCTTTTGGTCTGTAGGTTCAAATGAAGTTTCGTTTAAAGCTTTAGAAAGTTAACATGCAGAGCTACCTTATGGTAGTACTTTATGAAATGTTTGATTTCTTGTCAATTACCTACTATAGGGAGTTTTGTGATGATTTTTATGATCGGTTAGCGAATCGTTATGTTTATACGATGATGTGTTGTGGTTCTGGTGAAGTAATATGAATGAAAGCTATGATGAATTTGCTTATGAGTTATGAGTATGAGTTGATAAATTATACATGTTGAGATGTGTATTTTTTAGTTAAAATTTAGTTGCATATATGTGAGTTAATAATTTTATTGAGTTGATTATTTTATGTGCTTGAGTTGTGTTGCTATGACAAGATGTTAAGCATTGAGAATAAGTTAGAAATATGGGAATGTTGTGAATATGGATTATTTTGAGTTATGCTTGTTGTATTGTGGCAAGTTTGAAATATAATTATGTTTAGAGGAATTATTAGCATGCCTGTGCTGCACTGTTGATTGATAATGTGCATTTTGTGATTTTGGTGTGATGTAATCCATAGAGGGTATTACTTGAGTTGTCAATGAATTTATGTTAGGATCAAAGAAGGGTCTTAATGCATTTATTTGATGATATGATCATGCATAATTTGAGTTGTGTCAAGAGGCATGTTCGCTAGTTCAGAGAGAGGGCTTGGAGCTCAGAGAAGAGGCTCATGGGTTCAGAGTGGAGACCCGATTCCTGAGTGAACCATTATTGAGTTGGTACCACATGTATAGAGTTACATCGAGTTTCATATAGTTGCATTTCTAGTATGAGTTGCATAATGAGATAAATGCATATGATATTGATGTTGTGTGTAATTGGTGTGTGATTTGTAGGTGAATGAGTTGTGATTGATGAGTTGGTGTGAGAATGTAATTGATATACTATGATTTGAGATTTTGTAGATTAAGTTATGTGTTGATATCCTACCTTGCTGTATCTGCCTGTTATTATTGAATGCGACTTCTCCTTTAGAGATACAATCTCTAATAGTGTTGTGTTTTCTTCTAATTTGACATCTTTTACCATTATAATAACGGTTTTCAATTTTTGCAATAGCCGCAGTACTATCGCAATGGAACAACACAGCTGGCATAAGTTTTTCCCATAAAGGAATCTCAGCTAGCAAGTATCTTAACCAACTTGCTTCTTCACTATCAGTTGAAGTTGGCGAGATCATACCTGAGTGAATCACACACTCAAAGATACAACAGAGTCGCCACTGAACTTCATTTAGTCCCAAAGGACAGGGAAAATATCGATAAAGCCCAAGGGGAAGAGAAACGGGTAAGGGGGTCGGTTATGCGAGAGGAAGGTATTAGCACCTCACGCATCCGTCGTACTCGACGAGAACCATTTTGCTTGCTTCTTGGATCGAATGGGTTATCTATCTAAAGGCTACTAGCTAAAGAGGGAAAAAGAAAATAGATGAAGAAAGTGCTCGCGGAGGATTGGGGCCCTCGTGCCTACGTATCCTTATAGTGCAATGAGGAATTCAGAGCTCTGTAGTTCATGGAACTAGGAAAGAGGAAGAAGAATGGAAGAAGGTAGAAGGTAGCTCGCCAAGTTTAGTGAAGGATCTAAGAATTCTGGCTTAAAATTCCATAGGAACCATGTAACACCCCAATTTAGATTATTTATGAATTTGTATATTTAATTAATTATTGATCTATGTTGATTAAATAAATAAATTGTGATTCTTGTATGAGTATGTGGATCATGGGAGGGTATAGGGAGAGTTTGGTGGGTTGGTAGAGTAATTAGAAGCGAATAGAATTTAAATAATATTTTATACAATTTAAATAATTAAATTAGTTAGCAAATAAGAAAAATAGAAGAAATTAGAGTTAGTATAGGAATGAGGGGTATTTTGGTGAATAGGAGAATAAGTGAGGATATTGTGGAGATAACAAATTAAAAAGAGGTTAGGTTTTGAATAAAAAGGGATCAGTAGAGAGTTTTTGGGATTAGAACGTGAAAAAAGAAGTTTTGGAGAAAGAGACAAAGGTGCGAAGAACAAATCTAGGGCTCAAAGAGGGAAGAACCAAACTTGATTAGGGAGCTTGCTTGTTGGAAATCTAAGGTAATGGGGGAGAATAACCTTCAATAAGGGCTTATGCATAAGGGGTGAGGTAGAGGAGTACTTAATCTCCTATAGGGTTTGTTATTCCTTTGAGTTATGATGAATGTTGATTAAACTTTTATGATAATTATGTTTTTATAAGCCATGATGTGAATTACGATTTCGTGTGTGTTGACATGTTGTTGTGTTCTTGAAATCAATTGAATCCATGAAAATTGATATGAGATTGAATGACTTAAGGTATGAATCTAAGTGTTTAATTCATGAGAAAAATGGATAGATTGATGATAATTATTGTGATATATGTAGTAATCTTGTTAGAAAATATATGGGGATGTTTTTTAATGAACAAAATTGGAACTAGTTTGGTGGTTGAATTTGGAAATTGGAGGAAAATCACGTAACAAAGAAAACAGGAATTTTTGAAAAAAAAAAACTATAGTGACAATCGATTGCATTAGATGAAATTTTGAAAAGAAAAAAATAACAGCACAATCGATTGACTATCACAGAAAAGTGATTTTTTACGAAGTCAGAAGCGAAATGTGTTTTAGTGACAATCGATTGCATCAGAATGACAATCGATTGCATCAAGCCAAATGGTGAAAATTTCTGCTTTTGTTTTGTTGCGTTGCCGACAATTTTGGCTGTATCTTTTGGTCTGTAGGTTCAAATGAAGTTTCGTTTAAAGCTTTAGAAAGTTAACATGCAGAGCTACCTTATGGTAGTACTTTATGAAATGTTTGATTTCTTGTCAATTACCTACTATAGGGAGTTTTGTGATGATTTTTATGATCGGTTAGCGAATCGTTATGTTTATACGATGATGTGTTGTGGTTCTGGTGAAGTAATATGAATGAAAGCTATGATGAATTTGCTTATGAGTTATGAGTATGAGTTGATAAATTATACATGTTGAGATGTGTATTTTTTAGTTAAAATTTAGTTGCATATATGTGAGTTAATAATTTTATTGAGTTGATTATTTTATGTGCTTGAGTTGTGTTGCTATGACAAGATGTTAAGCATTGAGAATAAGTTAGAAATATGGGAATGTTGTGAATATGGATTATTTTGAGTTATGCTTGTTGTATTGTGGCAAGTTTGAAATATAATTATGTTTAGAGGAATTATTAGCATGCCTGTGCTGCACTGTTGATTGATAATGTGCATTTTGTGATTTTGGTGTGATGTAATCCATAGAGGGTATTACTTGAGTTGTCAATGAATTTATGTTAGGATCAAAGAAGGGTCTTAATGCATTTATTTGATGATATGATCATGCATAATTTGAGTTGTGTCAAGAGGCATGTTCGCTAGTTCAGAGAGGGGGCTTGGAGCTCAGAGAAGAGGCTCATGGGTTCAGAGTGGAGACCCGATTCCTGAGTGAACCATTATTGAGTTGGTACCACATGTATAGAGTTACATCGAGTTTCATATAGTTGCATTTCTAGTATGAGTTGCATAATGAGATAAATGCATATGATATTGATGTTGTGTGTAATTGGTGTGTGATTTGTAGGTGAATGAGTTGTGATTGATGAGTTGGTGTGAGAATGTAATTGATATACTATGATTTGAGATTTTGTAGATTAAGTTATGTGTTGATATCCTACCTTGCTGTATCTGCCTGTTATTATTGAATGCGACTTCTCCTTTAGAGATACAATCTCTAATAGTGTTGTGTTTTCTTCTAATTTGACATCTTTTACCATTATAATAACGGTTTTCAATTTTTGCAATAGCCGCAGTACTATCGCAATGGAACAACACAGCTGGCATAAGTTTTTCCCATAAAGGAATCTCAGCTAGCAAGTATCTTAACCAACTTGCTTCTTCACTATCAGTTGAAGTTGGCGAGATCATACCTGAGTGAATCACACACTCAAAGATACAACAGAGTCGCCACTGAACTTCATTTAGTCCCAAAGGACAGGGAAAATATCGATAAAGCCCAAGGGGAAGAGAAACGGGTAAGGGGGTCGGTTATGCGAGAGGAAGGTATTAGCACCTCACGCATCCGTCGTACTCGACGAGAACCATTTTGCTTGCTTCTTGGATCGAATGGGTTATCTATCTAAAGGCTACTAGCTAAAGAGGGAAAAAGAAAATAGATGAAGAAAGTGCTCGCGGAGGATTGGGGCCCTCGTGCCTACGTATCCTTATAGTGCAATGAGGAATTCAGAGCTCTGTAGTTCATGGAACTAGGAAAGAGGAAGAAGAATGGAAGAAGGTAGAAGGTAGCTCGCCAAGTTTAGTGAAGGATCTAAGAATTCTGGCTTAAAATTTCATAGGAACCATGTAACACCCCAATTTAGATTATTTATGAATTTGTATATTTAATTAATTATTGATCTATGTTGATTAAATAAATAAATTGTGATTCTTGTATGAGTATGTGGATCATGGGAGGGTATAGGGAGAGTTTGGTGGGTTGGTAGAGTAATTAGAAGCGAATAGAATTTAAATAATATTTTATACAATTTAAATAATTAAATTAGTTAGCAAATAAGAAAAATAGAAGAAATTAGAGTTAGTATAGGAATGAGGGGTATTTTGGTGAATAGGAGAATAAGTGAGGATATTGTGGAGATAACAAATTAAAAAGAGGTTAGGTTTTGAATAAAAAGGGATCAGTAGAGAGTTTTTGGGATTAGAACGTGAAAAAAGAAGTTTTGGAGAAAGAGACAAAGGTGCGAAGAACAAATCTAGGGCTCAAAGAGGGAAGAACCAAACTTGATTAGGGAGCTTGCTTGTTGGAAATCTAAGGTAATGGGGGAGAATAACCTTCAATAAGGGCTTATGCATGAGGGGTGAGGTTGAGGAGTACTTAATCTCCTATAGGGTTTGTTATTCCTTTGAGTTATGATGAATGTTGATTAAACTTTGATGATAATTATGTTTTTATAAGCCATGATGTGAATTACGAGTTCGTGTGTGTTGACATGTTGTTGTGTTCTTGAAATCAATTGAATCCATGAAAATTGATATGAGATTGAATGACTTAAGGTATGAATCTAAGTGTTTAATTCATGAGAAAAATGGATAGATTGATGATAATTATTGTGATATATGTAGTAATCTTGTTAGAAAATATATGGGGATGTTTTTTAATGAACAAAATTGGAACTAGTTTGGTGGTTGAATTTGGAAATTGGAGGAAAATCACGTAACAAAGAAAACAGGAATTTTTGAAAAAAAAAAACTATAGTGACAATCGATTGCATTAGATGAAATTTTGAAAAGAAAAAAATAACAGCACAATCGATTGACTATCACAGAAAAGTGATTTTTTACGAAGTCAGAAGCGAAATGTGTTTTAGTGACAATCGATTGCATCAGAATGACAATCGATTGCATCAAGCCAAATGGTGAAAATTTCTGCTTTTGTTTTGTTGCGTTGCCGACAATTTTGGTTGTATCTTTTGGTCTGTAGGTTCAAATGAAGTTTCGTTTAAAGCTTTAGAAAGTTAACATGCAGAGCTACCTTATGGTAGTACTTTATGAAATGTTTGATTTCTTGTCAATTACCTACTATAGGGAGTTTTGTGATGATTTTTATGATCGGTTAGCGAATCGTTATGTTTATACGATGATGTGTTGTGGTTCTGGTGAAGTAATATGAATGAAAGCTATGATGAATTTGCTTATGAGTTATGAGTATGAGTTGATAAATTATACATGTTGAGATGTGTATTTTTTAGTTAAAATTTAGTTGCATATATGTGAGTTAATAATTTTATTGAGTTGATTATTTTATGTGCTTGAGTTGTGTTGCTATGACGAGATGTTAAGCATTGAGAATAAGTTAGAAATATGGGAATGTTGTGAATATGGATTATTTTGAGTTATGCTTGTTGTATTGTGGCAAGTTTGAAATATAATTATGTTTAGAGGAATTATTAGCATGCCTGTGCTGCACTGTTGATTGATAATGTGCATTTTGTGATTTTGGTGTGATGTAATCCATAGAGGGTATTACTTGAGTTGTCAATGAATTTATGTTAGGATCAAAGAAGGGTCTTAATGCATTTATTTGATGATATGATCATGCATAATTTGAGTTGTGTCAAGAGGCATGTTCGCTAGTTCAGAGAGGGGGCTTGGAGCTCAGAGAAGAGGCTCATGGGTTCAGAGTGGAGACCCGATTCCTGAGTGAACCATTATTGAGTTGGTACCACATGTATAGAGTTACATCGAGTTTCATATAGTTGCATTTCTAGTATGAGTTGCATAATGAGATAAATGCATATGATATTGATGTTGTGTGTAATTGGTGTGTGATTTGTAGGTGAATGAGTTGTGATTGATGAGTTGGTGTGAGAATGTAATTGATATACTATGATTTGAGATTTTGTAGATTAAGTTATGTGTTGATATCCTACCTTGCTGTATCTGCCTGTTATTATTGAATGCGACTTCTCCTTTAGAGATACAATCTCTAATAGTGTTGTGTTTTCTTCTAATTTGACATCTTTTACCATTATAATAACGGTTTTCAATTTTTGCAATAGCCGCAGTACTATCGCAATGGAACAACACAGCTGGCATAAGTTTTTCCCATAAAGGAATCTCAGCTAGCAAGTATCTTAACCAACTTGCTTCTTCACTATCAGTTGAAGTTGGCGAGATCATACCTGAGTGAATCACACACTCAAAGATACAACAGAGTCGCCACTGAACTTCATTTAGTCCCAAAGGACAGGGAAAATATCGATAAAGCCCAAGGGGAAGAGAAACGGGTAAGGGGGTCGGTTATGCGAGAGGAAGGTATTAGCACCTCACGCATCCGTCGTACTCGACGAGAACCATTTTGCTTGCTTCTTGGATCGAATGGGTTATCTATCTAAAGGCTACTAGCTAAAGAGGGAAAAAGAAAATAGATGAAGAAAGTGCTCGCGGAGGATTGGGGCCCTCGTGCCTACGTATCCTTATAGTGCAATGAGGAATTCAGAGCTCTGTAGTTCATGGAACTAGGAAAGAGGAAGAAGAATGGAAGAAGGTAGAAGGTAGCTCGCCAAGTTTAGTGAAGGATCTAAGAATTCTGGCTTAAAATTTCATAGGAACCATGTAACACCCCAATTTAGATTATTTATGAATTTGTATATTTAATTAATTATTGATCTATGTTGATTAAATAAATAAATTGTGATTCTTGTATGAGTATGTGGATCATGGGAGGGTATAGGGAGAGTTTGGTGGGTTGGTAGAGTAATTAGAAGCGAATAGAATTTAAATAATATTTTATACAATTTAAATAATTAAATTAGTTAGCAAATAAGAAAAATAGAAGAAATTAGAGTTAGTATAGGAATGAGGGGTATTTTGGTGAATAGGAGAATAAGTGAGGATATTGTGGAGATAACAAATTAAAAAGAGGTTAGGTTTTGAATAAAAAGGGATCAGTAGAGAGTTTTTGGGATTAGAACGTGAAAAAAGAAGTTTTGGAGAAAGAGACAAAGGTGCGAAGAACAAATCTAGGGCTCAAAGAGGGAAGAACCAAACTTGATTAGGGAGCTTGCTTGTTGGAAATCTAAGGTAATGGGGGAGAATAACCTTCAATAAGGGCTTATGCATGAGGGGTGAGGTAGAGGAGTACTTAATCTCCTATAGGGTTTGTTATTCCTTTGAGTTATGATGAATGTTGATTAAACTTTGATGATAATTATGTTTTTATAAGCCATTATGTGAATTACGATTTCGTGTGTGTTGACATGTTGTTGTGTTCTTGAAATCAATTGAATCCATGAAAATTGATATGAGATTGAATGACTTAAGGTATGAATCTAAGTGTTTAATTCATGAGAAAAATGGATAGATTGATGATAATTATTGTTATATATGTAGTAATCTTGTTAGAAAATATATGGGGATGTTTTTTAATGAACAAAATTGGAACTAGTTTGGTGGTTGAATTTGGAAATTGGAGGAAAATCACGTAACAAAGAAAACAGGAATTTTTGAAAAAAAAAAACTATAGTGACAATCGATTGCATTAGATGAAATTTTGAAAAGAAAAAAATAACAGCACAATCGATTGACTATCACAGAAAAGTGATTTTTTACGAAGTCAGAAGCGAAATGTGTTTTAGTGACAATCGATTGCATCAGAATGACAATCGATTGCATCAAGCCAAATGGTGAAAATTTCTGCTTTTGTTTTGTTGCGTTGCCGACAATTTTGGCTGTATCTTTTGGTCTGTAGGTTCAAATGAAGTTTCGTTTAAAGCTTTAGAAAGTTAACATGCAGAGCTACCTTATGGTAGTACTTTATGAAATGTTTGATTTCTTGTCAATTACCTACTATAGGGAGTTTTGTGATGATTTTTATGATCGGTTAGCGAATCGTTATGTTTATACGATGATGTGTTGTGGTTCTGGTGAAGTAATATGAATGAAAGCTATGATGAATTTGCTTATGAGTTATGAGTATGAGTTGATAAATTATACATGTTGAGATGTGTATTTTTTAGTTAAAATTTAGTTGCATATATGTGAGTTAATAATTTTATTGAGTTGATTATTTTATGTGCTTGAGTTGTGTTGCTATGACGAGATGTTAAGCATTGAGAATAAGTTAGAAATATGGGAATGTTGTGAATATGGATTATTTTGAGTTATGCTTGTTGTATTGTGGCAAGTTTGAAATATAATTATGTTTAGAGGAATTATTAGCATGCCTGTGCTGCACTGTTGATTGATAATGTGCATTTTGTGATTTTGGTGTGATGTAATCCATAGAGGGTATTACTTGAGTTGTCAATGAATTTATGTTAGGATCAAAGAAGGGTCTTAATGCATTTATTTGATGATATGATCATGCATAATTTGAGTTGTGTCAAGAGGCATGTTCGCTAGTTCAGAGAGGGGGCTTGGAGCTCAGAGAAGAGGCTCATGGGTTCAGAGTGGAGACCCGATTCCTGAGTGAACCATTATTGAGTTGGTACCACATGTATAGAGTTACATCGAGTTTCATATAGTTGCATTTCTAGTATGAGTTGCATAATGAGATAAATGCATATGATATTGATGTTGTGTGTAATTGGTGTGTGATTTGTAGGTGAATGAGTTGTGATTGATGAGTTGGTGTGAGAATGTAATTGATATACTATGATTTGAGATTTTGTAGACTAAGTTATGTGTTGATATCCTACCTTGCTGTATCTGCCTGTTATTATTGAATGCGACTTCTCCTTTAGAGATACAATCTCTAATAGTGTTGTGTTTTCTTCTAATTTGACATCTTTTACCATTATAATAACGGTTTTCAATTTTTGCAATAGCCGCAGTACTATCGCAATGGAACAACACAGCTGGCATAAGTTTTTCCCATAAAGGAATCTCAGCTAGCAAGTATCTTAACCAACTTGCTTCTTCACTATCAGTTGAAGTTGGCGAGATCATACCTGAGTGAATCACACACTCAAAGATACAACAGAGTCGCCACTGAACTTCATTTAGTCCCAAAGGACAGGGAAAATATCGATAAAGCCCAAGGGGAAGAGAAACGGGTAAGGGGGTCGGTTATGCGAGAGGAAGGTATTAGCACCTCACGCATCCGTCGTACTCGACGAGAACCATTTTGCTTGCTTCTTGGATCGAATGGGTTATCTATCTAAAGGCTACTAGCTAAAGAGGGAAAAAGAAAATAGATGAAGAAAGTGCTCGCGGAGGATTGGGGCCCTCGTGCCTACGTATCCTTATAGTGCAATGAGGAATTCAGAGCTCTGTAGTTCATGGAACTAGGAAAGAGGAAGAAGAATGGAAGAAGGTAGAAGGTAGCTCGCCAAGTTTAGTGAAGGATCTAAGAATTCTGGCTTAAAATTTCATAGGAACCATGTAACACCCCAATTTAGATTATTTATGAATTTGTATATTTAATTAATTATTGATCTATGTTGATTAAATAAATAAATTGTGATTCTTGTATGAGTATGTGGATCATGGGAGGGTATAGGGAGAGTTTGGTGGGTTGGTAGAGTAATTAGAAGCGAATAGAATTTAAATAATATTTTATACAATTTAAATAATTAAATTAGTTAGCAAATAAGAAAAATAGAAGAAATTAGAGTTAGTATAGGAATGAGGGGTATTTTGGTGAATAGGAGAATAAGTGAGGATATTGTGGAGATAACAAATTAAAAAGAGGTTAGGTTTTGAATAAAAAGGGATCAGTAGAGAGTTTTTGGGATTAGAACGTGAAAAAAGAAGTTTTGGAGAAAGAGACAAAGGTGCGAAGAACAAATCTAGGGCTCAAAGAGGGAAGAACCAAACTTGATTAGGGAGCTTGCTTGTTGGAAATCTAAGGTAATGGGGGAGAATAACCTTCAATAAGGGCTTATGCATGAGGGGTGAGGTTGAGGAGTACTTAATCTCCTATAGGGTTTGTTATTCCTTTGAGTTATGATGAATGTTGATTAAACTTTGATGATAATTATGTTTTTATAAGCCATGATGTGAATTACGATTTCGTGTGTGTTGACATGTTGTTGTGTTCTTGAAATCAATTGAATCCATGAAAATTGATATGAGATTGAATGACTTAAGGTATGAATCTAAGTGTTTAATTCATGAGAAAAATGGATAGATTGATGATAATTATTGTGATATATGTAGTAATCTTGTTAGAAAATATATGGGGATGTTTTTTAATGAACAAAATTGGAACGAGTTTGGTGGTTGAATTTGGAAATTGGAGGAAAATCACGTAACAAAGAAAACAGGAATTTTTGAAAAAAAAAAACTATAGTGACAATCGATTGCATTAGATGAAATTTTGAAAAGAAAAAAATAACAGCACAATCGATTGACTATCACAGAAAAGTGATTTTTTACGAAGTCAGAAGCGAAATGTGTTTTAGTGACAATCGATTGCATCAGAATGACAATCGATTGCATCAAGCCAAATGGTGAAAATTTCTGCTTTTGTTTTGTTGCGTTGCCGACAATTTTGGCTGTATCTTTTGGTCTGTAGGTTCAAATGAAGTTTCGTTTAAAGCTTTAGAAAGTTAACATGCAGAGCTACCTTATGGTAGTACTTTATGAAATGTTTGATTTCTTGTCAATTACCTACTATAGGGAGTTTTGTGATGATTTTTATGATCGGTTAGCGAATCGTTATGTTTATACGATGATGTGTTGTGGTTCTGGTGAAGTAATATGAATGAAAGCTATGATGAATTTGCTTATGAGTTATGAGTATGAGTTGATAAATTATACATGTTGAGATGTGTATTTTTTAGTTAAAATTTAGTTGCATATATGTGAGTTAATAATTTTATTGAGTTGATTATTTTATGTGCTTGAGTTGTGTTGCTATGACGAGATGTTAAGCATTGAGAATAAGTTAGAAATATGGGAATGTTGTGAATATGGATTATTTTGAGTTATGCTTGTTGTATTGTGGCAAGTTTGAAATATAATTATGTTTAGAGGAATTATTAGCATGCCTGTGCTGCACTGTTGATTGATAATGTGCATTTTGTGATTTTGGTGTGATGTAATCCATAGAGGGTATTACTTGAGTTGTCAATGAATTTATGTTAGGATCAAAGAAGGGTCTTAATGCATTTATTTGATGATATGATCATGCATAATTTGAGTTGTGTCAAGAGGCATGTTCGCTAGTTCAGAGAGGGGGCTTGGAGCTCAGAGAAGAGGCTCATGGGTTCAGAGTGGAGACCCGATTCCTGAGTGAACCATTATTGAGTTGGTACCACATGTATAGAGTTACATCGAGTTTCATATAGTTGCATTTCTAGTATGAGTTGCATAATGAGATAAATGCATATGATATTGATGTTGTGTGTAATTGGTGTGTGATTTGTAGGTGAATGAGTTGTGATTGATGAGTTGGTGTGAGAATGTAATTGATATACTATGATTTGAGATTTTGTAGACTAAGTTATGTGTTGATATCCTACCTTGCTGTATCTGCCTGTTATTATTGAATGCGACTTCTCCTTTAGAGATACAATCTCTAATAGTGTTGTGTTTTCTTCTAATTTGACATCTTTTACCATTATAATAACGGTTTTCAATTTTTGCAATAGCCGCAGTACTATCGCAATGGAACAACACAGCTGGCATAAGTTTTTCCCATAAAGGAATCTCAGCTAGCAAGTATCTTAACCAACTTGCTTCTTCACTATCAGTTGAAGTTGGCGAGATCATACCTGAGTGAATCACACACTCAAAGATACAACAGAGTCGCCACTGAACTTCATTTAGTCCCAAAGGACAGGGAAAATATCGATAAAGCCCAAGGGGAAGAGAAACGGGTAAGGGGGTCGGTTATGCGAGAGGAAGGTATTAGCACCTCACGCATCCGTCGTACTCGACGAGAACCATTTTGCTTGCTTCTTGGATCGAATGGGTTATCTATCTAAAGGCTACTAGCTAAAGAGGGAAAAAGAAAATAGATGAAGAAAGTGCTCGCGGAGGATTGGGGCCCTCGTGCCTACGTATCCTTATAGTGCAATGAGGAATTCAGAGCTCTGTAGTTCATGGAACTAGGAAAGAGGAAGAAGAATGGAAGAAGGTAGAAGGTAGCTCGCCAAGTTTAGTGAAGGATCTAAGAATTCTGGCTTAAAATTTCATAGGAACCATGTAACACCCCAATTTAGATTATTTATGAATTTGTATATTTAATTAATTATTGATCTATGTTGATTAAATAAATAAATTGTGATTCTTGTATGAGTATGTGGATCATGGGAGGGTATAGGGAGAGTTTGGTGGGTTGGTAGAGTAATTAGAAGCGAATAGAATTTAAATAATATTTTATACAATTTAAATAATTAAATTAGTTAGCAAATAAGAAAAATAGAAGAAATTAGAGTTAGTATAGGAATGAGGGGTATTTTGGTGAATAGGAGAATAAGTGAGGATATTGTGGAGATAACAAATTAAAAAGAGGTTAGGTTTTGAATAAAAAGGGATCAGTAGAGAGTTTTTGGGATTAGAACGTGAAAAAAGAAGTTTTGGAGAAAGAGACAAAGGTGCGAAGAACAAATCTAGGGCTCAAAGAGGGAAGAACCAAACTTGATTAGGGAGCTTGCTTGTTGGAAATCTAAGGTAATGGGGGAGAATAACCTTCAATAAGGGCTTATGCATGAGGGGTGAGGTTGAGGAGTACTTAATCTCCTATAGGGTTTGTTATTCCTTTGAGTTATGATGAATGTTGATTAAACTTTGATGATAATTATGTTTTTATAAGCCATGATGTGAATTACGATTTCGTGTGTGTTGACATGTTGTTGTGTTCTTGAAATCAATTGAATCCATGAAAATTGATATGAGATTGAATGACTTAAGGTATGAATCTAAGTGTTTAATTCATGAGAAAAATGGATAGATTGATGATAATTATTGTGATATATGTAGTAATCTTGTTAGAAAATATATGGGGATGTTTTTTAATGAACAAAATTGGAACGAGTTTGGTGGTTGAATTTGGAAATTGGAGGAAAATCACGTAACAAAGAAAACAGGAATTTTTGAAAAAAAAAAACTATAGTGACAATCGATTGCATTAGATGAAATTTTGAAAAGAAAAAAATAACAGCACAATCGATTGACTATCACAGAAAAGTGATTTTTTACGAAGTCAGAAGCGAAATGTGTTTTAGTGACAATCGATTGCATCAGAATGACAATCGATTGCATCAAGCCAAATGGTGAAAATTTCTGCTTTTGTTTTGTTGCGTTGCCGACAATTTTGGCTGTATCTTTTGGTCTGTAGGTTCAAATGAAGTTTCGTTTAAAGCTTTAGAAAGTTAACATGCAGAGCTACCTTATGGTAGTACTTTATGAAATGTTTGATTTCTTGTCAATTACCTACTATAGGGAGTTTTGTGATGATTTTTATGATCGGTTAGCGAATCGTTATGTTTATACGATGATGTGTTGTGGTTCTGGTGAAGTAATATGAATGAAAGCTATGATGAATTTGCTTATGAGTTATGAGTATGAGTTGATAAATTATACATGTTGAGATGTGTATTTTTTAGTTAAAATTTAGTTGCATATATGTGAGTTAATAATTTTATTGAGTTGATTATTTTATGTGCTTGAGTTGTGTTGCTATGACGAGATGTTAAGCATTGAGAATAAGTTAGAAATATGGGAATGTTGTGAATATGGATTATTTTGAGTTATGCTTGTTGTATTGTGGCAAGTTTGAAATATAATTATGTTTAGAGGAATTATTAGCATGCCTGTGCTGCACTGTTGATTGATAATGTGCATTTTGTGATTTTGGTGTGATGTAATCCATAGAGGGTATTACTTGAGTTGTCAATGAATTTATGTTAGGATCAAAGAAGGGTCTTAATGCATTTATTTGATGATATGATCATGCATAATTTGAGTTGTGTCAAGAGGCATGTTCGCTAGTTCAGAGAGGGGGCTTGGAGCTCAGAGAAGAGGCTCATGGGTTCAGAGTGGAGACCCGATTCCTGAGTGAACCATTATTGAGTTGGTACCACATGTATAGAGTTACATCGAGTTTCATATAGTTGCATTTCTAGTATGAGTTGCATAATGAGATAAATGCATATGATATTGATGTTGTGTGTAATTGGTGTGTGATTTGTAGGTGAATGAGTTGTGATTGATGAGTTGGTGTGAGAATGTAATTGATATACTATGATTTGAGATTTTGTAGACTAAGTTATGTGTTGATATCCTACCTTGCTGTATCTGCCTGTTATTATTGAATGCGACTTCTCCTTTAGAGATACAATCTCTAATAGTGTTGTGTTTTCTTCTAATTTGACATCTTTTACCATTATAATAACGGTTTTCAATTTTTGCAATAGCCGCAGTACTATCGCAATGGAACAACACAGCTGGCATAAGTTTTTCCCATAAAGGAATCTCAGCTAGCAAGTATCTTAACCAACTTGCTTCTTCACTATCAGTTGAAGTTGGCGAGATCATACCTGAGTGAATCACACACTCAAAGATACAACAGAGTCGCCACTGAACTTCATTTAGTCCCAAAGGACAGGGAAAATATCGATAAAGCCCAAGGGGAAGAGAAACGGGTAAGGGGGTCGGTTATGCGAGAGGAAGGTATTAGCACCTCACGCATCCGTCGTACTCGACGAGAACCATTTTGCTTGCTTCTTGGATCGAATGGGTTATCTATCTAAAGGCTACTAGCTAAAGAGGGAAAAAGAAAATAGATGAAGAAAGTGCTCGCGGAGGATTGGGGCCCTCGTGCCTACGTATCCTTATAGTGCAATGAGGAATTCAGAGCTCTGTAGTTCATGGAACTAGGAAAGAGGAAGAAGAATGGAAGAAGGTAGAAGGTAGCTCGCCAAGTTTAGTGAAGGATCTAAGAATTCTGGCTTAAAATTTCATAGGAACCATGTAACACCCCAATTTAGATTATTTATGAATTTGTATATTTAATTAATTATTGATCTATGTTGATTAAATAAATAAATTGTGATTCTTGTATGAGTATGTGGATCATGGGAGGGTATAGGGAGAGTTTGGTGGGTTGGTAGAGTAATTAGAAGCGAATAGAATTTAAATAATATTTTATACAATTTAAATAATTAAATTAGTTAGCAAATAAGAAAAATAGAAGAAATTAGAGTTAGTATAGGAATGAGGGGTATTTTGGTGAATAGGAGAATAAGTGAGGATATTGTGGAGATAACAAATTAAAAAGAGGTTAGGTTTTGAATAAAAAGGGATCAGTAGAGAGTTTTTGGGATTAGAACGTGAAAAAAGAAGTTTTGGAGAAAGAGACAAAGGTGCGAAGAACAAATCTAGGGCTCAAAGAGGGAAGAACCAAACTTGATTAGGGAGCTTGCTTGTTGGAAATCTAAGGTAATGGGGGAGAATAACCTTCAATAAGGGCTTATGCATGAGGGGTGAGGTTGAGGAGTACTTAATCTCCTATAGGGTTTGTTATTCCTTTGAGTTATGATGAATGTTGATTAAACTTTGATGATAATTATGTTTTTATAAGCCATGATGTGAATTACGATTTCGTGTGTGTTGACATGTTGTTGTGTTCTTGAAATCAATTGAATCCATGAAAATTGATATGAGATTGAATGACTTAAGGAATGAATCTAAGTGTTTAATTCATGAGAAAAATGGATAGATTGATGATAATTATTGTGATATATGTAGTAATCTTGTTAGAAAATATATGGGGATGTTTTTTAATGAACAAAATTGGAACGAGTTTGGTGGTTGAATTTGGAAATTGGAGGAAAATCACGTAACAAAGAAAACAGGAATTTTTGAAAAAAAAAAACTATAGTGACAATCGATTGCATTAGATGAAATTTTGAAAAGAACAGGGAAAATATCGATAAAGCCCAAGGGGAAGAGAAACGGGTAAGGGGGTCGGTTATGCGAGAGGAAGGTATTAGCACCTCACGCATCCGTCGTACTCGACGAGAACCATTTTGCTTGCTTCTTGAATCGAATGGGTTATCTATCTAAAGGCTACTAGCTAAAGAGGGGAAAAGAAAATAGATGAAGAAAGTGCTCGCGGAGGATTGGGGCCCTCGTGCCTACGTATCCTTATAGTGCAATGAGGAATTCAGAGCTCTGTAGTTCATGGAACTAGGAAAGAGGAAGAAGAATGGAAGAAGGTAGAAGGTAGCTCGCCAAGATCTCGCGATCTTGTGCCTACGTATCCGCACAGTGCAATGAGGAAGTCAGAGCTCCGTGGTTCGGGGAACCAGGACGGAGAAAGAAAAGGAAATAGTGTCAAAACCAAGAGCGAAAGGAAGTAGAAAGATTCTACTGGGGAAGCCCAAAAGGAAACGGTGTTAGAACCAGGAAATAAAGGCAGAGGGATGGTGTTGAAACCAAGAGAATAAAGGAGCAAAGGACTTGATTCAAGATAAAGTAAGGTCCACTGGGGATTCGGTACATTAACTGACAGGCAGTGGTTAACCGAAGCAATAACAGAGTATGACTCTGTGAGGAAAAAAAGGTTGGTGTCAATAGACAGACTGTGATGAACCAAAACGAGAGTATTAAACCAGGATAAGGTGTTTGATTCTCTGGGGACTCGAAGTGTTAACTGATAAACAGTGGTTAACCGAAAGAGAAAGGAATTGGTCTTTAATCGACAAATGGTGATTGACCAGAAAAATGAGTACTAACCAAGAGGTGATTAACTCAACAAGGAGAGGAGAAAATGTTTTTAACAGACGGATTGTGATCAACCAAAAGGATGGGTTTAGAACCAAGCAAAGGTTGTGACCCAAGAGAACGGGTATGGAACCAAGCGAAGGTTGTGACCCAAAGGACAGGTGTGGAACCAAGCAAAGGTTATGACCCAAAGGATGGGTGTGGAACTAAGAGAAGGTTGTGACCCAAAAGGACAGGTATGGAACCAAGCGAAGGTTGTGACCCAAGAGAACGGGTGTGCAACCAAGCGAAGGTTGTGACCCAAGAGAATGGGTGTGGAACCATGCGAAGGTTGTGACCCAAAGGACGGGTGTGGAACCATGCAAAGGTTGTGACCCAAGAGAACAGGTGTGGAACCAAGCAAAGGTTGTGACCCAAGAGAACGGGTGTGGAACCAAGTGAAGGTTGTGACCTAAAGGTCGGGTATGGAACCAAGCGAAGGTTGTGACCCAAAGGACGGGTGTGGAACCAAGCGAATGTTGTGACCCAAAGGAGTTCGGTACACTGACTGAACAAGCAGTACTTGACCGAAGAAAGGGTATTTGAACCAAATAAAGGTTACTAACCCAAAGGTATGAGTGTTTGAACCAAAGAAAGGTTGCTAACCACTGGGGATTTGGTATTTTAACAGACGGACTGTGATTAAGCGAAAAGAGTGAGTGATTAACCAAGAGACGGTGATTAACTCAAGAGAAGCTCAGTATGTTAACAGACGGACTGTGGTTAACTAAGGAACAGGTGATTAACCAAGAGAAGGTGATTAACCCAAGAGGAACTCAGTATGTTAACAAACAGACTGTGGTTAACTGAGGAACGAGTGATTAACTAAGAGAAGGTTACAAACCCAAAGAGATCGATTGGTCTTAACAGACGGACAATGATCAACCAAAGGAATGGGTGATTAACCAAGAGAAGGTGATTAACCCAAGAAGAACTCAGTATGTTAACAGACAGACTGTGGTTAACTGAGAAAAAAGAGCAATTGGTGGTTTAACTGACAGGCAATGGTTAACCAATGAAAAGGGAGAAAGAACCGAGAGAAGGTTGCGTGGGATTCGGTACTTAACATGCAGACTGTGATTAACTGAAGAAAAGGATTGTGACTTCGCTAGGGAAGAAGAAAATGGGTAATTAACAAACTGATTGTGATTAACCAAAGAACGGGTGATTAACCAAGAGAAGGTGATTAACCCAAGAAGATATTGATCTTGAACCAAGGAAAAGGTGATTGATCAAAGAAAAAATTGAAGAGGCATGAATGATCAAGGATTAAACTCAAAAGACACTACAGTCCGAGGATATAGGTGACTATTCTCGATTTAAGGATAAGACACCCTTACCAAAAATAGTCATAATGAGGGTAGGAGAGACTCCATCCTCATT
This sequence comes from Lathyrus tuberosus, assembly GCA_022829125.1. Classification (NCBI taxonomy): domain Eukaryota; kingdom Viridiplantae; phylum Streptophyta; class Magnoliopsida; order Fabales; family Fabaceae; genus Lathyrus; species Lathyrus tuberosus. The sequence continues at coordinate 18,039,719 of JALAZF010000024.1, read as the reverse complement.
CCTTCTCTAACACCCATAGTGTAGTGCAGAAATTACGACCGAAGAGGAAACGATGCAACTTGTACAGTACTCCAATGCGTTGTGCACACCTCCAGCTCCGTAGGGTACCAAGAAAGAGAAGCTCTAAAGGAAGCCTAAAGAGAATATTAAAAGGAGGATTAACCAATCGAAACAAGGTTTTGATCAATCAATCAAAGGGAACGGATATGCCAACAACTTTTCCAACGAGTCGAAAAATCGTTAAAGCAAAAGTGTGAAGCAATGATGATACAGAATTAAATTTGTTCAATAAAGAACAAACTTAATGCAATAAAGAATGAATTTGTTAAGAATTAACAAACATCAATTAGCATGCATCATTAATCATGTTCATACATAAACAAGAGTATGCAAAAATCAACATGATTACATAACTTCAAGAATGCAAACAATTTCATAATCGATAAATCTTGCATCAAAGTTTCGCATACATACTTAAATCAGAGGCTTAGAAGCTCACAAAACATCCACAAATATCAAGTATATCAAGCCATGGGAGTTAAATGAGGAAAGAAAACCAAACAAGCAAGAAAAAGCACAAAAACACATTCTGGTTCAGTGTGAATCGATTAACCATTTGCTAGGAAAAACTGGTTAATCGATTAACCCTTTGAAAATAGCAGAAAATGCCTAAAACAGGGGTGTTAATCGATTAACACATTTTGCCTAGCAAATGGTTAATCGATTAACACTATAACAGAGGCAGAAAAAAACAGTTTTCAAAAGCACTTCCAACAACTAATCACTTCTCCAATCATCCACATGTTATGGCATGCAATTGTACACGAAAATTATATCAAGTAGCAATAACTAAGCATAAATTGAATCCATCAAACATCAAGATTAACAATCAAACAATTGAATGATCAATTCACATCAAAAAGCCATTGGATCTACATTGTGAACATGCGAAAGTGATCGAAAATAGTAAATCGAGCAAGAATTACCAACCTACAAGGAAGAGAATTGTCTTGGTAATTGTTGTAAGTAAAATGTGGTGAGAATAAGCAAAGAAAACCAGATAATTACAAGCTTGAGACCAAATCACAGTGAAACCGATAAAAACGCGGTAAATGCTACGAATACGAATTTGCACCAAAACACTCGAGATTATTACTTGAATTGAAGTAGAAGCTACTGTAAATCCAAAAATCCAAGTATAAATGTAGTGGAATGGAGGTCTAGCTCAAGAGAATAACAATTTCGATGTGAAGATTGTTACACTCTAATGGTGGAAATTGAGTTTTTGTGTGTGGTTTGGGGAAGAAGATGAAGATGAATTACAGAAAATTCAGAGAGAATTGGGAGAGAAGAGTGAAAGTGAGAGAGAATTGAGAGTGAAAAGAGTGAGAAATGGTTAAGGTCCCTTACAACAAAGTGAAGGTTTCTTTATATAGAGTGGAGGTTTGGAGTGAAGTAGGTTTGGAACTTGGTTTGGAGCTAGCTAAGGGAGGTTTGGCATTTGGTTTGGAGTTAGTTACATCTAATTCACTGAGTTGGAAGTTGACTCAGTTAGTTATTTGTTAACTCAGTGGGAACATCCCAATGCAAGCTCAAAGTCCAATGGTTCTCTTGTTTGGAAATAAGGGTGCATGGTGGTCTTGATTGAAAATGATGTATTGTAGCAAATGCAAGTGGATTATTGAAGTGTTTTGAAGTGTCTAGAATATTCAACATGATGCTAGAACCAAGTTAACCCCAAAGAATAGGAAAAACGTTGTTGTCATGTTCAGAAACTGCTGAATTTTGCAAAACTGGAGGTGTTAATCGATTAACCAATTTTGCCTTCAATTTGGTTAATCGATTAAAAGCTGTTCAAAAACTGAAAATGGCATTGTAACAAGGTGTTAATCGATTAACACATTTTGCCTTGCAAATGGTTAATCGATTAACACAGCTAGAACTTGCCCAATTTGGCTTGAAACAAAGTGTTATGACCATGGCTCAGAACTTCGACTCTTTGCTTTGATAAATAGGCATGGAAACCCTTGTATTTTGCTTGTATTGATGATGTGATGACTTTGTGAGGATGTGATTAATCAGGCTTTGAAACCTTTTGAAATTCTGAATATTCCTTCACCAAAACCACAGAGAAAAAATGCTAATGCGTATGCCGATAATGCAAATGCGCATGCTTATGCAAAAATGCAAAGAGAGGAGGTCAAATTTTGGGTTACGACATTAGTCGCTAATGCTATCATCTCTGACTCCATCACGGACTAAGCCAAGATAGTTTGTTTCTTTGATTTCCAAGATACAGCTCTTCCAACTATATTGAATACATAGCCACTAGTTGCTTTGGAATCATCAGATATTTCAATCTGCATCACTGTATCTTTCAAGTATAGCAGGGAATATCTGATAATGCAAACTGATATTCATGGTCCTTTTAAGGCACTCCATGACTCACACAATAGCTTGTCAATGCTCATTACTCGGTCTATTAGTAAACCTGCACAATAATCCTACGACATATGCAATATCGGGTCTAGTACAATCAATGGCATACCTAAGATTGCCAATGATGCTCACATATTTTGTTTGTCTGACAATTTCACTAGTGTTCTTAAACAGTTTCACATTTGGATCGTATGGTGTGCATGCATGTTTATAGTCAAAATGATTATATTTCTTTAAGATCTTCTCCACATAATGAGATTGATCTAAAGAAATTCCTTTTTCGGATCTAGTGATTTTGATTCCAAGAATCACACTCGCTTCTCCGAGGTCTTTCATATCAAAGTTGTTTCACAACAATGATTTCACATCATTAACTACATGAAGGTTTGATCCGAATATGAGTAAGTCGTCTACATAGAGACATATGATAGTGCAAATGCTATTCTCAGATTAATAATAAATGCATTTGTCACTTTCATTCACTTTTTACCCATTTGATATCATTAAGTTATCAAACTTCTCATTTCATTGCTTTGGAGCTTGTTTTGGACCATTCAGAGTCTTATCTAACTACAAACCTTGTTTTCTTGCCCATGAATTACAAACCCTTCTGGTTGGTCCATATAAATTTTTCTTCTAAGTCACCATTTAAAAAGGTTGTTTTAACATCCATTTGGTGTACTATTAAATTATAAATAGAAGCGATTTAAATTAGTACTCTAATTGATTTAATTCTAGTGACTAGAGAAAAAGTGTCGAAGAAATATATATTTTCTCTTTGCCTAAAACCTTTGGCTACAAGGCCTGTACATATCAACAGTACCATCAGGTTTTAGTTTCTTTTTCAAAATCCATTTACAACCAATTGGTTTGCAACCAGGAGGCAAGTCTACTAAGTTTCAGGTCCTATTAGATTCTAGAGAATTTATCTCATCGTTAATAAATTGATTTTCTAATGAATCGTACTTAGTTCCCATATCACTACGAAGTCTCTTAATCCTCTTATTAAATTTATTTTCAATCTCATTCACATACATTTTAAACATGTCAAGTCTATGTTAGATTTGTTGGATCCTCCTCTACTATAGGTCCTGCCATAAATTTGCATCCAAAGATGACAAGACTTCTTGAAAATTTGATGGATCCTCCTCTACTGTATATGTTGCATAGTCAGACCCATAGTCTTTAATAACTCTTACTTGTTTACTTCGTCGAAGTTCTATTTCTACTTCGTTGTTGCTTTCAATGCTTGTTATCACATGAATGTGATTTGATTCAGTGCCCCAACTATTTCTCGATTTGAAATGAAATTTATCTTCATAGAATTCAACATCATTCGATTCTATGATCACTTTAGCATTTAGGTCATAACACCTATATGCTTTATTGTTTGCTGTATACTAAATGAATACACATTCATATGCTCTACTAGCAAGTTTTACTTGCTTCGGATCCAGAATTTTGACATAAGCCAGATAGCCCCAAGTTCTTAAATAAGACAAGTTTGGTTTTCTTTTCTTTAATATCTCATAAGGAGAGATCTTACTTTTTGACTTGGGAATTCTATTAAGGACATGAAAAAGAATCAACAAAATTCCCCTCACTAATGAGGAGCAGCACCAGAATTCAACATAGTTGCAACAACAAGTTAAGTAAGAGTTTTATTCTTTCTTTCTTCTTTACCATTCATTTCAGGAGAGTATGGTGCAATCGTTTCATGTACAATTCCATTTTTTTTATAAAATTCATTAAATAACCTTGAATCGTACTTAGTTCCCATATCACTACGAAGTCTCTTAATCCTCTTACTAGTTTTTCAATCTCATTCACATAAATTTTAAACATGTCAAGCGCTACACTTTTATTCTTCATTAAATACACATAAGTATAATCAAAACAATCGTCAATAAAAGAGATAAAATAACGTTTACTTTTTCAAGTTAAAGTTCCATCTAATTCACATATATCTTAGTGTATAAGAACTTGGGGATCAGATTCTTTAATTACTGATTTAAGTGAAGTCTTAGTTATTTTAACTTGACTACAATATTTGCATTTTTCTAAACCATTGACATTCAATTTCAGGATTAGGCCTAAGTTGCTAAGATTAGAAATAATTTGTTTATTAACGTGACAGAGTCTAGCATGCTAAATATTAAAATCACATAAAGAGTAAACAGAATGAAAAATTTTATTCAAATCAACATTCAACTTAAACATGCCATCAATGGCGTATCCTTTTCCAACAAAAATATCATTCTTAGTGATGGTGTACAAATCTTCCCCAATAGACTGACTAAACCTTGCCTTATTTAAAAGAAAACCAGAAACAAGATTCTTCCTAATTCCAGGAACATGCATGACATCTTTAAGATTAAAGTCTTTCTTAAGGTGAAGTTCAGCTTAACATCTCCAATTCCAGCAACATTATTGGTGTGAGCATCTCCCAAGAACACTTTCTTATCTTTAGCATTCATGTATGTCTTAAACATAGCACGATCATAACATACATGACGAGAGGCGCCAATGTCTATCCACCATACATCACTTCCACCAATCATATTTATTTCGGTGATCATAGCAATGAATTGCTCATCAGTCAGGTTAACCTGTGCATTAGAGCAAGTAGGTTTAGGCTTGCTCTTGTTAGAACAAGATTTTTTCTTGATATTTTCTCTTTTAGTTTTGATGATAACAAAAGTATTAAAAGAATAATGGTTTATTTGATGTGTGTTTTATTTATGCATGTTCTTGTTCTTGTACGTAAATAATCAGAATCTGTTTATCTAAGATACACTTGGAGTTGCTTCATTGCTAGCTTCTGGTGGCAGAGTCTGAAGAACAATTTCTAAGCGTGGATTAACGCAGACTCTGAACTGAAGGCCTCGGCATTCAGACGAGTTTCTACACTTAGTAATTGTATATCAACTTCTAGTACCATTCAGAGTTGATGATAAAGTTGTGAACTATCCGTATTACTGAAAGCATGATGTATTGTCTTATCAGCCTGTTAGCTCGAGTCTACTGAAAGCAGAGATGGTACGTTCTATGGATGACTACTCCCAATGGCTCTATTAGTACAAAACCTCTTGAAGACTCAAAGGTTAAACGTGTCATACAATGGATTCAGAAATCTGCTATGCATCCATTTTTAATGTCTCTTGTACTTTGGAGCATAAGCAAAGACACTTGATCAATTAACCTTCTCAACGGATAGTTTCTGGAAAGGATATATATATATATATATGGATGACGATTCAAGCCTAAATTTTCAACAAGGATTGTTCTGTTGAAGGAGTAGAAAAATCAAGCAATTATCAACTCTAAGTAATAGGCATATTTTATGTTGTAGGTTGTAATTATAAAAACCTTAAGATCTCTTACACCTGTATATATTTAGAAATCTTAAGTGTTTTAGGTCTTTGTTATGGCGATCTCCCGTACCTCTGATGCTTGCATCATGTACACCTTGTTCTCTATTCTGCTGAGCCTTCAGTAGTTTAGATTAAGTCTCCTACTATGTGCTAGAGCAAAAAGTCTTGTCTCATTGGGATTCAAGCAACAAGTCTTGAGCCAAGATACTTAAGCCACGTAAGTCTCATTGCTTACGTGATTGAGCTATGAAAGTCTTATTCAACCAGTCTGATTGAGCAAAAGTAAAGTCTTAGACATGTGCTCTAAATAAAGGTAAGTCTCATCCAGAAGATAGATGAGTATGCGGCTCAGTTTGAAGGTGTAAGCAATGGAAAGTCTTAGACATGTGCTCTAAGCAAAGGAAAGTCTCAGCCTGAAGACAGATGAGCAGGCGGATTAGTTTGATTGTGTGAGAAATGGACAGTCTTAGACATGTGCTCTAAGAAAAGGAAAGTCTCAACCAGAGAGCAGATGAGCAGGCGGCTCACTCTGACGGTGTGAGTAAAAGGTAAGTCTTAGACGTGCGCTCTAAGCAAGGGAAGTCTCAGACACTTGGTCTGAGCAGTTGTAAAAGTCTTATACAGAAGCATAAGCGATTGTAATCGTAAAGTGGTTGTAATGAAAAGCTCTTATAAGGCAAGGGGACTGGACTACTCTCGGTTTGGGGGAACCAGTATAAATCTTTTGTGTCTTCTGCTGTTATTTTATTTACTTCTGCTGTATCTGCTGCCAACTGAATTAACTCAGAATCTGAACATCAGTTCTGATTCTGAAACTCTGATCAGAAGCTAAATAATAAGAAAATGCAAAACACAATTCAACCCCACTTCTTGTGTACTTTTCACACCTTCAATTAGTATCAGAGCATGGTCTGTGCTTAAACCTTAACATTGGTGCAGATATTGATCCAATAAGAAAAGTATATCTCTTCTTCAAGAAGGAATCAAGTTCCACATGAAAAATATCATACGGCTTTTCCTACTATATTCAAATGGGTGATCCATTGAATTTAAATGATGGAAAAGCTAAACATATTTTTAACTCATTGGACTTGATAAAGGGTTGTGAAGGTCTATAGAATATCCTTGAAAAAGGTATTACTATAGAAGTTGATGGTGTCATAGATGATCTTTTTGAAAATCTCTTTCACCAACTCAAAAGATGCATATTGATTATCTTCAGAGATAGCTACATTCTGGTAGATGCACTATCTCACTTCTGAGTATATCAACATCATTGATATGTCTGATGCTTGGACTATCTTTAAAGTCTTGTGCTTGGATTTGTGGGAATCAGCTTGTGAAGCTTGAAGTAGTTACACTTCATCTAATCTTTTCAAGCAAATTCTGAGGACTGTTTCTTGACTTAAATCTAAAGTCACAGTTTTTTTTATGTTTACATCCAAAATCTGTTGTGTTCTAAAGATTTGTCTAGCAGTCTTTAAAGAAAAGAAATGAAGTTGGATGATGAAAAACTATTCAACATATCATATTCTCTTCTTTAGCTTGAGTTCTTTGGAATGACTAATGATGAGAAACTTAGGTTTCTTGTCTAAAGGACTTTCATACTGGCTGAATGAATTGTGATATCTGTTAATAGAAGAGTAACTTCAAAAGCTTCTAAAATATGTGTATTTCAACTTATTTCCCAAATCTGAAAGCAAGAAGAAAATTCTACCAGAACCTAATATCAGATGTTGTTCAATGCTTAATTGTTTGAAACTGATATTAGTGCAGGATGCAGATGAAAAGAAGCATATGTGTTCTGAAATAAAAATCAAGTATTGAAAAGCAAGAGATGTTGTTAAAGCTATCTTGTTTCAAAATATTTTATTATATGGAGTTTGCTCTTTAAGGTGATATCTTAAGAAACTCCATTGCTTCTTGGTTGAGGACCATCATGGAAGTTATTTTAAAAGACACTTCTATGAGAAATATTCAACTTCTCTTTGAGCTCTGTTAGTTATACTAAGACAGTACTCTTATCTGCTTTATGTCAATCTCTGATAGCTATAGACATTTGGTTCTAAGCTTGTCAGTGATTTCAAAGTCAAAAGATTTATTCCAAGATAGTGAGATTATTGCCATTGCTTAGAACAAGATTATGTTCATATCTCATTCTAGACTTACACTCTGGAGAGACTTATGATCTACTGTTAGATTGAGATGTAAGGCTCAGAAGAGTCTGTTTGTACTTACATGTATGGTCTTATAGAAATATGAGTATCATAATGTATCTGCTACAAATATCAAGGAAAGAAGCAGAGGCATCTTCCATAAGGTTGTTTACAACATTGATTGGGAGAAGATCCAACAGCCCAGATTCAAGTACTGGTGGTACTGAATTTGGTGAGAGTAATGGAGTCAGTGGTCAGACAGCCATTAAATCAGAATCCACTCAAAGCTGTGTTCAGACTCTACTGGTCAAGTCTGAATATTGAATCGAGTCTGACCGAACAAAAAAAAAGTGTGGTATGTTTGTTGTTGTCTGACTTATCTTTTAATTCAATAAGATATTTGTTTAGATATAAATACAAAGTTTATGTTAGATATCTAGAGAAGTTTTTCTTTTGAAAAAGGAGAACTTCATAAATTTTTAAGAGGAAACTCTGTTGTGTTTGTCTATACTGAATGTCTTATCAAGCCAGATAATGATCACATTTATGAAAACATTTTCTCACGTTTGTGTTGATATTGTTGCTTGTTAACGGTCTATAGAAGACAATTCAATATTCGTCTATCACTCATGATTCTTTTTTCAAGATAAAGTGCTAGTTCTGAATAGAATCTTAGAGACTTGTGACTGACAGATGATATCTCTATCTTAGTCTGGACTTACTAGACTCGGATGGTTAATAGCTTCTGAAAGTTGTCAGTTTCTGATATTCAGAAGAAGATTCTTTTAGTCTGACATAGCAGTTTAAGTAAAAAGTTTTCTAAAAGCTTTTATAAAACTTAATCTTTCATAAAGGTGAAACTTATCTGGCGGAATTGAATTATCTGCTGGATAAAGAACCTTTGGGTAATGATGTTTCTCTTTTAGTACTTGTTGTTACTATTCCCAAGTCTTGTCAAAGAGTTTTGGATTAATGCCTCCATTGTTGAGCTGAATTCTGAGTATGATATTCTGTCTAGAGTAACTGGTGTTTCTATTACAGTAACCTCTAAAGCGATTTCAAATATGATCAATTGTGAGGAGATTGGAGAAATTCCAGGAACTCTTGTTTGGGAACACTATCTTCCTACTTGGCGTATCTTTGTAGATCCATCTAATACATCAGTGGTTTCTAATCTTCTTCCTGATGCTGTTGTTTGGAGTCAGATTCTGAATTCCAACTTACTGCCAAAGGATCAAAATTTAGACCAAGTGGACCCTATTGAAAAAGATCTACTTCTACTTCTTAATTCAGATTTGAAGATTGATCTTCCTCAAGTTATGTTTGACCATCTGAAGAGGTCTCTTTCTTCTTTTAAAAAGGGAAAGACCTTCTCCATACCTTTTGGACGAGTTATTTCTGAAATACTTGTTCAGCAAAGGGTTAACATAACTTCTGAGGCTAGTTCTTCCAAGATTTGGAGAGACAAGTTTGAAGCTATCTATGAAAGATTTTGATGTTAGATTTCTGCATAATTATGCCTCATATTATTGGTGAAATCTTTGTATTAAGTATCTTATTAATAAATTTAGAAGTTTGCTCATGCTTGTGTTCAGTTTTAACTGATTAATATTTACTCGTACTGTTCAGTGAGTATCTGAAATAGATGAAAGATCTCAAATGTTTGCAACGTATTTTATTACTGAAAGAGGCAGCTATTACAAGACAGATAGATTTTTCTAGTCTAATGGATGTGTCCTAAGGAACTCCCTAGGATCATCTGACATGTCTAGATTATCTAAGAAATCTTGCCATTCTTCCTTAGCAAACTTCAATGCCTCCTTCCTCAGTTTGTTTCTGTGTCTGGATCCGGAAGATTTCTTTCTTCTGTGTGTCTTCACAAAGGATGCTGAAGAGGAGTGCTCTTCTGAAGCTATATACTTGCTTCCAAGTTTTTTAGCTGGTGTCTTGCTTTGATTTGCTTGAGTTGTTGCATTCAGTAATGATGCCTTCCTGAAATCTCTCTTTGGAACCCAGATCTGCTTCTGCTTATACATCTTGGTGTTTTAGAGATTAAGTGATGATAGAAGAAATCTTACTTGAGTCCTTTTATAGACGTATTACATTTATTATCTTGAGTTTAATATTATTTAAGTACTGATTAAATCAGCATTTTAATAATGACTCTTGGTAATGTAATCTAATCTATTAAGATTCTCTGAATTAGTGTGAGTTTATGACTGATCTATTCTAACTGTCGTTTCTGTGTCAGTTTCACTTTTTTAAGTGTACCTTCAGTTTATCTAAAGTAAAATTCTAGAATGTAAATGTGTGATAAAGAAGTATTGGTCTAAAATAAACTTTTCATTAATTAAATGAGGATTACAACTTTTTTAACAACAAAAAGGGGTACAAGATATGTCCTAGATTTCATCTCTAGACATTGAATCATGTGCCCAATGGCATCCACTGTTGTTGTAGTATACCTCCTCATCTTCTGAATCAATCACTTATTCCTCTTCTATGTCTTGAAAAGAGCTGTAGAACCTCTTGTTTGCCCTCATTTTCTTCTTTCTTGATCTCTTCATTCTTCTTCTCTGAGGCTTCAAAGCAGACACTGTTGAACCTCCTTCTAAATGTCATGCAGGTGCTGCTGAAGTGGCTTCTTCAGAAGCAAGTTGTGTTGAGAGCACTGGAATAGTTGTAGAGGAATCAGAAGCAGCTCGCTTCTAAGGGGATTGGATTGGCATGCTTGTAGAGCTCTCAGTTGTGTTTGTTACGACAGACGCCTTATGACTCTCAGATGCTGACTCCATATTCTTAGGATGGGTGATTGATGAAATTGATTTAGGAGTAAGATGTTTTTATAGAAACTTCTATGGATACCAAGCGTCTAAATTTAATCCTTTTTTAATTCTTGGAACGAGTAACAACCACTAAGACTTCAATGCATGCACTCTACAAACCTTAATGACTATTATTACTTGATTACTCTTCCTTCTTGGAAACTGATCTTGTAATGATAATATGAGTTACATTTATTGGTGATATTTTTCTCTCTATTTCCTTCTTTTTCTTTTTATTCTTTTTGATGTGACAAAAGGGGGAGAAATAATAGTAAGTATTTAAGTGGAAACTGAACCCATTGAATACATATTGGTCATTTATTTTTCTGTTACTTGCCTAGGGTGCATTTTGACTTTCTTGTACATAGGTCTGAGTATGAGCTTACAAACCTCAGACTTATCCTATCAGACCCAGAAGGAGCTTACAAGCCTAATATTCTGGTGTTGCCTAAGAAAGTTAAAAAGAGTGACATATTTTAACGCTCTTGTACATAGTGTTAAGATAGAGCTTACAAACCTATGACTTAGCCTATGAGACTCAGAAGGAGCTTACAAACCTCATATTCTGGTGTTGCCAAAAGGAGTTAAAATGCAGTCATTTTGATGTTCTTAACTAAGGAACTAAGGGGGAACTTATAAAACTCAACCTTGGAACTGATTGACTCAGGGGGAGCTTGCAAACCTCAGGCTCTGATGTTATTAAGAATACTAGTTTATTTTTCTTGAGAAATGGTTCTTAATGCTAGAACAAGCTCTGTTGTGAACTATCAGACTCGGGGGGAGCTTACAAACCTCATACCCTGTTGTTGCAAAGAAAATTAAATGCCCAACATTGTCCTTTAAATACTTGTGTTTGTCATCATCAAAATGGGGGAGATTGTTAGAACAAGATTTGTTCTTGATATTTTCTCTTTTAGTTTTGATGATAACAAAAGTATTAAAAGAATAATGGTTTATTTGATGTGTGTTTTATTTATGCAGGTTCTTGTTCTTGTATATAAATAATCAGAATCTGTTTATCTAAGATACACTTGGAGTTGCTTCATTGCTAGCTTCTAGTGGCAGAGTCTGAAGAACAATTTCTAAGTGTGGCTTAACGCAGACTCTGAACTGAAGGCCTCGGTATTCAGACGAGTTCTACACTTAGTAATTGTATATCGGCTTCTAGTACTATTCAGAGTTGGTCATAAAGTTGTGGACTATCTGTATTACTGAAAGCATGATGTATTGTCTAATCAGCCTATCAGCTCGAGTCTACAGTATTGCAAGGCTCAAGAAAAGCTGATATGTTCAATGGATGTCTACTCCCAACGTCTCTATTAGTATAGAACCTCTTGAAGACTCAAAGGTTAAACGTGTTAGACAATGGATTTAGAAATCAGTTGTGCATCCATCTTCAACGTCTCTTGTACTTTGGAGCAGAAGCAAAGACACTTGATCAAGTAACCTTCTCAACGGCTAGTTTCTGGAAAGGCTATATATATGGCTGAAGATTCAAGCCTAAATTTTCAACAAGGATTCTTCTGTTGAAGGAGTAGCAAGATCAAGCAATTATTAACTCTATGTAATGGGTAGATTTTCTGTTGTAGGTTGTAATTGTAAAAGCCTTAAGATTTCTCACCCTATATATATTTAGAAATCTTAAGTGCTTTAGGTATTTGTTATGGCGATCTTCCGTACCTCTGATGCTTGCATCATGTACACCTTGTTTTCTATTCTGCTAAGCCTTCAGTAGTTTATATTAAGTCTCCCGCTATGTGCTAGAGCAAAAAGTCTTGTTTCATTGGAATTCAAGCAACAAATCTTGAGTCAAGATGCTTAAGCCACGTAAGTCTCATTGCTTAAGTGCTTGAGCTATGAAAGTCTTATTCAGCCAGTCTGATTGAGCAAAAGTAAAGTCTTAGACATGTGCTCTAAGCAAAGGTAAGTCTCAGCCAGAAGACAGATGAGCAGACGGCTCAGTCTGAAGGTGTGAGCAATGGAAAGTCTTAGACATGTGCTCTAAGCAAAGGAAAGTCTCAGCCAGAAGACGGATGAGCAGGCGGCTAAGTCTGATGGTGTGAGCAATGGAAAGTCTTAGACATGTTCTCTAAGTAAAGGAAAGTCTCAACCAGAGAGCAGATGAGCAGGCGACCCAGTCTGACGGTGTGAGCAAAGGGTAAGTCTTAGACATGCGCTCTAAGCAAGGGAAGTCTTAGATAGTTGGTCTGAGAAGTTGTAAAAGTCTTATGCAGAAGTATAATCGATTGTAACGCCCATATATAAATACATATATCAAAGCATATATTATACATGAATTCCACGTTTGGTGCTGAAATACCAATAAGTCCCTAGTAAACACACTATACATATACATGCCCAAAAAACCTAAAACAAAGACTATGGCATAAATATATATACAAGATGTCCCAAAGATAAATACTAAGAACTAGATCGACAACGATCTCAAAAAAAACTCCACAACAGAAGCTACGCCATCAGACAAGTAAAGATAATCACACGGCCTTATCCTTACCCTTCTCGGAACCTGAAGTACCTGAAAAATTCAGTAATAGTGGGGTGAGATACATCAAATCTCAGTGAGTTCTCTATCTTATGGATTCTCATGGCTTTACAAGGTTCTAACCAAATCCTAACGCAAGTCGGGGGAAAAGGAACTAGACCTTGAGTTCAACATTTCTGACTAGAGAAACAATCGCATAATACACAAAACGGCAACTAGTTAAGGAATCTTTCCCCGGCCATCCCGCACAAGGAGATTAAACGCGGGTCACGGATCCTTAACGTAGATAACTTTCCCCGGCCATCCCGCTCAAAGAGATTAAACACGGGTCACGGTTATCTACAATTGGTACTTTCCCCGGCCATCCTGCACAAGGAGATTAAACACGGGTCACGGTACCAACCACTAAGTAACTTTCCCCGACCATCCCGCACAAGGAGATTAAACACGGGTCACGGTTACTTACTTAATAAATACTTTCCCCGGCCATCCCACACCAAAAGGATTAAACACGGGTCACTAATATTTATTAAGGGATACATAATAAATATTTTCCCCGGCCATCCTACACTAGAGGATTAAACACGGGTCACTAATATTTATTAAGGGATACATACTTACCGGAGGAATTACGGTCCTCCACTAACAACTACTTAACAAAGATACTCTTCTAGTATCGATGTAAGCATTGCCGCACAATTCTCTAAGTCATTCTAGTGTACTAAGGTTTCCTCACTAGCTCGCCACTTGAAGCTTTTAAAATTTCAAAAGTTCTGTTTTACATAAATCACACAATTCCGATTAATTACCAAAATCGAATGAATTCCATCTCATAAACAATATTTTTACTCTCCATAGCATAGAACACTTTCATAGCTTCACAACGATATAAAGAACGCTTAAAACGGATAAACGAGTCAAAAGTTACGGATTTTTGAAGAAAAGAAAATTATTGAAAAACTGCCAGATTCGCCTGGCGGTTAAGGATTTCACCTGGCGAATCCCTCTTCGCCAGTACTTCGCCCGGCGAAACAGCGGCGAATCCTCATTTTGAATAACCCAAAAGTTCCAGTAGCCAAAACATATTCTGCCTCTTCATTTTCGCCCGACGATTATGGATTTCGCCTGGCGAATTCCCCTTCGCCAGTACTTCGCCCGGCGAAACAGTGGCGAAACCTGATTCGCCTGGTGAATCCTGTTTCGCCTGGCGAAACCTGATTCGCCTGGCGAATCCTGTTTCGCCTGGCGAATCGCATCAGAACCAGAATTTCTTTCCTGCGTTTTCCATGGTTCCAAGGGTCCCAAATTTTACCCTTACCATACCAAATCAGTTTCAAACCTCAAAACAAGTATCAACAATTGATCATATACATGGTTCGACTATACTACACAATTAATAACACATTTAAACCGTTAGATTTCATTGATTTGCAAAATTGTTCATTTTTCTCAAAATCTAACTTAACTCTAGAAACTCAAGAATTCTACAACTAAAGCTTCTATCTAGAACCCACCTGAATTAGAAGATGATGATGAAGAAAATGAGATGAATTGATGAAGAGTTGTAATACCCCATATTTTAATTACTCTGGATAATATTAGCTGTGATCAACTGAGTTCCAGTGTACTCTGAGAAATTATCTGCAAAGATAGTTAGAGTAACGGTTGAGCTCAGAGCAAATCTAATTAATATTATCTGACTCTGAGATATTTTGATATTTGGAACTTTAGAGACTGTTTGGGCAATTAGTAGTGTTACTAATTAATGGTACTTGATATATCCTTTCTTTTCCACCCTTTTTCCACAATTGAAGCAAAGAGAGAAAAAGATAGAAAGAAGTTGGAGAGAAAGAAGGAGAAAGGAAGGAAAAAGAAAAGAGAAAACCTAGAAGGGAGAAAGATCAAGAACATCACCCATTCTTCATCAAATCATCTCATCTTTTTCATCATCATCCTCTATTCAAGGTGGGTTCTAGATAGATGCTTTAGTTGTAGAATTTCTATGGTTTTAGAGTTAGGTTGGAGATTAGGAGGAAATGAGTAAAAATGTTAAAATCATGAATCTAACGGATGGAATACAATATAAATGTTGTTTAATGCTGGTTGTTATGATCATACTGTGTTTTGATTGTTATGTTAAGGTTTGGATGGGTTTTGGATGATAAATTATTGTTTTTGGATGAGTAACAGCACTGCTGAGATGTTGGGTTTTACAGGCTTCGCCTAGCGAACCTGGGGCGAGTCGCAGCGAACAGACTTTCGAGGGTTCGCCTAGCAAACCCAGCAGCGAAGGTCAGCGAATGTTCGCCAACGACGTTCGCCTAGCGAACTTTGTGCCTTTTCAGTGCTGGTTGGTTCTGCCTTGCTTCGCTAGGGTGTTCGCGAAGCGAAGGGCGAGGTGAATGTTCTCCAGGGAGTTCGCGAAGCGAACTTTATGTCTGTTTTGTTCTATTTGTTCATTCGCCTAGAGCTTCGCCTAGCGAAGGCGGAAGCGAGTGCTCGCGGGGACGTTCGCCTAGCGAACATGACAGGTTATGCAATTTTGTTTCTTTCATAACTTTTAACCCGTTTATCCGATTTGCGTATTCTTGGTATCGATGTGAAGCTATGAAAATCCTCTATATAATGGAAGGGGGAAATACTGGTTTTAATGCCCAATTAAATAAATCGGAGGGAACCATGAATTAGTATAATTGGGGGTATGTGGAATTATGTGTTTCCATTATGTGATTGATGACTGTTTGCCTATGCTCTTATTGTTAAACATGTTTGAATATGTATGCATGTTAAAATACGAAATAGGTAGAGTGAGGATTATTACCGTAAACAATGTAGGAAAGTGTGGAATGACATAGTGACAACGCTCGTGCATGAGAGGCCGAGGAGTGCGTCTAGTAATCATAACCAGTTTATCTTGGGTGCAGTTTCATGGGTCTCGAGCTCCTCTGAAACGTATGCACAATTACTTGGTAGGTTTGATTCCCTACGTGTAGTACTTGTGATGGTTAACAGGCCATGAGAAGTGACGGTTTACGGTTAACAGGCCGATGATCCCGAATCCAATTCGTATGCCAAGTAACTACAAGGATCCATGACTCGGGTCGTCTTCTAGACGTAGAAGCGGACGGGAAAAGGGGATTCCTTGGTACGGTCATCGATTAGCGAGATTCTTGAGTTAACAGGCTCAGGACTTACCTTTGTATTAGTGTGAGTTAACAGGCTCACGAGTGTGGATCCAGGTAGGGTGTGTGAGTACTCAAAGTCACTTCCCTTCCCTTTTACTTGAGTTAGACTTATTAGAACCCTGTAAAGCCGAGAGGACTTATAAGATAGCGAACTCACTGAGATTTGATGTATCTCACCCCACGTTGTTGTTTACATCACAGGTACCACAGGTTCGGCGAAGGGTAAGGACAAAGTGGTTTGACTTTTCCTTATGGATCGTAGCTTTTGAGATGGAATGCCTTCCGCTATGGCATTTTATTTTGAAATCATCGTATTGATCTAGTTCTTAGTGTATTTTGGACATCTTGTATATGTTATACCGTAGACTTTAGAACTTTGTATTTAGGGCATTTAATGTATATAATGTGTTAGCTAGGAACTTATGGTATTTCAGTACCAAATACTTGGATTCATGTATAATATATATGCTTTGATGTATGTTGTTATATATGGGTGTTACACTTGGTATCAGAGCAGGTCGTATCCTCGACCTAGCCATGAAATAGTATAAGTATTTTCTTTCCGTTTCATATGTGTAGTGGGACCCTTGGTCTTAAATGTTATATGTATGGTATTGAGCCTGATCAACTTAATCCTATCTATATGACGTTTAGGAACATGGTTGATGGACGCAGAAGCAATCGTGGTAGACCCACAAACCCTCCAGCTGGGACGAATCCGCCAGGCGGCGATGAGAATGCTCCTTTGTATCAGTTGGTGCAACAGATGCAACAGCAGCAGAACCAATTCCTGTGACAGATGGTGCAACGGATGAATGGAGGTCTTCATCCTCAGGTGGTTGTTTCATATGTTGTAGGTGGAAGTTTTCGGGATTTCATCCGCATGAATCCTCCAGAATTTCATGGCGGATTGGACCCTGTGAAAGCTCATGAATGGATTGCTAGCATGGAGAGAATCTTTCTGATAATCTACTGTAGTGAGGAGAACAAGGTAGTGTTTGCTTCTCACTCACTGAGAGGTCCTGCTATGAGGTGGTGGAATATTGCTTCAGCTTTTATGACTATTCAAGGTGTGCCTAAAGTGTGGGAGCAATTCAAGGCTACTTTTATGGAAAAGTACCTTCCTAGTTCTTTGAGGATCCGAAGAGAGTTTGAATTCCAACAGTTGAGGCAAGGTAGTGTGGCAGTAACTGCTTATGTTGAGTCGCTAAGGCAAGGTTATGTGGTTGAGAATGATTGTGGGAGGTCAAGCCAATAGTTTAGGCCTAGGCAGCAAGCTTTCAAGAGGAAACAAGTCCAGGATTCTCAGAATAGTGCACCTCCTGTGTGTCGTTCGTGTGGTAAGATGCATTTTGGCAGATGTCGCTTCAAAGGGGTGAAGTGTTATCAATGTCAGAAGGTGGGGCATATGACGAGGGTTGTCCTCAGAATAGAAATCAGACGCAAGGGAAGAAAGTAAATGGCGATGACTCTAGGATTGCTGGTACGTGTTTATTAATGGGTTTCCTTGTTTTGATTTATTTGATTGTGGAGCAACGCACTCCTTTTATATCGATGCAATGTATCAAGCGACTTGGGTTGCAAGCGGTTCCACTGTCTCCACCCATGGTGGTTACTACTGCCGTGGATGAGATTGTTGAAACACTGTTGTTGTGTGAAAATTGTGTTTTACCAGTGGATGTTGTTCTGGGAATGGTTTGACTTTCTGCTAATTCGGTATTTATCGGTTGTGAGGAGAAACTAATTATTATTCCGTCCGGGGAGGCTACTCTGAAGGATGTGTTGATTACTATTTTGGAAGGTACGGTGGGAATGATTAATTTCTTGTTTGAGAATGAAAAATTCGTTCTTTTGATTCTTACTAAGGAGGAGAGTAGTAACTTTCAAGTTTTGAGTATTCCGGTAGTTTGTGAGTTTCCTGAAGTTTTCCCCTAGGATATCACTTTTCTTCCTCTGGAGCGGGAAGTGGAATTCTCTATTGACCTGATACCGGGAACGGCTCCAATATCCGTTTCTCCGTATCGGATGGCACCACTCGAATTAAGAGAATTCAAGGATCAATTGGAAGAGTTGTTGGTTAAGCATTTTGTTCGACCCAGTGTTTCGCATGGGGAGCTCTAGTGTTATTGGTAAAGAAAAAGGATGGTGGAATGCGATTGTGTATCGATTACCGTCTGTTGAATAAGGTCATCATCAAGAATAAATACCCATTACCAAGGATAGACGATTTGTTAGATCAATTGAAATGAGCCTATGTGTTCTCGAAGATTGATTTACGGTCGGATTATCATAAGATTCGGGTGAAGAGTTCAGATGTACCAAATACTGCGTTTAGAACCCGTTATGGTCATTATGAATTTTTGGTGATGCCTTTCGGTGTGATGAATGCTCTGGCAGTTTTCAGGGATTATATGAATCAGATATTCCAACCTTATTTGGACCAATTTGTGGTGATCTTCATTGATGACATTCTTGATTATTCTCGTACTTCACAAGAGCGCGAGGGACATTTGAGAATTGTTTTATCAATCCTACAAGAGAAGCAATTCTTTGCCAAGTTGAGCAAGTGTGAATTTGGGATATCGGAAGGTAGTTCCTTGGTCACGTCATATCTCAGGAAAGTGTGGCATCATTATCTGTATGGGAGTACGTTTTGAGATGTTTAATGACCACAAGAGTTTAAGGTATCTTTTGACCAAAAAGAGTTGAATATGCAGTGTGCCAACAGGTAAAGATTGAACATCAAATACCGGGCGGTCTATTACAACCTTTAGAAATTCCATGTCGGAAGTGGGATAGTATCTCCGTGGATTTTGCAGTGGGCTTGCCCCATACGCAAGGTGGTCATGATTTAATTTGGGTGCGAAGTTGCATTTGAGCACGTCCCATCATCCTCATACGGATGGTTAGACTGAGCGAACAATACAAACAATGAAGGAAATGTAGAACACCTTTGTGTTGGGCGGAGGTTGGTGAAGATAGAATTTTGGGACCGGAAATCATTCAAGAGACTGCGGAAAAGATTCGAATGATCCGTAAGAAAGTTAAACAAGCGCAAGATCGCCAAAAGAGTTATACGGACGATCGAAGGAGACCTTTAGTATTTGAGGAGGGTGACCATGTGTTTTTGGAAGTTAAGTCCGAGATACGTGGGACCATATCAAGTTCTTGATGGGATTGGTGAAGTAGCTTACAGGTTGGCGTTACCGCCCTCTCTGTCAGAAATGCATGATGGTTTTCATGTGTCTCAGCTACGGGAGTTTGTTCCAAGATCCTCTTCAACTAATTCTACCAGATACTATTGAGATAGAAGCAGATTTAATGTTTGAGCCTCAACCGAGTCGTATCACAGGAAGAGAAACTAAGGTGTTAAGGAATAAAGAGATTCCTCTTGTTAAGGTCTAGTGGGATGAAACGCATCTGGGCGATGCAACTTGGGAATTGGAATTGGAGATGCGGAAGGTTTATCCTCATCTTTTCCAGTTATTGTTTTAAATTCGTGGGTGAATTTCTATTTAAGGGGGGGATGTAATACCCCGTATTTTAATTACTCTGTATAATATTAGTTGTGATCAACTGAGTTCCAGTGTACTTTGAGAAATTATCTACAAAGATAGTTAGAGTAACGGTTGAGCTCAGAGAAAATCTAATTAATATTATCTGACTCTGAGATATTTTGATATTTGAAACTTTAGAGACTTTTTGGGCAATTAGTAGTGTTACTAATTAATGGTACTTGATATATCCTTTCTTTTCCACCCTTTTTCCACAATTGAAGCAAAGAGAGAAAAAGATAGAAAGAAGTTGGAGAGAAAGAAAGAGAAAGGAAGGATAAAGAAAAGAGAAAACCTAGAAGGGAGAAAGATCAAGAACATCACCCATTCTTCATCAAATCATCTCATCTTCTTCATCATCATCCTCTATTCAAGGTGGGATCTAGATAGATGCTTTAGTTGTAGAATTTCTATGGTTTTAGAGTTAGGTTGGAGATTAGGAGGAAATGAGTAAAAATGTTAAAATCATGAATCTAACGGATGGAATACAATATAAATGTTGTTTAATGCTGGTTGGTATGATCATACTGTGTTTTGTTTGTTATGTTAAGATTTGGATGGGTTTTGGATGATAAATTATTGTTTTTGGATGAGTAACAGCGCTGCTGAGATGTTGGATTTTACAGGCTTCGCCTAGCGAACCTGGGGCGAGTCGCAGCGAACAGCCTTTCGAGGGTTCTCCTAGCGAACCCGGCAGCGAAGGTCAGCGAATGTTCGCCAACGACATTCGCCTAGCGAACTTTGTGCCTTTTCAGTGCTGGTTGGTTCTGCCTTGCTTCGCTAGGGTGTTCGCGAAGCGAAGGGCGAGGGGAATGTTCGCCAGGGAGTTCGCGAAGCGAACTTTATGTCTGTTTTGTTCTGTTTGTTCATTCGCCTAGAGCTTCGCCTAAGCGAGTGCTCGCTGGGACGTTCGCCTAGCGAACATGACAGGTTATGCAATTTTGTTTCTTTCATAACTTTTAACTCGTTTATCCGATTTGCGTATTCTTGGTATCGATGTGAAGCTATGAAAATCCTCTATATAATGGAAGGGGAAAATACTGGTTTTGATGCCCGATTAAATAAATCAGGGGGAACCGTGAATTAGTATAATTGGGGGTATGTGGAATTATGTATTTCCATTATGTGATTGATGACTGTTTGCCTATGCTCTTATTGTTAAACATGTTTGAATATGTATGCATGTTAAAATACGAAATAGGTAGAGTGAGGATTATTACCGTAAACAATGTAGGAAAGTGTGGAATGACATAGTGACAACGCTCGTGCATGAGAGGCCGAGGAGTGTGTCTAGTAATCATAGCCAGTTTATCTTGGGTGCAGTTTCATGGGTCTCGAGCTCCTCTGAAACGTATGCACAATTACTTGGTAGGTTTGATTCCCTACGTGTAGTACGATTGGAGCCTATGCTATGGGTAGAGACTTGTGATGGTTAACAGGCCATGAGAAGTGACGGTTCACGGTTAACAGGCCGATGATCCCGAATCCAATTCGTATGCCAAGTAACTACAAGGATCCATGACTCGGGTCGTCTTCTAGACATAGAAGCGGACGGGAAAAGGGGATTCCTTGGTATGGTCATCGATTAGCGAGATTCTTGAGTTAACAGGCTCAGGACTTACCTTTGTATTAGTGTGAGTTAACAGGCTCATGAGTGTGGATCCAGGTAGGGTGTGTGAGTACTCAAAGTCACTTCCCTTCCCTTTTACTTGAGTTAGGCTTATTAGAACCCTGTAAAGCCGAGAGGACTTATAAGATAGCGAACTCACTGAGATTTGATGTATCTCACCCCACGTTGTTGTTTACATCACAGGTACCACAGGTTCCGCGAAGGGTAAGGACAAAGTGGTTTGACTTTTCCTTACGGATCGTAGATTTTGAGATGGCATGGCTTCCGCTATGGCGTTTTATTTTGAGATCATCGTATTGATCTAGTTCTTAGTGTATTTTGGACATCTTGTATATGTTATGCCGTAGACTTTAGAACTTTGTATTTAGGGCATTTAATGTATATAATGTGTTAGCTAGGAACTTATGGTATTTCAGTACCAAATACTTATATTCATGTATAATATATATGCTTTGATGTATGTTGTTATATATGGGTGTTACAAGAGTGGTGGATGATTCTTGATCTTGAGCTCTTGGACTTTCTCTTCTTTTCTTTCCTTTCCTCTTCCTTCTCTCTACTTTCTCTTTCTCCAAATGTTTCTAACTTTGGAAAAAATGATGGAAAAGAAATGATATAGAGAAAATACTCAAAGTCAGTAACACTACTAAATGTCCAAATTTGCTCAAATGCACCAATTAATAAAACCTTAGAGTTAGTTAATATTAATCTGATCAGCTCTAAGTTCATCAGTTGCTCTAATTATCTTAATAGATAAATACTCAGAGCACACTGGATCTCAACTGGTCTCAACTAATATTATCCAGAGTGTTTATAAAATACGGGGTATTACATCGATTGTAATCATGAAGTGGTTATAATGAAAAGCTCTTGTGAGGCAATGGGACTGGACCACTCTCAGTTAGGGGAGGAACCAGTATAAATCTTTTGTGTCTTCTACTGTTATTTTATTTACTTCTGTTGTATCCGCTGCCAACTTAATTAACTCAGAATCTGAACATCAGTTCTGATTCTGAAACTTTGATCAGAAGCTAAATAATAAGAAAACGTGGAACACAATTCAACTCCCCCCTTCTTGTGTACTTTTCACACCTTTAGCTCTTACATCTCTTAGCCATATGACTCGATTTTTCACAATTAAAGCAAGTGAAAACCAGAGCGCCATTTCTTTGAGCTGGTGGTTGATATCTAGCAATCAGAGTAGATGGGGCCCTAGAGGAATTCTGATTCTTAATTTGGTTCAAAACATTGCGGTTTTGAATCTTTAATCATTTGCCTAATGGCTTCAAAACCACAACAAATTTCTTTTTGTTGTTTGAAACAACGAAGACTTTTTCTTTTTGATCTTGTATTTAAGATTCTTCTTTAACTCGAAGGCGAATAATCAGACTTTCAATTAAAAATTCCTTTGTTTTATGGTGAAGCAAAATTTTTAAAACTTTCAAGCTAAGAGGCAATTTGTCAATAATAAAAGTAATTTAAAATTGTTCATCTAAACACATACCTTTTGTGATGATCTTATAAATAATTTTTTGAAGTTCGTAACATTGAGTCTCTACTAACCTTTTATTTATACCATCAGATACATTAGGTAGCATCTAACGACATACTTCTTTGCTCCAACTTTTTCGGTATCATACTTCCTTTCCAGAGTCTCCCAATCCTATTTTGCAGTATCATAATTTTTGTAATAATTATACAAATCATCTGCGAGTCCATTAAATATATGATTTTGTAGAGATAATCATTCTCTTTTTATAAGGGGATTTTTTTTTAGTTGAAAATCGTTCACTTTAATCTGTGCAGCAAACTCAACTTCATCATTATTAAGTGTTACATATGAATCCATAGATTTCATATCGTTAATATTTTTGGTTGATCCAAAAGGAGTAACAGGAATATCCTCAGTCAGAACGTTGCCAACCTTCTTTAAATTTAGAAAAAATTTCATTTTAACTTGCCAAGGTTTTAAGTGAAGACCCTCAAACTTGAACGGTTTATCAGAGATAGCGGTCACAGTGTTACCAATAACTTCTTTGGTAGCCATGACAATTTTTAAAAACGTCTTAAAATTGTTGTTTCATGGTTTAGAAAATCAGCCACAAAAGAAATTACTGGATCGAATCGCGGATTAGGTGCCTCTTTAACACGTCTCGCGACACTGTTCAAAATTATGTAAAGTAGTTGAACTACTACGCCACCTCGAGGATAAAACAGCTCAGTTCTATACAATATTATTACTATTTGTACAGTAGATAATAAGTTTAGAAATACACCCTCTGATGGTACAAAAACCATTGAAATATAATATAACTACCACTCATAGTATATAGTATAATGACCCGTCATAATAATTTCTCAAACCAAGAGAAATTCCAATAATTCTCCTAAGAGAATTCAATAATGGTCATTTAACCACTTAAAATAATTTCTCAAACAGTAGAAATTTAAATAATTCTCCAAATATAATCGAAAAATTAATATTTTTAATTTCTCAATTCAAATGAAAAGAAATTAACATAATTCTCTTAAAAGAATTCAATAAAATACTTGAAAAAATCAACGAGTAGAAAGAAAGGGGGAGAAGTTGGTGCATTGACAATTCGTAAAGCTCCGAATTTTGAAATTGAGGAAGGAAAGTTTTTTTAACTAGCACACAATGTGAGACTTAAGGAATTTTTTCATATTCACCTCCTTGTATAAGTACTGACATAATATTCCAACAGTAATTCTATTATAGCTGCAGAATTCGTAATTCTTACTATCATGGATTATAGAGGCCACCGACAAAAATGAAGAAAGAAACATGGTTCATATGTTCCAATGATACAATACAATACAATATATTGAATGAATCTCTATAATAGACAGGAAACCAGAAATTTGTTTTGGCAATGGCCTTATCTATAATCAATGACACTAAGTTTCAGAATGAAGTGTAATAAAGTGGTGCCTGGTTGAAGAAAACCAGGCAAAACAATTATGCAGATAATCAATTCATAAATAGAATTAATCAACTGTCACATTTTGGATTCTGCTGGAGTGTTAATTTCTACTTCCTCGTCTAAGGCTTGTTCAAAGGCTAGTAACTCCATTTGAATTTGAATCTTCAACACTATTCGTTTTAACATTGCCACTGTTACGTTCCGTGCCATAGATGTGGCCCATTTTCACACGTTTTGTCTCCAAATATCTCTTGTTCTCTGAAGTGATAAGTGTTAACAATGGAATCCTACCAGAAACAGTTAAACCATAACCTTTGAGACCAATATATTTTGATGGATTGTTAGTCATCAACTTCATAGATTGAACACCTAGATCCCTCAGTATCTGCAAAAGTAGTAGCATTTCAAATTCCATAACAATTGTGATCGGCATGTATTCAAACAGTTCAAATGTTATTGCAAGAGATTCATCATCGAAACGATAAGCGTATATATATTACCTGTGCACCAATGCCGTACTCCCTAGAGTCAACAGGCAATCCCAACTCCTCATTGGCTTCTACGGTATCCCGTCCATCATCCTGTAGGTTATAAGCACGTAGCTTGTGGCCCAAACCAATACCCCTACCTTCATGTCCGCGTAGATATACAAGTACACCCCTACCGGCAGCCTCAATCTGTTGCATTGCAAGTGCAAGCTGATTTCCACAGTCACATCTGGCAGATCCAAATATGTCTCCAGTTAGACACTCCGAGTGTACCCTAACAAGAACATCTTGTCCATCTCCAATGTCACCCTGTTAAATGAGATATAGTCAAAACCAATAAGTGTTGCAAAATATAGGTAGTTCCACATAAACTACATTATATACACAAGAAATTCTCCTCACCTTAACCATTGCAATATGCTCAATCCCGTCTAACAGAGACTTATAGCAGTATGATGTGAATGGCCCCCACATTGTAGGTATTCTTGCAGCAGAAGAGCGTTCTACTAATTTATCTCTCTTTCTTCTATATCTGCCATAACAACAATAAGTGTTAATCCCCTAGCTATAACCAATAAGAACTTATACAACATTTGTAGGTAAATATATCGTGATATCAACTCATTTAGCCACGACTGAGGCTTATATATTGTGATATGAACTTATTTAATTTTACAT
Source organism: Lathyrus tuberosus (assembly GCA_022829125.1). NCBI lineage: Eukaryota > Viridiplantae > Streptophyta > Magnoliopsida > Fabales > Fabaceae > Lathyrus > Lathyrus tuberosus. Next base: position 18,013,942 of record JALAZF010000024.1, on the reverse strand, counting down.
ATAAACATTAGGGGTGTAAATTATGTAATCTGCATTTAAATGAAAAAATAAACATCAAAGACATCACAAATATGTAACCAAAGAATTGTATTACATCTTCCACGATCTGTAACCACGTACCTTATCAAGTCGGCAATAGATACAATTTTCAAATTCTCACGCTTGGCAAATTGGCGAAGCTTAGGCAATCTAGCCATGGAACCATCATCATCTACAATCTCACACAGAACTGACACCGGATCCAAACCAGCAAGTACGGTCAGATCAACTGAAGCTTCTGTATGTCCAGCTCTCTTCAAGACACCGCCATCTCTGTATTTTAGTGGAAAAATATGGCCTGGGCGATTGAAATCACCCGGAGTTGAATCTCTAGATGCAAGGGCCAAGACTGTCGTTGCCCTATCATGAGCTGACACCCCTGTGGTTGTACCATGTTTAGCATCCTACAAATGCATTTAAATTGTTGAAATGATCAAATTCTATCAATAAAAGGCGCCTAACCACATAAAAAGAAAATTCCTTCAACAATATAACAGATCAAATTTCAGTAGTTTTATTTTCTTGATTTGAAACCATTTGGTTACAAGAAGATGAATTCCCCATAGATAAATCGAGTTTAGCTAGATAGCTATGAGTTATCTAAGCGCATGGCCTTAGTCCAATATTGTCTATTGCAGATCGCGGAGAATAACAGTTTGTTCAAATTCCGCTACACAACATTTTCAACTAAACAAAGTATTGTGAAACAATGGTGATATAGCACTAACTCGAGATGTGTAACGACTACAGATGCAATTAAGAATTAAGAACAGTAATACATACCACTGTCACAGTGAATGCCGTAGAAAGTTTTTCCGCATTGGCCTTACTGTCCACCATCAAAGGAAGTTCCAATCTATCAAGATCTTCCTCTTTCATGCTTACACAAACTATGCCAGTTCCATGCTTTACTATAAAAGCCATAGCTTCAGGTGTTGCCAACTGTGCCGCCATTATCAAGTCTCCTTCGTTTTCTCTATCTTCATCGTCTACAACCACTACCATCTGCATGATTAATATCCGTTAATAAATAAATCTATCACAATACCAACAACAACAAAAGTAAAAACATGTATTAGATGTAAAAGTTAGTTACACTATTTCACAACCTTTCCCTGGCGAATGTCTTCAATGGCCTCAGGGATAGAAGCGAAACCTTCTGCGGGACTGTCCAAATCAAATTCATTGTTGTCAGTAGGGAAAAATATGCTTGTTATCCCCGAGTCAAGTGTCGAAGTTCCGTTCGGTTCATCGACAACAACCAGATCTTTACCTATGACAACATCATTGCTATTTTTTGGATAAGAAAGCAGGTCACCCCCTCCAGTTGCCAATGTAGCTTTAACCCTAAAAGCAGCATTATGACTTGAAGCAAATTTATAATTCAGTTTGACAGGGGGGAAATCATTGAATAATTTGAAGTGGTTGGATACCCTACATTGAAGAACAGATCAAATCAAAGATTAATTTCAAATAGTAACATCCAAACATCAAATCATAGAGAAACAAAAAAAATCATGAAATTTAAGAACTCTAAGACACAGTGAGAAGTATGTTAGGTTTAGCTTTTTGAAGAGGCAAAAACAATTCTAGAGTTGTAAAAATTGATTTTGAAATGATTTTGAGTTGTTTGGTTCTTTAGAATTGATTCCGTCTTCAGAATTAATTATACTTTTACAAGAATTTGTAGCTTTTGAGTTTAAAAATAATTTTTACATTAAAATTTACTCTTCAACTAACTTTACAAGAATTTGCAGTTTTTGAGTTTAAACATAATTTTTACATTAAAATTTACTCTTCAACTAACTTTTAAATTCAATTCAATCAAAATCAATCATTTTACCAAACACGCGCTTAGGCTAAGCTAAAAAATCTAGGTTCATAAATCAGAGTAGAATTCGGCAACCTGGCCTATATTTGGTTTCACGGATCAAGTAATCAAAATTGATTCCAGAGATCTGAAATTGATTTTGAAGTGTTTTGTAACTCTTGAATACAAATTATTTTGCATTCATAATTGATTTTATAAATAAAAAATCTATTATACAGAGAGAGAGGTAATAGAGAATCACAAAATAAAACAACTCTAACTAACTTTCACATTTATAAGTAAAACTAAACCGTTTGACACCTAAAATTGATCAAATAAGTTGAGAGAAAAGAGAGGAGGAAAATTGGTTAGAGTACCGGGAAGATGAGAGTGGCGTTGAGGAGGAAGAAGAAGGGAGATTGAAAGTAGGAGCAGCCATAGTTTTGTTTGAGAAAATGAGGATGCGAGAAGAAAGGTGTTGTGATTGTGGCTCTTAATTGAATTTATATAAAATTGAAAGTCAGCTATATAGAACAGTGGAGGAAGTAACGTCGAAACGTGGTGATGACAGAAAGAGAGATCGGTGTCTCCTCTTTACCCCCATGCGTTCCTCGTATATTTATAATCTAATAGATACAGAGTCTTTTAGATTAGATGACAAGATCACCAGTTTTTTTTATTTTTTATATTTTAATAAAACAAAAATGATAAACAAGGACCGGAGGTAGTAGATTCTATAATTCCTCGTGATATCATTAATGTATCATTTTTTACAAGTACTAAGTGGGTATAGGTCAAATTACCTTTTTCAGTTATAATTAAGTTATTTTAATAATTATTTTTTTTATTTTTTTCTATTTTCATGTATTAAAATAATTCATTCTAATTAGATTATAATATAAAATAAATTTGCACTGATAATATATTTAATTAATCTCGTATTATAATATTTTGAAAATTAGATATTTATTAATAATAAATCAGATTAATTGGACTACATGTGAGTGTAAAATTGTTATACACTATCGTTCAATTAGACTGAATTATTTTGACACATGAAAGAGAAATATGAAGAAATAGTTATTAAATTTATTTAATTATATTTTTATTTTTTTTTCATAATTATATGTTAAAATGATTCATTTTAATTGAATGTTAGTGTATAGTAATTTTATAATATTTCAATTAATCTCATAATAAATATTTGTTTTCTATTTATATAACATTATTCTTTTAGAATATATTAAAGTTGTATTTATTATATGTTTATAAAATGTTATTTATCTAAAACTCACCCTTCTCTTCCTCTTTCTTTCTAACTTGAAAAACAAAAAGAGAATTTTTTATCACACCACCTTTGTTTCTTAGGCACCATCTGAATTTTTTTGTTTTGTCCCCTGATTCTAGATGTGCACATCTGGACGCACCAATTTTTTAAAAAAACGTTGATGCATTCCGGAAGTGCACATCTGAAAACATTCCTGATCTGCAGATCCGGAAAACAGTAGAACTTTATTTTTTTTTTTTAAATCGATTTTTTTGCTTGGTCGCATATGCTAATAAATCGTCGCAACTTAATATATATTTGACAACATCTATATATAAAATAAAATGATATATATATATATATATATAATAAACGTCTGTCAAAATACAGTGCATACATGTAATATAAATATGATACATAAAAGAAACTACTGCGTATGGCGAAGGATCTCTCCTGGCTCCCCTGCTCCTCTGCCCCTACCCTCAACCTAGATCGATGTCTGCGGTACTGAAGTGCCCCCCAGCAATCACAATCATCCTATCCACGGCAAGTCTGGCACCAGAGCCCTCAGGGAGGTGATCGGCCTCAATGGCCTGCTGCCCTATCTGTACTATCTGACGACAGCGTGGTAGGACATCCTGAGTATGGTCCAACTGAGACTGTCGCTCCTCTAATATCTCCTGATGAGCAGGTCTGGGTGACGATCCCTTAGCAGTGGGCACCATGCATGGGTGTGAGACGGTGTAGAACCACGCGATGTACCTGGCAGCAACACTCCAGTCTGTCTTCGTTATGGTCGCTCGAGCCTTCTCCGGTACCAAGTGGGACTGGTAGTCAGCATATAGCTCATCTATCTGCCTGCGGGTCAAGCCTAGAGGAGCAGACTCATGAGGCATCCTAGGGATCATCTGCGTGTAACCGAACTGACGCAAGACGCGCTCCGGCAGGTATCGGGCAGTAACGGTCGAACTGCATGACAATCATCCTGAGAACAAACAAACCTCAACGAACGGGCGCGTCACACGGTGAGCGGCATAGGGGCAATACAAAACGTCCTCAGTAGCCATCTGATCTAGATACACTCTGAAGGGGTCTGGCGCCTGGTTCGCTCTGAGCAGGACAAATGCAGCAGCACGTGGCATATCCTCAGTGTACCCCTGGACACTCCCCCAACCAGTATTGTAGGGAAAGTGCTGTAAAATCTACGCCTGAAATGGAAAACATAACATGGGTGTCAAACATTATAATGAATACAGAAAGAAAAGAAATGAAAAAATCACTTAGAATATTAGACTGTTACCACGTATAGCGTACAGTTGCCTGCCACAGTCTTGGCTGCCCAGCGAAAACCATCAGAGAGCCTGTAATAGGTGAATGTCAGCGCAGCCGCCCCCCAGTTGTACCCATGGATCTCTGTCTGATCCGAAAGGTACCTGAGGTAGACGATATCAACATAATAGGCGCTGGTGTCCACAAACACCTGCGTGCCCAGCAAAAACAAGTAGTAGCATCTAAGGGCACGCGTCCTATGGATCTCCATCTCAGCTGGATCACCTGCTGCCCGTCCTGCCTCTGCAAGCGCCTCACCAAATCTATCCATCAGAAACGAGAATCGGACGTGTGCTCCCCTCAACTGGTGCACCTCCGCATGTGCCTTCTCTGGGCTAGCCCCAAGCTCTGTAACCAGCAACTTCATGCTGTCCGCCTTCGTCATCCTACCGTGACGAAGAAGGGTACCCGTGATCGGTAGATGTAAGAGGCACGAGATGTCGTCCAGCGTGATCGTGATCTCGTCGTACGGTAGATGAAATGAGGATGTCTCAGGGTGCCATCTCTCAACAAATGCCATCAGGATACCGTACTGGATCTGGGAATCCCCAATCCTAGACAGGCCTCCAAGACCAGACTCCGCAAGTGCAGACGTGAACCACTCAGTCTCTGGCAGCATCTCAATCGTGTCCATAACCTTGCCCACATGGTTATAGAACTTCTGTGAATCCTTCTCCTGAAAATTTCCAAATAAAACAATGTTACAAATGAACATATTTTCAACGAATACAATTCTATAAATAAACCGAGAAAGGTTACCTGTCCTAGTCAAACATATCTGACAGTATGCTCAGAGTACCCCATGAGTAGGGACATATCAGACGGTCCCCCGGAGTAACCGCCCAGCTCATCGAAATCGTCATCAGCGTCAACACCCTCATGTGTTGGGTGATCACCCTCTAGAACAGGAACATGAACAGGGGAACAAGGAGGAGCAGCTGATGGAGCTGGAGTCTCCCGACGACGCCTGCGTGCGGGCTGGGACCCTGATGAACTAGCAGTAGAATCCCGACGCCTCCGAGATGTAGAATTGGCGGCTGACGGGGGAGTGGCCTGAACCTGTGATGTGGAAGTGGCCTGAACCTGTGATGTGGATGGCTGTGGTGTAGGATGCCCCTCAGCTGTAGAGGCTACCCCCACTCCCTCTGCGCCGGAAGCCTCGGCTGTAGACTGCATCCGCTCACGTCGGACAGATGCGTGCTGAGTTATCCGTCCATGTATGGTACGATCGTCTCTGCCAGCCATCTAATCTGCAAATCATAATAAATAAATTAAATTTTGTTTAAAAATAATTAAACAAAAACAAACAAAAAAATAGTCTTCCGGATGTGCACATTCGAAAAGACACAGAATTTTTAACGTTGGGTGTTTCCGGAGAAAACTAAACGTTAAAATCTTTCTGGATCTGCACATCCGGTACGTATTTTGAAGTTTAAAAATGGCAGCCATGGTCGCTGTAACATGCAAAAGGGCATTTTAATGTCCTGATCGTCCGTCTGAAGCAGTAAAAATGACCTACATTATTTCTAACCTATGTTATTCATACAACCTAACAATTTTTACACCTAAATGTCTACTCTAAACCGATTACTAAAAAATTACTCCGAAACTCTAAAATTTGAAAACTTACCGATTAAAATGAGATACGGAGGATTTGGAGTGTGTTGATCGTTGTAGAAATTGCTATGCGCCGAACTCGAGTGGAAAAAATCGAGATTTGTGGTGATTGAAAATTTGAGAGTTTGAGAGAGTTTGAGAGATTTTGGAAATGGAAAAGTGAAGAATGAGGGGGAGGAAAAACGTCTGGCGCGAATTAATAAGAAATTCTTCCGGAAGTGCACATCAGAATTGTTTCCGGATATGCATAACCAGAAAAGCTCTGCGTTTTTTAAATATTTGGTGCGTCCAGATGTGCACATCCGAAATTATGAGACAAAAAATTAATTTCACGTGGTGCCTAAAAAATTTGAGTGATACATTAAAAAAAATCTTAAAAAAACATGTAAACGTAAAAGGCGAAGCATCAAATTTTATGTAACATAATTTTATTCATATTATCTTAATAAGTTGCCTCAAATTTATCTAGAGGTAATTGAGAAAAAACAATTTAATAACTCAATAATCAAATTAAGTATTTTTTAAGCAATACAACGTAATTTTGTTTTCTTTATTTTAGGGGAAAAAATAGGTAATTTATATTTCAATAATGTTTCCTATATTTTATAAACTTATCCCGGAAAGCTAATATTCTAGGTCATTCCGTTCGGCCGTATTCACCACCGTAGCAGATCTCTCTGCGATCTCGTTTTTTATTCCTGTTTCCTAATTGAACCCAAGTTATCGTTACCTATATTTTATTATCACTTAGTATATTATTATTCAACATGTGTGGATGGCACAATGGATAAAATAATGGGCACTAAGATTCCAATGCAAACTAATAAATAATAAAATTGATTCAGTCTTTATTCGATGAACTAAGACGGGCGGTTCGGTATTGTATTATAAGTAGTATAGTAGTATTCAAATTTGCATTATCACGTTGACCGTGACTATTCTTCCATTCAATGGTCAAAATGAGCTTCGCTTCCATTTTGTAGCTTCAATTTTTCTATAAAGGTAAGCTGAGATGGGTGATGACGTAACATGTATTGAAATGAGGTGTCATGAAATAGAATATTATTTAGGAAAATTCTTTGTAGCATGAATTTTGATTGAATATTGATCTTATCATATTAGAAAGGGGCTCAGCAGCCAATAACAAGTCGTGAGTTCCAAATTCGTCAGTGATAAAAAAGAGAACGAGAGTGTACCTGACACTCTTCTGGAAGAGGGTATTTATAATGTGCCCTCAGTGCTGGGCCAACGGTTATCAGTAAGGGGTTGGATCATTAGGCCGAATACGGATAATGGTCAGGATCTACGTGGAGTAGGGAAGATCAGCACGTGATATTCGTCTTGGGTCAACTGTCCCGTGAACTTCGGAAGGTGAAGGACTTGTTCTCTCATACGCGGGTAGTTGGTTGATGACGTGTTCCCACGTGGGGAGCACGTGGAGAGCGCGGGGAAGACGTGTGAGGAGCATTCCCCGTGCGAGATGCTGGATTGAGCCTTTGTTGGGCCCTCCTCGATGAGGAGCTGGGTTGAGTTGTGTCTAACGGTGGGCCAGCCTCTAACCCAATCCAGAACAAGAGCCCCTAAGTCTTTGCTCCGAAGCATAGGAGTAATGACTTAAGAGTCAGTTCTTGTGTCGAGGAGGGGCACAGGGACTTGCCCGCAGGAGCATCGCTCGTGCTCGAGGCGCTGAGCTTGTGGGGTTATGCGTGTGACTAGACGTAGAAGCCACTAGTCTTGCTCGACAACGCGGTTTATCTGTGGTCGATGACAGGGTCGATCAGGAGTTTATCCCGAGGACAGGTGCTCGTGGGGAGGTCTGCCCGTCACACGTATTCATGGCTCATTTCCAACGTCTCCCGAGGAAGTGTTCCCGGTAACGTATGGGTTGGGCATTGTGCTCGACATGTTGAAGGGTGTGACGGAAGTGAAGGGCGGACACGTCATTTTCTCGAGCCATGCGATGGGGCTTAAAGGGACATGTGTGACGCCTTCTTGAGCCACGTGTCACGAGCAATGAATGCCTATGACGGCTATGCGTAGGGGTGCTTGAGTGCCTAGGGGACGCTTCGCTTCCCGCGCCAGAGGTTATAAATAAGGGGAGACTGATTCATTTGCACGTTCGCAGCATTCAAGCTCAAGAATTCTTCAAAGTCTCTCAAGGTTTCTCTGCTCTCCTACCGCCCGTTTTCCGCCGTTTCTGCCGTCAGGCCCTTGCTCCACCGTCGTAATCTTCACACACTTCTTCGTATAAGTAAGTTTTTCTGTCTTTCTCCAGGATTTATGCATTTTTCGGTGTTGTTATGAATTTTCCGGGGAACTTCTTGAGCCTCCGATGAATTTTCCGACGAATTTTCCGAGGTGTCCATGAAGTTTCCGGCGGATTCATGAAGTTCCCGGCGGAATCATGAAGTTTCTTATGAAGATACCGGGGAATTCATGAGGATTCTGGGAAACTTCATGAAGTTTCCAATGAAGGTCTCGGGAACCTCATGAAGCCTTTAGCGTCCTCGCTGGGTTGACGTCAGGGGGCTTCCTCCCCGCGGGGGCTATAAAAAGATCTCGCGTCGAGGAGATCTACTCCCTTTGACGCTCATGGTATGAAGTTTTTCTGTCGAGGAGACCTTCCCCGAGCAGCGAGCTTCGTACCTTATGTCGAGGGCGCATCATCCCGTTTTCCTTTCGCCCTTTCACTTGATTTGCGGTGGAAGGGTGGATTTGATCTTAACGTCGAATTCACTGTATCCTTCTGCTTTTCAGGTTAAATGGCTCCAAAGCTCGAGGATTCCGCCCTGGTCGAAGTAGACGCCGTCGACGTAGAAGACGTCGTTGCAGATGTTGAAAACAATCCGGCCAACCCAAATAGTTAATCCCCCGCCGACTGGGCTGAGCTGGAACCCCTGGCCGTTGCTTCACGCTTCATCTTTGAAGACACGGACACCTTCGTCACTGTTGAGACTCGGGAGGAAGGAACATCCACAAACTGGCAGGTTTACAAGCCCAAGGAGATGGACTGGATCTGCTCGTCATACCCGAGGAAACGCTTCCCGATGTACGAGTTCGCGTTTCAGGATGCGGGGTTTTGCCTGCCTTTCAGCGATTTTCAAGTGGGGGTATTTTAGTGGCTGGAGTTAGCGCCCTCGCAGCTTCACCCTAACGCGATCGCGTTCATGCGGACGTTCGAGCTCGTGTGCCAATACCTTCACGTAGGCGCTACGCTCTCACTATTTTTCTGCCTCTTCCATCTTCAGAGGAAAACTCATCATAGACGACACAGTTGGGTATCCTTGAAGCATCCGAGGAAGTTTTTCAGAGCGTATCTGGACTCTATTCAGCCTTCAAGGACAGATACTTCCTCGTGAAGCCTGTGACGCACGCTGTCGTCGACTGTTTGTTCGAGCTCGTGGATGGGAAAAGAGAGGAGACCCTGGAGGCCAAGTTCCCCCTAGATTGGCAGAAGGCCCACTTTAAAAGAGGGACGAAGAGCTACCTCACGAATCCCCACGATCTGGACGAGGAGGACATGCTTGCCTATGACAAGATTATGGCTTTCGTCGACAGCTTCACTCCCGCCAAGTGTGTGAACAAGGACGGGAGCTTTGTTCGGGACGACAATAGGGAAATTTTCTTCGAGGCCCGTCTAATCAAAACTAAGGCGCTCCTCGAGTGCGGTTCTGACGAGGAGGCCTTGAAGCTCTTAGGTAACAAGCGTGTTTCAAACTTGCATGTCCGCTTATTTTTCCTTGTTATATTGACTCGTTCTTTTCTTTGTTGCAGGTCAAATGTCGAACCTCCAAGACGTATGCTTAATCTCACGACGACCAAAGGTGCAAAGAAGGCGCCCAAGGGTCGCGTTTTCCAGGTCTAGCAGATGGCTAAGGCTGACCAGCAGCCCAGAGGTTCTTCCTCTCCCCAGGAAAGTCAGTCTCCTATTTCTAAGGATCCTCCGGCCAAGAAACAGCGCCTCGAGGATTCTGGTCCCGTCAACCTTCTGGAAGGCGTTTTCGGGGAGAGGTTCGTGCTACCTCTCTGTCATCCCGCCTGGGGGTTCTTCGGCAGGGACAACTCCCTGATCGTGCCCGAGGCTGAGTCCAAGGCAAAACTGGCACTCGAAAAGGATACCAGGAGAAAGGCGTTGTCCGACGACGTGGCCGCCATGATGAGGGTCCTTGAGACAACTTTGGCTCTCAATGATGGGACATGTCCCCTTGCTGAGTTGAAGAAATTGCTGACGGAGAACGTGACCCTCGGGACTGAGAAGGTCAAGGTGGAAAACGACTTCCTCGACTACAGGGAGAGGTACAAGATCCAAATCAATTTTTACTGCGAGATGGAGGAGATGCGGAAAAATATGACCAAGGCCGACGAGGAGAAGAAATGGCTCCAGGCGAGGGTCGCTGAGTTGGAGGCCGCCACCAAGCCCTCCGAAGATGAAACCGTCGAGGAGAAACTCTCGGTAACCCGGGGTTATTTGGTTTCCCAGATCCGGGAGCTCGAGCAGGATTGTCTGGGTACTCTCGAGCTGGGCTTCAATTCCGCGGTGGAGCAACTCTAGGTTGTTAACCCTGGGCTTCAGCTCGTTACCGAGGGGATAGGGCCCTTCCACCAGGTGGTCGATGGTCAGGTGGTCGCTCCAGCTGGTCTCGATGGTGGAGTTAATCAAACCGACGGGGAGACTCAGCCCGAGGAGGAAACAACTATTTAGTTCATTTAGTTGTTTGGCCTGCGTGCCACATTTTGATTTTTGACTTTACCTGGCCTGCACGCCATGGTTTTTCATTTTTCCATGTCGGCGTTCCATGGCTTGTAATGTTCAAATATTAGGCTTTGCCCATTTTTAATTGGATATTTAATCTTCCCCTCCAATATATGCTTGCTTTTCTACTATGTGTGTGTGCCATTGTATGTCGAGTACTTATTTTCCTCGTTAATATGTATGCAATATTGTGTTTGCTTGTTTTTGTTAAGTAATTAGGGCCTTTGCTCGACCTAATTGGTTCTCGACCGTGGGGGAAACTAGTCAAGTGGTCGGAGTTGGTTTCCGACCGCTGACGGAGCTAAGATTTCGGTCGAGGTCTTTGCTTCGTGGCATGAACTTCTCATTGTGAACTGGGTGTTCTACCTTATTAGTACGGCAACGGCGTAGCTCAGTTGAGGTGTCCTCGTCAGATCAAAAGTATTCCCGTACACATTAGAGCAAACTCTTGTTTTTTCGTCTCATGTTTGGAAGTCGTGCTTGTACCTTAGCACACTCCTATGGTCGGGACGTACTCCGTCATGGTCGAACTAAGTACGCCGACTGTAGTGTTTAACTGTAATATTGTTTGAGCTTTTCAGTGTTCCATGGTCGAGCAAGTTCCTCCCCGTGTAGGTTTTCGAGGTAGTAGGCCTCGTATTCTATTTTTGCGCGGACACGATATGGGCCTTCCCAGTTTGCGGCGAGTTTTCCCTTGCACGATTCTTTCTGGTTTCTCCGCATGACTAGGTTGTCGATTTGGAATTCGTGTTTAATGACTTTGTTGTCATGTTGCAAAGTTATCTTTTGTTTGAGGGAGGCTTCGCGGAGGGCTTCCCCCGACTGGATTTCTTCGACCAGGTCGAGCTCCTCCCTCAGTGCCTCGTCGTTCATCTCCTTTTCAAGGGGAGATTCGGTCCGCCTAGAGGGGTCTCTAATTTTTACCGGAATAACCGCCTCAGTTCCGTAAGTTAGTCGGAATGGGGTCTCCCCGGTGGTCGAGTGTGGGGTCGTCTTGTAGGCCAAGAGTACACTATGTAGCTCCTCGACCCACCTCTTTTTTGGCTTCGCCTAGTCTTTGTTTTAGGCCTCGCAGGATCACTCTGTTCGCGGCCTTGGCCTGCCCATTTGTTTGCGGGTGTTGCGGTGAGAATTGGATATCAAGCTATTAATTAACTTGAATCACAAATCATGAATTTCACCACCGAGCTTTGATTTATCCAAAAGAAAGGGTAAAGATCGAAGAAAATCCTAAGTGCGCTATGTAACAACAAAGCTAGAGAATCTAAGGTTCGGGGGTAGGTTATACCTAGGGAAGGTGTTAGCATCATAAGCATCTGTAGTACTCTACAGGAATCTCTTGTAAGTATTTGTGTTATGCTAAAGTTTGCTTGCTAGGGAAATGTGTTAAGATAAAGACCTAGGGTGTAACACCCCACTTTCCCATTTTATAAAATATAAGAATATTACAGATAAAATCAGATTTTTCAACTTTTACAAGTAGGATGCTACACCAATAAAATCAACATTAAAACTTCTTTTCATTAAATGAAATAAAACAGCGGAAATAATCATTTCATAAATTCACGGCACACTTGCCAACATACTCCAAAACTTCACATTAAACTCGTGGTCCTCAAAAATATTGAATTTAAAAGAGATACGTAACAAAATTCATTACAAAATAACAATTAATAAAATCCCCAAAATTCCCGTGTTACGTATCAGAGCGACTCCTACGACTCGAACAGGCAACACGCACTCCAAGCAACTCAAGTACCTGAATTATCTGTACTTCCGAAGAAGCACAGACACAACAACAACAAAGGGGTGAGAACTACATTCAATAATAAACGGTGAATAATACATATTAAGGGTAGTTACTCACGATCAATCACACAATCACATAATCACGACATACTTGTCATTTTCAATTATCATTCAATCAACATGTAATAACAATGCAATGTGACTCAACAAATGACACAATGCATGTGGTACCAATATCACCAAGGTCCATTCAATCGAACCTGGATAAATCACATACACCACTACTTGGCAATGATTTATCCCACCACACTCCACATTGGAGTTCGGATGAATCACATACACTCCTCCTGAGCAATGATTCATCACCACCGACACACCATGAATGCATGACATCAATATGCATATAATTCATCTATAATCATAATCATACAATCCCACGATCCTCCTGATCACAATCAATCCATAACACCACAGAAAACACCTCACACGACGTTAATTAGCTAATTACCAATTAATTCACCAAAATTACTAAATCAATTATTTTTGTCACCAATCCTACATTTCTCAAGGTCTGACATCTATCCCCAACCTCTCAAACCAAAAGAAACCACTTCGGACGCGAAAACAGGAAAGAAATCGAGAAACGGAAAAATTTTGTACTCTCACTGGTCATACGCGTATTGCCCTGTGCCTTACGCGTATTGCCAGTTCGCTCACCAAAACCATACGCGTAATGCCACCCCCTTACGCGTATTGCCCAAGCCTCCATACGTGTATCATTCCGTGTATGGGTAGAGGGTCGTGCCAATCCTCCTTTTGGCCCTCCCATACGCGTAATAACCATATCCGTACGCGTATTGCCTTACCTGATACGCGTATGGCCAGATCTATTACGCATATTCAATTCTCCCACACCAGTCTGAATTCTGCTACGGGATCCTCACTTTTCCACTCTAATTCTTTCCTAAACTTGTTTCTATATCCGTTTTAGGTTCTATTCTTCATCTTACTTCTTTTTACCTATTATTACTAGTCAAAATTATGGTTCTTGGATCTAATTTCGATCACTCAACCTGCACCAAAACTCAGATCTGCAACATTCATATTCATATAGTACCAGCAACACCAAAATATCAAACAATCAGAATCGCAATGATTTAATTCACACAATTTTCATCATAGATTCACATATGCATCACATAATCATAATACAGCATACATTTAGACTAATTCCTACGGGGTTAAGGACTCCCCACTACCCCCTTATGATTATACCACCAATATTAAACCCGTTCTCCCCCCTTACCTCGAATTTTCTGATCAAATTCTTGTGAAATTGATGAAGATTCTAGCCCTAGCACCCTTGTTCTTCCTTGTTCCTCTTCCTCTAACTTTGTCTCTTTTCCCAAAATCTGATTATGGCTAATTCTCCCACTAAGCCTCACTAATCTCAGCTTAATTACTAAACTGCCCTTAATTCATCCACTAGCCCCTTATCCAATTAATTAAATCAGATTTTTAATTAATAAAAAAAATAATAATACTATTAATAATAATAATAATAATAGTGGTAGTAATAACAATAATAATAATATTAATAATAATATTCACTTTTATACCACTATAATTGGACATACCCCTATATTAATCCTTATTATCCAATTAACATTACCCCTTCGTACTCAGACACCCCCCTAAACAAGGCCAAACAATTGAGAATAAAACACAACGATGAAATAATTTAAATTGGGGTGTTACAACTCTCCCCCCTTAAATTATTTTCGTCCTCGAAAATGTACCTGATGGAAATAGCTCCGGATACGACTCCCGCATCCTGCTCTCCAGCTCCCAGGTCACACTTCCCCCAGCAGCTCCTCCCCAAGCTACTCTCACCAAAGGGATCTCCTTTCCTCTGAGTTGTTTCATCTTGCGATCCTCGATCCTTATCGGCATCGCCTCCACAGTAAGATTATCCCGGATCTGCACCTCATCCCTCGGGATAACATGAGATGGATCAGATACATACTTTCAAAGTTGCGACACATGAAACACGTTATGCAAGTTCGAAAGTTCAGGCGGTAACGCCACCCTATAAGCAACTGCACCAACTCTCTGCAAAATCTGATACGGTCCAATAAACTTAGGATCCAGCTTCTTTGATTTCAATGCACGTCCAACACCAGTCACTGGGTTAACTCTCAAGAACACGTGATCACCTTCACTGAATTCCAAGTCTTTCTTCCGATTATCATGATAACTTTTCTGTCTACTCTGGGACGTTTTCATCTTCTCGCGGATCATCTGAATTGTCTCAGTAGTCTATTGCACAATCTCAGGTCCAAGCACCACATTCTCACCAGTCTCATACCAACACAAAGGTGTCCTACACTTCCTACCGTACAAAGCTTCGAAAGGTGCCATTCCAATACTCGAATGGTAGCTATTATTATACGTGAACTCAATCAATGGCAATTGAGTATCCCATGCACCACCTTTCTCCAACACACAGGCTCTCAGCAAATCTTCCAACGACTGAATAGTCCTCTCTGACTGACCATCGGTCTGCGGATGATAAGCCGAGCTCAACTTCAATTTAGAACCCAAGGCTTCCTGCAGGCTTTTCCAAAATTCCGAAGTAAACCTCGGATCTCTATCCGACACTATGCTCGATGGAACACCATGTAACTTCACAATTATCCTGATATAAATCTCCTCCAGCTTTGACAACGGGAAACTAATGTTAATCGGTATAAAATGTGCAGATTTTGTAAGTCGATCCACCACTACCCAAATAGCATCAAAGCCTCTCGCCGTATTTGGCAAACCAGTAACAAAATCTATAGCAATACTGTCCCACTTCCATTCCGGAATCTCTAACGGTTGCATTAATCCCGAAGGCTTCTGGTGCTCCACTTTTGACTTCTGACATGTCAAACAAGCATAGACAAACTGAGCTATGTCCCACTTCATACCGGACCACCAAAACAACCTCTTCAAGTCATGATACATTTCCGTAGCTCCCGGATGAATACTCAAGCTACTCCGGTGGCTCTCCTCTAAGATCGATTTCTTTAATTCCGCATTATCTGGTACACAAATTCTGCCCCGGAATCTCAACACTCCAACATTATCCACTTTAAAGTCACTATCGGAATCATTGCTTCCTGTAGGCATCAAGTCCACCAGCTTCACATCAAGCTTCTGATTTTCCTTAATTACATCCAAAAAGTCATTATTCACCTTCAGTATACCCAATCTAACACTCTCCAGTGTAGTTTCACAAACCATACTCAAGTCTCTGAACTGTTCAATCAACTCCATTTCTTTCACCATCAATGCAGACATATGAATTATCTTCCGACTGAGAGCATCTGCTACAACATTATCTTTTCCCGGATGGTAACTCAAATTAAAATCATAATCCTTCAAGAACTCTAACCACCTCCTCTGCCTCATATTCAACTCCTTCTGATCGAATAAATATTTCAGACTCTTGTGGTCGCTGAATACTTCAAATCTTGATCCATACAAATAATGTCGCCAAATTTTTAATACAAAAACCACTGCATCTAATTCAAGATCATGAGTAGGATAGTTCCTCTCATGCACCCTCAACTGCCGCGAAGCATATGCCACCACTTTGCCATCTTGCATTAACACACCACCTAATCCCATCTTAGACGCATCACAATACACTACAAAAGGATCATTTGGACTTGGTAGAATTAACACAGGCGCTGTAGTCAATTTCTTCTTCAGTTCCTCAAAACTTTCCTCACAAGCAGCATCCCAAACAAAAGCTTGATTCTTTCTGGTTAGCTGAGTCAATGGCAATGCCAAATTAGAAAGCCCTTCAATGAATCTCCTGTAGTAACCTGCCAAACCCAAAAAGCTTTTAATCTCCGTTGTTGTCTTCGGAGCTTCCCACTGAAGTACTGCACTTATTTTAGATGGATCCACCGCTATACCATCACCAGAAATAACATGACCCAAGAAACTCACAATCTTCAACCAGAATTCACACTTCGAGAACTTTGCAAACAATTTATTATCTTTCAACACCTGCAATGCGGTTCTCAAGTGTCATGCATGATCTTCGTCGAACTTAGAATAAATTAGTATGTCATCAATGAATACTACAATAAACTGGTCCAGATAAGAGTAGAAGATACGATTCATATACTCCATAAACACACCCGACGCATTAGACACTACGAAAGGCATTACTGCATATTCGTAATGTCCGTAGCGAGTTCTGAAAGCAGTCTTCTGAATATCACCTTCCTTTACTCTAATCTGATGGTAACCCGACCTCAAATCAATTTTGCTGAAAACACGAGCTCCTACCAGCTGATCCATTAAGTCATCAATCTTCGAAAGTGGATACTTATTCTTAGTGGTCACTTTATACCACTGATGGTAATCAATGCACAGACGCATACTACCATCCTTCTTTTTCACCAATAACACTGGAGCTCCCCACGGCGACACACTTGGTCTAATAAACTTCTTATCGAGTAATTCTCCGATCTGAGATTTCAACTCTGTGAATTCTGATGCAGACATCCTGTACGGTGTCATAGAGATAGGTCTGGTACCCGGTACAAGATCAATAGTAAATTCAACTTCCCTTGTCGGAGGCAACTCTGAAATGTCATCTAGAAATACTTCAGGAAATTCATTCACCACTGGTGATTCCTTAACTGAAGTCTTGCTTTCAACAGATAACGAGGCAAACACTGCAAATATCTTCGCTTCATCCTCCAACAACGTCCTCAACTACCTGCTAGATAACGAATCCGCCAATGCTTCCTCTTCAGGAGTAAGAAACAATAACGTCTTCCTAAAGCAATCAATATAAACTTGTTTGAACTCCAACCAGTTCATCCCCAAAATAACATCGAGATTATCGAGTGGCAAACAAATCAAGTCCACTCTGAAATATCTACCAAACATAGTCAGCGGACACTTCGAACACACCAAGGAAGTAACCACAGAACCAATAGATGGAGTTTCAATCGTCATCGTCTGATCTAGAGTAGACGGCACAATCCATAATCCCTTCACACAGTCAACAGAAATAAACGAGTGGGTTGCACCCGTGTCAATGATAGCAATCAAAGGAATGTCATTAATAAAATAAGTACCTTTGACGGAACACTCCTCATCGGTGGATTGGGCTCCCACCAAGGCAAACACCTTCCCACCGGCCTGGGACTTCTTTGGCTTCTCACAGTGGGTGCTGATATGACCCTTCTCTCCACAGTTATAACAGGTAGGCATAGTGGCTTTGCAGTCAGCTATAACATGACCCGGTCGACCACACTTGAAACACTTTTTCACCTCATTCGGACAATTATTATCACGGTGACCCGCGCCACCACATCTGAAACACTTGAGAGTATCAGAACCTACTCCTTTCTCCTTTGGTTTCTTCCCCGCATCAGTTTTCTGTTTCCCCTTATCAGCTGGAGCACTGTAAGGAGTACCTTCAAACCTCTGCTTACCCTTCTTCTTATTCATAGCCTTGTAATGAGCAATTCTGGCTCTGTTATCGTTGTCATAGATTCTGCTTCTGCTTACCAGTTTTGGATAATTTCTTATTTTCTGACAAGCAATGCCCAGTTTGATCTCGGGGCGTAGCCCATTCTCAAACTTCAAGCACTTCGAAGTCATAGCTTCTTCAGTATTGTAATGAGCACAATACTATACCAATTCCTCAAATCGGGCAGCATATTCAGCAACTGTCTTATCACCCTGTTTCAGCTCCAGAAATTCAACTTCCTTTGCACTACGAATATCTTTCGAAAAATACTTTTCCAGAAACTCAGCTTTAAACACTGTCCAAGTAATCTCAGTACCCGCAGCTTCCAATCTCTGACGGCTATTGTCCCACCAGACCTCAGCCTCCCCTTCCAGCATATGAGTACCAAACCGTACCTTCTGAGCATCACTGCATTCCATGGTCCAGAAGATCTTCTCCACAACCTTCATCCATTTCTGCGCAGCCTCTGGATCCAAAATACCTCCCTCATATATAGGCGGCTTATTGCTCTGGAACTGTGCTAAGTCACGAAACTGAGCACCTCCAGCCTGATTGTTGTTCTCTACAGCTTGTGCCATGGCTTGCATAGCAGCAGCAAGAGCAGCATCATTCCTTCCTGCCATACTGGTCAACAATCAACATACGGTCAGAACACATAATCGACTCCTATTCTAAGGACAGACTCAACTACTACACCTGGCCAGACGGACCGACCTGCTCTGATACCAATTGTAACACCCCACTTTCCCATTTTATAAAATATAAGAATATTACAGATAAAATCAGATTTTTCAACTTTTACAAGTAGGATGCTACACCAATAAAATCAACATCAAAACTTCTTTTCATTAAATGAAATAAAACAGCGGAAATAATCATTTCATAAATTCACGACACACTTGCCAACATACTCCAAAACTCCACATTAAACTCGTGGTCCTAAAAAATATTCAATTTAAAAGAGATACGTAACAAAATTCATTACAAAATAACAATTAATAAAATCCCCAAAATTCCCGTGTTACGTATCAGAGCGACTCCTACGACTCGAACAAGCAACTCACACTCCAAGCAACTCAAGTACCTGGATTATCTGTACTTCCAAAGAAGCATAGACACAACAACAACAAAGGGGTGAGAACTACATTCAATAATAAACGGTGAATAATACATATTAAGGGTAGTTACTCACGATCAATCACACAATCACATAATCACGACATACTTGTCATTTTCAATTATCATTCAATCAACATGTAATAACAATGCAATGTGACTCAACAAATGACACATTGCATGTGGTACCAATATCACCAAGGTTCATTCAATCGAACCCGGATAAATCACATACACCCCTACTTGGCAATGATTTATCCCACCACACTCCACATTGGAGTTCGGATGAATCACATACACTCCTCCTGAGCAATGATTCATCACCACCGACACACCATGAATGCATGACATCAATACGCATATAATTCATGTATAATCATAATCATACAATCCCACGATCCTCCTGATCACAATCAATCCATAACACCACAGAAAACACCTCACACGACGTTAATTAGCTAATTACCAATTAATTCACCAAAATTACTAAATCAATTATTTTTGTCACCAATCCTACATTTCTCAAGGTCTGACATCTATCCCCAACCTCTCAAACCAAAAGAAACCACTTCGGACGCGAAAATGGGAAAGAAATCGCGAAACGGCAAAATTCTGTACTCTCACTAGTCATACGCGTATTGCCCTGTGCCTTACTCGTATTTCCAGTTCGCTCACCAAAACCATACACGTAATGCCACCCCCTTACGCGTATTGTCCAAGCCTCTATACGCGTACCGTTCCGCGTATGGGCAGAGGTCCGTGCCAATCCTCCTTTTGGCCCTCCCATACGCGTAATGACCATATCCGTACGCGTATTGCCTTACCTGATACGCATATGGCCAGATCTATTACGCATATTCAATTCTCCCACACCAGTATGAATTCTGCTACGGGATCCTCACTTTTCCACTCTAATTCAGTCCTAAACTTGTTTCTATATCCGTTTTAGGTCCTATTCTTCATCTTACTTCTTTTTACCTATTATTACTTGAAGATGGCTGGTTTCTACCTGAGTGAATCGCACACTCAAAGATACAACAGAGTCGCCACCGAACTTTATTTAGTCCCAAAGGACAGGGAAAATATCGATAAAACCCAAGGGGAAGAGAAACGGGAATGGGGGGTCAGTTATGCGAAAGGAAAGTATTAGCACCTAACGCATCCGTCGTACTCGACGGGAACCATTTCGCTTGCTTCTAGGCTTGGATGGGTTATCTATCTAAAGGCTTCTAGCTAAAAGAAGGAGAGAGAGAGAAAGGAAAGGGGAAAAAGAAAAAGAAAAAAAAGAAAAGTGCTCGCGGAGGAACGAAGTCCTCGTGCCTACGTATCCTCATAATGCAATGAGGAAATCAGAGCGCCGTAGTTCTTGGAACCAGGGGACAGAGAAGAAGGAAGAAAAGGTGAAGGAAGGAAGGGTGGAAGTGTGCTCGCCAAGACATTGCGTCTTGTGCCTAAGTATCTGACATTCAAAAGAATGCAGAATCAGAGCTTCCGTAGTTCAGGGAACTAAGACGGAAAAGAAAAGGAAAGCGGTGTCAAAACCAAGAGCAAAAGAAAAAAGGAAATTCCACTGAGGATTCCAAAGAAATGGTGTCAAAACCAAGAAAAGAGTATAATGGAAAGAAATAGTAACTGTATTGAGAATAAAGTGCGAGAATGGTGTCGAAACCAAGAGAATAAAGGAATAAAAGGGAAATGGTGTCCAAACCAAGAGAATAAAGGAGTAAGAGAGAAATGGTGTCCAAACGAAAAGAATAAGGGAATAAGAGAAAGATCTGTTGGGGATGCAAAAGAAATGGTGTCATAACCAAGAAAGTAAGAGCAAAGGGAATAGGAAGGACTCCGCTGGGGATCCAAATAAAGGGATGGTGTCATAACCAAGAGAAAAAGGAAACTCGGTATATTAACTGTGTAATGCCCATATATAAATACATACATCAAAGCATATATCATACATGAATAATAAGTTTGGTACTGAAATATATACAAGTTCCTAGTTAACACATTGTATACATTAAATGCCCTAATTACAAAGTTCTAAAGTCTACGGCATAACATATACAAGATGTCCAAAAAGTATACACTAAGAACTAGATCAATACAATGATCTCAAAACAAACGCCATAGCGGAAGCCATGCCATCTCAAAAGCTACGAACCATAAGGAAGAGTCAAACCACTTTATCCTTACCCTTCGCTGAACCTGCAGGACCTGTGATGTAAACAACAACAGTGGGGTGAGATACATCAAATCTCAGTGAGTTCGCTATCTTATAGTCCTCTCGGCTTTACAGGGTTCTAACATCCTAACTCAAGTCAAAAGGGAAGGGAAGTGACATTGAGTACACACACGCCACATATGGATTTACCCTCGTGAGCCTGTTAACTCACATGAATACCAAAGTACATCCTGAGCCTGTTAACTCAAGAATCTCGCTAATCAATAACTGTACCAAGGTATCCCTCTATTCTCGTCCGCTTCTACGTCTAGAAGATGATCCGAGTCATGGATCCTTGTAGTTACTTGGCATACGAATTGGATTCGGGATCATCGGCTTGTTAACCGTGAACCTTCACTTCTCATGGCCTGTTAACCATCACAAGTCTCTTTACCCTTAGGCTCGAATCATACTACAAGTAGGGAATCAAACCTACCAAGTAATTGTCCATGCGTTTCAGAGGAGGTGCTCGAGTCTCATGAAACTACACCGTAAGATAAACTGGTTATGATTACTAGACACACGCCTCGGCCTCTTCTGCACGAGCGTTGTCACAATGTTATTCCACCCTATCCGACAATTGTTTACGGTGATATTCCTCACTCTACCTATTTCATATTTTAACATGCATACATACTCAAACATGCTTAACAACAAGAACATAGGCAATTAGTCATCAACCACACAATGGAACCACATAATTCCACATATTCCCAAGGTTACGAGTTTACGGTTCCCTCCGATTTATTTAATCGGGCATCAAAACCAATATTTCTCACTTTTATTAAATAGAGGTTATTCACAGTTTCATATCGATATCAAGAATATGCAAAACGGATAAACGAGTCAAAAGTTATGAAAGAAATAAAATTTCATACACAGCCATGTTCGCTAGGCGAACGTTCCAGCGAGCCTTCGCTAGGCGAAGCTCCTGGAGAATGAACAAACAGAACATAAACAGACATAAAGTTCGCTAGGCGAACTCCCTGGCGAACATTCGTCTCCCCCTTCGCTTTGCGAACACCCCAGCGAAGCAAGTCAGAACCAAACAGAACTGAAAACACACAAAGTTCACTAGGCGAACGTCTCTGGCAAACATTCGCTGACCTTCGCTGGCGAGTTCGCTAGGCGAACCCTCAAAAATCTGTTCCCTGAGACTCGCCCCAGGTTCGCTAGGCGAAGCCTGGAAAATCCCATTTCTCAACAGCGCTGCTCTTCATCCCAAAATCAATAATTTTCCAACCAAAACAATTCCAACCCTCATTATAACCATCAAAACATAGTATGATCATAACAACAAGCATTTAACAACAATTATATGGCATTTCATTCGTTAAATTCATGATTTTAACACAATTACTCATTTTCTCACCATTCCAACCTAACTTCTAAACCTCTAGAAAATCTAAAACAAAAGCTTCTATCTAGAACCCACCTTGAATAGATGAAGATGGTGAAGATTGGAAGATGATCTGATGAAGATTTGATGGTGTTCTTGATCTTTCTACTTCTTGGTTTCCACTTCTCTTTTCCTTCCTTTCTCTTTTCTTTCTCTCCACTTCTTTCTATCTTTGTCTCCCTTTGGTTCTAAAGAGGAAAATGAAGGAAAAGAAAAGATATAGTAAAACATCCTCAATTACCAACACTACTAATTGTCCAAAAAGTCTCTAAAGTCCAACTATTTAAATATCTCAGAGTCAGATAATATTAATTGGATTTACTCTAAGTTCAACAGTTACTCTAATTATCTCTGCAGATAATTTCTCAGAGCACACTGGGACTCAGTTGATCACAACTAATATTATCCAAAGTAAAATAATTTACGGGGTATTACATCCTCCCCCCCTTAAATAGAAATTCGCCCACGAATTTAAAACAATTACCTGAAAAGATGAGGATAGACCTCCCGCATCTCCGATTCCAATTCCCAAGTTACATCACCCGGATGCGTCTCATCCCACTGGACCTTAACAAGAGGAATCTCTTTATTCCTTAACACTTTAGTTTCTCTTCCGGTGATACGACTCGGTTGAGGCTCAAAGGTCAAATTTGTTTCTATCTCAATTGTATCTGGTAAAATTGGCTGAAGAGGATCTGGGACAAATTTCCGAAGTTGAGACACATGAAAAACATCGTGCATCTCCGACAGAGAAGGCGGTAAGGCCAATCTGTAGGCTACTTCGCCAATTCTTTCCAAAATCTGATACGGTCCTACGTATCTCGAACTTAACTTCCGCGATCGAAACGGTCCTTTCAACCGCAATCTCGAAGTAACTTTCAAAAACACGTGATCGCCTTCTTCAAATTCTAAAGGTCTTCTTCGGTTATCCGCATAACTCTTCTGACGATCTTGGGCTTATTTGATCTTATCACGGATCATCTTAATTTTCTCCGTAGTTTCGTGAATAATCTCGGGTCCCAACATTCTATCTTCCCCCACTTCTGCCCAACACAACGGTGTCCTACACTTCCTACCATATAATGCCTCATAAGGTGCTATACCAATACTTGCATGATAACTGTTATTATAAGAGAACTCAATCAATGGCAAAAGTTCTATCCAATTTCCTCCACTTCCAAGGACACAAGCCCTCAACATGTCCTCCATTATTTGTATTGTCTGTTCCGTCTGACCATCCATTTGTGGATGATTCGACATACTCATACATAACTTCGTTCCCATGGCTTGTTGAAAAGCTCTCCAAAATCTCGAAGTAAACTTCGGATCTCTATCCGAAACAATACTAGTAGGAATACCATGCAACCTCACTATCTCTGAAATAAACAACCTTGCGAGATGACTCGTCTTATAAGTAGTCTTTACGGCCAAGAAATGAGCAGACTTCGTCAACCGATCCACAATCACCCAAATTGAATCATAACCACCTTGGGCACGGGGTAATCCCACGGTGAAATCCATCGAAATACTATCCCATTTCCACACCGGAATTTCTAAAGGTTGCAACAAGCCACCCGGTCTTTGGTGCTCAATATTCACTTGTTGGCACACCGCACATTCTGACACAAACACCGCAATATCTCTTTTCATCCCGGACCACCAATAGTCTCTCTTTAGATCTTGGTACATCTTTGAAGATCCCGGATGTATAGTAAAAGCACCCTTATGCGCTTCTTCCAAAATCCTCCTTTTTAACTCCGTATTATCCGAAACACAAATCCTTTGGTTAAATACAATAACTCCGTCGGTAGCTCGCACAAAAACCGATTGCAATAACACTTCTTGTAACCTCTCATCTAACCCTTGCTCTTGTTGGATTTCTTCCCTAAGAGTAGAATTGATATCTAGATTCCCCATAATCACACAATTAGGAGTCCAATTAAATTGAAGATTTAGATCTCGAAATTTTTCCAATAAAGTATACTCTAGCATCATAAACTCGGCATTATACAACACCTTCCTACTCAATGCATCCGCCATTTTATTCGCTTTACCCGGATGGTATTTTAGCTCCAAGTCATAATCTTTCAAATATTCCATCCACCTCCTTTGACGCATGTTCAACTCCTTCTGATCAAAGAGGTACTTTAAACTCTTGTGGTCACTAAACATTTCAAAGTGTACTCCATATAAATAGTGACGCCACACTTTCAAGGTAAAAACAACTGCCGCCAATTCTAAATCATGCGTTGGATAATTCTCTTCATGGACTTTCAACTGTCGTGAAGCATAAGCCACCACATGTCCATCTTGCATTAACACACCTCCTAATCCCATCTTCGATGCATCACAATACACCTCATACGACTTGCTAGGATCAGGAATAACCAAAACGGGAGCTGTCGTCAACCTTTCCTTCAAATTCATAAAACTTTGCTCACAAGCCAAATCCCATTCATAAGAATAATCCTTCCGAGTAAGTCTCGTCATCGGTAAGGCCAGTTGGGAAAAGCCTTTAATAACCCTTCTATAATAACCTGCTAGTCCCAAAAAGCTTCTAACTTCAGACACATTCTTCGGTCTCTCCCAATTATCGCTGCTTCAACTTTTGATGGATCCACCGCTACACCTCCCTGAGATATGACATGTCCAAGAAAATTAACCTCCGACATCCAAAACTCGCACTTACTTAGCTTGGCAAAAAGTTATCTCTCTTGCAAGATAGGTAAAACAATCCTTAAGTGTTCTCCGTGCTCTTGAGAATCACGAGAATAGATAAGAATGTCCTCAATGAAAATCACCACAAATTGGTCCAAATGAGGTTGAAATATCCGATTCATATAATCCATGAAAACTGTCGGGGCATTCGTCACACCAAAAGGCATCACCAAAAATTCATAATGACCATAACGGGTTCTAAATGCAGTCTTCGGTACATCCGAACTCTTCACCTGAATCTGATGATAACCCGACCGTAAATCAATCTTCGAGAACACACATGCTCCTTTCAATTGATCTAACAAATCGTCTATCCTTGGTAATGGGTACTTGTTCTTGATGGTGACCTTATTCAACTGACGGTAATCAATACACAACCGTATTCCACCATCCTTCTTCTTTACCAACAACACAGGAGTTCCCCAGGCGAAACACTTGATCGAACAAAATGCTTAGCCAATAACCCTTCCAATCGTTCCTTTAATTCTCTTAATTCAAGTGGTGCCATCCGATACGGAGAAACGGATATTGGAGCCGTTCCCGGTATCAGGTCAATAGAGAATTCCACTTCCCGCTCCGGGGGAAGAGAAGTGATATTCTCGGAGAAAACTTCAGGAAAGTCACAAACTACCGGAATACTCACAACTTGACGGTTACTACCCTCCTCCTTAGTAAGAATCAAAAGAATCGATTTCTCCTCCTCAAACAAGAAATTAATCATTCCAACGGTACCTTCTAAAATAGTAGTGAACACATCCTTCAGAGTAGCCTCAGTGGATGGAATAATGATTAGTTTTTCTTCACACTCGATACATACCGAATTAGCTGAAAGCCAATCCATTCCCAGAACAACATCCACTTTCTCAAGCGGTAAGCAATTCAAATCAATCTGGAAAACTCTTCCATCCATAGATAAAACACAATTTTCACACATTGAAGGTGTTTCAACTATCTCATCCATGGCAGTAGTAACCACCACAGGTAGAGACAATGGAATAGCTTGCAACCCTAGTCGCTTCATACATTACATCGATATAAAGGAATGTGTTGCTTCACAATCAAATAAAACAAAACAAGGAAACCCATTAACAAACACGTACCAGCAATCCTGGAGTCATCGACCTTTGCTTCCTTCCCGTACGTCTGATTCCTATTCTGGGGACAATCCCTCGCCATATGTCCCACTCCTTCACAATGATAACACTTAAAAGTTCCATAGGCACACTTCCCGTAGTGATACTTGTTACATAACCGACACCAAGGGAGAGTGTTACATCTAACACTTTGCACCTGCTTCCCTTTAAAGGCTTGTGGTCTAGGCCTATATTGCTGACTTGATCTCCTACACTCATTCTCAACCACGTAACCTTGCCTCAACTGTTGGGGTTCATACTCTCTTCGGATCCTCAAAGAACTAGGAAGGTACTTTTCCATAAAAATAGCCCTGAACTGCTCCCACACTTTAGGTACACCTTGCATAGTCATAAAAGCTGAAGCAACATCCTACCATCTCTCAGCAGGACCTCTCAATGAGTGAGAAGCAAACACTACCTTGTTCTCCTCACTACAGTAAAGCATCAGAAAGATTCTCTCCATGCCAGCAATCCAGTCATGAGCTTTCACAGGATCCAATCCGCCATGAAATTCTGGAGGATTCATGCGGAGGAAATCCCAAAAACTTCCACCTACAAAATATGGAACGACCACCCGAGGATGAAGACCTCCATTCATCCGTTGCACCCTCTGTTGCCTGAATTGATTCTGTTGCTGCTGCATCTGTTGCATAAACTGATACAAAGGAGCATTCTCATCGCCGCCTGGCGGATTCGTCCCAGCTGGAGGATTTGTGGGTCTACCACGAGTGCTTCTGCGTCTCCCAACAATGTTCCTAAACGTCATATAGATAGGATTAAGTTGATCAAGCTCAATACCATACATATAACACTTAAGACCAATAGCGGCACAACGCATATGAAACGGAAAGAAATTACTTATACTATTTCATGGCTAGGTCGAGGATACGACCTGCTTTGATACCAACTATAATGCCCATATATAAATACATACATCAAAGCATATATCATACATGAATAATATGTTTGGTACTGAAATATATACAAGTTCCTAGTTAACACATTGTATACATTAAATGCCCTAATTACAAAGTTCTAAAGTCTACGGCATAACATATACAAGATGTCCAAAAAGTATACACTAAGAACTAGATCAATACAATGATCTCAAAACAAACGCCATAGCGGAAGCCATGCCATCTAAAAAGCTACGAACCGTAAGGAAGAGTCAAACCACTTTATCCTTACCTTTCGCCGAACCTGCAGGACCTGTGATGTAAACAACAACAGTGGGGTGAGATACATCAAATCTCAGTGAGTTCACTATCTTATAGTCCTCTCGGCTTTACAGGGTTCTAACATCCTAACTTAAGTCAAAAGGGAAGGGAAGTGACATTGAGTACACACACGCCACATATGGATTTACCCTCGTGAGCCAGTTAACTCACATGAGTACCAAAGTACATCCTGAGCCTGTTAACTCAAGAATCTCGCTAATCAATAACCGTACCAAGGTATCCCTCTATTCCCGTCCGCTTCTACGTCTATAAGATGATCCGAGTCATGGATCCTTGTAGTTACTTGGCATACGAATTGGATTCGGGATCATCGGCCTGTTAACCGTGAACCGTCACTTCTCATGGCCTGTTAACCATCACAAGTCTCTTTACCCTTAGGCTCCAATCGTACTACAAGTAGGGAATCAAACCTACCAAGTAATTGTGCATGCGTTTCAGAGGAGGTGCTCGAGTCTCATGAAACTACACCGTAAGATAAACTGGTTATGATTACTAGACACACGCCTCGGCCTCTTCTGCACGAGCGTTGTCACAATGTTATTCCACCCTATCCGACAATTATTTACGGTGATATTCCTCACTCTACCTATTTCATATTTTAACATGCATATATACTCAAACATGCTTAACAATAAGAACAAAGGCAATTAGTCATCAACCACACAATGGAACCACATAATTCCACATATTCCCAAGGTTACGAGTTTACGGTTCCCTCCTATTTATTTAATCGGGCATCAAAACCAATATTTCTCCCTTTTATTAAATAGAGGTTATTCACAATTTCATATCGATATCAAGAATACGCAAAACGGATAAACGAGTCAAAAGTTATGAAAGAAATAAAATTTCATACACAGCCATGTTCGCTAGGCGAACGTCCCAGCGAGCCTTCGCTCCAGCCTTCGCTAGGCGAAGCTCCTGGCGAATGAACAAACAGAACATAAACAGACATAAAGTTCGCTAGGCGAACTCCCTGGCGAACATTCGCCTCCCCCTTCGCTTTGCGAACACCCCAGCGAAGCAAGTCAAAACCAAACAGAACTGAAAACACACAAAGTTCGCTAGGCGAACGTCTCTGGCGAACATTCGCTGACCTTCACTGGCGAGTTCGCTAGGCAAACCCTCGAAAATCCGTTCGCTGAGACTCGCCCCAGGTTCTCTAGGCGAAGCCTGGAAAATCCCACTTCTCAACAGCGCTGCTCTTCATCCCAAAATCAATAATTTTCCAACCAAAACAATTCCAACCCTCATTATAACCATCAAAACATAGTATGATCATAACAACAATTATATGGCATTTCATCCATTAAATTCATGATTTTAACACAATTACTCATTTTCTCACCATTCCAACCTAACTTCTAAACCTCTAGAAAATCTAAAACAAAAGCTTCTATCTAGAACCCACCTTGAATAGATGAAGATGGTGAAGATTGGAAGATGATCTGATGAAGATTTGATGGTGTTCTTGATCTTTCTACTTCTTGGTTTCCACTTCTCTTTTCCTTCCTTTCTCTTTTCTTTCTCTCCACTTCTTTCTATCTTTGTCTCCCTTTGGTTCTAAAGAGGAAAATGAAGGAAAAGAAAAGATATAGTAAAACATCCTCAATTACCAACACTACTAATTGTCCAAAAAGTATCTAAAGTCCAACTATTTAAATATCTCAGAGTCAGATAATATTAATTGGATTTACTCTAAGTTCAACAGTTACTCTAATTATCTCTGCAGATAATTTCTCAGAGCACACTGGGACTCAGTTGATCACAACTAATATTATCCAGAGTAAAATAATTTACGGGGTATTACAAACTGGCTGGCAGTGGTTAACCAAAGAAAGAGAGTAGGACCCTGGCGGGGAAAAGAAGCTGGTGTCAACAGGCGGACTGTGATAAATCAAGAGAGAGAGTTTTGAACCGAGAGAAGGTGTTTGACTCTGAAGGGGCCTCGGTATATTAACTGACTAGCAGTGGTTAACCGAAGAAAGAAAGGACTGCAACTCTGTGGGGATAGAGAAGCATTGATTTTAACAGAGAAAACTGTGATTAACCAAAGAACGGGTGTATGACCGAGCGAAGGTCGTGACGCAAGGGACGGGTGTAGGACCGATCAAAGGTCGTGACCCCAAGGACGGATGTAGGACCAATCAAAGGTCGTGACCCAAAGGACGGGTGTAGGACCGATCAAAGGTCGTGACCCAAAGGATGGGTGTAGGACCGATCAAAGGTCGTGACCCAAAGGACGGGTGTAGGACCGATCAAAGGTCGTGACCCAGAGAACGGGTGTAGGACCGATCAAAGGTCGTGACCCAAAGGACGGGTGTAGGACCGATCAAAGGTCGTGACCCAAAGGACGGGTGTAGGACCGATCAAAGGTCGTGACCCAAAGGACGGGTGTAGGACCGATCAAAGGTCGTGACCCAAAGGACGGGTGTAGGACCAATCAAAGGTCGTGACCCAAAGGACGGGTGTAAGACCGATCAAAGGTCGTGACCCAAAGGATGGGTGTATGACCGATCAAAGGTCGTGACCCAAAGGACTTCGGTAAACTGACTGAACAAATAGTACTCAACCGAAGAAAGGGTATTTGAACCAAAGAAATGTTACCAACCCAAATATGCAAGTATTCGAACCAAGAGGAGGTTGCCAACTGCTGGGGATTCGGTGTTTACAGACGGACTGTGATTAACCGAAGAGAAAAGCGAGTGATTAACCAAGAGAAGGTGATTAACTCGAAAGGGCTCAGTATCTTAACAGACGGACTGTGGTTAACTGAAGAGACGGGTGATTAACCAAGAATAGGTGATTAACCCAAGAGGTGCTCAATGGTTAACAGACGGACTGTGATTAACTGAAGAAATGGGTGATTAACCAAGGATAGGTGATTAACCCAAGAGGTGCTCAGTGATTAACAGACGGACTGTGATTAACTGAAGAAACGGGTGATTAACCAAGGATAGGTGATTAACCCAAGAGGTGCTCAGTGATTAACAGACGGACTGTGATTAACTTAAGAAATGGGTGATTAACCAAGAGAAGGTGATTAATCCAAGAGGAGCTCAGTATTAACAGATAGACTATGATTAACTGAAGAAACGGGTGATTAACCAAGAGAAGGTGATTAACCCAAGGAACTAAGTATGTTAACAGACGGACGGTGGTTAACTAAGAAGGAGTGCAAACATTGGTGTTTTAACTGATAGGCAGTGATTAACCAAACAAAGGGAGAAGAACTAAAAGAAGGTTGCGAACTCCGCAGGAGTTTTGGTATTTAACAGGAATACTGTGTTTAACCGAAGAAATAGAAGAGATACTCTCCAGGGGAATCAAAAGAACAGTGATCGACCGCAATGAAAAGAATGGGGTATTGAAACGAAGAAGGCTTGCTAACCCAATGAACAAAGGATCGTAACCAAGAAGGTGATTGATCAAGAGAGAAATCGAAAGAGATAAGAGTGATCAAGAATCGAGAGAGATTGCAAAGAGAAAAGAGTGATCAAGGATCGAAAGAGATTGGAGTGAGAAAAGAGTGATCAAGGATCGACTCGACTGGGGAAGGAAAACACACTACCACCTGGAGGTAGAGATGACTAAGCCAAGCACAGGGTCATTCGTCCCCTACCTGAAATAGTCAGAATGAGAGTAGGAATTCTCCCTTCTCATTCCTTCTCTAACACACAGGGTGTAATGTAGAAGTTAAAACTGACAGCGTAACAGCTCCAAGTTGTACGGTGCTCCAGTGTCGTGCATCGATCATCGTATGAATCTTCAACTCCGCAGGGGGAAAAGAGAGAAAAAGCTCTAAAGGAAGCCTAAAGAGAGGGAAAGGAAGGATCAACTAATCGAAACATGGTTTCGATTAATTAATCAAAAGGGAATGTTATGCTGACAACTTTCCAAAGAGAATGGAAAATCATTAGAGCAAAAGGTGTAAATTATTGATTAAGCATGGTTAAATTTGCTCAATAAAGAACAAATTTAATGTGATCAAGAATTGGAAATGCAAAACAGTGCCGAACAAATATTAGCATGTATCACAAATCATGTATCAAGTGATCAAGGATTGTGCAAGAATTAGCATGTTCAAACAAATATCAAGAACACACATAATTGCAAGAATTGATAAATCAATCATTGAATTAATGTAAATATGCTCTAAACAGAGGTTAACAACACTTAAAACATCCATAAATATCAAGCATGTTAATCCATGGAAGTTAGAAGAAGAAAGGATACCAAACAAGCTTGAAAAAACTCAAAATTGGCCATTCTGTTCAATGGTAACCGATTACGGCATATCTGCTAACCGGTTACATGCTTGAAAACTTGCGTTTTTAGTGAAAATTGCACTGTGTAACCGGTTACAGCATATCTGCTAACCGGTTACCACTGTAACAGAGGAAAAAATGACTGAAAAAACAGCTTTTCGAAAGTGGTTTTCCACACTTAATCACTTATGCTAACCACCACATGCTAGGACATGAATTTGTGCACTAAAATTACATCATGTAAGGGCAATTAAACATAGATTACAAGCATTAATCATGGAGATTAAAGATCAAGCAATTGCATGATGAATTAAACCGAAAACGATCGAAATTGCAACGTAAACACGCGGAAACGATCGAAATAGTGAGTAAAGTGAGATCTACCAACCTACAAGCCGGAGGTTTGGCTTGGTAATTATTGTGAATGAAATGTAGAGAGAAAAAGCCAAGAAAACTAGAGATTCCTCAATTGCACTTCGAATTGTAGCGAAACCGAGCAAACTTCGACGAAACCTCCGAAATGCGAATTATCTCCGAAAAAGCTTGAAGCAAACACTTGAGATGAATTCAAAAGCCAATAGAACTTCAGAAACTCAAGTATAATTGTAAAACGATGAAGATAATCAAAGAAAACCAGAGATTCCTCAATTGCACTTCGAATTGTAGCGAAACCGAGCAAACTTCGACGAAAACTCCAAAATGAGAATTATCACCGAAGAATCTTGAAGTGATCACTTGAAATGAATCCAAAAGCTACTGAAGCTCCACAAAATTCAGTAGAATGGAAAGATGATGAAGGTTAAGCTCAAGAAAAAGCACTTTCAAGGTGAAAGTAGCTTTTCTTCTATGGTGAATTAAGAGCTTTAGTGAGGTTTGGTGAAGAAGATGAAGAGGAATGTGTAGAAGTTGCAGAAAAATGCAGAGTAGAATGAGAGAATTGAGAGTGAAGAAAGTGTGAAATTGTGTGAATGATTGTGGAGGAGTTGTGAAATGGTGGAACTTTGTTTATATAAAGTTTAGGTATGGAGTGTGAGAGCTTTGGACTTTGGTTTGGACTTAGCTTTGGGAGGTTTGAAGTTAGGGTTGGAGTTAGTTACACTTGACTACTGAGTCAAGGCGGTTAACTCGGTTAGTTAGGATAAACTCGGTAACAATCCCAATTCAAGCTTCCACATCCAAAGGTTGACATGCTTGTAAATTAAGTAACATGGTACTCTTAATTTAAAGTGATGCATTGAATAAATATAAGGGAAATGTCTTGAATGGTCTTGAATTGTCTAGAATGTTCCACATGCTGCTAGAATAATGTAGAAACAAAGACCAAAGAGAGTGCATAGCTGTTGTCCCAAAAATGCAGCAGAATCTGCAACTTTGTACGTGGTAACCGGTTACAGCATATATGCTAACCGGTTACATGCTTGAAAAATGTGGTTTTTTGGTGAAATTTACACTGTGTAACCGGTTATCAGTTATGCTGTAACAGGTTACTTCAGCCAAACTTTCCCAAATTTGCTTGGAAAATGATGCTGAACCCCTGGTTTCGGTTTTCCATCTCTTGTCTTGATAAATAAACATGGGAACCTTTATTTTGAGCTTGTTTTGGTGATGAAATAATCTTGAGAGGATGCGATTAATCTGGCTTGGAAAACCTGAAGATCCTGCAACAAGAAACACATAGAGAAAAATGCGAATGCGTATGCAACCGATGCGAATGCTTATGCTCATGCAAAAGGTAAAAGAGGGAGGTCAAATTTCGGGTTACGACAGCTGCCCCTATTTAATCCGCTTGGACCTGAATTTACGAATTGCGCCAGCTTTTCGATGATTCGAGGTAAATGGGGATTAAATAAAAGAGTAGCTCGAGAATTTGGCCGACAGCGACAAACAGAGCGGTGCAAGGTAGAATAGGTAAGTGCAAGGTTTGGCTGAAAATCTACTGGGAGATAAGTCAGGCAAAAGGGAGCATGCTATGATGCATATGTTATGTATGTGCGGTTCTACCTGATGTTTGGTACCATGCAATGCAAAGGATGCAGGTTAAAGTGTAATGTCGCAACTTTGCAGGTTCTGGACGGACCAAAGGATTGAAAAGGTTCTGGAAAAGTTTACCATATGGGAATTGGATGTTGAGAAGGCAATTCAGGCGAGAGCTGATTGGATTTTGGTTGGGACACATGTTTGAACCTGTATGGTGTAATGCTCTATGTTGATGATTATGCTATGCGTTTAAAAATGCAATGCTATGCGAATGATGATTACTATATGCAAAATGTCAGTGATTAGGTTCTGAAGAGATGTAAAGTATGATCGGGTTTATGCTAAGGCTTCATGCTATGCCAGATGAAGGATATACATGAATGAAGCGACGTGATCAATGCATGAGAGAGGTCTATGCAACGGTTCTAATGCTTCTGTTGTGAAAGGAGGAGGAGTTGAGGTTAGGGTGTAAGCCACAAAGACATGATTCCCCGACACCTTCTTCACGATCAGCAGTTGTTGATGCAGCATTGCTCTTGCCTCAAAACAGGGAGAAAACTTGTACCTTGGTAGCCTGTCTCTGCCTCAGTCTGTTGGGTATCTGCATGAAATGCCCCAGTCACGAGCTGAGAAGAAGTTGTGTCATATGATGATCCTGATTTAACTTTCCCCAGAGTATCGGAATAGTATGCCCCTGATTAACCGTCTCTTGGAGAGGTCGACTTCATGTGCTCTTGAGGTGGCCTGCCCCAATGTGAGCTCTGAAGTGATTTTACCCCTGACTGATCGATCTTAGGAGGAATGCCCCTGACCAAATGAACATAGAGAGATTTGTCGAATCTCGTCGTGATTGACTCGGGTTGACTGTATCTCGAAGTGTCTAGGCCCAATGGAGTTTTCCGGGCGTTTTGCCCCTTGAGGTGTCCAAAATTTCCATTGTGGAAACCCTTCTGATGTCAAGTGCTTGTTCACAAGTAAAAAGTGTTTGTTTTGAAAATGATAATGTTAATGCCATGGACATGTCAGTTTTGAAATCCAAGTATGTTCACTAAGATTATGACATATAGTGAATGGATCACCCTTTAGAATGCCATGTCAGTATCAGTACAAATGATAAGCAAATCTCTGGGAGTCAGCTTTGACACGATTTTACTGTCGTATGCTTTCAAAATAAACCCTGCTTCAATTAGGTCTTTTCAGGGTTGTAACGTGGCCTGGTTCATGGTTTATGAAAGAAAGGATATAAGGCTCAAAATTATTTTAACCCACTCATTCTCCTTGATGTTCTCCAATCCTACGGTCAGCTAGTTTGACACAAGCGTTCACCTTTAAAAAAAGGTATTGAATGATAGATGCGACGGTAGAGGAACCGACGATGGTTTTGGAGCGGAAGTCACTCACCTTTTGTTTTTGTCACATGTGATCACACGAACATGTTCTTCTTTTGATTCTTTGTTTTGTTCTTTTTTTGTTTTCCCTAATTTTTGCATAGACTGGTTATTTTGAACTCGCAGGCTACCGGGATGCCCTAATTTTTGCCTAAGTCATTTGCTTGTGACTTAGCGGGGCTCTTTCTTCTTACTTTCGTTTTTTGCTTTTTTTCCCATTTGCTTTTGTGATTTTGATGATTTTTTTTTGAACAAAATCGTGTGACATGTATTTGATTTGTAGGGTGAGTTGTGACTGCCTCATTCCTTTGGTCGGTGAGGGACAACCATTATGGATTAGTGATTTTTCTGACCTCTTGCGAGGGATAGGATGTGGTTGATCCTCAGAATAGGGTGCTCCTCTTTTGAAATTTGAACGCGTGGTCAAACTAACTGAAGACTACCCTGCGCCTAGTTAAGATTGAGGGTTTTTTAGTGCACAGAAAGAAACTCCTACTTCAAGGCCCAAAGGGGTTGACTAGGGATTATCTTCCTTATACCTCCAGTGTTTGGGGATTTAAACAAATGCCTTACATCATCAGCAGGGTTTTATTCAAAAGCATACAGACAGTGATCTCATGTCCTTTTGATTTCATCATTCTCTTTTTGATTTTGCTTGATCAAATGTGTGATACTGATAAAAAGTATGAGTGAACACGAATGGATTTTTTCAAAACATGCATATTCATTTCATTATTATTATCATCTGAAAATAAACAAGTTTTACAAGTGAACAACGCTTGACAAACAAAAGAGATTACAAATGGAAAAGATGGAATGACATGATGATTGCCGATATTGAGGAAGTGCTCACAGGCTTATTCAAGGGATTCTTTTTGCGATCTTGGCTTTTACACGGACAAAGGATTCCCGTTCAACCACAGTTTCTCGCCTTGAACGGTTAAGTGCTTCTTGTCAATCAACTGTTGGACCTTAGCTTTGAAAGCGTTGCAATCCTCAGTCAAATGTCCAGCCGATCTAGCATGATATCCGCACCGCACATTGGGATCATACCTAGGTGGGAATGGTTTTGGAGGGGACTTCAGAGATTTGGGAACCACCAGCAAATTCTGAATCAGATGTGGGAGAAGTTGAATGTATGCCACAGGAATTGGATCTAGAGAAACATTCCTTCGTTCTAGATTACTCCGGGGCTTGCACTAATTTTGGCGCTCTCGGCCTTGGGCTCGCTGATTATGACTCTAAGTAGGCTGTTGATATTGGGCTGCAGCAACATGCGAGAATGAATAGTATGGCGTAGGAGCCAGAGGTGCTTGAGGATGAACCTGATGAGTAGCATATTGCGGGAACACTTGATCAGGGTGCATCAATCCAAGATTAACCATCTGATTAATAGTCTGACCAAATTGGATCCCATA
Source organism: Lathyrus tuberosus (assembly GCA_022829125.1). Lineage (NCBI taxonomy): Eukaryota > Viridiplantae > Streptophyta > Magnoliopsida > Fabales > Fabaceae > Lathyrus > Lathyrus tuberosus. The sequence continues at coordinate 17,976,960 of JALAZF010000024.1, read as the reverse complement.
CGGTGTGTAGGGTGCCCCAGGATAAGTAACTGAAGGTGCAACAGCAGAATGTGCCCCAGGATAGGCCAAAGGCATTCCAGAGTTAGCAGACTGAAAACCTTAGTAGGGGTATTGCCCAACAGGTTGAACAGCTGGAGGAATCTGTACATGAACAGGAGGACCTCTATTCTTAGCTTCGGCAGATGTTTCAGCAATCATAGGTGCAGAATTCTGGCAAGGCTTCTCTGTAAAGCAAAGCAATTTCTGATCGAGGAGCTCTTGGACTTTGTCCTTAAAGATGACACAGGCTTCTGTGGAATGCCCTACATATCCAGCATGGTATCCACATGTGGCATTAGGATCATGCTTAGGATGATAAGGAAACTTGGCCGGCTTGATTTCTTTAGGAACAATTGCCCCAGCATGAATCAGAACGGGAAGCAGATACGTGTAAGTCACGGGAATTGGATCATGACGAGGACGTCTCCTCCCTTGATTGTTGTTCCCTTTTCCGGTTTGCTTACGCTTTTATTTCTGATTGCCTTGAGTGGTCTTCTGATTAGGAAAGGGGTGAACCGGCAGGTTGCTTGCATCCACATTCATGGTCTTATCCACTTTTGGTCCATTCTGGGCTTGCTCATCCATCACAACCTGATCAGAGGGGTTCATTGGCATACTGTCCAGAAGTATTTCTACAACCATGTCCACCTTGCCTTCCTTGCACAGTGTGTTCTCATACCCAATCTGCTCCATGATTCTTTGGCTTTCGGCGTCGGAGAATCGTTGTCTTTGCGCTGATGAAGGGAAGAAAGTGAGCTTTCTCTGGTTTGTATGCAATGCAATGCAAAGGTATGTATGCGTATGTTGTTTATGCAGATGGCATGCAAATGAGATATGCGACACCCAATGATGCAAAGGTCAGATGATGCAAAGGTTCAACATACATATGATGATGCAATAACTCAAGTTCAAAAGTCTGGCATACATGATGATGCAATAACATTATGCAATAACACTATGCAATAATGTGAGTTAGAGATGCAACAACTTCTGGATAATCTGCATATACAACTCTGCGTAGGTGTGAAGATCTGACGTGCGTGAGAGAACAAAGGTATGAAGTGGCTTGGTTTCCTGCAAAAAAACCCATCCCCCTCACAGGTGTGATCTAGACACAACAAGGTGGTCCCTAGAAAAGTCGCCCAAACCATAGGACTCAGAGTGAAAACCCCCCGCCGTAGTGAATTCTCACAGGACGGAAGTATTCTCAATCGAATCACGATCTGGGATGTGGATCTCGTGATAACCCAACGCGCAAAATGCAGGCCTCGCGACTATCCACGTTCTATCCTATGTGTATACTAGGCCCGATGTTAGGACCTTTCTCTCCAATAATATCTACCCATCCCAACAACAGCAGAAAATATAGCAGATATCCAGAATATACAGTATATGAATATTTAAAGCAGTAAATATATGCGATAAATAAACATAAAGCTAAAGCATAAAAATAAAGCAAGTAAAGCGCAAAAGATAAACACCCAAGCAAGCAAGAAAAAGCAAACAAAACTAGGCTAAACCCCTCAAGGGATGGACCAGCAAGAGGTCAATCTGTCCCCAGCAGAGTCGTCAGCTGAAGATGGTTGGTTTCTACCTGAGTGAATCGCACACTCAAAGATACAACAGAGTCGCCGCCGAACTTTATTTAGTCCCAAAGGACAGGGAAAATGTCGATAAAACCCAAGGGGAAGAGAAACGGGAATGGGGGGTCGGTTATGCGAAAGGAAAGTATTAGCACCTAACGCATCCTTCGTACTCGACGGGAACCATTTCGCTTGCTTCTAGGCTTGGATGGGTTATCTATCTAAAGGCTTCTAGCTAAAAGAAGGAGAGAGAGAGAAAGGAAAGGGGAAAAAGAAAAAAAAGAAGGAAAGTGCTCGCGGAGGAACGAAGTCCTCGTGCCTACATACCCTCATAGTGCAATGAGGAAATCAGAGCGTCATAGTTCTTGGAACCAGGGGACAGAGAAGAAGGAAGAAAAGGTGAAGGAAAGATGGGTGGAAGTGTGCTCGCCAAGACATTGCGTCTTGTGCCTACGTATCTGACATTCAAAAGAATGCAGAATCAGAGCTTCCGTAGTTCAGGGAACTAAGACGGAAAAGGAAAGGAAAGCGGTGTCAAAACCAAGAGCAAAAGAAAAAAGGAAATTCCACTGAGGATTCCAAAGAAATGGTGTCAAAACTAAGAAAAGAGTATAAAGGAAAGAAATAGTAACTATATTGAGAATAAAGTGCGAGAATGGTGTCGAAACCAAGAGAATAAAGGAGTAAAAGGGAAATGGTGTCCAAACCAAGAGAATAAAGGAGTAAGAGAGAAATGGTGTCCAAACCAAGAGAATAAGGGAATAAGAGAAAGATCCGTTGGGGATGCAAAAGAAATGGTGTCATAACCAGGAAAGTAAAAGCAAAGGGAATAGGAAGGACTCCGCTGGGGATCCAAATAAAGGGATGGTGTCAAACCAAGAGAAAAAGGAAACTCGGTACATTAACTGGCTGGCAGTGGTTAATCGAAGAAAGAGAGTAGGACCCTGGCAGGGAAAAGAAGCTGGTGTCAACAGGCAGACTGTGATAAACCAAGAGAGAGAGTGTTGAACCGAGAGAAGGTGTTTGACTCTGAAGGGGCCTCGGTATATTAACTGACTAGCAGTGGTTAACCGAAGAAAGAAAGGACTGCAACTCTGTGGTGATAGAGAAGCATTGGTTTTAACAGAGAAAACTGTGATTAACCAAAGAACGGATGTAGGACCGAGCGAAGGTCGTGACCCAAAGGGACGGGTGTAAAACCGATCAAAGGTCGTGACCCAAAGGACGGATGTAGGACCGATCAAAGCTGGTGACCCAAAGGACGGGTGTAGGACCGATCAAAGGTCGTGACCCAAATGACGGGTGTAGGACCGATCAAAGGTCGTGACCTAAAGGACGGGTGTAGGACCGATCAAAGGTCGTGACCCAAAGGACGGGTGTAGGACCGATCAAAGGTCGTGACCCAAAGGACGGGTGTAGGACCGATCAAAGGTCGTGACCCAAAGGATGGGTGTAGGACCGATCAAAGGTCGTGACCCAAAGGACGGGTATAGGACCGATCAAAGGTCATGACCCAAAGGACGGGTGTAGGACCGATCAAAGGTCGTGACCCAAAGGAAGGGTGTAGGACCGATCAAAGGTCGTGACCCAAAGGACGGGTGTAGGACCGATCAAAAGTCGTGACCCAAAGGACGGGTGTAGGAACGATCAAAGGTCGTGACCCAAAGGACTTCGGTAAACTGACTGAACAAATAGTACTCAATCGAAGAAAGGGTATTTGAACCAAAGAAAGGTTACCTACCCAAAATGCAAGTATTCGAACCAAGAGGAGGTTGCCAACTGTTGGGGATTCGGTGTTTACAGACGGACTGTGATTAACCGAAGAGAAAAGCGAGTGATTAGCCAAGAGAAGGTGATTAACTCGAAAGGGCTCAGTATCTTAACAGACGGACTGTGGTTAACTGAAGAGACGGGTGATTAACCAAGAATAGGTGATTAACCCAAGAGGTGCTCAGTGATTAACAGACGGACTGTGATTAACCAAGGATAGGTGATTAACCCAAGAGGTGCTCAGTGATTAACACACGGACTGTGATTAACTGAAGAAATGGGAGATTAACCAAGGATAGGTGATTAGCCCAAGAGCTGCTCGGTGATTAACAGAGGGACTGTGATTAACTGAAGAAACGGGTGATTAACCAAGAGAAGGTGATTAACCCAAGAGGAGCTCAGTATTAACAGATAGACTGTGATTAACTGAAGAAACGGGTGATTAACTAAGAGAAGGTGATTAACCCAGGGAACTCAGTATGTCAACAGACGTACTGTGGTTAACTAAGAAGGAGTGCAAACATTGGTGTTTTAACTGATAGGCAGTGATTAACCAAACAAAGGGAGAAGAACCAAAAGAAGGTTGCGAACTCCGCAGAAGTTTCGGTATTTAACAGGAATATTGTGTTTAACCGAAGAAATAGAAGAGATACTCTCTAGGGGAATCAAAAGAACAGTGATCGACCGCAATGAAAAGAATAGGGTATTGAAACGAAGAAGGCTTGCTAACCCAATGAACAAAGGATCGTAACCAAGAAGGTGATTGATCAAGAGAGAAATCGAAAGAGATAAGAGTGATCAAGAATCGAGAGAGATTTCAAAGAGAAAAGAGTGATCAAGGATCGAAAGAGATTGGAGTGAGAAAAGAGTGATCAAGGATCGACTCGACTGGGGAAGGAGAGCACACTACCGCCTGGAGGTAGAGATGACTAAGCCAAGCACAGGGTCATTCGTCCCCTACCTGAAATAGTCAGAATGAGAGTTGGAATTCTCCCTTCTCATTCCTTCTCTAACACACAGGGTGTAATGTAGAAGTTGAAACTGACAGCGTAACAACTCCAAGTTGTACAGTGCTCCAGGGTCGTGCATCGGTCGTCGTATGAATCTTCAACTCCGCGGGGGGGAAAAGAGAGAAAAAGCTCTAAAGGAAGCCTAAAGAGAGGGAAAGGAAGGATCAACTAATCGAAACATGGTTTCGATTAATTAATCAAAAGGGAATGTTATGCTAACAACTTTCCAAAGAGAATGGAAAATCATTAAAGCAAAAGGTGTAAATTATTGATTAAGCATGGTTAAATTTGCTCAATAAAGAACAAACTTAATGTGATCAAGAATTGGAAATGCAAAATAGTGCCAAACAAATATTAGCATGTATCACAAATCATGTATCAAGTGATCAAGGATTGTGTAAGAATTAGCATGTTCAAACAAATATCAAGAACACACATAATTGCAAGAATCGATAAATAAATCATTGAATTAATGTAAATATGCTCTAAACAGAGGTTAACAGCACTTAAAACATCCATAAATATCAAGCATGTTAATCCATGGAAGTTAGAAGAAGAAAGGATACCAAACAAGCTTGAAAAAACTCAAAATTGGCCATTTTGTTCAGTGGTAACCGGTTACGGCATATCTGCTAACCGGTTACATGCTTGAAAACTTACGTTTTTAGTGAAAATTGCACTGTGTAACCGGTTACAGTATATCTGCTAACCGGTTACCATTGTAACAGAGGCAAAAATAACTGAAAAAACAGCTTTTCGAAAGTGGTTTTCCACACTTAATCACTTATGCTAACCACCACATGCTAGGACATGAATTTGTGCACTAAAATTACATCATGTAAGGGCAATTAAACATAGATTACAAGCATTAATCATGGAGATTAAAGATCAAGCAATTGCATGATGAATTAAACCGAAAACGATCGAAATTGCAACGTAAACACGCGGAAACGATCGAAACAGTGAGTAAAGTGAGATCTACCAACCTACAAGCCAGAGGTTTGGCTTGGTAATTATTGTGAATGAAATGTAGAGGGAAAAAGCCAAGAAAACCAGAGATTCCTCAATTGCACTTCGAATTGTAGCGAAACCTAGCAAACTTCGACGAAACCTCCGAAATGCGAATTATCTCCTAAAAAGCTTGAAGCAAATACTTGAGATGAATTCAAAAGCCAATAGAACTCCAGAAACTCAAGTATAATTGTAAAATGATGAAGATAATCAAAGAAAACCAGAGATTCCTCAATTGCACTTCGAATTGTAGCGAAATCGAGCAAACTTCGACGAAAACTCCAAAATGAGAATTATCACCAAAGAATCTTGAAGTGATCACTTGAAATGAATCCAAAAGCTACTGAAGCTCCACAAAATTTAGTAGAATGGAAAGATGATGAAGGTTAAGCTCAAGAAAAAGCACTTTCAAGGTGAAAGTAGCTTTTCTTCTATGGTGAATTAAGAGCTTTAGTGAGGTTTGGTGAAGAAGATGAAGAGGAATGTGTAGAAGTTGCAGAAAAATGCAGAGTAGAATGAGAGAATTGAGAGTGAAGAAAGTGTGAAATTGTGTGAATGATTGTGGAGGAGTTGTGAAATGGTGGAGCTTTGTTTATATAGAGTTTAGGTATGGAGTGTGAGAGCTTTGGACTTTGGTTTGGACTTAGCTTTGGGAGGTTTGGAGTTAGGGTTGGAGTTAGTTACACTTGACTCACTGAGTCAAGGCGGTTAACTCGGTTAGTTAGGATCAACTCGGTAACAATCCCAATGCAAGCTTCCACATCCAAAGGTTGACATGCTTGTAAATTAAGTAACATGGTGCTCTTAATTTAAAGTGATGCATTGAATAAATGTAAAGGAAATGTCTTGAATGGTCTTGAATTGTCTAGAATGTTCCGCATGCTGCTAGAATAATGTAGAAACAAAGACCAAAGAGAGTGCATAGCTGCTGTCCCAAAAATGCAGCAGAATCTGCAACTTTATATGTGGTAACCGGTTACAGCATATATGCTAACCGGTTACATGCTTGAAAAATGTGGTTTTTGGTGAAATTTACACTGTGTAACCGGTTATCAGTTATGCTGTAACCGGTTACTTCAGCCAAACTTTCCCAAATTTGCTTGGAAAATGATGCTGAAGCCCTGGTTTCGGTTTTCCATCTCTTGTCTTGATAAATAAACATGGGAACCTTTATTTTGAGCTTGTTTTGGTGATGAAATAATCTTGAGAGGATGCGATTAATCGGGCTTGGAAAACCTGAAGATCCTGCAACAAGAAACACATAGAGAAAAATGCGAATGCGTATGCAACCGATGCGAATGCTTATGCTCATGCAAAAGGCAAAAAGGGAGGTCAAATTTCGGGTTACGACATTCCTAGTCAAAATTATGGTTTTTGGATCTAATTTTGATCACTCAACCTGTACCAAAACTCAGATCTGCAACATTCATATTCATACAGTACCAGCAACACCAAAATATCAAACAATCAGAATTGCAATGATTTAATTCACACAATTTTCATCATAGATTCACATATGCATCACATAATCATAATACAACATACATTTAGACGAATTCCTACGGGGTTAAGGACTCCCCCTACCCCCTTATGATTATACCACCAATATTAAACTCGTTCTCCCCCCTTACCTCGAATTTTCTGATCAAATTCCTGCGAAATTGATGAAGATTCTAGCTCTAGCACCCTTGTTCTTCCTTGTTCCTCTTCCTCTAACTTTGTCTCTTTTCCCAAAATCTGATTATGGTTAATTCTCCCACTAACCCTCACTAATCTCAGCTTAATTACTAAACTGCCCTTAATTCATCCACTAGCCCCTTATCCAATTAATTAAATCAGATTTTTAATTAATAAAAAAAATAATAATACTATTAATAATAATAATAATAGTAGTAATAAAAATAATAATAATATTAATAATAATATTCACTTCTATACCACTATAATTGGACATACCCCCATATTAATCCTTATTATCATATTAACATTACCCCTTCGTACTCAGACACCCCCCTAAACAAGGCCAAACAATTGAGAATAAAACACGACGATTAAATAATTTAAATTGGGGTGTTACATAGGGTATATACAAATTATGCTCGCCAAGATATCGCATCTTGTGCCTATGTATCCTGACTAGGATGGAATCAGAGCTAGTTCACCTCACTAGGGGTGAGGAACTCTTGACTGTGGTCAAGGTTCAAAGGGGAAAAGTAAGTGTATGTGCAAGAGATCTACATAGAGTGCGACGACTCTAAACCTAAGGCTAGGTAAAAAGGAAAGGAAATGTTCATGGCAAGACACTCACATAGAGTACGGAGACTGTAATCCTAAGGCTAGGATGAAAGGGAAAGTAAGTGTTCATAACCATGACACTTACATAATGTGCGGCGACTCTAAACCTAACGCTAGGATAAAAAGGAAGGGTGAGTAAGCGTCTATGGCAGGAACTTACATAGAGTGTGGCGACTCTAATCGTAAGGCTAGGATAAAAGGGGAGGAAGGAGTAAACTAGGCTAAGCTATCCTAAACGTGACATGGCAGTCAACTGGGAATCATTTCCTTTGGAATTAGGTATAAGCAACCAAAAACAACAAGGAGTCAAGGGATGAAGTTCTATCTTAATGTTGTCATGCACAGATTAAGAGCCTAAAATTTATCCTACTTCGATCTTAATTAAAAATTAAGTCGAACCAGAGATCCTAAGGGGACATGTGAATACAAGCTTGCAAATAAATCAAGAACAAACATCAGGTACATCCACAATTAACAAAAGAAAACAGGATCTAGTCACGAAAGTACCAGACACGAAATGGAGTTAGGCACAAAGAAAATAATATGACAAAAAAGGTAAGCACAAGTTAGGAGCAAAGATATAGTCAGAACACGAATCAAAATCATAGGCTCATGAAGTTAGGAATCAAATCACGGGTTAAAGAAGATTAATAGAAATTAATTGAGAAAAACCTAAATAATTCTAATATGTTAAATTCTAAAAAAAGGAAAAGATTAATTCATAATCTAATTAAAAAAATATATTTATTATCTTTTAGGGTTTTTTCTTTAATAACTAAACTAATAACCTAATAATTACTATAAATTATAATTAGCATAATAAATAAAAATTTAAAAAGAGAAATCTGAAATATGATATTTGAAAAGAAAAATCTAAAAAAGCATAAATTAAATAATTTTAAAAAACTAAACTAAAAAAAAGGGTATAGGTAGTGCTTCAGATTATGAGTGGATACAAGTTGGGTTTGACGGCCATGAGGAACCTCAACCCTATTGCCAAAGAAGAGTAATGTTTTTTAATAAGCAATTTGTGCCCAGCAGGATTCGAACTTGAGACCTTGAGAGGAGCACACTCTCAGACCCAAACGTTTCACCACTAGATCAGTATGGTTTTATGTAAATGCTCGTGCCCGCAAAAGCCCGCGAAGAAAACGGGGCAGGACAGGGCGGACACATTAAAGGGTGAGGGCATAAATCCTTGGCCCATCCTGCACTAAAGTGCGGGTAAAACGGGCACTGCCCAACAAGTCGGACCCGTTTTGCCACCCCTAAACTCAACCCTATTGCCAAAGAAGAGTATGGTTTTGTGTTTTGTTCTTTCATTTTTCACTTTGTCATCACGACTTCGACAAACTCCTCGTAGTTGATCTGACCATCACCGGCAACATCAGCTTCACGAATCATCTCGTCGATCTCTTCAATCAATAGGCTTCTCGAATTATCTCGTCAACCTCTTCATCGGTCAGCTTCTCGGAACATATCAGACCTCTCTCTCAGTTGTCGTTTTCTTTCGAACCTCAAAGCGCGACCCTTCTTCACCGCGATTCGTCTCTGTTTCTTCCTCTCAAATGGTGGCGTGATGGTTATCTGAATCAATCAAAACGAGAGGCGAAGACGCTTACCGACAAGGACGTGAATCTCCCCGGACGTGGTTGCAACGAACAACGAAGACGATGCTAATACGAGAATTCAAACAATGTTTCAGAGAGGTGATCCACTCGAATTTGGATGTCCTTCAGTATCCTTCTTCTTCTTATTTTGTTTATCAATTTGCTGTTATGCTGAGGTTGAGTAAGGATGAGTTTATTGGTGGTTAAGGACGGCGACGGTGAAGAAGGGTGGTGTTTATTATGAAAGTTGACGAAAAAATGAGGGAAGGTTATGGTTCTTAAGTGTTTGTAGCAGAAAGGTATTTTTTATAAGAATGGGGAATGGTTGTGCTTATGGTGAAGAAGAGGCGTGTTTGCAAGTGAAGGTCGTTGTTTTTGATCGAAAATGATAGTGAGCTTAATGGTTTTGCTAATGGTAGTATAGAACCTCCAATGAAGGTATAAGTTTTCCTCCTCTTTTGATCCGTTCCCCTTTTCTTTCTCTCTGTTCTCCTCCTTTTTAGACACCCATAACTTGTTTCAAATTTAACTGGTGAGGTTTTCGTTGCTTGGTTATTGTGTTGAATTGTTGCTGTTGTTGTAGCAAATTTTGCAGCATTGTGTTGGCATGTTGTTGTAGTAGATTTTTGTATCAATGTGGATGGTGCGCAGGTTTGGCATGTTGTTGGTTTTGTGTAAGTTTATGTGCAGGATGTGTGTAGCAGTGGTACAGGTTTTAGCAAAATGCGCAGGATATTGTTATTTTTGCAGTAGGATGGTTTTTTTTATGTAGTGATGAGTGTGTTGTTGTTGTAGGAAGTGGAAGGTTTACAAATTGGTGGTGTAGCAAGGCGTTTGGAGTTTTGTGGTACACTTTTGGAGCAGAGGGCATTGCGCAGTGTTTTTGGAGTGTTGTAGGAATTGTTAATTTTTTTATAATTTTTTTGTTGTAATGTATATACATGGCCTTTTTGTATTTTGTGTGTAGTGGACTTTTATGAAGAAAAAAATGTGAATTGGGCTCTTGACAATTATATGATGGGCTTGTATATGAACTAGTTTAGTTTTATGACTTTGGACTTACATTTGGATAATGGATAAAACAAATAGGGAATATTGTGGATATGTGATTTGAATTTTGGTATGGATTTGAAAATATGGACAAAAATGGATTTAAAATGTGGTTTTTAAAAATGGAGTTATGAATTGAACTTGGATTGGGTATGGCAATGAGTTGTAAATGGATATGCTTTGGATAATTGGTCTAAAAAAATGGAATGGAATGGTTATTTAGAATTGGACTTGAAAATGGTTAAAAATTAGATAAGTGGACTTGGAGAAAAGCATAGATAAAAAAAATGTAGATTTTGAATTAAAAGTGGATACAAAATGGTTATGGTAAGGGGTGTGAGTTTTGTAACATGCCTCCACCACGCTTAAAACCTGGACAGCAGAACTTAAACAACATCACAACTTGACTTGACACGAAACTCTGGTTTGATGATCTTCAGATATAGAGAATGAAATAATCTCCACTTTCCTGATCATAACCAGATCACATCCAACTGCACACACATACTTAACCTGCTAGCCTTAAGAGAAACTCAATTGAACAACACTTGCCCATCTTAAACACAAAGGGTGAGAATCCTAATCTTCGCCTTGAGTGTATACTGATGAAACACTGACATTGATGAGAACCAAAACCCTAATTCAGAATCTCTGCCACAAGCTGATAACCTGATACTGAAACAAACCACTTGTTTGACCAAGATTAGGTCAAACTTCCACTGAATCTCAAACCAACCGCACACCTTTGACCTGATAACCTTGTCTGATCCTTGATTCAGTCTTGCAATACCTGAGCCTCGGAGAACTTGTGACGAAGCCAAATTGTATTAGATTATTGAAGAAAGGAGGTTTCTTAAGAGTATGAGAACTTAATTGGTGAATGACCTATCCAAAACCTTGATTGATCAACCCTTGAAGCTTTGAAGCAAGCCCTGATTCACAAGTGAAACAAAATAAACAGCATTTGATAACTTGGTTAGCTATGCAATATGATTGACCTAGAATGATGTGCAAAAGAACAAAGAATCTAAGGGTAAAAATTGAGGTATGACAGTTGCCCCTATTTAAATATCTTTACCGGGTGACATGAGCGATGGCAATCCTCATGAAATCATGGTAAAAGGTATTTAAATACAGATAACCGAAAATTTTGCATTTATATGCAATGACATGATATGCTATGGACAAAATAAAATTATGCAATGCTGACATGCAATGAACTCTAGTATGATGATAATGATGGAATGATAAATGCAAACTTCAAACAAAAACAAAAGAAAACGGGGATAAAGTTAACACAATAATTAACCACTCACTAGGGGTGACAACAACACTAAAGAAGCTAAAACAAAACTGGGGGAATGTAAAGTGATTGATCAACTGGTTCAGACGTTACTGGCTGATACTTTAGAAGATACACAAGATCCTCACTGGAGGTAGAACCGGAAAGACGATCTCCACTAGGGAAAGAAAATAACAGGACATCTAAAGTGATGGACCAACAGGTTCAAGCATGACCGGTTGACACTTTTGAAGACAAGATCATCTATGGAGGTAGAACCGGAAAGACAGTCTCCACTGGGGAATATCCAAAGTACTGGATCAACAAGTTCAAGCAATGACTGGCTGACACTCTAAACAAAAGATAAAGCATCCTCATTGGAAGTAGAACCAAAAGATGGTCTCCAATATAGGTATCTAGAATGATTGATCATCAGGTTCAAGTATGACCGGATGATATTCTAGAAAGGAAATGATCCTCAATGGAGGTTGAACCGAAAAGACGGTCTCCACTGGGGAAAGAAAAACCTCACAAAAGAGTGACATCGTCAAAGGGTTGACGAAAAGAACTTACATAAATAGCCACATCATCAAAGAGTTGATGGAAAGAAAATGTTTCACAAAAGAGTGACATCGTCAAAGGGTTGATGGGAGAAAGAAAACTTCATCGTAGAGACACTTCATCAAAGAGTTGACGGAAAGAAAACTTGATCGAAAGAACACATCGTCAAAGGGTTGACGGAAGGAAGGAAATATTCACTAACGAGTGACATCATCAAGGGGTTGATGGGAAGAAAAAATAGTATTCACTAAAGAGTGACCTTGTCAAAGGGTTGATGGAATAAATAACTGGTTCACTAAAGAGTGACATCCTCAAAGGATTGACGGAAATGAACCAATATCATAGTCAAAGGGTTGACGGAAGATACATAAATTGTCACATCATCAAAGAGTTTATGGAAAGAAAACTGACATAAATGGTCACATCATCAAAGGGTTGATGGAAAGAAAACTGACATCGTCAAAGGGTTGACGGAAAAAACATTTGTCCGAAGGAACACATCGTCAAAGGGTTGACGGAAAGAAAACCTGGTCTCGGACTACATCGTCAAAGGGTTGACGGAAAGAACACCTCAAGTAAGAATCTCATCAAGGAGTTGATGGAAAAGAATGTATTTGAAAGTCGTCATCAAAGGGTTGATGGCAAATGACTGATCGAAGGTAACACCAATTGTAACTACAAAAGGTTGACTAACACCAAGGACGGATAAGCTTCTCAGGGGAGACTCCCACTTATCCCCATAGAAAACAAGCTTCTCAAAGAGATTTCCACTTATTGTATACAAGAGATTGCCACTTCTCATGAGAGACTGCCACTTATCGTCCCAAAAATATTAGTGACAAAACAAGTTCTCAAGGAGACTGCCACTTCTTGAGTATAAATTCCAAGGAGATGTTATAACAACCCTACTGGAGAATGGATTATGTCTTTAATGGAGATCTGTAAAAGATTTTTACTGTGAGACGCAGTGCAAAATAAATGCATGTTAAAACATAAAGGACTGACTTGTTAAAAAAAATAACTTAAAGGACTCAGACAATATTTTTGCCTATACTTTTTTATTAACTTTTTGTTCCACTTATTCCAATTTTAATATTTATTATAGTGATCAATTTGAACTTGAAAATTCTTAGGCATTACTTAGTGGTTCATGTGGGGAACATATTTCTACTATTAATGATATTCAGAGAAAAAGAGAAAAATATAAGAATGTGATTTCTTGATTATTATTGATTTGTAATCTGATACATATACAATTATTTATCTAGTAGAATTTGGAACCATAAGATTGATGAATAATGGAAAATTTTGAATGTTCAAATGTGAAGAGGAAGAAAGAGTGAGAGACATAATTGTAATTAGAGAGAGAGTAAGTGAGGGTGAGAATGTTTTCATTAAGGTTGATAACAATACCTCCAAGGTATTTAAACTATTGCAAGTGGATTGTGATACAACAACATCAAATAGCTGAAAATCTGAAAACTAACTTGCTTGTAATTGGTTACACAAAACCGATAGTCAGTTACATCTGCTACAAAAACTAAAAACAACACAGTGGTAATCGGTTACTGCGAATGTGTAAACGGTTACACCCTCGAGTCAGCTTTCTATTTTCCGTCCATAAGTGAATTTCGCCCAACTGTAATTGGTTACAGCCTTGTGGTAATCGGTTACTACAATTGAATTATTATTTTTCACTTAACACACCATCTTAATTCAAATGATCCAAGTCTTTCATGCCCATGTTCATCTTCAACCTCATGAACACATCAATTGTGACTCCCTTGGTCAACAAATCAGTCACTTGGTCTTCACTTCTACAATATCTCAATCTCAACTTTCCTTTACTAACAAGTTCCCTCAAGTAGTAAAACATCATCTCAATGTGCTTGCTCCTCCCATGTGCAATGGGGTTCTTAGCAGGATTTATCGCGAAAACATTATCATCCAAAAGTGTTACATTGTCACTCTCATCGTTGCCCAGATCCTTCAATAGATTCATTAGCCAGACGGCTTTACACAGACACAACGAAGCAATAATGTACTCGGCCTCACAAGACAGGAGTGCTACTACTGTCTCCTTCTTCTGACACCATGAAATTGGTGTTCTATCGAACATGAAGATGTATTCAGTTGTAGACTTTCAATCATCTTTATCTCCGCACCAATTGGAATCGGTAAAACTGAGTAAATTGCATTTTTTTATCTGTGTTCGTTGCGGCGTCTTCCCAATTGCTTTTTTGACATTTTGGTTTATGTTATTCTCGAAACATCTTTTCCTTCTCTTTATCACTTGAGATTTTAAGACATACTTCAACAATTTTTCATATTTACTTTAAACCGATTACGATGTGAATTTACATATCAATCACCTTGTTGCAATCTCCAATTTGAATCTACATTCAACAACTTTGATCAAGTCCCAACGATGTTTGAACCTTAATCTTGCCAATTTCTTCCAACCACCTTTTTCTACTAATGTAATCTAGCAAGTCCACAAGTATGGTTTTTAAACTTTTTATTTTTGCTTTCGAATGTCTCCCTAGAGATATTTGTTTTTGAGCTTTGCAACCCTTTAGCCACATTCAAAGTATAAAAACCAAGGTCAACATGAACATACTCCTGAGAGGGCACAATCTCCCTTCTAACTTTATCATGAGTCAAATGACAATTTGAGACAATTGTAAATAAATGGCCTAAAGCAACAAAATAACTTACAATCAATGTAAGCAAATCTACAACAAGCAATAAGAAGATAAAAGATGAGAATACAATGAAATTGCTTACACTATTCGATCAAAACAATCTACTTAAGGAGAGAGAGAGAGAGAGAGAGAGAGAGAGAGAGAGAGAGAGATTCTATTACTCATTATACTTCCCAGAATTGTTACAAGAGATTACAAAAGAGTTACAAGAAAATAGCTACCTAAGTTTCCAAGAACAACTTCTATTTTCTACCCAAGTATTTCTTAGTTTCTCTAACTCTCTCAATATATGAATCATCATAAATATCTCCAAAGATTTCTCAAATTTCAAAAACTCCAAAGAATTTTTACTCTTGTCTCTCTTAACTATGATTACCACATTTGTCTTCTTTCTTTCTTTATGTTCTACTAACAATAGTGATAAAGATACATATTTATAATTGTTGAAAAGCAACATATTTGTAACATGCCTAAAACACGGTCCATCAACGAACGGATCCGCAAACCAAAATGACCAAACTTTATACCTGTAAATCACTCGAATTGGACCCGCTGCCCGAGGAATGCCATCATGAACCACCACCCGCCACCGGAGCTCCACCACACCGACCGAATTTCAACCACTTTTGCGAACCACCACCGTCATGAACCACTTTTAAAGCATTCTTCTACAAGTTCCAACTCCTAAGGCCTTATCCATGGACAAAAGTAAGCATAACTACATCCTTAATTTCTCGTTTTCCCTGTTTACTACTACCCCCGTCCTTAAATATAAGACCCCAATAAGAAAAACACAGGAATTAAGAAAGTTGATTAGAGTATTAAATTTATTGACTATTTTGTATAATTTTACAAGTTTATCCTTAGGAGAGAGAAATAGTTAATGTGTATGTAATTGTATTTATTACATAGTGTAGAAAAAGATGTAATATAATTAGGGGTATGTTTGGAAAATAATAATTAATGCACTTTGAAAGTTGAAAGGGGTCTTATAAAAAGGGACAAGAAAAAAAACTCAACAGGATCTTATAATTAGGGACATAGGTAGTATAATGTATCTCTCCATTTTTTGCAACATAACAGATTGATTTTTATGGCTGTATCAATTTTTCTAAACTGCTATCCCTATAATTTTTAGATGCACCAGTTGGTATTGGAATACTCGTACTATGCAGCCTCAGAAATTTTGGTTACTTTTGATTCAATGTCAACAAGACAAACTTGCAAATTCTTGAGACAGGTAAAACCTTTCGTTGTATTTGTTCCATAAAATCACAGGCATAGTACTTATTCCATGACTCACTTAACTTCTATACTCTTTCATAGGAAGCCAAGGGAACTGTGAAGGATGGTATATTGATGTAAACCCCTCAAAATCTCAAATACTAGATGTGTGAAAGCACTTCAAGAGATTGACGTGATTCTTTGGCTTAACTTATGTCTGTTGGTTTACAAATTCTTATAATCCTAATGTGGATCAGGCTAGTGATGTAGATGACCCACACTTGAAAGATTGTTGGAATTCAAATGTAAGAGGTTAAGTCTCACGTCAATTAGAAGTGGGAGAAAAGTTGAATGTGTAAGAGAAAAAACTCATACTCGTATTGCCAATTTTGGGTGAAAATGTGAATGTCTCTTGAGCTCTGAACATTTAGTCTATTACCGTTTCCATGCTCTTCCTAGTCCCCGACACTTGGTAGATGCTTAAATTGAAAAATAGAGTATAAATGTTTTTGGCATTGCAGTTGTTTCTGGCTAATATTAATGTTAAAAATATTCTGGATCTTAGTTGTGCAAAACTACTACTACAACCAAATGATACACAATCTATAGAAGAGTTTAGAAAAGAAAAGAAACAAGTTTTCATTGGCAATCTCAAAAGCAACACCATCACAAATAGTGGTGCAAGGTCTTCAACACCATCATGATGTTCAAACAACTCATATTTTGCAACTGATTAACTGACTGAATTTGTGACATTACATTGAATTTTAAGATATCATTTTTCAATTAATCAAGAGAAGCATATTCCTGTCGCTAAGACGAGACGAAATATTAGAACTACGCATGAATTCTACAAGGGAAAGAAAGACACTCCAAACACATGGTGAAATCGGGTAAAATTTATTCTAGAACTTGCCATTAAGCTCCCACATTCAAATCATTGCAAGTATATCAGTGAAGGTATATAAAGTCAGGCAAGGGTAACTAACAAATAATTGAGCCAAAAGCAGAAAAAGCTTTATGATGAACTCAACTGTCCTCAAATTAGAGGAACCATATCTTTCGGCCGGTAATACAGAAGCATATAGAACTGCTATTTACTTACATGCAAATGGAAACTAATCAATACAAGCCCAAAAATTTCCACCACACAGAGCCAACACCTCCCCAGATGATTGCGTTAATAACCGCCATAATGAACCCTGTTCTGAATATATCAGGTAGTTCGACATAGCCAGCTGTTCAAAAACAAGAATTGAAATCGCATCAGTTACCGATACTTCAACATATCTTCAAACCAAATTCACAAGTATAAAGGGTGACAGTGACACAAACCTCCATAGTATACAGCAGCTTGACCACTGCTGTAGTGAGAAATTGCACCGAAAAGATTTGTGTTATAACCTAAAGCAAGAGCTGCGAGAACACCAGGAACACCGGCTGCCCTTTGCATGGCAAGAAACGCGGAGAATAAAGCCCCTACGTGCCCGGTTTGGCTAGCAAAAAGGTAGTGGATGAAGAAATAAGCAGACTGAAGAACAGCCAATGAAGCTGGCCAACTCAAGGAGAATGTTCGAAGGCTGTTGGCCACACAATCCGACATCCAGCCCACAATCCCGAGGTTTGTCAACTGACTTGCCATACCTACTAGAATGGCAAACCAAGCCAAGGTATCCCACGCCGATTTTTCATTCAAACAGTCTTGCCAGTCAAGGACTCCTGTTACGAGGAGTATTGATAAACCAACCATCGCAGTTACGGCACTTGCTATGCCAATAGCATCTCTGCATGAACGAAGAAATATTGATAGTATTGAGTTCAACTAGAAGAAATTGCATTGTAAGGCATCAGATAAAATATCGATCAAAACATACTTCCATCAAAGTTTAATATTTTCAGCATCACCGTGCAAAGATTTATTTACTCAATCCAAAAAATATCAATAGACTATTAAAATAGAAGGCATAAAATATACCCGAAGATCCACAAAGATACTGCAAAAAGCATTGTTGAAACCATAATCCATTCATTTTTAGTGACAGGGCCCATGGTTTCCAGTTTCTTAGTAGCCATGGCAGGTGCTTCAGGTGTGTCCTTAATTTCAGGGGGACAGATCTTGTATAAAATCAACGGCGTAGCAAGAAGACAAACGAATGCAGGTAAACTAGCTGCCTTAAACCACGTAACCCAAGGGCTTGAAATTATCACCCCAAGCTCCTCGGCTAATTTAATACACAGCAGGTTTTGAGCAGCGGCAGTTAGGAAAAGAGCACTGGAATTTGCTGCACACTGTCACGTTTCACGGAGGCAACACACAAGTTATTTCATCAACATATGATATCAATACACAAACGCAAAACATCGCTGAGAACACATATTTACAATAAGCCAAACAAACACAGAATTGACACTTTAGATCGAAGGTGTGTCTAACACCAACTCATATTCAATCACTTCAATTTTCTCAAATTACCAACGGTGTCAACATATCAGTGTTCAGTGTCAGCGAATTTGTCAGTGCTACATAGTCTATACAATCACCTAAACAAATGTTAAAGAGGATAACACAATTTCACACAATAATTATAGTACATGAATCTAAAGTAAATTAAAACCAAACCTGAAATTGGTTCTGAACAAGAAAAGATCCCAACCTCTTAGAGGTAGGACTATTTGGTTCACTCCCAGCAGAGAGTGCAAGAGACTTAATAATAGGCAAGAAAACACCACCAGCTCTAGCAGTGGTACTAGGCATAGCAGGAGCAATAAGAACCTCACTAAATACCAAACCATAAGAAAGTCCCAAAGTACTCTTTCCCATCCATTTCACAAAATAGGTAGCAATTCTATCACCCAAACCAGTTTTCACAAACCCGCGAGCAAAGAAAAAAGATATCACAATCAACCAAATCACTTCATTAGTAAAAGCACTAAATGCAGCCGTAAAGGCTAAAGTTTTTGTGACCACAGCTGTTGTCAGGCCCAGAAAAGCCCAAGCACCAACAGGCAAGGGGCTTAGAACAAGGCCAGCTATGGTCGAGAGGAAAATTGAAAGCAATTGCCATGCTTGAGGAGTAACTTCAACTGGTTTTGGAACAAAGAAACGAACAATGATACCTATGGAGATTGAAATCAGAAAAGGAATTGGCTTTGCACCTTGAAGAATAGTGGGTAGGGGTTCTGATTTCGACGGTGGTGATGGTGATGGAGGAGGAGATGAATTGGCATGAATTGGGAAATGGGGTTTTGAGAAAGGGTTAAAGGTTGAAGCTTTGGAGGGAAAGGAGAAAGATTGAGAGATTGATGGGGTTGAACGTGAAGAAGGATTGAATGGGAGAGAGGATTGAGATCTGAGAATGGGTTGTGGACGACGACGGAATAGGAAGGTGGATGAAGGAGAGGAGAGCGAGTGAAGCGCTAAGCTCTCCATTGGAACAAACACAAAACAACAACAATGGTAGAAACAAATGAGTGATGAGTTTGTGAGGTTTTTTTGAGGTTGTTACTCGTCACTCAGTTACGTTGTGTTCGGAGTCACCAATGTTTTTTATTTAGTACTTTTTATTTAAGGAAAATAAAAAGTAAAATAAAGAATTTGTGTTTATGATGGTTTTTGTTATTTCTGGGTTAGTAGAATTGTTTTGGTTCATCTTTCTGTATAGCACTTTGTGAATTTGTGTGATTCTCATGTCTCTTGTTATTATCGATGTCGTTTTCATATAGGAGAATAGAATTAAATTACTTTCTTTTTTCCCTTTATTATCAGTCTCGTTTTTTTTCCATTAAGAGTTTAGTGTAAAATTCATACTCTTTCTATGGCTAATTGTAGGTTTTTGTTAGAGATTTTGTTTGTTAATAAATATAAAATAATTTTAGATTTGAATTTTATTTAATTTTTTAAAATGTATACACTTTCATCATTATTATAAACAAATATTTATTTTTTAAATTTGAATAATAATTAATATATCTAACTTTTATATATATATATATATATATATATATATATATATATATATATATATATATATATATATATATATATATATATATATATCAAACACGTCAATAGTATTTGGATTTAAAAAATAAATTTTTAATATTAGTAATAGTAATCAGAGTAATATATAGACCGTGACATAATTCAATTAATATTGTAAATTGAGTTACATGTGTTTAAATTGCTGATCTAAGATCAACAACTTAAAAAAAAAAAAAAAAAAAAAAAAAGTAGTGGTAAATAGACAAATTTGATTTATCTTAAAAAATAAATTTTTTAAATATTTTTAAACATTATATTTTAAGAAAACTTTACTTAAAATACTAAAAGTTTTGTAAAATTCATTTTTTATTAAATTAAAAAATAAATTTTGACATTCAATAAAATAAATATATATTATTGAAAATTAAAACATAGTCAAAATCAATTTTTTTTAAATATATATCACAAAAATAATTTGTATGAAAAGTTATTCAAAATTACCTTAAATTTATATAATTTTTAATTTAAGTGATTTTTAGAAATTTTAATATGAAAAAAATTATAAAAAAATAATGAAATATATAAAATATTAATTTAAGAAAAAAATTTAAACAAATTTTTTATTTGAATTTTTCATAAAAAGTAATTTATAAATACTTTTTAAACAAAGATATATAACACTAAAATTTTTTTTTTTTTTAATCTGAAATAAATACCTGTTGAAATATTAGATTTGACTTGATTTGATATGATTAGAGTTAATATTTAGATATAATCCAAGTTGTGTTAGCCCAAGCCCAATTAGGGTTGTATATAAATAGACCTAGCTTGTATCATTATTTACACAATTCAATAATACAAATCCTTATTTCCTTATTCTTTCTTTTTCTCTCCTCACTAAAAGTGCATCACGCACTAACAAATTGGTATCCAGAGCTTCCGGTTATTGTTCTTGATCGAGTTTTCAAGAACTTCACGTCAGAGATCGTGTTTCCAGGGCAAGTGAATCAACCGCTGCGAAGATGACTGGTGATAAGAGCATTCTGAGTTCCCTTCCAATGCTTGACGACAAGAATTGGATTCGTTGGAAAAAACAGATGCAATCCTTATTTGGCTTCCATGATACCCTAGAAGTGGTTACCGGCGGTGTTCCTGTGTTGGCTGAAAATGCAAACGAAGAACAGAAAAAAGCCCACAACGAAGTCAAGAAGAAAGATTGCAAGGTTGCATATTGCATTCAGACGGCGGTCGATGCTGCTAACTTCGACAGAATCTCTCATGCTGAAACGGCGAAGGAGGCGTGGGATATTCTGGTGAAATATTATGAAGGAGGTGAGAAAGTCAAGGTTGTCAAGTTGCAAACCTTGCGTCGACAATATGAGTTATTGTCGATGGAAGAAGACGAAAAAGTCGCAGAATATGTGTCGAAGGTTCAGAAACTCGTCCGTCTCATGAAGGGTTGTGGAGAAACCATAACTGATAAGATAATAGTTGAGAAGGTAATGAGAACGTTGACCTCTCACTTTGATCACGTTATCGTAGCTATTCAAGAATCCAACAATCTTGAAACCCTAAAAGTGGAAGATTCCGTTGGTTCGTTGGAGGCGCGTAAGATGAGGATTGTCGAAAGAAAGGGAGTTCAGGATTCGATACAAGCACTGCAGGCTCAGTCATGGAAAAAGAATGGTGGTTCCAACAAATTCAAAGGCAGAGTCGATAAGACTCAAGGAAAGAAGTCTTGGTCGAACCCTCACAAAAATCAGGTCGAAGATAAAGCTTTTGAATCCTCGAAAAGAGGAGGAGGAAATTATCGAAAGGACAAAGAAGATAAGAAAGGTATACGGTGTTATAACTGTGAAAAAAGGGGTCATTTAGCCAAACATTGTTGGTACAGGAAAGACAATGGATCGGAAAAAGGCAAGGACGAATGAGCGAACCTTGCACGCCAAGATTCAGATGATTCTGAAGGTGCTATGGTGGTTATGGCTGCAGTAGCAGATAACCATGTCGAATCTAAGATCTAGTTCCTCGACTCAGGCTACTCAAATCACATGACTGGTCGAAAGGAGTGGTTGGCAGATTTTGATGAGTCGAAGAAGAGCAAGATAAAACTTGCTGATAACAGTTCGTTGCAAGCAGAAGGTACTGGCAACATAGTTTTTCAACTGAGTAATTGAGCGAAAGCTATGATCAGAGATGTGTTCTATGTACCTGGAATGAAGTGCAACCTGTTAAGTGTTGGACAACTGGTCGAAAAAGGCTTCTCAGTTGTCATGAAAGATGGAGTATTGAAATTGTTCGACACCCAGAATAATTTGGTCTTGAAATCTCCGTTGTCGAAGAACAGGACGTTTAAGACCATGATCAGTTCGACTGAAGTACAATGTAAAAGCTGTTGTAGACCACAAGGATAGTTGGTTGTGGCATTTGAGGTTTGGACATTTAAACTTTCGATCACTCAACCAGCTGATTACTCAAGATATGGTATCTGGTATTCCAAGTCTTGAGATGCCTGGCAAACTCTCTGAAGGTTGTTTAGTCGGAAAGCAATCCAGAAATTCTTTCATTTCGACTATGCCAATGAGATCATCCTGCATACTCGAAGTTGTACATTCAGATGTATGTGGTTCGTTCGAAGAACATACCATTGGTGGAAACAGATATTTTGTTTCATTTATCGATGAGTTTAGTCGAAAGTTGTGGATCTATGTGATCAAGAGAAAGGATGAAGTATTTGAAATCTTTAAGAGATTCAAGATGTTTGTCGAAAACCAGAGTGAGAAGAGGATCAAAGTTTTGCAAACAGATGGAGGTGGCGAATACACTTCGAAGATGTTTGGAAAATTCTGTGTAGAACATGGCGTTGATCATGAGGTAACTGCTCCTTATACTCCTCAACATAATGGAATTGCTGAAAGAAGAAACAGAACCATAGTGGATATGGCGAGATGTATGCTCAAGCAGAAGAATTTGCCAAAATCTTTATGGGGTGAAGCTGTTTCGACTGCAGTTTATATCCTGAATAGGTGCCCTACCATGAAATTGAAGAACAAGGTTCCTGAAGAAGTGTGGAGTGGCAAATGACCATCAGTGAGTCATCTGAAGGTTTTTGGCTCTATGTGTTACAAGCATGTTCCTGATGCAAGAAGAAGGAAGCTTGATGACAAGAGTGAACCTATGATTCTGGTAGAATATCATAAGACATGTGCATACAGGCTATTCAATCCAATTAATGAGAAGATTGTGTTAAGTCGAGATATTTTGATTGATGAAAATTCTGCCTGGGATTGGAATTCTGGCAATTCAATTAACAAGCCATTGACGAGCTCTGATTTCGACGATGAAACTGATGAAGTCGAAGTTGAAGAAATTGCTGAGAATCAAGTCGAGGTCGAAGTAGAAGCAGTTGCTGACATTCCCGATACAGAGGTTGTGGCTGAAACAAGCCAAAGACCTCGGCGAAATAGAGTTCCTCCAACAAGACTTCATAATTATGAAGTGACTGGTGATGATGAAGTCACACCAGATGGAGAATTAGTTCATTTTGCTTTACTTGCAGGTGTTGAACCAATCAACCATAACGAAGCTTTAAAAATTCAACAGTGGAAGTTAGCTATGGTCGAAGAGTTACAGGCAATCGAAAGAAACAACACATGGGAGTTAGTCGAATTGCCAGCACATACAAAAGCTATCAAAGTAAAGTGGGTGTTCAAGTTGAAACACAATGATGATGGGTCGACGATAGCAAGACATAAAGCAATATTGGTAGCTCGAAGGTTTCTTCAAAGAGAAGGACTTGACTACTCTGAAGTATTTGCTCCAGTAGCAAGACTAGAAACTGTTCAACTAGTGGTAACATTAGCATGTAACCAAGGTTGGTCGGCATTTCACTTAGATGTGAAGTCAGCATTTCTGAATGGTCCGTTAGACGAAGAGGTCTATGTCACACAACCTCCTGGGTTTGTGATTTAGAAGGAAGCGAGTAAAGTATATAAGTTGCACAAAGCGCTCTATGGCCTTAAGCAGGCACCTAGGGCATGGAACAAGAAGATCGACTGATACTTAGTCGAATTGGGATTTGTTAAATGCAAGTCTGAGTATGGTGTCTATGTTCAGGTTGTAGCACAAGATATAACAATCATCTGCTTATATGTCGATGACTTGTTAGTAACTAGAAATAGCCTGAAGAACTTGTCGAAGTTCAAAGAGCTGATGAAGAAGGAATTTGAAATGTCAGATCTGGGAAAATTGTCTTATTTCCTAGCCATTGAATTTCATATGTCGAAGCAAGGTATGGTGGTACATCAAAGAGATACTCAAGAGATTCAGAATGGATGATTCGAATCCTGCATCCTCACCTATCGAACTAAACTTGAAGTTGGAGAAGCATGGAGAGGAAGACAAAGTTGATGTAACTTTGTTCAAATAAATAGTTGGATCTCTGAGATATGTGTGCAATAGTCGACCAGATATAGGTTTCGCAGTCGGATTAGTGAGTAGATTCATGGGTGAACCAACAATGTCACACATGAAAGCTGCAAGAAGAATTCTGAGATACTTAAAAGGAACAACAGATTTTGGAATTCTATTTCGACAAGATTCTGAAGGCAAAGGAGCAATAGTTAATTGTTTTTCAGATGCTGATTGGTGTGAAGATAAGGAAGATCGAAGAAGTACAACTGGCTATTTCTTTCAAGTATTTAGTGCCCCAATCTCATGGTGTTCGAAGAAGCAACCTGTGGTGGCATTGTCATTGTGTGAAGCTGAATATATAGCAGGATCCTATGCTGCATGTCAAGCAATTTGGATCAGATCAGTACTTGAAGAAATGGAGGTCAAAGTGAAGAAACCTCTTGTGTTGCAAATCGACAACAAGTCAGCTATAAATCTGGCGAAGAATCTAGTTCTGCATGGAAGGAGTAAGCATATCGAAGCCAGATTTCACTTCTTAAGGGAAAAGGTAAATCGAGGTGAACTTGAAGTTAGGCATTGCTCAAGCAAAGTACAGTTGGCCGACATTTTCACCAAAGGATTGAAGATCGACAAATTCCTGAATTTGAGAAAGAAATTAGGAATAGTTCAGATCGACTATGACTAGCGTAGGTTCGACAACTTGGATTATGGGGGTGTGTTGAAATATTATATTTGATTTGATTTGATTTGATATGATTAGATTTAATATTTAGATATAATCCAAGTTGTGTTAGTCCAAGCTCAATTAGGGTTGTATATAAATAGACCTAGCTTGTATCATTATTTACACAATTCAATAATACAAATCCTTATTTCCTTATTCTTTCTCTTTCTCTCCTCACTAAAAGTGCACCACGCACTAACAACAACACCTTATATTTATTAACTCTAGTTGATTCATTAGGCTATTAAACAAAACAAAAAACACCACAAAAACAACCCTGTAAAAAAACACAGATTCCCCCCTTGTCATTTGAAGATTCCACTGTTTTGACCTCTCTTGAAATTCAGTCAACAATTTCTATGACGTGGCAATATTTTTTTATTTATTATTATTATTTTTAATTACGTGGACGAATTATGTGGCATTTTTATTATATTAAATGACATGTTGGCATTTTATTTAATATTATTTTAAATTTAGAAATTGTAAAATATATAAAACTCTAAAATAGTGTGGAAGGAGAGTTTCAAACCCATGACCTTCCTTTCACTTACAAGGGGCACTATCACTAAGCTGACTTATTTGTTTTGTTATTCTATTCTACTTAAATATATATATATATATTACATAATTGTATCCATTATTCATTTTAACATTATATTTCATATTAGTAACACATTTAATATTTTACTAATATTAAATTTAGTATTTTATGCATTGAACTTAGTTATTATTTCATGTAAATTATATAGTAATAGTATGTATTTTATTTGAACATTAAAAACTGAATTTTATTTAAACTATTTAGTAATAGTATGTATTTTATTAAACTATTTAGTAATAGTATGTATTTTATTAAATACTGAAATTAAATATTTAAATATATTTACTTTCAATTTAGTTAAAACGTTAAAAAAATTAATTTATATTTACTTTCAATTAAATAATAAATATGCTAAATAAATAAATAATTAAATAGTAAACATTAAATATAAATATACTGAAATTATTAATTAATAAATTGAAATTAATTAATTAATAATAAAATGAAATTATAGAAAATTATTAATAGTTAAAATGTTATAGTTACAATAAATTATTAAAATGAAATGAAATAATTACTATTATTATTACTAAATTTATTAAAATATTTATGTTAATATTTACTGTAAATAATTTAACTAAATAATAATTTAATTTAATGTTATTATTTATTGTAAATAATTATATTAAAATATTTGCTACGGTAAATTAATTTAATGTTTAAATAAAATACATACTATTACTAAATAGTTTACATTAAATAATATTTATGTTAATAATAACTAAATTAATTAAAATAATATTTATGTTAATAATCTACAGTAATTTAATTTAATATTTACCATAAATAATAACTAAATTAATTACTATTACTAAGTTCAATGGATAAAATACTAAATTTAATATTAGTAAAACGTTAAATGTGTTACTAATATGAAACATAATATAAAAATGAATAATGGATAGAATTATGTAATATATATATTTAAATAGAATAGAATAACAAAACAAACAAGTCAGCCTGGTGGTAGTGTCTGTTGTAAGTGAAAGGAAGGTCATGTGATTGAAACTCCCTTTCCACACTATTTTAGAGTTTTACATATTTTACAATTTCTAAATTTAAAATAATATTAAATATAATGTCAACATGTCATTTAATATAATAAAAATGCCACATAATAGTTTTTGGGATTTCGCCCATATCGCAGAGTTATATATATAATAAAAAATTACAACATCTCATGAAGTAAATTATGTGAATTAAGAAAGTTAATTAGAATATTGAATTTATTGATTATTTGTATAATTTTAAAGTGTATTATAGGAAAGAGAAATATTATAACTTTTTTAAATTTGTTTTTTATAGATAAAAAGACAAATTTTAACATACTTTAACATGAATATATATTATTAAATATTAAAATATAGTCAAAATCATAATTTTTTCAAAAAGTTGTATTTCAAAAATGATTTTTATAAAAAACTATTTGAAATAACTTCCATATTAAGTAATTTTTTTAAAATTTTGACATTTAAAAAAAGTTTCGATAAAATGATGAAATATATAAAATAACATTTTAATACTTGATAATCTTAGTTTAATTTTATATTCATTGAAAATCTTACGCTAAAATTCTAGTATCTCACCTTGTCATCCATCACCTACTACCACAGACATCTCTGCGTCAAAAACCTAAGATCTAAGAATCTTCATCCTAAGCGGTAGTCTCCTTTCGATTTCCCTAATCGGATTATCTTCTTAGATTATAACGGTCTCATTCGGCTCAAGCAGGACTTACGTCTTTTGATAGTAAACTAGCGAAGATAAACAATAAGCATAGAATAAAACTGAGATTATAAAACTAAGTTTTTAAAAGATCATACCTAATAGATTAACAATAAATCTCTAAACTAAACTGAGATTATAGAGCTAAGTCATAATCAGATCATACCTCTCTTGAACACTTAAGAAGTCGGAATATGGTTTAGTGTGAAGGCATAATTTTGTAAAGAAAATAATTTAAATTTTATGGAACGAGAAATTCATTACCCAGATTCAAATTTTACAACACAAAAATTTTTCACTAATAATTTTGGAGTAGATTACTCTGAACCAAATTCAAACAGCAAAATTTCTGAGATCATTTGTATCCAAGATTTTGATGAAAAAATATTATGTTTATTCAAAAAATTTCCATACCCAGATTTGATGAAAATTATTATCAAAAAATTAAAATTTGCTTATTTTCAAGAAAAAGTATTTTTACAAGAAATTAAAGTAACAATTGAACAAGATTTTGAAGAACATGAATTAAGATGCAAAATTAGAGAATTAAATGAATTCACAACTAATTCATATTATCTAGGATATTTCGAGGCTCATTTCTATGGATATTCCTCAAGGATAAATTATAGGATGAGAAACCCTAGACAAATTAACCCCTTAGTCACAATGAGTTTTAGAAATTATAATCCAGATGATTTTGACAATGAAATAAATTATGAAGAAGATGCATATGAAACTGATTAATTATTCTTTCCTTATATTTCTTCTTTATTTATTGCATCATAACATTGGAAGGCTGAGCCTCCAAAAATATTTGCGCATATTTAAATTATATCATTCATTGGAAGGTCGAGCCTCCTCATATTATTGCCCATTCATTTATTTGCTCCCACGTAGTATTATTATTTTAAATTCCTCTTAAAATTATTTTTCAGGATAATTTTATACTCTGAAAAAATGGATTTAACCAAAGAGAAAATTGAATTAAAAGATTATAGAAATTATATTAAGGACTTAAAACAAGAACTTAAAAGAATTGAATACAGATTACAGAACCATGATTATATTCATTTAATAGTACAAAGATTTGAAATTATTAGACATATTAATAGGCTTGAAACCATGATTGAAATAATTAAAAAGGATCTTTATACTCTATCCAGAGGATAAGATCTCAGCTTTAATAATGGAAACCATAAATAGAAATTGTTTAAAAAATCTCAGACAGATTCATAAAAAATTAGAACAAGAGCTTAAGGTCGTAAACTTGCAAATCATGAATAGTGATCCTGCAAATCATCCTTTATTAAATTACCACAAATATGTAATTTTAAAAGATTATTCTGAAGTTTATGTCTTGATTCTCTCAATAAAAAATGACCTCTCTACTAGGTCAAGAGCATAATCCCATTTCTCACAATATTAACACACTATCTCTATTTTTAAATTTCCACATGAAAAGTCACTATTCAATATTTCCATATTTGTCTATTAAGACTCATATTTTCTGTTAATATTTACCTAATAGATACCACAAATTTTACTAAAAATCTAAGGAATTATGATTTGGAACAGATAATTAAAAATTTAGAAAAACTGGAAATAATAGGAGAAGACCCTATTAAGTTTTGGGATAGAAACAAAACAATATGTAAACTGGAAATCATTAATCCAGACATAACTATTAAAACACCTAATTTCAAATACGGAAATTGAGAACAGGAAGAATTTAATCTTCACATAAATCAATTATTAAAATTAGGAATAATTAGAAAATCAAACTCTAGACATAGGACCCCTGCCTTCATTGTCCAGAAAGAAGCAGAAAAGAAAAGAGGCCAATCTAGAATGGCTTTTGATTACAGAAGATTAAACGACAATACTTTTGAAGACGGATATTGTATCCCAGATAAGGATACATTAATTAATAAAATTCAAGGAAAAAATTGGTTTTCCAAATTTGATTTAAAATCAGGCTTTTGGCAAGTAAAAATGCATGAAGCTAGCATTGAATGGACAGCTTTCTCTTGTCCATTAGGTCATTTCGAATGGCTAGTAATGCCATTTGGACTTAAAAATGCTCCGCAGATATTTCAAAGAATGATGGATGATATTTTTAAGAATTGCTATAATTTTACTTGTGTTTACATTGATGATGTTCTTGTTTTTTCTAAGTCAGAAAAAGAACATATACAACATTTGTATATATTTTTTTCTTTATTTGAAAAACATGGTTTAATTATTTCTAAAAAGAAGATTGAAATCGGAAAAAATTATATCTCTTTTTTAGGGGCTGAAATAGGAAATGGATCTATAAAATTACAGCCACACATAGCCAGAAATTTTTTGGAATTTCCAGATAAACTGGAAGATTTAAAACAATTACAATCCTTTTTAGGGTTAGTAAAAAAGTCAAATTTTGAATAGTGACTAAGTAGTTAGTGGACAAACTACTTTACAAAAGGTAAACAAAAGAAAGACAAAGTAAAGCATTATTTGCTTTACAGCTAAAAAGGAAAAGAAAAAGCTACAAGTTGATAAGATTCCTTATCTGTCAGGAATCCAATAATTTACAAATGTCGCCTTCCTTGTTGTCGGCAATAATTTCATGCTTGATAGTGATCACATGACTCACATGGTTATGGGTCAATCATGATCGTTGATCTATCTTGAGATGATCCGGAGGAACCAGGTCTCTTAGAATGACTTGTATTCCTTCGTTTGTAAGCTTCCACCAATTTGGGTCTTGAATGTTTGACTTCAAATGTGAAAAAGCAATGTTTTGCTATTTCAGAATTGGTGTAAATTTTGCCGGACTTATCTTCCCTAAGGAAATTTCTTTCTTCCATTTTGCCTTTGGACCAACCAAAGTCTTCAGATATCAATTTTGCTCTTGCAAGTTCAATTTGTTGAGACATGTCTTCTAATTTAATGTTTTTGGGACCTGAATTTTGTACTTGAAATTCTTCATACTCCAAGTCATATTCATTAAAATACATCC
Source organism: Lathyrus tuberosus (assembly GCA_022829125.1). Classification (NCBI taxonomy): domain Eukaryota; kingdom Viridiplantae; phylum Streptophyta; class Magnoliopsida; order Fabales; family Fabaceae; genus Lathyrus; species Lathyrus tuberosus. The sequence continues at coordinate 17,946,371 of JALAZF010000024.1, read as the reverse complement.
AAATCATGTGCACACAAGGATAATTTTTCTGAAAATCTAGATATAAAGAAGTAATTTCTAATTTGGCATTTTGTGGAAATTCTGATGTGACTACCTCCATAGTGTCTGCCAGGAATGGTGGTAGATATGGTGTGAAGTCATATAATGGAGGAATATTAATGGTGCTTAATAGTCCATGTTTGAGTAAATTGGTAAGGGTTACATTGTAGTCCTTACTTTGAATGGTTTAAAGGTAGGTAGGGAAATTCTAGCCTTCCTTATTGCTGAATCAAGTTGACAAAAACATTCACCATCTTGATTTTCTGGACAATTTTCAAACATACTTTGGCATGATTTGTAACTGTTGAATACAAAACTCCATTCTGTTGAAATTCCGTTGTGAATTATCTGGTTGTTGCAGATTTGGGCTAATGTATCTTGTAATAAGATAAATGTTGTCAAATTTATTTCTTCTTCAGAAATTTTCGGTTGAGCTGGAATCACCGGTTTTCCCAAAAGTACAAATTTTGTATCGGTCTTTTGGACCTTTGTGTTAATCAATGTATCACTAAAGGACTTTTGATCCTTTGGTGGAATTTGAGGTCTCAGAGAAATTTCTTTCCCTTTACCTTTATAATTTGTGCTCTGAATTTCATGTAAAAAATCTTGATCATCAAAATTTTCCATGTGTTTCAGATAATGTTGATACTTAAGAACTCTGGGCGAGATAATAATATCACTCCCACAAGTCTTAGTAACAGAGTCTATGGCCTCTTGAATGTCAAAAAATCCTTTAAAAAGAGGTTGACCATATCTCGGAAATAATTTAAGTTCTTCAATCAAAATAGCCATTTCATCCCAATCCAAATAAACACCAGCTTTTAAGCCTATGTATAAAGCATAGCAGATGAAAGGTTTTTTGTTGAAATGTCGGCCAGTTGAGAGATAAGATGCTAAAGCATTTATCACCGCAACCTTCTTACTAGTACCTTGGACGGTAGTTTGTAAGTTCCAAATATTGTCAAGAAGACAGGTTTCTTCTTCTTTGAGTTGATTCCTCAAAGGTATTTTAAATTGATTCCTTTCGGGGAATGTCTTTAATTTTGCGTTGTCAAAATTTATGACTTTTTCAGCCATTTGTAATGTACAAATTTGTAATGTGAGAAATGTTTTACCCTCCTGGTAATGTATGTAATGTTTTACCCTCCTGGTAATGAATGTAATGTTTCACCCTCCTGGTAATGTATGAAATTCCTGTAATTTTTGGAAAACACAAATGATAATGTTAGTTATATAACAATTTCCTAGATAATAAGTCTGGTATTTTATTATCCTTTCCTTTGATGTGTTCCCATTTTATCTTAAATCCTCTATTTAAGACAAATTCTCGGAATTTCAGCCATCTATTGGCAGTTAATTTTTTCTCACTTTTTGTATCTGCAAATTTTACAATAGCTTCACAGTCAGTCCTAATGGTAATTTGTTATTTGGACAAAATGAACAAGGCAAATTTTTATAAGACATAAATAATGGATAAAATTTCATAATCCAAGGATGTTAAATATCCTTTTTCTTTAAATGTTCCTGAAGTGTATCTACAAATTTTTTCTAATGATTTTAAAGAAAACTCATTAGGTTTTTTAATTAAAATTCCTCCCCAACCTAGTGATGCGTTGTATTCGCAAGTGCACGAATCGCGTCAGAGTAATATAAAAAGTTATCGTATCCACATGGACTAAATGTCGATCTAACGATTTCCGTTTGTTACAGTGCTTATCTAAGGCAGTCCAATTCAGGGTTTACTAATGCAGAGGAAAATAAATAAAAGTAAATGACGAGGTAATAAAATTCAGACAAAACAATAGGCTTGAATGTAATTCTCATAACCGATAATATTTCTATATTCATCAACAGAACTACTTACGGGCAATATCTTCTATTTTAAGAAAAGAATTCAATTTAACAGGAACTGTCGCTTTCGCGTAGTCAGAACCAAGTTTACCCTCTAAACTAACCCCTTTATTGTCACTTATAAAAAGGCGCGCATTGCGTTAGAGTCATGGAAAACTTACTTTTAAGAAATGTAAATTCTAAACTAAACAGAAAAGTATTTTGACCTGAAATCTCTAAACTGAAGAGGTTCAAAATGAACCAGATTCTAATCCCACTAACGCGTCCGAAAATAGTTTTAAAATCTCTTTTCTAAAGTGTTAAAAATCCCTACTCAACTGAGCAAAGCGCTTTCGCTGTATTTGATCAGTTGAGAACTAAACAAGTTCACGAATGGTTGGACGGCTTTCGATCTTACCCAACATTGCTTTTAAGTACAGAAAACTTGTGTTAAAGATTAAAACAGCCCTTAAGTATTTCTATCAACATATAGACGTATTACGGTGATTATGGTCTTTACATTCTTACCTATCTAAGACTTAGCCAGCCATGGTAGTTATAACAGTCATATTAATTCTTATCATGTATGGAATTAAGTCTTTTGAAAAGTAAAGTATTGAAAAGTAAGGCAAGACAATAAATAAACAAAATAAAGCAAGTGCGAGAAATAAATGGAAGTAAGTGCGATTAAAATAAAACCTGCTCCAAAGCGGAGTCTTTAAATCTGGTACAAGGTGCGGAAAAGAAAATGCTGGCAGGATTACTTCTACCAAAAGTGCTCCAACTTGATTACAGACACTCCAAGACTTGATTACAAACTCGATCACACACAGTGCAATAACTCCTCGATGTGAGAAGATTACTGCTTTACAAGAGTGAAATTTATGCCTAGGATGAAGTAAACTAAGATTGGATGATCCTAAAGTTCGAGTTCTACAAGTATTTATAGGCAAAGTTGGCGTGGTGTAAGGACAAAAACGACCTTGGTTTGAAAATGGGCGGGAACACAATTTGCCTGGTCGCGCCCGCGACAGGACCATCGCGCCCGCGACAAGAAGAAAGTGGCAAAGGAGAGTGCTGATCGTGGGAACGTGGCAGTTGAGTTGAGGAGATCATGGGACACATCGTCGCCTACCCTGGGGCGTCCGCGACAAGAGAAGCGACAAGAGCAATTTGCTGCCAAACTAGAATTCTTGCTCCTTTTGCATCCTTTTCCGTCTGGGACCTCGATTTTATTGAAAACCTGAAAACAAAGGAAAACATAACAATAACAAAGCATAAAAATAGAAAAACAACTAATATGCATGTGAAATCAGAGTCGAAAATACAGTATAATTTAGTGTCATCAAATTCTCCCACACTTAGACCTTTGCTTGTCCTCAAGCAAAACATTTAAAGCTCAGAAGAAAAATCAGTGTCGATCGAGGATTTTGGACAAAAAGGGCTTCTAAGTCCGAGTCTGGATGCAGCGGTCGGTACTAACTGAGTGAACCAAGGGCATCGTGATGACACTAATCCCGAAAATACGGACATAAACTTCGCTCCTATACTAATATACCCATTATATCCCACAATACTTTGGCCTTCCTTTTCCATCTCTTTTGAGTCCTTTTCATTCAAGCGCAGTCACATTAAGCGCGTTTTCCGTACATGCTTCATGGTAGAGTGACCTGTTAGTGATTCTGATCTTTTCATACCGGATTTCTGGCATATGGAACTGTGTAAAATCCTTTTATTCTTCTCAAGTGAAGTTGTGGGGGATCGGATCGTAATCCGCCCAACCGAGTTCAGTGCCAGATACCTCTGAACCAACTGAAATAAGCAAGTTAAACATCTTATATTTTTTTTCTCTTTTTGTTTTTGTAGCAATTTTTTTTTCTTGCACTCAGATCAGTCACTTATATTCGTCGGTCTCCTACTTAGAACATGTTTAGGCCGGAGCTGATTGCTGAAATAAACTACTAAGGATGATTTTGAAATGAAATTAGGGCCATGGTACAAGGGGTTTCAGGTATAATTCTTATATTTACGAAGTTCATGGTGTAAGGACGACACTGATGTTTCAAAGGTTCTCCCAAGTCACCGCATCCTAACCCGAACCTGTCTTAAAGTCCAAAAAAATTTCAGAACGACACTTTTTTCTAGAAAAAATTTTTATTGGGGCTAAAATGTGGAAAAAAATGAGGGTGAACCAAAAACATACTTATACTAGTGACTCTTCAAACACATGCATTTCCTAAAACAGAAACAAAAGTAAATAACTGAAGGGAAATAAAAATAAACTACTAAAATGACGGAAATAAAGAAATGAAAATAAAGAACGATAAAATCTCCTCCCACACTTAAATCAAACATTGTCCCCAATGTTTCGAAGTAAGCTAAGGAGAAAGGAACCTGGCAAAACTAGTGAGGACCGCTGGTGCCCTCGCCGTCTCACCGTGTCCTTCTAAGGCATATGTCCAGTTTGCTGGGTCATGGACACTGGTCAAAACAGGATCTGGCAAAGTGAAATGATGTATGGTCTCACCGTCAATCAGGAGTCTGAACTGAGAGGGATTAAAGGAGTTCCTTCTCATCAGTCCCCGATCTAAGCAAAAATCAATATCCATGGTGGTATGGCTGCAGTAGGGAGTCAAATGAAATAGCTTTCGGCCAAGGCCTAGAGCAGCAGCAATCTCAGTCACATTACCTCCTACGTGTATAGGTCTTCCTGCCCAGGTGGCAACACCACTAAAAGAGTACAGCATAAAATTACCACAAGCTAAACGACGCGACTGATTCGCACAAAACATGAAAAATATGTCCTCCTCAGTAACGTGGTCATCAGTATCTGCTCTCCCAAAGAATGTATAGGCAATGATCATCTGAAAGTATCGGAGAGCTGGGTTATGGATAACCTGTGAAATGTGAGTATCAGGGTCAGGGCCTCCACCTCCAGAGATGTCACTCCAAAATTTCTCCACGTCTCTATTCATGAAGTAACCCATGGGCAGCTCAGGGATAGCGCCAACTCCAGTCTCAAATCCAAGAAGATCACCGAACTCAGTATGGGTGAATGAATACTCTGTGCCAAATAACCTGAAGCTAGTGTGGCCATCTGGTCCCAAGTACGGATCATAGGAGAAAGAGCTGAGGAACTCCAGAGTAAGGTTCCTATAGGTGGGATGCAAATCATCAGCGTACTGGTCCCATTTGAGCTGGTGGGCCAAGTATCGGACACTAGGCTCTATGCCCAAGGCTTCCATGCAATCACTGTCTGGGTAGCGAGTGGGTGCCATGGGTCTGAGTGAAAGCATCGCATAACGCTCTCTCTGAGTGTCGTCTCTAAAGGTCACGTGCATGTCATCGGCTGGTGGCATCCTGAAAGAAAAGGTTAGGAGAAACGAGTCCTGAAATCAAACACACCAAACAAGTTAGACATATATGTACAAACAAACAAATAAACGTAAATCAAAACAAACAGAAAGGAAATAAATACGAAAGAAAAGAACCATGGGTTGCCTCTCATGCAACGCTTATTTAACGTCGTTAGCTCGACGAGTTCAAGTCATGTATCTGGTACGAGGATAGGTGGGTCTGTTAACGTGAACCTGGAGTAGTATATTGGAATGTCACCTCCTTCATAATGCTTAAGCCTTTGTCCATTTACGAGGAATGGACTGCAAGATTTGTTCTTAATTTCCACTGCCCCGGATTTTAGGACTTTGGAAACTTCGAACGGGCCCGTCCATCTAGATCGAAGCTTACCTGGAAAAAGTCGCAGTCTTGAATTGTATAGAAGAACAGGGTCACCTATGTTGAAGTCTTTCTTGATGATCTTCTTGTCATGCCATGCTTTGGTTCTCTCTTTATATATGATGGCATTCTCATAGGCTGATTGTCGGAGCTCTTCTAGCTTATGTATGTCTAAGATGCGTTTCTCACCAGCTGCTAAGTAATCAAAATTTAAGGTTATGATGGCCCAATATGCTTTGTGTTCCAATTCAAAGGGTAAGTGACATGATTTTCCGTAAACTAGTTGGTAAGGGGTTGTTCCAATGGGAGTCTTGTAGGCTGTCCTGTAGGCCCACAGTGCTTCTGAAAGCTTCTGTGACCAATCTTTTCTGGATATCGAGACAGTTTTTTCTAAGATATGCTTGATCTCTCTATTGGATACTTCTACTTGCCCACTGGTTTGCGGGTGGTAAGGTGTGGCTACTCTATGTTTAACTCCATACTTCCTCAATAGTTTGTCAAAAATCCTAGATATAAAATGTGATCCTCCATCACTTATGACTAGTCTGGGAACTCCGAATCTAGGGAATATATTCTGCTTGAACATCTTAATCACCACTCGAGTGTCGTTTGTGGGTGCAGCTATAGCTTCAATCCACTTAGACACGTAATCGGCAGCGACTAAAATATATTTGTTCCCAAAGGATGATGGAAAAGGTCCCATAAAGTCGATTCCCCAAACATCAAAAAGTTCTACTTCTTGAATGTTTCTTAATGGAATTTCATTTCTCCTCGAGATGTTTCCGGAGCGTTGACACGGGTCACACTTGGTTATATATGTATGAACATCACGCCATATAGTTGGCTAATAAAGACCAGCTTGTAAGATTTTAGCGTGAGTCTTAGATGTGCTTGCGTGTCCTCTGTAGGGTGCTGAGTGACAATGTTCTATAATATGGTGCACTTCTTCCTCTGGAACACACCGGCAAAAGATTCCGTCAGTGCCTCTCTTAAAGAGGAGTGGTTCATCCCAATAGAAATGTTTAACGTCATTGAAGAACTTCTTTTTCTGCTGATAACTGAGGTCAGGAGGTATTATATCTGCAGCAAGATAGTTAACAAAATCTGCATACCAAGGTACATTATTTACTGCTAAGGTTTTTTCAGAATCTTCTAGGATTTCTAAACTTACATCTCCAATGGCATCTAGCTTAGCGATTAACCTATCATAAGCAAAGTCATCATTTATGGGTACTACATCAGGTTTCAAGAACTCAAGCCTGGAAAGGTGATCGGCAACTACATTCTCGGTGCCTTTCTTATCTCTGATATCAAGGTCAAATTCTTGCAATAAAAGTATCCACCGGAGTAACCTAGGTTTAGCATCCTTTTTATTCAAAAGGTATCGGATGGCGGCATGATCAGTGTAAACAATTATTTTGGCTCCCACCAAATAGGATCTAAATTTGTCTATGGCGAAAACTACGGCTAGGAGTTCTTTTTCTGTGGTTGCATAGTTTAGCTGAGCGACATCTAGAGTTCTACTGGCGTAGTAAATCACATGTAACTTCTTATCAGATCTTTGCCCTAGCACTGCTCCTACAGCGTAATCACTAGCATCACACATGATTTCAAAAGGTTTTGTCCAATCTGGTGGTTGCATAATGGGTGCTGAAATTAAAGCTTGTTTTAAAAGGTTGAATGCTTCGTTGCATTTTTCATCAAAAATGAACTCGGCATCTTTCATCAGAAGACCTGTCAAAGGTTTAGTGATCTTAGAGAAGTTTTTAATGAAACGCCGGTAAAATCCGGCATGTCCGAGAAAACTTCGAACTTCTCTAATGGTTTTGGGTGGTTTAAGATTCTCTATCACCTCGATCTTAGCTTTATCAACTTCAATGCCTTTTTCAGAAACGATATGTCCTAGAACTATACCTTCAGTGACCATGAAGTGACATTTCTCCCAATTTAATACCAGGTTCACTTCGACACATCTCTTCAAGATCTTTTCAAGGTTGACTAGACAGTTATTGAAATCAAATCCGCAGACTGAGAAATCGTCCATGAATACTTCCATAATTCCATCAAGATAATCAGCGAAGATTGACATCATGCAACGCTGAAAAGTTGTTGGGGCATTACAGAGTCCGAAAGGCATACGTCTATAGGCAAAAGTTCCATATGGGCATGTGAAGGTTGTTTTCTCTTGGTCATCAGGGTGTATAGGAATTTGGAAAAAACCTAAATATCCGTCGAGGTAACAGAAGTAGGAATATCTAGCTAGACGTTCCAACATCTGATCTATAAAAGGTAATGGGAAATGGTCTTTCCTAGTGGCTTTGTTTAATTTTCTGTAATCTATGCACATACGCCAACCTCCTTCTATCCGTTTTGTAACGTGCTCACCTTTTTCGTTTTGAACCACTGTGATGCCTCCCTTTTTAGGTACTACATGCACAGGGCTTACCCATTTACTGTCCGAGATCTGATATATTATCCCTGCTTCCAACAACTTAAGAACTTCCTTCTTAACTACCACACTCATTATAGGGTTAATCCTTATTTGGTGTTCTCTCGAAGGTTTAGCGTCTTTCTCAAGTGAAATCCTGTGCATGCACACGGATGGACTTATTCCTTTAAGATCTGAGATGTTGTACCCTAGTGTTGAGGGATATCTTCGCAAGACATCTAAGAGTTGGTTTGTTTCATTTTGGTTCAGAACGGCACTGACTATAACTGGTCTGTCCATTTCTTTGTCTAAAAACTCATATCTTAGATTCTTGGGTAATTCTTTTAATTCTAAGGTTGGTTTGCTGGGGTTTTGTATAGGATCTGGAGTTAAGGATAGACATTCAAAAAGGCTGTCATCTATGTAGGGTTCTATACTGTCATCATCTTTCTCAATGGGCGCTGAAGGTAGTTTTATTCTTTCTATTGGCTCTTCCTGGTTAAGTTCACTGACACATTCATCAATAACATCAACTGCATAACATGCATCTCCTATTACTGGTGTCGCGAGAAACTTTTCTAGGACAAACTCTATTTTTTCGTTACCTACCTCAAAAGTCAATTTTCCTTTCTTGACATCTATTATGGCTCCTGCAGTTGATAGGAAGGGTCTACCTAGGAGGATTGGGATATCTTTATCTTCTTTGATGTCCATTACGACGAAGTCGGTGGGAATGAACAACTTGCCTATTCTAACTGGGATGTCTTCTAATACGCCTACAGGGTATTTTATAGATCTGTCAGCTAATTGGAGAGACATCTTAGTAGGTTGCAAATCTCCTAGTTTCAATCGTTCACAAACTGCAAGGGGCATTAGGCTTACACTGGCTCCTAAGTCCATAAAGGCTTTATCTATGACATGATTCCCCAAAATACAAGGTATGGAGAAATTCCCCAGATCTTTGTCTTTTTTGGCAAGTTTGTTCTCGGAAATGGAATTACACTCCACTGGTTTTGGATCGTCAAGTCTACGTTTATTGGTGAGGATGTCCTTCAGGAACTTAGTATAAGATGGTATTTGGGTTATGGCTTCTGTAAAAGGAATCTCTACATGAAGTTTTTCTATAACTTTAACAAACTTTTGGAATTGGTCATTGATCTTAGTTTGTTTAAGTCTTTGTGGATAGGGAATTGGTGGTTTGTATGGCTGAGGGGGTGCTGAAGCTTTGTCCATAACTTCTCCTTTATCTCTGTCTTTTGGTTTCTCAATCTCTACGGGCTCCTCACCTTCGGGGGTAGCATCCTTTTTGGAAACTTCGGAGTCACTCAATGTCGGGTTTTTAGGCCCTTCATAAGTGGTTCCACTTCGTAAGGTAACAGCGTTAGCTTGCCCTCGAGGGTTCTGTTGAGGTTGTCCGGGAAATTGTCCTCCAGGAGTAGTTTGGGGTGCTTGCTTTAAGGCTGCCTGAGAGATCTGGGTTTCAAGCATTTTGCTGTGGGTGGCCATTTGATCCATTTTGGTTCCTAGTTGGGTAAGCAGCTCATTCACATGAATATTCTGATTTAGGAACTCTTTGTTTTGCTGGGCTTGTGCTGTCATAAAATCATTTAGCACTTTTTCGATATTTGGCTTAGGTGGCACTGCTTGTATAGGTTTGTTTTGTCTAGGTGTTTGATTGTTGGTTGATCTCGGAGGTGCTTGGTTTTGGATAGGGTTATTGTTTTTGTAGGAAAAATTAGGGTGATTCCTCCATCCAGGGTTGTAAGTATTTGAGAACGGGTTTCCTTGGGCATAGTTGACTGGGTCTGGGTTAGTCTCGTTTAACAGATGGCAATCAGCTGATTGATGACCTTTAGTACCACAAAGTTCGCAATCCGACACTACTGCTGCTGCAGCGGTTGGTTGTGCGTACATTTGATCGATCTTGAGGGCCATGGCATCCATTTTAGCTTGCATCATGTCTATAGAGCTTACCTCATGTTTACCTCCTTGGGCTTCTTTCTTTTCCACTGTTGCTCTTTCGTTTCCCCACCGATGATGGTTTTGAGCCATATCTTCAATGAGACTACAAGCGCCAGGATAGGGTTTGTTCATCAGGGCACCGCCAACGGCAGCGTCGATGGACATCTTTGTGTTATAATGAAGTCTGTGGTAAAAGGTATGTATAATCAACCATTGCTCCAAACCGTGGTGTGGACAAGCCCTTAGAAGGTCTTTATACCTTTCCCAAGCTTCAAATAGTGATTCTCCTTGGTTTTGGGTAAATCTTGTTATTTGGTTTCGGAGAACGGCTGTTTTGCTTGGGGGAAAGTATCTAGTAAGGAATGTTCTCCTAAGGTCTTCCCATGTTGTTATAGAATTGGCTGGAAGGGAATCTAACCAAGTTAGGGCTTTGTCTCTAAGGGAAAAGGGAAATAGTCTTAAACGAATCGCCTCAGGACTAGCACCATTGGTCTTAAAGGTGTTTGACAACTGGACAAAGGTTTTTAGATGTTGGTTTGGGTTTTCAGATGGTAGTCCTGCGAATTGGTTTTGTTGAACTAGTTGTAATAGGGACGGTTTTAGTTCAAAATTATTGGCAGGTATGGTAGGGTTAAATATACTAGAGCTCGGTTCTTCGTCAGCAGGCTGAGCGAATTCCTTAAGGGGTCTTTGGTTACGATCTTCGGCCATAGCTTGCTTAATTCGACGAAGCCAAAGTCGTGCGCGAGCGTAACATTCTAGTTCCACTAAAGGATCTATTACACTACTGGAGCTGCGAGATCTTCGCATCGACCAGTTCGTGCGGCCCTAGTCTAAACGGTGATAATAAACGAAATTCAAAATTCGGCGAAATTAGTCCCCGACAACGGCGCCAAAAACTTGATGCGTTGTATTCGCAAGTGCACGAATCGCGTCAGAGTAATATAAAAAGTTATCGTATCCACAGGGACCAAATGTCGATCTAACGATTTCCGTTTGTTACAGTGCTTATCTAAGGCAGTCCAATTCAGGGTTTACTAATGCAGAGGAAAATAAATAAAAGTAAATGACGAGGTAATAAAATTCAGACAAAACAATAGGCTTGAATGTAATTCTCATAACCGATAATATTTCTATATTCATCAACAGAACTACTTACGGGCAATATCTTCTATTTTAAGAAAAGAATTCAATTTAACAGGAACTGTCGCTTTCGCGTAGTCAGAACCAAGTTTACCCTCTAAACTAACCCCTTTATTGTCACTTATAAAAAGGCGCGCATTGCGTTAGAGTCATGGAAAACTTACTTTTAAGAAATGTAAATTCTAAACTAAACAGAAAAGTATTTTGACCTGAAATCTCTAAACTGAAGAGGTTCAAAATGAACCAGATTCTAATCCCACTAACGCGTCCGAAAATAGTTTTAAAATCTCTTTTCTAAAGTGTTAAAAATCTCTACTCAACTGAGCAAAGCGCTTTCGCTGTATTTGATCAGTTGAGAACTAAACAAGTTCACGAATGGTTGGACGGCTTTCGATCTTACCCAACATTGCTTTTAAGTACAGAAAACTTGTGTTAAAGATTAAAATAGCCCTTAAGCATTTTTATCAACATATAGACGTATTACGGTGATTATGGTCTTTACATTCTTACCTATCTAAGACTTAGCCAGCCATGGTAGTTATAACAGTCATATTAATTCTTATCATGTATGGAATTAAGTCTTTTGAAAAGTAAAGTATTGAAAAGTAAGGCAAGACAATAAATAAACAAAATAAAGCAAGTGCGAGAAATAAATGGAAGTAAGTGCGATTAAAATAAAACCTGCTCCAAAGCGGAGTCTTTAAATCTGGTACAAGGTACGGAAAAGAAAATGCTGGCAGGATTACTTCTACCAAAAGTGCTCCAACTTGATTACAGACACTCCAAGACTTGATTACAAACTCGATCACACACAGTGCAATAACTCCTCGATGTGAGAAGATTACTGCTTTACAAGAGTGAAATTTATGCCTAGGATGAAGTAAACTAAGATTGGATGATCCTAAAGTTCGAGTTCTACAAGTATTTATAGGCAAAGTTGGCGTGGTGTAAGGATAAAAATGACCTTGGTTTGAAAATGGGCGGGAACACAATTTGCCTGGTCGCGCCCGCGACAGGACCATCGCGTCCGCGATAAGAAGAAAGTGGCAAAGGAGAGTGCTGATCGTGGGAACGTGGCAGTTGAGCTGAGGAGATCATGGGACACATCGTCGCCTACCCTGGGGCGTCCGCGACAAGAGAAGCGACAAGAACAATTTGCTGCCAAACTAGAATTCTTGCTCCTTTTGCATCCTTTTCCGTCTGGGACCTCGATTTTATTGAAAACCTGAAAACAAAGGAAAACATAACAATAACAAAGCATAAAAATAGAAAAACAACTAATATGCATGTGAAATCAGAGTCGAAAATACAGTATAATTTAGTGTCATCACCTAGCTCAGATCCATCAGTTTCTATAATCAAGTAATCTGATTCTAATGGTAAAGCTAAGGGTTCTAGTTTAGCAACTTCAGCTTTTAATTGTTGGACTATTTTAATGTCTTGGTCATTAAATTTCCTGACTCCTTTTTGTTGTGCCTTATTATATAAGGGAGATGTTAATTTTGATAAATTTTTAAAATAAGGTCTAACATAATTTACTAACCCTAAAAAGGATTGTAATTGTTTTAAATCTTCCAGTTTATCTGGAAATTCCAAAAAATTTCTGGCTATGTGTGGCTGTAATTTTATAGATCCATTTCCTATTTCAGCCCCTAAAAAAGAGATATAATTTTTTCCGATTTCAATCTTCTTTTTAGAAATAATTAAACCATGTTTTTCAAATAAAGAAAAAATTATATACAAATGTTGTATATGTTCTTTTTCTGACTTAGAAAAAACAAGAACATCATCAATGTAAACACAAGTAAAATTATAGCAATTCTTAAAAATATCATCCATCATTCTTTGAAATATCTGCGGAGCATTTTTAAGTCCAAATGGCATTACTAGCCATTCGAAATGACCTAATGGACAAGAGAAAGTTGTCCATTCAATGCTATCTTCATGCATTTTTACTTGCCAAAAGCCTGATTTTAAATCAAATTTGGAAAACCAATTCTTTCCTTGAATTTTATTAATTAATGTATCCTTATCTGGGATACAATATCCGTCTTCAAAAGTATTGTCGTTTAATCTTCTGTAATCAAAAACCATTCTAGATTGGCCTCTTTTCTTTTCTGCTTCTTTCTGGACAATGAAGGCAGGGGTCCTATGTCTAGAGTTTGATTTTCTAATTATTCCTAATTTTAATAATTGATTTATGTGAAGATTAAATTCTTCTTGTTCCCAATTTCCATATTTGAAATTAGGTGTTTTAATAGTACACATTAAAGATTTATCTATTGAATTTAATCTATTGATTAATTAAATAAAAATATTAATTAAATATTAGATTTGATTCAATTTAAGTCGATGATATAGAGTAAGCTAAAATAACTAACTTTTGAAGTAAGCTGATCCCATATTATATATATATATATATATATATATATATATATATATATATATATATATATATATATATATATATATATAATCTTATATAATATATAAATATATTTATATAATATATAATATTATATATATATATATATATATATATATATATATAATATTATATATTATATGAATATATTTATATAATATAATATTATATAAATATATATATATATATAATATATAATATTATATATATATATAATATTTTATATATATATATATATATATATATATATATATATAGTATTATATATTATATAAATATATTATATATATATATATATATATATATAAAATAAAAAATTACAACATCTCATGAAGTAAATTATGTGAATTAAGAAAGTTAATTAGAATATTGAAATTATTGATTATTTGTATAATTTTAAAGTGTATTATAGGAAAGAGAAATTCGTAATATTTATACAAAAATATTTATTAAAATGTAATATAATTAGGAGTGTGTTTGAAAAACAATTATGTATTTTGATCAGAGTTGAATAGGATTTTATTAAAAGGGATAAGAAAAACGCTCGAATTTTATAATTAAAGATGAATGTAGTAATACTTTTAAAACAATATTGTTAAACATCGATGTACTCCTTTCATTCCAAAATAAGTGTTGTATTTGAGTATTTTACATAAATTAAGAAAATGTGATAAATAAAATAGAGAGAATATCATTTTATTTTATTTTGGTTACTGAGTGAATATCAATTTTATCTTATTGTTCTTGTTTGCTATTGGTGTAATCTAACTAATGATCATAAATGTTAAGTGAGAGAATAGTAAATTGAGAGTGATGTAAATAGTTTTTTTTTTGTTAAATTAAGGCCAAATAAAATAAAAGGAAAAGGTGGAACACAAAGGAGAGAGAGACTATACCAAAACCCTCTAAAAAGGAGACAAACCTATAAAAACTCAATCTTAGTCTATTGTTTAAAAGATCATTTCTAATTGCTAATGGGATTGAGTCAAAAAGAGTTAGTGAGAAATGTGCGCTAAAGAAGAAGAAAAAAATCGCAAAAGAGTTACCTTCCTTGAAAAATATGAGTTATGACAAAAGACATATTAGAAATAATATGTTTACAGTTAAGCCATATATTTCTAAGAACTCAAGGCACTAAAACATCCTTTGAAAAAGTTTGGACAACGATGAAATAATCACCTTCTATCCAAAGCTTAAGTCATGCTCTTTCCTTAGCAATGTCGATGGCCCTGAAAACTGCAGAGAACTCCAGACGTAAGGAGTTGGGGCTATTTGTTTTCTCAGTGAAACATAAGATGAAGTTACCTTTGTGATATGTGAAAATTCCACCGACTCAATAGCTTTATAGTAAAAAGAGCCATCACAATTGCATTTAAGCTATTTGTTAATAGGGGACTGTCAAATGACTCTTTCACCCTAAGTGCTTTTGGCCAACGAAAATTAACATTATAGGATTTAAGGAGCTTTAAGTCATACATGGAAGAGAAAGAGTGAAGCAAGGAGTTATTTACAGACAGTTTGATTTGAGCAACAATGTTTGAGATAGTCATGTGAGTGGGCATAATCTTATTATGATACTTGGCCTGATTGCGAGCGTGCCGAATGGTGTAGATAATGTTAATTATGGTTGCTTTGATAACTAGAGATCCTTTAGGGGAGTAACTCTTATTACATAAGGGTCATATATTATCTTTAGAAGAGATATATTTTTTAACAGGTAATCATATTGCCAAACCACTTCCAAATTTTGATAACATATGGGCAGAGGAAGAAAACATGAGTAGAGATTTCGAAGTTAGACTTACAAATAGAGAAGATAGAAGCCAAGTTAAAACCCCTTTGTTAAAGCATGTCGTCAAAAGTAATTTTGTTGTGCATTAAACGCCATATCAAGAAGGACTTGTAGTTTCATGTCCCTAATACATTCAGGGGGAGCACCCCAATACAATTATTTTTTTACTTGTCTTTTCACTTACATCTTTGATTTACGTTTAATTATTGAGTCTTTTTCATGATTGCACGTCTCGGAATCAAGTTTTGAAATTATTCGTTTTAGCATGCATAAACCATTGGTTAGGTTTGATCTTGATCATGATATTTTCAATCAATTGCATGAGTAAGTGGAATAAGAACCTTTTGTGTTTTTTATTTGAGTTGAATTCAAATAAAAATCTCAAAGTGCTTTTAAAAGTATGAAAATTTTAGGTTTTATGTGTTTGATTCGAATCATGAAAATCAAACTCACTTTCTGATTCAAATCAAATTGGACAAAGGTAAACCATGGATTTTTTTAACCATTAGATCCTAATCATTTCTTACACGTGATTCGAATCAATTTTTCACTGGTCACCTCTGCTTGATTTGATTCAAATCAAATATTATACATGATTCGAATCAAACAGTTTTTTAGCATTTTCCAGTTGAGCCTGTTGCATCTGATTCAGATCAAAATTTGCACATGATTCAAATCAAGAGGTCCTTGATTCGAATGATACTTTCCTCTGATTCGAATCAACTGAAAAATGGGTCAAAACACAATTTTTTGTTATTCCACTACACTTGTTCATTTGATTCAAATCATGAATTGGTCTTGTTTCGAATCTAACAGGCATTTTCAAATATTTTCAGTGCTTAATATCAAGCATATATAAAACCTTTTTGTCATCATTTTTAATCATATCATATCATAATCAACATTCAGATCTGTTTTGAAAGTTCAAGTTCTTGCAATAAAATTCTTGCATCTTCAACTTCAATTTGATTCAGATCTTGATAATGAGAGATTTGTGATTGATTGAAGGAGACACGTTCTTGAAACTAATCGTTCTTGAAGATTTAGTTGAGATTCTCAGGTTGTTTGCAAGATTTAGGTGATTTTCAATGGTGATGACAAACTCTATTGAAAAAATGTAGGTTCTTCTCTCCAGAATTGCCTTAGTAGTGACTGTGTGGAAGGCTACAGATAAGGTGGATTTCTTATCAAATCTACGGACAACTCATCGCTCAATGAATTGATAGGATTAATGGGTTGATTTCTACACACGAAGGCTTAGAAAAGATTGGTGATATTGGAGGATTCAGAAGTGATAATCGAGTAAATATTACGTAGAAGTGTTTGGCATTTAACTATATATACAAGTCAAGATCCATATAGGAGATTTTAATTTTCTAAGTTGTATTGTTGATTGGTGATTGTATGAACTCTTGAAATTATTCTTCAAATATAAAGGAAATATGCAGGTTCCAATGAGAAGCCATTGAATAGTGCATATAGGCAAAGCGAGGACGAACACTGAAGCACTATAAATCTCAGTGTCATCTCTCTCTCTCTTACTATTGCATTTAATTTTGTATTATTTGCATGCTTAGTGTAGCGTGCGATTTTTGTCGGTGACGCGACCACCTTATCGCCAATGGTTGGAATTGGGTGCTACTTTCTGATTTCTTATTTATCCTATGAAGCTGGAAAGGAAAGGGAAGTTATCTCAAACTAACCTTGCACGCAAATGTTTTCTTTAACAAATGCTAAGAGATTGGGGGGTCCGAGGTCAGGTTATACAATGGGGAGTTGTCAATTACCCATCTTATCTATGGTTAGCAATTCTACTGTTTTCTATTTACTGGTGTTTGTCTGTTAATTGGGAAAGTTTCTCCTTTGGGAATGTTTGAGAGAGCTAGATAGAGTTTTTGTTGGTTTCGGTTTTTTTTTCCCATGTTTTGGTAAGGTACTGGACCTAAGGTTTTTGATTGGTATGCTCGCTAAGATTTCGCAATCTTATGCCTACGTATTCCCGTTAAAGAAAACAGGGAAATCAGAGCAATCGTAGTTCCTCCTATTCTATGGGTGGAAAATGATGTTTTGTGTCTTGTTCAAAGCCCAAGATTGAAGCTAAAGGTTATTTGTGTTTTATTCAAAGCTCAAGATTGAAGCTAAAAGGGTTTGACTGAGGGAGAATTTGTCATCTCTAAGGGAGATATCCCATCTGTCTATCACAATTATTGGGTGACTGATTATAAAGGAGAATTACTTTAACTGGGATATGAGAATCCAACAATGCCATAATTTTCTTTATGAGGGATTTATCCTGAAGGAGGAAACTTTAACTCGGTGTTGAGCAATGCCATTTTTCCTTAGGGTTCTTTCATGCTAAGAGGGGGACATTGGCATGGATGTAAATAATCCAGAGGCTTGCCACTTACAACTGTTAGATGAAAGAGGGGATTTACCAAGATAATAGATGGACTACAGCTTGGATATTTGAATCAACAAGTGTGCCACTTACATCACTTATCTGGGATTAGGGTTTGTTTGATTTTCTGTTTTGATATGTGATATACAGAGAAGTGTCTTCCTACAGAGAGGTTTTTGATTTCCTCTTAGGGGTGTTGATTTTTGTGTGCCTTGATCAAAGCCCAAGGTTGAAGCTAAAAGGTTGACTCTATTTAGGAGTTTTTATATCTGTCTTGTACAAAGCCCAAGATTGAGGCTGAAAAGAGACTGACTCTTTTGGGGAGATCATTATACAAAGCCTAAGAGGAGGCTAAACATTGACTTTTTCGGGGAAATATTTTATCTGTCTTGTACATAGCCCAAGATTGAGGCTAAAGGAGAGTTATTGACTCCTCTGAGGAATATGTGTATGTGTCTTGTACAAAGCCCAAGATTGAGGCTAAAAGGAAACTGACTTTATTGGAAAGTATGATCTGTCTTGTACAAAGCCCAAGATTGAGGCTAAAGGAAATTTGACTGACTCAGCTGAGGATATTTTAGGTGTCTTGTACAAAGCCCAAGATTGAGGTTAAAGGTGCTGAGGGATGATCATCATACAAAGCCTAAGAGGAGGCTGGTTGGGAGAATTTCTTATATAAAGCCTAAGAGGAGGCTAACTTCTGCTGAGGATTATTGAGATCCAGAGACAGGTCCAAAGTGGGGAATCAACTTTTGCCGAGGATTACAGAAGAGTTGAGATATCAGATGTCTTGAGGTTCTGATTTTGGCTAGTGTTGTATTGATGGTAAAATGACCCTAGTTGGAGAATTTTAGGATGAAAGATTGAGTGTTTATAGAATGATCAAGGTTATTCATGTGTTCTTTTGGGAAACTTGAGGGTTTCTGGGGATCCAAAAGGAGGTGAGACTGTCCAAGTCTATTGGTATGAAAGGGTTTATACTTGTATGATGCCCAAGAGGAGGCAGGTGTCTTAAGGGATGAAAATCAACCCTTAATTGATCTGAGGTTTTGACTCTTAGGAAGACTTCTCTAACAAAGGATGACTGGGTTCTGTCCTATACCTGTAAGAGGTCTTGGGTCCTTTTACTAAGCCCAAGAGAAGGCATGGGAACTTTTAAGAAGCCTGAGGGTCCTTGTACAAAGCCCAAGAGGAGGCTGGGATGCTTTTAAGAAGCCTGTGGGTCCAAACCTAAGAAAAGTTCAAGAAAGGTTTCATCGGGAATTAATCCTTTAGAGAACAGTTCTAGGGTTTGAAGAAATTCAAGAGAGGTTTCACCGGGAATTAATCCTCTCTGGGGGAAATGAATTTCTTTGACAATATTCTAATAGTGACAGTCTTGAGAAAAGTTTCACCGGGAATAATGTCTTTCTCTAGTCCATATTGTATAAGCCCAAGAAGAGGCAAGACTGTATCTGGAATTTCCTACGGGGAACTAGTTTTGACTGTGTTAAAGAGTGACCACTGGTTTGATCTAATCCTAGACCTAATTTCTGGGGAAAACTCTAAACATATAATATACAGGTATATACATATGAAATATATAGACAAGTATGTTGAAGAGTGTAAAAGGACTTACAGGTGAGCAAGCTTCCAGCATTATAAACAAGTATGTAAAAGAAAGTTGATAAAACTTACAGGCGAGCAAGCTTCCATTGTAACAGCTGTATGGTTAGTTATTCAAGAAATTGAAGAAAGTCTTGATAACAACTATGAATTTGAATCTAAATCAAAAGGGAAAGTTGTTTTGAAAAAAAGATTGGGGCTTATACTCAAGGAGAGGCCCAAATGAAAAACAGCGATCGTGCTATTATTCTGAAAATTTGTATTGGGACTTATACGATGACTGAGACCCAAATTATTTTATTTACAAAGAGGTTGAGTCTTACACTCTATTAGAGGCCCAAAGTTTATTTTTGTACAAAATATGGGGCTTACAACTCAAGGAGAGGCCCAAAAAGTTTTGTTTAAAAGGCGACGATTGCGCCGCGGTTTTAGAAAACACAGTGGGACTTATACAACGACTGAGGCCCAAATTATTTTATGTACAAGGGGGGTTGGGTCTTACACTCTATTAGAGGCCCAAATAATGTTTGAAATAAAAGAGAAATGGGACTTACAACACAAGGGAAGGCCCAAAAAGACAGTGATCGCACCGTCGTTATAAGAATCGCAGAGGGACTTATACAATGATTGAGGCCCAAAAAGGCTTTATGTACAACAAGGGATGGGGCTTACACTCTATTAGAGGCCCAAAGTGATTTTGAAAAAAATTTGTGAGGGTGTGAATGATCAAAACCCTAATTTGGTTAACAATGTATTTTTATTTGAATAAAAATTCAAATAAAAATGATCAAAATTAACAAATATGTGTAAAAACAAATTATGATCTAGGATAAATGTTTGAAAAATCATGTTTTATCCCTAGAATGATTTAAAAATCAATTGAGTTTGAAAAATCAAGAAAAGAAATATTTTTAAAATGTTAAAAACAAGTAAAAAATTAATTCTTTATGAAAATATTAAATATATCAAATAAATAATATTTTTGTGAAATTTTTGTAGAATAAAATATTTTAACATTTTTATGAATTTTGAAAAAAAAAATCAATCCAAAAACATAAAAACTCAGAGAGAAATTAATTTTTGAATCAATTAAATAAAATAACTAAAATTCAAAAATTTAAAAATTTGAAAAAGGGCGCCAAGAACACTTGGTTCTTGCCCGCGTCCCCTGTTTTCTCAGATTTGCGTTTTCTCACTTTTCTTTCTGATGACTCAATGGTTTTGCACGATTCAAACACCAATCTCACTCGTTTTTGAGCAAGGATCACAACCATATAGATTAATTGCATTTATATTAAGTATGGAGTGAGAAATCAGAGAATAACCTCAAGAACCCTAATTTCAGCATGAACACAATGAAATTCCATACACGATTGATTCATTGCAATTGATTGAGGGTTATTACTCTACATACATGCAGAATCATGGTGGTAACTTGAAAATTCATTTATGATGCATGTAATATGGAGTTTGAAGGTGTCAGGCTTACCTCTTGCAGCTGGTGATCGAGTTGTATGATGGAGATGTTACAGATGTGTTCCAATGATTTGGACAACTTCCTTAGGTGCCAAGGAGTGTGTTTGAATGCTTGGAGTGGATTGAAATGAGCTGGAACTTGAAGTGGCACCTCAACTGCAAATCTGCTAAAAGCTTGTGCAAACGGGGTACTACTTTTGGATTATAATGTTCCAGATGTTGTTTATGTGTTTAAATCACTTACATATGATGTATGTGAGGTGTTTGCATCATTGATTTGGACAGAATCACTTCCAAATTCAAAACCGATAGTGACTTGAAGTGGAAGGCAAATTTGGAGTGAAAGTGTGATTTTGAGTAAAGCATCAGTTTGGGTGTTTTGGTGTACTCAAACTGATCACAAAAGAGCTCTATTTATAGTAAAGCAAGTTTGTTTTGGCATCAATAGTGAATGGCAGCTTGGATCAGATTGCATTGAATGCTTTGGTTCCTTGGTCAAGGGTCTCCTCTAGCCATTGACTTGTGCCAAACTTTGCAGGTTTAGGTCCTCTGATATTTGGATATGTCTTGACTCGTTTAGACTGGTTTGTGGCTCATTCATGCCACCTCAATGCATCACTTTAATGCTTGATGCCAAATTTGAATTTCAAGATTCCTTTTCACGATGATTTTGCACATGGAAGGTTAGGTTCTTGGCATTTTGTGTTATAGATCAGATCATTCATTCATTTATGTTGTAATTGGACAGAATTTGAATGATCAAGGTGTTCAAAATCAGTCTAAGGAATCTTGGGGTGCAAGTTTGCCCCAAAATTTGTCTTGAAAACAGTTGCAGCAAGGCAACTTGGGAGATCCATAACTCCTAGCTCAAATGGAGTTTGATTGAGTTCTTGGACATTTTGGAAAGCTCTCGTGACATACTTCAACTTTGATGTTCACAAATGGACCTGAATCCGCTTGGATCATAATGAAAAATGCTTCTATATTTTGGACTTTGGACTATTGTTTTTTTAACATAGGCAGATTTTCACTAAATGTTGGAAAAAGGGATATTTTCATGTTTTAGTAATTTTGCTCCATTCATAACTCAAAATCCATGAAGATTTGGAATGAGTTGTAGTTGACATATTAGAAGTATGTCAGATGGACTTTCATTTGAGCTTTGAATAGGAGAAAAAGGCCTTGTGGTCTAGGAGTTATGACCTTGCAAAGTTGGTAACAAAATCACTTTTGTTCCATAACTTAGAAAAAATTTGGTTTCTCATGGTTGCCCCTTTTGCAAGAAACCTCATTTTTCTTGATTTTTCTTAATGAATGATGATCAATACCATATATTAACATTGTTTTGACTTAGGGGAACCATATTTGTGAAAAATTCCAAAAAGTCAAACTTGATTTTGTGCACAGTTGACTTTTTATCAGTTGAAATCCAAATTGTGTGATCCTTTTTGAAATCAAGTCCTTGACCTAATTTAAACCTAATGGATGGGTTCCATAGGTGTTATAGGGTGTATTGAATCATGTCCCGAGGTTTGGGAGCATGTCTTGGTCAAAAGTCAAAGGTACAATTGACTTTTCCTTCAAAACGCTAATTGTGGTCCAGATGAAATTGGAACTTGTGAATCAAGCTTCTTGGATCAATCTGTAACACCCCCAATCTATTAAAACATTAAAATAAAATTCAAAATTTCATCAGAGTATATTTAAAAATTCACAGCATAGACCGAGGGGTCACATCAATTTGAAACAAACATACAACACCTGCTCATAAGGATATGCAACAATTCAGGTAGTAACACACCCACAATTCAGAAACAGAATAAAAGCGAAAAATATGCAACTGAATATATATATATATATATATATATATATATATATATATATATATATATATATCACATGAAAAGTTTGTCATACAGCAAGTTATACATGTACAATCCAAAAGATAGATATACATAATACACAATAATCACAAACGGCCTCCCTAACTACCCGGTGTCACATATCAGAGCCGACCGACAAAAGAATGAAGACGCAAAGCTTCACAAAATACCTCCATCAACTCTAATCTGCAATGCCTCATAGAGCATTATAAAATAGCAGAAGGGTGAGAAACACCATCATAATATAATTGCATATAATTATATATTAACACTGAAATGCACAAGTAAAATATCCTCATCACAAATGCACCACAATCAAATACAACGAAACACACTACAATTCTCAGGTATCCAATACCAATACACATTAGTCATACACAATTCACTTATCATTCATACAATTATACATATTCCGTCTCATCAATCACATTCACAATTTCATACTCAATTAATCCATAATTTATGCAAATGCACAGAGACCGACACAACGACTCTATGAAATGCACATGCGGTACTGACTTCCAATATTTCTCATCACTAGTTCACTCAGGAACTCTGCTGGAATCATCGCTCGTTACTGAGGATCACTCAAGCAACACCCCGTCGGGCAAACGGTGTTCCCCGTCGCTTTATGTCCTCTTGGTATAAGGCGCACGACGTTTATGGATTGATTTAGGTCCTCTTTGTATAAGGCGCACAATCTGATCGCTCATACCCCACATGGGCACACGATCGTCTATAATCATCGCTTTAGGTCCTCTTATTTTTAAGGCGCATGATATATCAAATCGCTTTAGGTCCTCTTATTTTTAAGGCGCATGATGTTATAGCAGATTCCCTCTGGAATCAATCCGTCACTCAGGACATCACAACAATGCATATCATGATGTTTGGCATACAATGACTCATGACATTTAATATGCACACATATACACATTCATAATCATGCATATACCGACATTTACCATACATCGCATTTTCTTGCCGTAAGGCCACCAACCGTCATCACAATATGTATTTCATACAATTTCATCACTCAACAGTACACAAGTCATACAATATCCATACCAACAGCATATTGCACATACGCATCAAGTTCACACAACTAAACGACAAAAGTCAACAACAAAACAACACATTTTCTAATTCCCGACATAATTTAATCGGCCAACGATCTCAAAACCATCATCATAAGCAAGAACATTTCATAAGCTTTCCAACGATATAAAGAACGTTCAAAACGGATAACCAGCTCAAAAGTTATGGGATTAAAAAGAAAATAAAAGTGTGAAAAATCCTAAGAACCGCCCGGCGAAACAATTAAACCGCCCGGCACTTGCCCTTCGCCGCTACTTCGCCAGGCGAAGCAGAGGCGTCACCAATTCCCCCCAAACAACTCAATAGGGACAGAATCATGACAACACTATGCCTCTCAAAACCGCCCGGCAGAATCCCGAACCGCCCGGCGAAATGAGAAAACCGCCCGGCACCTTACACCAGATGCAGAAAAATTCTGTTTCGGTTTCAAACCCCAAAAACCCTTTTTTTCCACCCAAATCACTTCCAACAGCAAAACAATTATTAGCAATGGTTCCTAAACATAGTGAGATCATACAAAACAATTTATATCGATTTTCGTCCGTGAAAACATCGATTTCTACTCGTTTACGCGTTTTCGACCTAAAACCGAAAAACTATGGAAAAAGGCAAGACAACATACACACATACGTACATAATCATACACAACGATAAGATAATCGAGTTTCGCATCCTTACCCGATTAAATCGGGTGTAGAAAAGTCGGTTGATCGATTTCCAAGTTTTCTCTCTTTTTTTCTTCTTTCTCTTCTCTTTTCTTCTTTTCTCTTTTTCTTCTTTTCCTTACTATTTTCTCTCTTTTTCTTTCTATTATATTCTAACTCAACAAAATAAATCAAAATGCCCAAAATACCCCTACACTCAATTATCTCGCAAATGTTCCCAAAACGCGATAAAATATATTCACGATGAAAAATAACATATTTTCACATAAAAGTCAGAAATAAAATAATATAATAATAACATAATCAAAAACGACTTAATTAAATAAAAACTGACAAAACTGGGGCGTTACAACTCTCCCCCACTTAAAAATTTTCGTCCTCGAAAATATACCTGAGACGAACAACTCTGGATACGAATCCCGCATCCGAATCTCCAACTCCCAAGTCAAATTTCCCTCAGCAGCGCCTCTTTCACAAGTGCAATATCCTTGCCTCTAACCGCTTCACCTCGCGATCCAAAATCCTAACCGGTAATGCCTCAACTGTAAGGTTCTCCCTTACTTCCAACTCATCCATCGGAATCACATATGACGGATCCAGAACATACTTTCGAAGTTGTGAAACATGGAACACATCATGCAAATTCGAAAGACTCGGTGGCAACGCCACCCTATAAGCCACAACACCCACTCTCGCAGATATCTGGTAAGGACCAATAAATCAAGAAGTAAGCTTCTTAGATTTCAATGCACGACCCACACCCATCACCGGTGTAACTCTCAAAAATACATGATCTCCCTCTTGGAACTCAAGATATTTTCGTCTCCGATCATGATAACTCTTTTGCCTACTCTGAGAAGCCTTCATTTTCTCACGAATAAGCTTCACTTTTTCCGTCGTCTGTTGCACCAACTCTGGTCCAACTACCGAACTCTCACCAGATTCGTGCCAACACAAAGGCGTTCGACATCTTCGTCCATATAATGCTTCAAACGGTGCCATTCCAATACTAGAATGGAAATTGTTATTATACGTGAATTCAATCAACACAAGATAACTATCCCACGCACCACCTTGCTCAAGAACACAAGCCCGCAACAAATCTTCCAACGACTGAATCGTTCTCTCCGTCTGACCATCCGTCTGCGGATGATAAGCCGAACTCAATCTCAATTTAGAACCCAAAGCCTTCTGTAAACTTTCCCAAAATCTCGAAGTAAACCTAGGATCTCGATCCGAAACAATACTCAATGGAACCCCATGCAATTTCACAATCACACTTATGTAAATCTCAGCTAACCTCTCCAAAGTAAAACTGATGTCAATCGGAATGAAATGAGCCGATTTAGTCAGCCTATCAACAACCACCCAAATAGCATTATGCCCTCGCTGTGTATTCGGCAACCCTGTTACAAAATCCATGGAAATGCTATCCCACTTCCACTCAGGAATATCCAACGGTTGCAACAAACCACTAGGCCTCAGGTGTTCTACCTTCGATTTCTGACAAGTCAAACATGCATAAACAAACTGAGCCACATCTCTTTTCAATCCAGACCACCAGAAAATCTTTTTCAAATCTTGGTACATCTTATTCGCTCCCGGATGTATACTCAAATTACTCCGGTGTCCTTCCTCCAAAATCATCCTTTTCAAATCCGAATCGTCCGGAATACAAATTCTACCTCGGAATCTCAAGACACCATTAATATCCACTTGAAAATCATTACTCGCATCTTTTCCTCCAACCAACATCAAATCCACTAATTTCACATCCAACTTCTGCTTCTCGCTTACCGTCATCAGAAAATCATTAGTAACCTTCAACATACCCAGCCTCACACTATCTGATGACACTTCACATACCAAACTCAAATCTCTAAACGATTCCAAAAGTTCCCACTCCTTAACCATTAAAGCGGACATATGTAATGATTTTTGGCTCAATGCATCGGCTACCACATTAGCTTTACCAGGATGGTAATTCAAGCCAAAGTCGTAGTCCTTCAAAAATTCCAACCATCTACGTTGCCTCATATTCAATTCCTTCTGATCAAACAGATATTTCAAACTCTTGTGATCACTAAAGACTTCAAACCTTGCACCGTAGAGATGATGCCTCCAAATCTTCAACACAAAAACCACAGCCGCTAATTCAAGATCATGTGTAGGATAATTCTTCTCATGCACTCTCAATTGCCTTGAAGCATACGCCACGACCTTACCATCTTGCATTAGCACACCACCTAGACCAATCAAAGAAGCATCACAATAAACCACAAATGGTTCATTAGGATTCGGAAAAATCAAAATCGGAGTTGTCGTCAATCTTCTCTTCAGCTCATTAAAACTTTCCTCGCACCGAATTTCCCAAATGAACGCTTGCCCTTTACAAGTCAACTGGGTCAAAGGAAGTGCTAGCTTAGAAAAACCTTCAATAAACCTTCGATAATAACCAGCCAAACCCAAAAAGCTTCGAATTTCAGTAACAGATCTCGGAGCCTTCCATTGTAGAACTGCTTCTACTTTAGATGGATCCACAGAAATACCATTACCTGAAATTACGTGTCCAAGAAAACTCACCTCCGACAACCAGAATTCACACTTAGACAATTTGGCAAAAAGCTTCTTTTCCTTCAAAACCTGCAAAACAATTCGCAAATGCTCTGCGTGCTCCTCCCGAGACTTAGAATAAATCAAAATGTCATCAATAAACACAACAACAAATCAATCCAAATGCTCATGAAAAATACGATTCATGTACTCCATGAACACACCTGGCGCATTAGAAACCTCGAACGGCATCACCGGATATTCATAATGACCGTAACATGTCCTAAAGGCCGTCTTCTGAATATCTTCCTCTTTCACCCTAATCTAATGATACCCTGACCTCAAGTCAATCTTACTGAACACAAAAGCACCAACCAACTGATCCATCAGATCATCAATCCTTGGAAGAGGATACTTATTCTTAATCATCACCTTATTCAACTGGCGATAATCAATACACAACCGCATACTTCCATCTTTCTTTTTCACCAATAAAACTGGAGCACCCCAAGGAGAAACGCTTGGCCTCACAAACCTCTCCTCCAACAATTCGTTCAATTGTTTCTTCAACTCAACCAACTCAGATGCCGACATACGATAAGGTGCCATAGAAACAGGTCTAGTACCAGGAACTAGATCTATAGAAAACTCCACCTCTCTCTCTGGCGGCAAGTCTGAAATATCCTCAGGAAACACTTCCAGAAACTCACACACAACAGGGAACACATCAAGTGAAACTTGACTATCCACAGTCAAAGATGCAAATAATCCAAACAACTGAGCTTCATCCGCCAAAAGTCTCTTCAACTCTTTGGTAGATAAGAAACTCGAGTCTTCGTCTTCCTCAAGAGAAGGAAACCTTACCAGCTTATGATAACCATCAATATGAACCCTATTGAATTGCAACCAATTCATACCCGGAACCACATCTAAACCCTCCAACGGTAAACACACTAAATCCATCTCAAAGTCTTTACCATAAATGGTCAAAGGACAACTTAAACAAACCAAAGAAGTAGTTACTGATCCCATTGATGGAGTATCAATAACCATCTCACCATCCATCAATGACACCACAAGATTCAACCGCTTTGCACACTCGGACGAAATAAACGAATGAGTCGCTCCAGTATCAATAATAGCAACTAAAGGAGTACTATTAATAAAATAAGTACCTCTGATCAGACGATCTGCACTTGAAGTCTGAGTTCCTGCCAAAGAAAATACCTTCCCACTAGTTGGAGCTTGCTTCAGTTTCTGACACTTCGTACTAATATGACCATGTTCCCCACAGTTGAAACACTTCACCACATTCTTTCTCTTGCACTCAGCTGCTACATGTCCTAAACCTCCACAATTATAACACTTTCTTACATCTTTTCTACACTCAAACTGACGATGTCCTAGTTCACCACACTTAAAACATCTCAGAGAATTAGACATACCTCCTCCACCTGACCTTCGATCAAAAGTACCCCTTTGCTTACCCTTATTAGCTGGTGTCACATACGGACCACCACGGAACTGTTGCTTCCCTTTCCTATCACTCACACTCTTGTAGTGAGTAGAACGAGCCTTACTATCCTCTTCATAAATCCTACAACAATCCACCAAATCAGAAAACCTCTGAATCCTTTGATAACCAATTGCCTGCTTTATCTCAGGACGCAATCCGTTCTCAAACTTTACACACTTAGAAAATTCCGCAGTCGCTTCGGCATAATAAGGATAAAACTGCACAAGCTCCACAAACTTAGCAGTATAATCAACAACAGACATATTACCTTGTTTCAACTCCAAGAACTCAATTTCCTTCTTTCCTTTTACATCTTCAGGAAAATACCTCCTCAGAAACTCAATGTTAAACACAGCCCAAGTGATCTCCTCCTCAGCAGCTTCTAACACATGACGTGTACTAACCCACCAATCATCAGCTTCTTCCAGTAACATGTGAGTACCCAGTCTTACCTTCTGATCCTTAGCACAATCCATAACCCGGAAAATCCTTTCAATCTCTTTCATCCAAATCTGAGCACCATCAGGATCATATCTTCCTTTGAAGACAGGCGGTTTGTTCTTCCTGAACTCATCATTACCAGCAGCATTAGGTGCACCCTGCACAGCACGAGCATAGCCTGCATCGCAGCAGCCAAATCAGCATCTTTCCTACCAGCCATATTCTATTCATTTCCAATAACAGAAACTATGGTTAAACAAACAACTCACTCGAAACGCCAACACCAGCAAAGGACTGACACAAACAGACACGAACTGGCACAAACTGACACGGACTGGCTCTGATACCACTTAATGTAACACCCCAATCTATACCCCCAAGCTATTAAAACAGTAAAAGAAAATTCAAAATTTCATCAGAGTATATTTAAAAATTCACAGCATAGACCGAGGGGTCACATCAATTTGAAACAAACATACAACACCTGCTCATAAGGATATGCAACTATTCAATTCAGAAACAGAATAAAAGCGGAAAATCTGTAACTGAATATCAACATATATATATATATCACATGAAAAGTTTGTCATACAGCAAGTTATACATGTACAATCCAAAAGATACATATACATAATACACAATAATCATAAACGGCCTCCCTAACTACCATGTGTCACATATCAGAGCCGACCGACAAAAGAATGAAGACGCAAAGCTTCACAAAATACCTCCAGCAACTCTAATCTGCAATGCCTCATAGAGCATTATAAAACAGCAGAAGGATGAGAAACACCATCATAATATAATTGCATATAATTATATATTAACACTGAAATGCACAAGTAAAATATTCTCACCACAAATGCACCACAATCAAATACAACGAAACACATTACAATTCTCAGGTATCCAATACCAATACACATTAGTCATACACAATACACTTATCATTCATACAATTATACATATTCCGTCTCATCAATCACATTCACAATTTCATACTCAATTAATCCATGATTTATGCAAATGCACAGAGACCGACACAATGACTCTATGCAATGCACATGCGGTACCGACTTCCAATATTTCTCATCACTAGTTCACTCAGGAACTCTGCTGGAATCATAGCTCGTTACTGAGGATCACTCAAGCAACACCCCGTCGGGCAAACGATGTTCCCCGTCGCTTTAGGTCCTCTTGGTATAAGGCAGACGACGTTTATGGATTGCTTTAGGTCCTCTTTGTATAAGGCGCACAATCCGATCGCTCACACCCCACATGGGCACACGATCGTCTATAATCATCGCTTTAGGTCCTCTTATTTTTAAGGCGCACGATATATCAAATCGCTTTAGGTCCTCTTATTTTTAAGGCGCACGATGTTATAGCATATTCCCTCTGGAATCAATCCATCACTCAGGACGTCACAACAATTCATATCATGATGCTTGGCATACAATGACTCATGACATTTAATATGCACACATATACACATTCATAATCATGCATATACCGACATTTACCATACATCGCATTTTCTCGCCGTAAGGCCACCAACCGTCATCACAATATGTATTTCATACAATTTCATCACTCAACAGTACACAAGTCATACAATATCCATACCAACAGCATATTGCACATACACATCAAGTTCACACAACTAAACGACAAAAGTCGACAACAAAACAACACATTTTCTAATTCCCGACATAATTTAATCGGCCAACAATCTCAAAACCATCATCATAAGCAAGAACATTTCATAAGCTTTTCAACGATATAAAGAACGTTCAAAACGGATAACCAGCTCAAAAGTTATGGGATTAAAAAGAAAATAAAAGTGTGAAAAATCCTAAGAACCGCCCGGCGAAACAATTAAACCGCCCGGCACTTGCCCTTCGCCGCTACTTCGCCCGGCGAAGCAGAGGCGTCACCAATTCCCCCAAACAACTCAATAGGGACAGAATCATGACAACACTGCGCCTCTCAAAACCGCCCGGCGGAATCCCGAACCGCCCGGCGAAATGAGAAAACCGCCCGGCACTTTACACCAAATGCAGAAAAATTCTGTTTCGTTTTCAAACCCCAAAAACCCTTTTTTCCATCCAAATCACTTCCAACAGCAAAACAATTATTAGCAATGGTTCCTAAACATAGTGAGATCATACAAAATAATTTATATCGATTTTCGTCCGTGAAAACATCGATTTCTACTCGTTTACGCGTTTTCAACCTAAAACCGAAAAACTATGGAAAAAGGCAAGACAACATACACACATACGTACATAATCATACACAACGATAAGATAATCGAGTTTTGCACCCTTACCCGATTAAATCGCGTGTAGAAAAGTCGGTTGATCGATTTCCAAGTTTTCTCTCTTTTTTTCTTCTTTCTCTTCTCTTTTCTTCTTTTCTCTTTTTCTTCTTTTCCTTACTATTTTCTCTCTTTTTCTTTCTATTATATTCTAACTCAACAAAATAAATCAAAATGCCCAAAATACCCCTACACTCAATTATCTCGCAAATGTTCCCAAAACGCGATAAAATATATTCACGATGAAAAATAACATATTTTCACATAAAAGTCAAAAATAAAATAATATAATAATAAAATAATCAAAAACGACTTAATTAAATAAAAACTGACAAAACTGGGGTGTTACACAATCCATTATTGCAAATGGATCAATGTGGTGTATTTGAGACCCTTAAATCATGTCTTGAGATCTTGGCTCATACTTTGCTCCAAAAGTCAACTTAGGGGCGAATTAGGTCAAGAAACCCTAATTCCTGATTTTTGATGAATGCTTCCCCTAAGGCTAAATTGACTTGATGATTGGGTCCATGAGGTCCTTTGGAGTGTCTTGGGTTGTGCTTTGAAGCATTGGCTCATGTTCAGAGGAAAATTTCCATCTGGAGGCCCTGGTCGACCAAAACCATAATTTGGTGACACTGGCGATCTTGAAGCTTGATCCACTTGGAATGCTGCAACTTTATGCTTGATTCTTGATGTGGGAGTCCTCTTGATCCCTTATGGGTGTTTGAGAGGTTAGACAAGTTGAAGATCATGTCATTCCTTGATTGATCCTTTGTCTAAGTGTCCTGGGAGGCTCAAAACCCTAATGCTTGATTATGGTGAATGCTCAACCATCTTTGAGGAGATTGATGAGGCATTGAAGTACATCCATATTGTGACAATGATTTGCACAATGATGGGAAATCTTGGTGGTTAAAATTTAGGGAATGACAGATGCCCCTATTTAATCTTCTTGGACCCAAAGGTGTGAATGGCGAAGGTATTCGAACATTTAGGGTGCAAGAGGATTAAATAACCCGAAATTTTGACAGTGGTTATGAATGGTTGTTTGCTCATCCATCTTCTTTTGCTAAGCAATGTGTCATACCCCAAATTTTTACCACCAAGATTTCCCATCATTGTGAAGATCATTACCACAATATGGATGTACCATCATGCCACATCAATTTCCTCAAGGATTGTTGAGCTTTCACTACTACCAAGAATTAGGGTTTTGAGCCCTCTCAGAGCACTTAGACAAAGGATCAACCAAGAAATGACATGATATTCAACTTGTCTAACCTCTCAAACACCCACAAAGGATCAAGAGGACTCCCACATCAAGAATCATGCACAAGGTTGCAACATTCCAAGTGGATCAAACCTCAAGATCGCCAGTGTCACCAAATTAGGGTTTTGGTCGACCAAGACCTCCAGATGAATTTTTTCCTCTGGGAATGAGCCAATGCTTCAAAGCATAACCCAAGATACTCCAAGGGACCTCATGGACTCAAGAATTAAGTCAATTTAACCTCAGGGGATGCAGTTACCAAAAAAATCAAGAATTAGGGTTTCTTGACCTAATTCACCCCTAAGTTGACTTTTGAGGCAAAGCATGAGCCAAAACCTCAAGACATGATTTGAGGGCCTCAAATACACCACATTGATCCATTTTCAACAATGGATTGATCCAAGAAGCTTGATTCATAAGTTTCAATTTCAACTGGGCCACGATTAGGGTTTTAAGGAAAAAGTTAACTGTATCTTTAACTTTTGACTAAGACATGCTCCCAAACCATGGGACATGATTCAATACACCCTAAAACACCTATGGAATCCATCCATTAGGTTTGAATTTGGTCAAGGACTTGATTGCACAAAGAATCACACATTTTGGATTTCATCTGACAAAAAGTCAACTGTGCACAAAATCAAGTTTGACTTTTTGGAATTTTTCACAAATATGTTTCCCCTAAGTCAAAAACAATGTTAATGTATGGTATTGATCATAATTAATTAAGAAAAATCAAGAAAAGTGAGGTTTCTTGCAAAAGGGGCAACCTTGAGAAACCAAAAATTTTCTAAGTTATGGAACAAAAGTGATTTTGTACCAACTTTGCAAGGTCATAACTCCTAAACCACAACGCATTTTTCTCCTATTCAAAGCTCAAATGAAAGTCCATCTGACATACTTTAAAAGTGTCAACTACAAGAGATTCCAAATCCTCGTGGATTTTGAGTTATGGATTGATCAAAATGACAAAAATGAAGAAAATGACACTTTTCCAACACTTAGTGAAAATCTGCCTAAGTTACCAGCCTTGGACATCAATATTCATGAGTATTTTTCAGTTGGATTCAAATAGTTTCAAGACAAACTATGATCACACATGTATTGTATCATATGGGGGCTTTCTAAAAAGCACAAGAGCCTCCCATAACTCAACCTGAGCAAGGAGATATGATCCCCTCAAAATCACCATTTCCAACTGTCTTGTACAAGGCAGAATTTGGCATTTTGTTCGATTTGACAAAATTGGACAACTCCAAGCCTTGTCATCCATTTGGACACATCATAGG